>OX940941.1:7949094-8591090 GCA_954870645.1 Agrotis clavis
CAGTCATATTAATCATAATTTTTATCCGTAGTGCACGAACTCTCCCCGTTTGGAGTTTATGTTTATACGAACAGTATGCGCACATTCTACAAAATAAAAAAAATATAAATAACTACATAATCGAAATAGTTTTTATATAATTAATCGATACAAACATAAAACAAAACATAAATTCTGATGCAGAACAGAACGACTCACAGTCGGGGCCCTTGGGAAGATTTGATTGGTACAATTTGAATGGGCCCCGACTGTGACGAATCGATTGACGTAAGAATAATCAAAATCAGCCTACGCATTTGGTCTCTAGAACGCCACATAGAAACAAACATACATACATAGACTGATAAACACATTACCCTCTTTGCGTCGGGCAGTCGGGTAAAAAGCACCTTAAGCAGTTGGTTGCGTTTCAGAGCTTTCTCCGGTCGTGTCGTTCTATGTTCTATCTATGTTAGGGGTTATGGTTTCCGCACTTAGTCCTTCATGTGGACCATTGTGCGTGGGCCATAGTGGCCTTTGGTGGCTTATTCCAACCAGCCCACCGGTCGTGTCGTATTCACGTCCTATCAGATAATGAGAATGAAGTAACAGTGAATTTACCTGTGACTACGCACACACTTGTGTATATATTTACCGCGCCAATATCTAATATCCACTGAGATTGGCCATGAAGGTCAATATCAATCGGAAGAGAATGCCGCTATGACTAAAATTGATGAGATACACGATAATTAAAATGACGCTACTAAAATGTCAGAAAGATCAAATCCGATGGTGGAAAAGTAGTCCTTTAGAATCGGAGAGCTTACCAACAACAAATTTAATTAAAACTTTAATACTTCATTTTTATAATAAACACGAGCCAACCATTACACAAAAGCCTTCATCAAGTTAACAAAACAAAAATATTACCTACACGTTTGGCCCAAAATACCATTTTGAGAGTTGCTACTCCCAAAATAGTCTCTGTCACGACTCATTTCAAATTAATAATGTAATTAGTACCTACATTGACAAAGAATTAATTAGTCCTTCCTTTGTAATTACACAGTTGGATTAGGAATTATTATTGAACTTTGACAGGGCAAAGATTGAGGTCAAAGATGGCTTTGTTAATAATTCTAGTTTTGTAAGTAGCCATACACCATCCTGCCAATCGAACGATCGATTTGACGCTTGCAATTGTTTCAAATTGTCAGTTCGTCCATATACACCAAACACCATACTGCCTATCGTACGATCGATTTGACACAACTTCAAATCTGCAGCAGCGATGCCAACTTAGCAACTTTATAGCTAGATCTAGCTATTATTCGGTGACCGATAGCTACAAATTCTTTGCATGTCGATGAAATCAAATTTTATCCGACCAATACGTAGCGACCAGCACAGCTCTGTCATTTGCCTCGTTCAAATCCTGCAAGGTGCAGGTGGTTGGGCAGGATGGGCACGTAAGGAGGTGGGACATATCCTGTACAGAAGCTCCGCACTGGCATTGTGTTATATTAAATGTGCAAATTTATAAAATTGTAGCTGTCGTCACCGAATAATAGCCAAATGCATCACTGCTGCCGATTTGACGTTGTGTCAAATCGATTTGATGACCTATCAAATTGGCATGTCATGCCATCAAATTGGCATTTTTAAACATTTGCAATTTGAAACAATTGCAAGCATCAAATCGATCGTCGATAGGCAGGATGGTGTATGGCTACTATAAGTGTTTGGACACAAAGATTTGTGCTAATAACAATATTATAATTATTCACCATAATAAATGATACTATCTTTACCACGGTTTCACCCGCGCTGCTTGGCTCCTGTTCATCGTAGCGTGATAGCATAATAGTATGGCGGGATTATGCAATTGCATGTTCTACGCACTAGAAGGGAGAAATAAAACAATTAGACTTGGCACGTTAAATTCAAAATCGTTATTTATTCTTAATTCCAAATGACAGATAATTACATTTCTTATACACCACTTACGCAAGAATATATTTCACATTACTTTTATTTACAATTTAAACATTATTGTACTCAATTGGTATACTTTTTTATTAATTTTTTTATTTATCAACTTCGATAAATTGTAACTTTTATTTTTTCAGCTGTATATAGGAAATTTGGAACTGTACACAAAACCAATTTGACAACATTTCTGATAATTATTATTATAATATTAAAGCACACATTTAAACAAAGTTTATTACAAAATACGTAGTTTCACTAATGTTACAAAATTTTATGAAACATAATTAAAATAAACATGAAACTGTTCACTAATAACATAAACTCGTTAAACCAGAATCAATTTGAACAAACAGGCGTAATCAGAAAATGCATAATTTCGCACATGACACGTTAATAAACGAAACATCGAACTGAAAAGCAAAAAATAAATTTTGAGGCGGCGCCAAAGAAACAATCAACGAATAGCTACGACGAGCTATTCAACCATGACAAGCTACACAACGAGCTATTCTGCTCTTCAAATAGTTAATTTGTATGTTTGTTTGTTTGGCGCCGCCTCAAAATTTATTTTTTGCTTTTCAGTTCGATGTTTCGTCGGTTTGATTTTTTTTTTTAAAAAGATTTTATTTTATAAGCATTTTTAACCTAACTATTCTTATGTCCGTAAGGGACAAAGAATACGTTACGCCCGAAGCTACGGATCTCTTGCTAAGATAGTACTACCCCTGACCCATTGCACTCATTTTTTTGCAATCAATTAGCTGCGAAAGATCATTTAGTTTTAGTAGAACGCTCTTTGATTGCTTCTGATTATCTTATAACTCCAGTTTTCATAATATTAGCAATCTATTTAAATTCAATTACAGTATCTCAGAATTACAGTCACATAAAAGGTTTCAAGAAAACTTTTAACCAATTTAAAACTTCAATTCGAGTATAGTAACAAGATTCTCAAAATTTTAAGAAAATTTTAGCCTTTACCAAGAAGTTTTAATTGTAATCATATTTATACTCTAGTTACTTTACAAAGATTATGAAGTTAATTATATTTTGATAAGATGTTATTATTCCAACTTTTTTAATTTGTTTGAATAAACCTAATTTCAATAGTTTTGATTTGACTGATCGACCTTTTCATTTTTTTTAATCTGTTAGTTAAAAGTATTGCAGAGCATAATGAATGTCTCTATTGTAGAGCATTAATAATTATTATGTGTTAGAAATTAAGAAATGAATGATATCCTGTTTATTTCATTCAATTTCATCAAAGGCCATGTAGACATTCCGTCGTGATTGAGTAAAAATATCCATTCATCCAAAAATCCACATAAACTGTTGCATTTGAAATAGCAGATAGTGGTTTTTCTTTTCTACTTCTTTAAATACTTTGCCTCACACTTAATTATTCAAATCATCAATTTTAAATCATCAAATGAGTCCTCCCACCCAGGGCAGGGCGGGAGGGACTGTCAGACTCGTACTGACAAAAATCCGCGGTGTCCTTCAATAGCCCTTTACGTTCCAGGGTCATGCGATAATGCGACAAGTCCCGAGACCAGGATAAGTCCCGCGACCAAGCCGCACACTAGGACAAAAATATTAAATGAACATAAACTCACAAACAGGTGACAAAACTAAATCAAATCGAAATTTTAATCAGTGCTAATGAACTAATGTAATGGGTCTGACCGCAGAACAGGTGCTCTTTAAACTAAATCACCGGTTGGACATTATAGAAGATTATCTGTTCAACGGGTGACCGCGGCTGGGTGCGAGTGACCGCAATACTATTGTGTGTGAATTTGTTTCATGAATTAGGAGTTGTTCATGAACTTGAATCATGTTTTAATTTGGCAAAAATCGTGTTTTCACCTGTCGATATAATCCTATCCTACTAATATTATAAATGCGAAAGTTTGTGAGGATGTATGTATATGTGTATGTAGGTATGTTTGTTACTCTTTCACGCAAAAACCACTGAACGGATTTGGCTAAAATTTGGTACACATATAGTTTATAACCTGGATTAATACATAGAATAGTTTTTATCCCGATTTTATGTTCCTGGGGGATAATTTTCGAGTTGTAGCGGGTGAAGCCGCTGGCAACAGCTAGTTATGTATATGGTGGAGTTATACCCGAAAATATATTTAATAAGTCCTTTTTAAAAAAAAAATCAAACCGACGAAACATCGAACTGAAAAGCAAAAAATAAATTTTGAGGCGGCGCCAAACAAACAAACATATAAATTAACTATTTGAAGAGCAGAATAGCTCGTTGTATAGCTTGTCGTGGTTGAATAGCTCGTCGTAGCTATTCGTTGATTGTTTCTTTGGCGCCGCCTCAAAATTTATTTTTTGCTTTTCAGTTCGATGTTTCGTCGGTTTGATTTTTTTTAAAAAGGACTTATTTTTTACTTTTGAGTTTCCTATCTCGTGTCAATTTCTGTAACTAAAAACTCTCAACGAATGTCATACCCCAGCTACGTCTAAAGTTCTCATCAATATGAGTGAAATGAGCCCAAATACGATATAGTTGCTGTTAACTGTTAAGGATCTCTTGCTACTGCCCTCTGTCACCATCCTCAGACCCTCGATGACAATTATACCCCAGCTAGGTGTAAAGTTTTCATCAAGACTAGTGAAATGAGCTCAAACACGATAAAGGTGCTGTTAACTGTTGAGGACCTCTTGCTCCTGCTGTCCGTCACCATCCTCAGACCCTCGATGGCAATGATACCTCAGCTAGGTCTAAAGTTCTCATCAAGCTGAGTGAAATGAGCCCAAACACGATATAGCTGTTGTTAACTGTTAAGGAACTCTTGGGACTGACTTCACAAAATAACAGGGATCTGGAGTTGATCTGATGATGGTGACGCCATCATGTTATGTTCTCTACATCTCTGCTATATAATAATGTCCTCAGAACTACAATTGTTAACTTTATTTCAACAGAATCGGTTCATAATTGAAAATTCTGTAGGAAGATTGACAATTAATTCCTTTTTTTCTACTATATATGTACTATATATGTCGAATTGAGAACCTCCTCCTTTTTTTTCGTCGGTTAAAAAGAAATGTAAATAGGTATACCAATTAAATGAGTACTTAGTTTTAAATTTTTACATTTTAACTCGAATGTTCAATGTTAACCTCACGACTTCACGAGGTACTAGAAGTATTTTTAATAGTGATAAATTCATCAAAGGAGTCCTTCCGCTCAGGTCAGGACGGGAGGGACTCTCAGACTCGTACTGACTAAAATCCACGGTTTTCCTTCAATAGCCCTTTACGTCTCAGGGTCACGGTTGCCTGATAAAACAGTCCCCGACCCCGAAGTACTGGAAATATCACCTTCTATTTCAAGCTGTTTCTTATGCCACCTCGAACTTAATAATAGGTACATAGTTAACCCATAACTGAAGCCGCACAACTTAAACTGCGACAAAACTTAGTCAAAGATAAAACTAAGTTGCATAGTTTTATAAGTAGCTAAAAGCGTCCTTTGCGGGAACTAACGGCCATAACTTTCACTGTAACGTACTGTAAGCACTGAAGAAGGAGGAAGAGTAAACCATTAAGGTTCTAGCGATATAAATAATAATAATATAAGTACTATGGGTGTAAAACTAGGCGCGAGTATGCGGGCGGTGAGTAATAGGCGACTCGCTGTCCGACCATGGACCATGCCCAGGTCGACGGCGCGTTGTGTTACACGCGCTCCTCTAAGAGTGTCAGTATTATGACGGGGCGTCCCTCTAGAGGGCCAAAGCCTGCCGGGGTCACGGGACTAACGAAATACCGTGACCCCGGAACGTAACGGGATATTGAAGGACACCGTGGATTTTAGTCAGTAAAAGTTTAACAGTCCCTCCTGCACTACTTTGGGTTCAGGACTCATTTGATGAATGTACCACTCCAAAAAAAAAAATGTGGTGTAATTGGCAACTTTAGCGTATTCATAATTATGACAGTTTCAGGTTTAGTGAGTACGTCATTATAGAAGTGCACAGCACTAAGACTTGGTAATTTGTAGCAGTGATATAATTTTTTTTTCTTATCAAAACGTTGCCCCACACTAGTAATTTGTTCCGGTATCGTAGGTGCATATACAAATATAGAAACTCACATACCCAAACACCCAGACCCGGAACAGCTATTTGAAAGAAAGAAAGAAAAAGTTTTTATTGGATTCACACAGGACAGAACAACAACATAAATGATACTTAATAAAAAAAAAAACCGGCCAAGTGCGTGTCGGGCCACGCACAGTGTAGGGTTCCGTAGTTGCCCATCAAAATACTTATGCGAATTAACTAAACTGATTCGCTGAATTTAATTTTAAAAAGAAGAATTTTCAAAATCGGTCCAGGAGTCTTTGAGAAATCGGGGAAAAATGGAAAATACATAAAAAAAAAGATTACGACGAATTTAGAACCTCCCCCTTTTTTTGAAGTAAGTTAAAAATAGTTGACGATAAAAACCTACCTATCCCCAAAAAACATACCGTAAAAACATACCTATTAAAGCTGTAAAAATAAAGTTGACAAACTTACATTTGCAGTTGAAGAGCATGTTCTCCGATACATTTTGTTTAGGAAAATATGTTATCCAAGTACATTTTATAAGTTGGTCGACTATTACTCGTAAAGTTGTAAAGCCTACTTAGTAATGATAATTTTCTTTTAAACTTCGTTATTTATGCTACTATTGTGAATTTTTTCACACCCCCAAACATAACCGTTTAGCTGGTAGAGGGGGGGGACACTCGAGTCGAGCAAAATTTAGCACTTTAAAGCTTAATATTACACAAACGAATTTTTTTATGAAAAAATTGTTAATGGAAACTATCAATATTTTTTAAAGACCTATTTAATGATACCCCACACTAAGGGGTACGCGAGAAAAAAAAAACATCCCCACTTTACGTGTACAGGAGGTACCCTAAAAAAAAATGTTTTACGAGATTTTATTTTACCACTTTTTCGGCACAACAAATCCGTATATTTACACCAAATTACAGCTCTCTAGGACTGTGCGTCTCTGAGCTAAACTGCGGACAGACGGACGGACGGACGGACGGACGGACGGACGGACGGACATGGCGAAACTATAAGGGTTCCTTGTTGACTACGGAACCCTAAAAAATAACAGAAAACATAAAAATATTAAAAAAAACACAGTAAGATGCAAAGATGCAAAGATGCGTCCTGTACGAGGCCAAAAGGCCACTATCTCAGCATATGCTGTGACCTTAAAAAAAGTCACAGCGCTGGTATTCTGATAGGGCCCTAAGTGATATCACGGATAGATACAGCAAAAAATATATATTTAAATACTTGTATAAGTATATAGGAATTATATAATAATGTAAAATATTTATAACAGATAAACATACAATAAATTATTATGCAGATAGTCTACACCAACGCCACCGCTTGTCTATGCCATGTTTGGCTGGCAACACAGACGAACGAGACGCGGGCGCAGACGGAATGTCAACACGGAAAACATTATTATATTATACTTGCAGATCATACAAATATTTGTTCCGTGCGGGAATCAAACCCGCGACACGCTGTGCAGCAGTCGATTGCTCAATCACTGCGCAAACCGTGTCGTCAAATATTGATATGTGTCCATACATTAAGTCAAGAGGTAATTAAAAAAAAAACTTTGTTTTATTTGTATGACGATGATTAAAAGTAAAAAAAAAATCGGTTGTCTGTAAAGTCTTATTACTGACGATAGTTGAACGTGACAACGTCATAAGAAAATACTGCACTTACGTTGCTATAAACAAACAATTGACACGCCGTTGCTATGGAACGCTACACAGCGAGGTAACGCCGCATGACGTCATCTTTTTTCGTGCGTGCAGCCGGCCATCGAATAAGACGTTATCACGTCAAAAACTAAAATCCATAATATTATAAAGCTGACGAGTTTTTTTATATGATAAAATTCAGAAGTCGAAAAATGGGTTATACTCTGTCCATTGGAAATAAATAAAACTAGTTCATACCCTTTCTGCACTAATCTGTGAAAGCGTAGCAAGATCATGATCAGATTAAAATCGCCAGTACGTCCCTGTGTAATTCTAACAACATGTCGAGACCCACGGACAAACATTAGTATGTCAGATATTATCCATAATTACAAACCATTAAAACAATTTTATTGGAGATTAGACCGTTGAAATGTTACTAAAATGAAATCAACATTAACAAAACATCAAATAAATTAATAATTATAGGAACACCAAAATGTTATTTTAGCACCACAAAACCGAACAAATCAATTATGCTAATACCTTCATTATTTTAAATAATACCCACTTACATATTACCCTACACATCAATTTACATAAACATTATATTTAATTTAGAATCATGTATGGAATAAACGTGAACACGTCAGTAATTGCTACGGCGTAGTGGCTACGGCGTAGCAGCTACGGCGTAGCAATTCGTAGCACCAGCTACGAGCGTAGCGCTTGGTTCATTAGTAGGTGTCGATTTGACAATTAATTATAAGTCCTTTTTAAAAAAAAAATCAAACCGACGAAACATCGAACTGAAAAGCAAAAAATAAATTTTGAGGCGGCGCCAAACAAACAAACATATAAATTAACTATACGAAGAGCAGAATAGCTCGTTGTATAGGTTGTCGTGGTTGAATAGCTCGTCGTAACTATTCATTGATTGTTTCTTTGGCGCCGCCTCAAAATTTATTTTTTGCTTTTCAGTTCGATGTTTCGTCGGTTTGATTTTTTTTTTTAAAAAGGACTTATTTTTTACTTTTGAGTTTCCTATCTCGTGTCAATTTCTGTAACTAAAAACTCTCAACGACTGTCATACCCCAGCTACGTCTAAAGTTCTCATCAATATGAGTGAAATGAGCCCAAATATGATATAGTTGCTGTTAACTGTTAAGGATCTCTTGCTACTGCCCTCTGTCACCATCCTCAGACCCTCGATGACAATTATACCCCAGCTAGGTATAAAGTTTTCATCAAGACTAGTGAAATGAGCCCAAACACGATAAAGGTGCTGTTATCTGTTGAGGACCTCTTGCCCCTGCTATCCGTCACCATTCTCAGACCCTCGATGGCAATGATACCTCAGCTAGGTCTAAAGTTCTCATCAAGCTGAGTGAAACGAGCCCAAACACGATATAGCTGTTGTTAACTGTTAACGATCTCTTGGGACTGACTTCACAAAATAACAGGGATCTGGAGTTGATCTGATGATGGTGACGCCATCATGTTATGTTCTCCACATCTCTGCTATATAATATCGACCACAAGCGCCCAATACCTCCTATCTGACTCCGGATGGATTTTACAGGGGAATAATAAAACTTAATAAAAAACTTATTCTAAGGTGCAATGAGATACTGAAAATCCAAGTTTTCTTTTTTTATGTATAGTATTGATTAGTAAAGTTATTTTTTTTTAATTTTGAGTCTAAGGGTAGTTTATGGTAGTTACGAGTTATTGGTATGGAAAATCTGATGCAAATATTGCAGATAGAATTTATTGGTATTAAAGTGCTAAATAAAAACAAGTAATTTAATGGATCATTTAATGAAAATAATCTTATAATTCTTCTTAATTATGGTAATTATTTGTAATCACATTAGGTTCAATCTAATAGAAAGTAGGTTCTTATAAAAAAATAGTCTTCTCTTAGTAATTAACACCTAGTCAGTCTCGTAATTAACAATTAGAATCATTTAATGAAAATAATCTTATAATTCTTCTTAAATTATTATGGTAATTATTTGTAATCACATTAGGTTCAATCTAATAGAAAGTAGGTTCTTACAAAAAAATAGTCTTCTCTTAGTAATAAACAACCTAGTCAGTCTCGTAATTAACAATCAGCCATCAGTATAAAACGTATTTTAATTATGCGGTAAAGAATCATAAAAAGCATGACAGTCCACCGGAATTACACTCTTCAATTCTTGCAGGTGTGCAAATTTTGTATCAGTGATGGGGAGCTTATTCTGATGAAGTTGTTTATATTGTGTTACGATGGGAATTTTGGTAACTCGCTGAGGCAAACATTGCCAATCGTCAGAATGACTGGTTTTATACTGTATCTGTCCTTCTGGAACATACATCAATGCTTTTATATCCGTCACCTTTGGATCCCCTGGTTTTCTCCCTGGTCTGATAGAATTATAACGCCAAGTTGACGTGTCTGTGTAGTCTTTAATAAAATCATAATCAATCATTGTAGTCTCGTAAGGATAAGGTTTTTTTCTAGCCTCCAAAGTTGCAGATATATAGTCACTGGGCAAATGGATCAAACGATTTTTCAACTTCCGTTCTATCGCACTATGGACAGAATCGCCCTCCATTTGAGTGTGGCCCACCTCCAAATATTTTTGAATTATAGTTACATTATGTTGCATTGAAAAATTTAGTAGCGCATTACTTAAAACATTATTTCGATTTTGTCCAGTACACCCGTCACTGTATACAATTATCGGGAGACGTTTAGGTATGCAATATTTTACTAAATAGTCCGTCAATAATGTAGCGTAAGTTGAAGCTGTAAGGTCTGCATCCACCTCTGTGAACCAGTAACACATTACGTGATGCGTAGTCAGATCATAAACCGAATAGTTGTGCAGTGCCAGCTTCGTTTTATAATACACCGCACTTGCTGTAACAAAAGGGCATACTTTGACCGCTTGAAGATCTACTGTGAGTACTATACACTTTCCCTCACTAGCCTCCAGCTTGTCTCTAGCTTTTTCAGCTCTCGCATTATCCTTGCGAATAAGATGAGCGTGATAATCAAATTCTGTTACATTGCCTGTCTTAAAACCTTCGCAAGTGTCGCACATATCTTTTTTTAATTGATGTATGGCCAAATTCTTCTCTTTAAACATGCTATTAAAAATTTTCATTGAGTATGGAACGGCATCTCGAGTTTCACAGAAGCTTTTATAGATTTTGTAGAGATTTGCTATAGAATGGTAAATTGGTTCCAGAAAAATTTTATTTGTGTTTTGTCGGTTATAATGCGATGGCATTTTCGGCAACGAGTCGAAAAATTCATGTAACCCAGCTAATCTTTCAATCCTGAAGGTATTAACAGATCTCACTCTAGATAAATCAGCACTATCCTGAGATTTATGCATCCCGTACTGGCTAGATCTAACCCAGGAACGTACTGAAAATGGCCCAATGCTTAGGGTGTTTAGGAACATCTTTTTACATACCTTTTTAACAATACTGTTCCCACTAGAATCCGTCACAGTCAGGCTATAATCAAAAGAACCCTTACGTCTGGAATCATTTTGAACAGTACATTTCTTTTTGTTCTTACATACCACATGGCTAGCTACGAATATCTTCCGTTGATCCCAGTTCATCTCATTCCAGAATTTATTAAAAATGTGAGTTCTATCTTCTTCCAATATGTCTGCACACTCTCTTACGTTGCTTTTTTTACAAAACTCCGATTCACAACGGCCTCCCATTACTCTTCCCGCCCGGTGTCTATTTTGCTTCATTTTTTGACCCTTTGGACGCGAGTAACCTAAGTATGGTTTACCTTCCATACGCAAACGCTTATTCAAGTTCTTCTTCCATAAGTTCTTATCTGCCTTACGTCTTCGACGAATACCACTGCTCAAATCTCCATAAAAAACTTCATCCTGGTTAGAAGTACTTGATGCGGAATCATGATTCGATTCATTACGACATTCTTCAGTTTCCACTGATTCAATGTCTGAATCAGAATCTTCAGTTTCTGATGTATCCAAAGACAGAGTTACAGATAATGTGGTTGCACTGCAAGTTGATTTACTGCTGCAGCGACTTAGACTGTAAGATGCAGGAATTTCTAATACCTCATTTGGTGAAGTCGGGGTATCCAAAGATGCAGGAACTTGCAATGACGTGTTTGAAGTTGCAGATTCCATTACCTCGATTGGTGGAGTTCTGGTATCCGGTGGGTCAGTTTTATCATTAAGACAAAGGTTTATTAATTTAAGTGTTCGTGTACTCGGCATGTTTACCTACAAAACAATACAAATCGTGTTAGGAAAACGCGTAAATGTAAAAAGTTAGTGACAATAACATCTATCTGATCAGTCAAACAAGTAGTAGTGACATAACAACAAAAAATCTTGAGATGGAAATACCTCTTAACTATCACTCAAATCTTACAACTTATTTTCTCAAGGCAAAAATCGACGTTTTTATATTTTTTTTATGAAATAAGTTAATAATAACCTTCGTCATCGATTATAACATTCAACTACTACTATTAATATTGAAAAACATGTGAAATACTTACTTTTTGTCTGGACGCACAGGTGCCGACCGGTTCTTAATACGAAAAGAACTGTCAAATTGCGAGATAGGAGAAATTTCTACCACTTTTATTTGTGCACGAGTTCGTAGCTATTTCTATAAGCGATTTTTAGTGACTTAGTGGCTTTGGATACTTACGAGTTTTTGTCACGCGATAGATCCACACATTTCACAACAGATGGCATTAAAATCAAATTTTAAGCAAAAATGTCAGATAGGAGGTATTGGTTGCTTGCAGTCGATATGTCCTCAGAACTACAATTGTTAACTTTATTTCAACAGAATCGGTTCATAATTGAAAATTCTGTAGGAAGATTGACAATTAATTCCTTTTTTTCTACCCTTAGAGGCCGATTTTAGTTTTGAAATTGAAATGGGACCAACTTTGAGATATACTCTTTCTAACAAAAAAAGAATTTTTGAAATCGGACCACGTTAGGAAAAGTTATGCGTGGTCATACATAAAAAAAAAAAATAAAAAAAAAAAAAATATACATGTCGAATTGAGAACCTCCTCCTTTTTTTTTCGTCGGTTAAAAATAATGATCATTGTGTTTTAGGTGTTCTGTTAATTATGATATTATTATGTGCAATTTCTATTAATAAATAGTTAATTATGACTACTATGGGTTCAAACCAACAAAGCGGGCGACGTTTGTGTATCATAGTATTTTATATTTTGCACATTAATTCATGTAACTTAAATCTACAGATAACATTTATTTTTATTTACTATTGATTTGGTAAGAACATAACAGTCAAACAACTTATTAATTAAAACTGGTTCAAATTAAATTAGCAAGAAAAACTCTAAAATCTAGAAAGGTATCGATATCTAAAATGAACTACAGACGTTAAGCCCTTGAAAAAACGACGGAGTTATGCCCGAACAAACATAAAAAAAAAAATACAAACATCCGAATTGAGAACCTCCTCCTTTTGGAAGTCGGTTAAAAATCAACTGTCCTTTCTTTTATCGTGTTTATAGTAACATTCATACATCCATCCATTCCATGCTGCCTCACGAGGATCTCATGAGTCTCACTATTTAATTTGAAATTGTACACGTGTGTTTGGCTTCGAACTACCGATACTTGAAGGGGATAATTATAAACGCATTTTCATCGACAAAACTGCTTTAAATTAAAGAAACTATTACTCCAACAACCCGCGAATGGCGGCCATTTTAGTTTTTTGATCGGTCGAACTAGGGTTTTTACAATAAAATGCAAATATCGTTAAATCCAAATCCAATACATGCAAAGTTTTCTAAATAATGTGTAAAAAGAACCAATAAACATGGGCAAACACGAAATTGTACAAAAATAATACTGAACATTTTCACATTTTTCACTCTGGCTCTAAAAGTACCCACGAATTCTGCTTGGGTTTTTGCATTTAATTAAAAGTATTTGAGTCAGTCTATAAAGTGACATCAAAATTATAACTCTACGTTAATTATATTATGAATTATTCTCACTTGAACATAACCCTTCCCTAACGCATGTACTCCCAATATTACAGGTGTCGCATTCTATAATTTTGGTTTTTTTTTAAAGCAGTTTTGTCGATGACAATGAGTCTATATTATTATCCTTTTCAAGTATCGTTTATTCGAAACCAAACACACTGTATAATACATACCTTCATAGTATTATTATATCGAGTTTTCAACACAATCCGAATTTGTCAAACATACTCTGTGTCATACTAACACCATTAAATAATTTAACCAGAATCCACAGCTTCATTCAAATGACGGGAAGCCGACAATCTCGCATCAACTCGAGACAAGGTTAAACGAAATCCACATTTAAAAGTTGAATTGTCATTTAAGGATCCAACCCGTCGTTGAGACACGAGAGCAAACCAAACACTTTCGCTAATGCCGTCAATCTACTTGGAACAGATAAACCGTCACTTTTACTTATGGTTGCAGACGAGATATGTACTTTCAGCGTTCACGATTGATCATTCGTTTTCTATTTTTTTTTTTTTATATTCCACATTTATCACACAACGCCATCTAGTCCCAAGCTAAACAGAGCTTGTGTTATGGGTGCTAGACAACTGATAGACATACTTATATATTTCTAAATACATAAGTAAGTATTATAGATAAATTACACCCAGACACAGAACAAATGATCGTGCTCATCACACAAACATTTGTCCTGGGTGTCGAGTCTGCTAATTATTAGTCAGAATGGCGCCACAATGGCGTTTCAATTGTAGTGCTTATTCGAACAATTTTTTACTGCTGGTTCGAATAAGCATCTACGATTATTTGTCAGAATGGCGCCATAATGGCGTTTCAATTGTAGTGCTTATTCGAACCATTTTTAACTCCTGGTTCGAATAAGCACTACAATTGAAACGCCATTGTGGCGCCATTCTGACTAATAATTAGCAGACTCGACGCCCTGGGTGGGAATCGAACCCACGACCTCCGGCATAGCAGTCAGGGTCACTATCCACTAGACCAACAGCAATTTAATGCAAAGACGAATAAATGTTTCTTTTACAAATGTGTTTTTTAACTGATATGATAAAGTCAATGATATAGGCAACTACTCATCCAAACTGACGGATGATTCGTCGACTTACAAATTTTAAAAGGGTAACGTTTCATTCGCAGATGAATTTTGTTTTTTAGGCCTTCAATGAGTCCTTCCACCTTGGGTGTGAAGGAGGGGACTATTATATCGTACTGGCTGAGATCCACCGTGTTGTTTAAATTGTCATTTACGTTCCAGGGTCGGAGTCGCCTATCTAGAAAGTCCTGCGACCCCAATCAGGGTTGCAGCAGCTGTTTTGGCTTTGTATCGACTCTATCAGTTGGTAAAGTGTTAAATGGCCGAGCTACTGGTTTTTGATGAATTTCAGCATTGAAAAGTGTGTATCTTCTTGCTTCAAGTAGTATGTCTGCCAAGACCGTTACGCCAGCAGTATATTTTATAACTTCACCAACAAATTTATGGTCGATCCAACGATACTACACTCAACTTACGAAGGCTGTTGAAACTTTTTACAACTTAATCGCTCCAACCTAAATTTATTACAAAACCATAAAAAGACAATCCAAGTTTGAAGTCTGCGCGGTTCATTTAATTTAAATGCTCTTAAATATCGTAAAAGCGGTGACGATGTGGCTGAAGTAATAGACAGTAACGTTTTATTGCACGACAAACATAAATAAAGTGTGGACGCAGATCCTGCCCCCCTAGCCAAATCGCAACAAGGCGCAAACGATAATCGTAAACGCCCGGTAGTCCCCAATAGATTTTCAACTTTATACCCCAGAGCCGAAAATTGAAAATCTATTAAAGATTTCTAAAACTTAGCGACAGGAAAGAACGATAACGCTATGCAATCTGCACTAGATCTTCAACCTTATATTCAAGCACAATAAAGTTGAAAATCTATTAAAGGCTACTCAGCGTTAGTGTTTATCGTTTGTTACATGGCTACAGGCCCTGGTTTTAAAGAGGTTTCCCGAGAAACAATTTAATTGGAGTTTCTTCTGTTTTGTCGTCAACTTTTTAATGGTAGAAGACTGTTTGTTTCGTAAAGTGCTTTCGCCTTTTCTTTCTTTCCTGCATAAAGATGTAGATAAATTCTACCTGAATTATTATTCTTATAGCATATTCGTAGGAGTCGCTAAGTAAGACATTATTAATTCATTCAAGGCATAGCATATAATGATGCTTGATACATGGAATGATGCTTTATCATAGGAATAGATTATTTTATCTTATGGCATCCCCAAGAATAACCACAATATCGGGTACTATCGAAATTTGGTATATTTTTGGAAACTTGACACCAAATTACTGATGTCGCAGTTTTAAATGATGATAGACAAGTATAATAAAAGATACTATGATTGAAAGATTTTTTTCTAAAACTTGCAATCGCAGTAAACTGTACTGAACTTGGCTGGCCCCACTCTCGCGTGTCTAGATTATCAACTCGATGGTGTTGCGTCGTTTCATTACAGAGCTCTCATAGACACCTTCCAACTCCATCATCAGATAAGCTCCATTTAATCATAATATTGCGCTGTCACGCAATATACACCTATGCGTATGCGTGAAAAATTTCAGCTCAATCGGAAACCAAAGTATGTCAAACTTGCTTGATTTAATAATAATATTCCACAACTATCACACAACGCCATCTAGTCCCAAGCTAAGCAGAGCTTGTGTTATGGGTACTAGACAACTGATAAACATACTTATACTCGTATATTTGTAAATATATACATATTATAGATAAATTACACCCAGACACAGAACAAATCGACTCATCCGAAGAATAAAGTCCGATTTGCAAGATTGATGGTTTTCAGTAGAGCTTGTAGAAGTTGTTGACTTGTGTAACTCTGTGTAACTCTAAAACTACGATACTTGACATTTTGATTTTTTGGTATGTTATTATATTACCCTAGACTAGTTAAATGACAGGTATTGTGTATTTATAATCCTTTTAATACACGATATAGTGAGTTCCATATCAACATAAGACGTTTTATAGTGAAAGAACGAAGAAAAAAGTGGGTCCGTAGTGAATATTAGACGTTGTTTTACGGAAACGCCTCAACTTTAGTGACGTTCTATATTAACAAGTGTCTTTTTGTTGGAATGGGACATTCCCTGATGACACCTAATGAGTCCTATCTGACTACCTACCTTGAAATATTTAAGTATAATTTTCGATGTGTTAAATAATTACATTTCCTTAGAGTCAATAAAACTGATATTATTATTTCAAAAGTTTATTATATTTAAAAAAATCTTAAAAATGTAGCTTAACATAACCGTTACGCCTCTTTATTAAACCTTCCTCTGCCTGAAATATAGGAATACCTAATTCAGGCATAGATCATTTTAGTGAACTTGGCTGCGTGCCCTTGTTTAGTCAGAAAGGAGAAACGAGATTTCACATCGCACATTAAAATAAAATTAAACTCTCCATTATTTTCATGACGAAACTTCAGTGCATGCTTCGAACACCTAGTTGCTTTTCATAACATATGCCTGACAAGAGTTTAAGATGTTTTTAGTATAATAATGTTGACCTTTGTGCTTTTTTGAACGAGAAGAACCGACTTCAAGGGTGAGGACCGAAAACAGAACCAAACCGTACCAAACCATTTAGTTAGGTTCCTATAAATAATACAGGCCGACCCCAGATAGTAGTCCCGCCAAGTGAGGCTCCGTTAACTTGATTCAGTCTTGCGAAATAATTGAAGGTGTGTAGTGTGAGGGTTCGGCAGTGTTGGCGGAGGCGGGGACTTTGATGCAGGGTGGTCTATGTCAAGTCAACAGAGATGCCTAATACCGTCTTAAATCCTTGGGGTGCCCTAACGTTGACCGTTTTCTTTTGGTTCATACGCGTAAAAAATGGGTTTGTATTATGCAATGTTTAAAATAGAAATGCTGATAGGTTAATACCTATTATTTGCCTCTCCTTCAATTCCATGGTAATCCATGGAATTGAAGGAGAGGCAAATCAAAATGGCAAGCATGCAACTTTATGCATGCTTTGCATTCCGATCTACACACGATTAGTCCGTATGCGTACTGGCACTGTATGTTTTGGAGTAGGAAAGTAGCAATAGCAAGGGAGTTTGTGGCGCCTAATGACGAAAAAGGAATCTCAGAGAAATTGTCTACATGAGTTATCGCAGATCGAATGAACAGTGGTAGGAGTTGGCTCTGATAGTTTTAAATAACTGGGGTAGATACTAAATATTATGATGAGAAAATTCTAAGTCCTCATGTTGTATTAATGGTGAATTTCGAGATTAGAAGGCATTCCAAAGAAAATGTACTAGGTTGATTACTGTAAATATATTCTGCTGTCTGAGTTGACGTGACAACCTGTTTTTAGCTATCACCGATGATTTCTTTGGTGTTATGATCTTCACGTACAAGTTCTTAATTTAATATTTCTGCTAATTATTGGCTTATTTCTTCTGCATCAGGATGCAAAGGCCACAAAAAGGACTCATTGATGTTTCCTTCTAAATTGACATATGAAATAAAATAAAACTGTAAAATAGAATATTCAAGAAATATCATTTATGTGAAGTGCAAGACTTTGCACGTAGGAATTAATTTAACCACTCATAAATACATATTTTTTTATATTTAGCAAACATTTTAAACGAACAACGTCCTAACTGATTTCATTCTACCAGGAACAACGTCCCATCTTAACATGGAACCCATAAATCATATCACTGATTCCGCACAGAAACGTTCTATTTTAAAATAAAACGCTTAGAAGATTATTTAAATTCGTATAACAGCGTCTTAAAAGTTCATGAGTGCCAGTGAATATTTATAAAAATAATCATACCATCGAAAAAAATGCGTTTCTGAACATTTCCGTCGAAAACCGTTCTATGTAAACATCGATAGTCCACAACTGTTTACTTAGACTAAAAAGTATATAAACGTGATGTGTGACTTAGACTATACAGTGTATAAAAATAAGATCATGCAACGAAAATATTCTCTCTCCAACAAACAATGGCCGATCTGACGAAGAGACGTGGCCCCAGATGCCTGCGTACCGTCACTTATACACTTCGTGCGTTGTTCTGCGGAACGAATTTCAGATGAGACGTTATTCGATTCTATATTTCCGGAACTAAATAAAATATCAAAATTCTAAAAACACACGTTTGTAGAGTTTTAATTGCTTATCTCATTAAGCTATTAAACTGATTTTTGGCCTATGGTCACATCGGACTTTATTCTTCGGATGAGTCGAAATGATCGTGCTCATCACACAAACATTTGTCCTGGGTGGGAATCGAACCCACGACGTCCGGCATAGCAGTCAGGGTCACTAACCACTAGACCAGTAGGCCTGCCTGAAGTTTAAAAAACTTATTTAATTTATTTATAGACGACGGTCTGTGGTAAAACCAAACATAAGCTTGTTAAAATAGAAATCTTTTTTGCAAACGAGCAATGATTTAATGGTAAAGAGTTTAAATAAAGAAAGCCGAAGGCACAGCTTAAATTCAAGATCAAACATCGACAATTTATATATCAAATAAATACCGATATCCAATAATCAAAACATCTCCGCCATTTTATATTTCCCATAACTTCATAACCTTTGATCTCTTAGTAACTGTGCATGGCACTTCATTCAGAGCCGTGTTCTTGATTGCGTCTTTGAAACTCACTCATTTGCCGACGAATATCAAATTGGATTTCTTCCCTCGTTTATCTTTTGTAGAACAACTTTTATGTGTGAGTTCGAGAGTATGTGATTGGATTTGATGTTCCCTTTTTCAAAGCATTGTTCAGTAATTAGGTGAAGTTTTAAAAGCTTATTTGAGAAGTTACTTGCTGCTGCTTTTGTTTTAATTACTTGGAAGTGTTATTATATTTAAGATTTTTGGTAATTTTCCTAAAATGTATTATATTGCTCTTGAAAAATAAATGGTTTGCGAAATTCCTTTATTTGCTAATAATTAATTATCATCATCTTCTGGCTAGCCTTTTCCCAACTACGCTGAGGTCGTTTTCAAATCCAACCAGACCAGTTTGGGCCAGTCAGTTTGCTGACAAATCCTTGAAACGCACGTAGAGCACGACGAGCATCCGTTATATTACAATAAAACAGCTTTTTCCTGCAAAAATGCACTACCTCTAAGATCAAAATAAAAGGAACAACTGTTTTTTTAAGCTATTGCATAGCTTCTATCGCGGGCCTTGAGCGCGGGGACCGAATCCAGAAATTCCGTAACGAAAAAACCTCACGCTCATTTAATTTAATTAAATTATTAATTTATTACATTAATTATTAATTATTAAAATTAATTAGTTATTGATTTATTAATATAATAATAATAATAATATTTTTTTTTTGTTTTTTTGTTATTTTTTTTTAAAGAAATATTTAAAAATGTAATTTGAATTAATATCAAACAAAAAGCAATACTGCATGAATAAAATAAATAAATAAAATTATAATTGCATAAGTTGATACAAAATGCTATGCAATAGCTTTACCGCGGCAGTCCCCGAGTGCCACACGTCTTTTTTTTTTGTACATGATATTTTCTTATCGATTTGGTGATGTTTATTTAATATATAAATCACATGTTTCCTTTGCCATTACAATTATTAAAGTAAAACTTTTATTACATCGTCTCAAACTTTTTCGTCTGTGTGTTGCATGTCGCGTGAACTTCGGCCGCGGAGTAGGGATAAAATGAAAGGCGAAAATAGCAGCGCCTATAGTTCGTATCAGCTGTGAAATAGGTTCACTTTTACCGTGGTTTCATAAAACCACACAATCCTTTTTTAAATCTAATACGAAAAAGTAACTTAAAATATACAAAACTACCTTACTCGCACATGCTACACTGTATGTGGCCCTAGTAAACTCACTCAGTGTACAGTTGAAAATATCTGTGACCGACGCCACCGTGTTGCGAGTGCGCCGCGCACGAGTTAGCGGTTAGCGCAGTGACTGACTGCGTGGCGTGTCGGGTTTTCGATTTTCACACAAGAATTTCCAACAAGTATGTAACCACCGTATTCTGTATTCGAATTCCATATAATTATATAGACATTTGTTCCGGGTCTGGCTGTGTAGATGTGAATTTAAATGTTTGTAAACCCACCCACCACGGTACAGGCGAAATTCCTAAGCTGGGGAAAAGTTCATTAAAAAAAAATGAGTGGCACTCGGGGACTGCCATGGTAAAGCTGCCTAGCATTTTTTATCAACTTATGCAATTTTTTTGACGTGATAACGTCTTATAATTCGATGGCCGGCTGCAGGCATGAAAAAAGATGACGTCATGCGGCGTTACCTCGCTCTGTAGCGTTCCATAGCAACGGCGTGTCAATTGTTTGTTTATAGCAACGTAAGTGCAGTATTTTCTTATGACGTTGTCACGTTCATCTATCGTCAGTAAACCGACTTTACAGACAACCGATTTTTTCTTTTTCTTTTAGGCTATCATGGTAAGCCACGTCAATCAAGTTAAATGTCAAGAAAAACAAACACCGTGCCGAAGTCTGCCAAACTGAAACGACGTTATACGATGCGGGGTATTAGGTTTATTTTCGTTACGGAATTTCTTGATTCGGTCGCCGCGCTCACAGCCCGCGATGAAAGCTATGTAATAGCTTAAAAAACTGGTACTGGGTTCTCGGAAGATAATTAAACACAGGTTAGGTCGCAGGTAAAAGCTAGTAGGTAGTACATTTTATCTGTTTCAATTATCAGAAGGTGTCAGATGAAAGGGTTCAGTAGGTTTGCATTAATTAGACCGGCATGAATTAACACATTGGGTATCTCTATAGGGGATACCCTAGTTTTGTATAACCGATGGCCTTGGAATCTCAGGTGGCCTGATTATGACTGCGGGAAAATTATTACACAGTTCGCAGGTAATTTTGGATGTAGGTATTTTATGATGAGACTAGTTTATACTCGCAGTTTCGCCCGTGTAAAAGGCCAAAGTGTGGGCAAAGGCCTCTCCCCATGACTTCCAGTTTTCACGATCCAGGGCCAAAGTGGACCACTGTGGTCATTGGTTTTATCAAGCTCGTCCCGCCATCTTCTGCAGGTTTGAAGCGACGCCTTCTGGATGTGTCAGGGTTCCACAAAGTGATTATTTTAGGCCATAGGACATTGGACATGATTACCCTTATTTACTTTTTTTTTAATGCTCAACTATAGGAATCTCCTGCGTCGTAGCAGCGTTTTTTTTTTATCTAACACACTCCTGCCAGACCCAGAACAACGACTCGTAGGTAATACTTACATTTTTTCTTCCCGTTAGGTATTAAGACTGCGATACACACCGCAGCATTCAATCGCCTCGGCAACTGCGCCAACAGTGCACATAGGCTTACCGTCGCCCCGGAACAGAAAGGGCTATTGAAGGACACCGTGGATTTTAGTCAGTAGAAGTCTGACAGTCCCTCCCGCCCTGCCCGGGGTTGGAGGACTCATTTGATGATTTTACCACGCTAAAAAAAAAAAAAGCCTCGTTTAGTATGATTTTTCCACAAAATTAACGGTCAGCTTATACTGGTAGGGAAAGCTTGATGTTCAACTAAGAAAGCTAGTTTGCCGACGCCTTATTTTGACACCATGTTCTTAACACTTGCACGCTTTTACATAAAAAAAAAAAGGTTGCACTCCAGGAGTGCCGGTAGAAGTGAAAACTTTTTTGTTACTATGTTTTATTTTTAATTTGAATGACGTCTTACTCATTTTCGATCAGGGTCACGTGACCCTGACGGTCACGTGACCCTGACGGTCACGTGACCCTGACGCGAGTTTTAAATTTTTTACCCATTACAGAAAAAGTGTACAACGCCGCTAAAGAAGTTTTCACTTCAAAAATATAATAAATTATTATGAAAATAATTCTAACAAGTGCAAGGTAAGAAAGATATTATTGTTAAACGTTATTTTCAAGTTACATTTGAGAGATGAAGATCAATGACACCATTTTTCATAGTTGAACTGCTCAGTAAAAAAAAAGTATCGATATAGCCATGAAGCGATTCTGGTCTGACATTGCTATGAGTACCTACCACATCAGCCTGTCAGGCCCTCTACAACGAATACAAACATGACGATTCATAACGTTTAATTTTGTTACTCGTAAATCATTAATGAAAGTGGAGCAGGTGAGAGACTATTTAACACCTAACCGTGACAAACAATCATGTGCCGGCTTAATAGCCAAAGAGTAATGAGGCCAAGAAGTGACACAACATTTGATAGCTATCAAAACGTGTGTAATGTAAAAACATTTTTTGAAGTGAAAACTTCTTTAGCGGCGTTGTACACTTTTTCTGTAATGGGTAAAAAATTTAAAACTCGCGTCAGGGTCACGTGACCGTCAGGGTCACGTGACCGTCAGGGTCACGTGACCCTGATCGAAAATGAGTAAGACGTCATTCAAATTAAAAATAAAACATAGTAACAAAAAAGTTTTCACTTCTACCGGCACTCCTGGAGTGCAACCTTTTTTTTTTTACTTCCATTTTGTAATAAACTATGGTTGTTTCAAATTCTAATAGAAAAAAAAATTGTGCAAACACATTGAGATCAATAAGATGTTGCTGTTGTAAAAACTATAAACAAGCAAGCGCCAACAGGACGTCATTTGTTCATGGCCGCTTGCAAATGACGCCCTGATGGCGCTTGCGCTACGTTAATGTTGTGTTAAGTATGCCTAAAAAGTGTATATTCCCATTATACTTCGCGTCCCCATCTTATACACTATTCCCCTACCTTCAAGCGAAAGAAGTCATTGTTCAAAATGTAAACAAAAACCTGAGGTTTAATAACAAAACACTTCATTTTCCAGTAACGTTATCATTTTCGTCCGTCTCAAAAGTTTGTAAAAGAAAACCTAACGAGATGCTGGGAATAAATAAAACAAGCTATTTTAATGGATAAAAAAGTTTTAGTTTAGATGTAAAAGTGACAATGTAATAGAATGAAAACTTACTTAGACGCGTTTATTGAAACAGTGGAAGATTTATTTTTGGAGAAGACTTTAATGACTGAATCACTCCCTCAATCAAATAATTTTAATATCCCCTCATTTCAAACTATTTTGGGTTAAGTGGCTGCCTTGCCTGACCTTAGAATTACAAAATGTTATGGCATACGAAGCGTACTTTTTAAGGGATAAACCAAACGAGACCGTCACCCAAACACCGGTTGAACTTGGCAGAAGTTCCTTACCTTTGATCACTCAGCCTAGAGGCCCAAATCAAATCTAATTTGAAAAACAATTGAACAAAACCGGCCAAGTGCGTGTCGGGCCACGCACAGTGTAGGGTTCCGTAGTTGCCCATCAAAATACTTATGTGAACTAACTAAACTGATTTACTGAATTTAATTTTAAAAAGAAGAATTTTCAAAATCGGTCCAGGAGTCTTTGAGAAATCGGGGAAAATACATAAAAAAAAAACCGGCCAAGTGCGTGTCGGGCCACGCACAGTGTAGGGTTCCGTAGTTGCTCATCAAAATACTTATGCGAACTAACTAAACTGATTCACTGAATTTAATTTTAAAAAGAAGAATTTTCAAAATTGGTCCAGGAGTCTTTGAGAAATCGGGGAAAATACATTAAAAAAAAAGATTACGACGAATTTAGAACCTCCTCCTTTTTTTTGAAGTTAGTTAAAAATAGTTGACGATAAAAACCTACCTATCCCCAAAAAACATACCGTAAAAACATACATAATAAAGCTGTAAAAATAAAGTTGACAAACTTACATTTGCAGTTGAATAAGATGTTCTCCGATACATTTTGTTTAAGAAAATATGTTATCCAAGTACATTTTATAAGTTGGTCGACTATTACTCGTAAAGTTGTAAAGCCTACTTAGTCATGACAATTTTCTTTTAAACTTCGTTATATATACTACTATTGTGAATTTTTTCACACCCCCAAACATAACCGTTTAGCTGGTAGAGGGGGGGGACACTCGAGTCGAGCAAAATTTAGCACTTTAAAGCTTCATATTTCACAAACGAATTTTTTTATCAAAAAATTGTTAATGGAAACTATCAATATTTTTTAAAGACCTATTTAATGATACCCCACACTAAGGGGTACGCGAGAAAAAAAAAAAACATCCTCACTTTACGTGTACAGGAGGTACCCTAAAAAAAAATATTTTACGAGATTTTATTTTACCACTTTTTCGGCACAACAGATCCGTATATTTACACCAAATTACAGCTCTCTAGTACTGTGCGTCTCTGAGCTAAACTGCGGACAGACGGACATGGCGAAACTATAAGGGTTCCTTGTTGACTACGGAACCCTAAAAAGATTACGACGAATTTAGAACCTCCTCCTTTTTTTGAAGTTAGCTATAAATAGTTGACAATAAAAACCTACCTATCCCCAAAAAACATACCGTAAAAACATACCTATTACAGCTGTAAAAATAAAGTTGACAAACTTACATTTGCAGTTGAAGAACATGTTCTCCGATACATTTTGTTTAAGAAAATATGTTTTTCAAGTGCATTTTATTAGTTGGTCGACTATTACTCGTAAAGTTGTAAAGCCTACTTAGTCATGATAATTTTCTTTTAAACTTCGTTATATATACTACTATTGTGAATTTTTTCACACCCTCAAACATAACCGTTTAGCTGGTAGAGGGGGGGGACACTCGAGTCGAGCAAAAATTAGCACTTTAAAGCTTAATATTTCACAAACGAATCTTTTTATCAAAAAATTGTTAATGGAAACTATCAATATTTTTTAAAGACCTATTTAATGATACCCCACACTAAGGGGTACGCGAGAAAAAAAAAAACATCCCCACTTTACGTATACAGGAGGTACCCTAAAAAAAAATATTTTACGAGATTTTATTTCACCACTTTTTCGGCACAACAAATCCGTATATTTACACCAAATTACAGCTCTCTAGTACTGTGCGTCTCTGAGCTAAACTGCGGACAGACGGACGGACGGACGGACCGACGGACATGGCGAAACTATAAGGGTTCCTTGTTGACTACGGAACCCTAAAAATGGATAGCCTTTTGGAGTATCCGAGGCGTCAAGAGAAGACCACCCACTTGGCATTAAACAATCGTTAACGAAGATTTGAAAGCAAAGGAATTGTCATTAACACAGATCAAAGCAAACGAATCATCATTGATAGCAATTTCTTTTCAGTAATCTCTTTAGCAGAATCCCTAAAACGTTTTCTCTAGAAACACGTTTACTTAATCTTTATCAAGATCTTTGGAAAGAAAAAATCGAACACAGTACCGGCTTTATAAAGGCAAAAAGACCGAATGGAATTCCGAAAATAATTACGAAAAAGATATTCAAACGAAATACGAGTAACTATGTGAACGCAAATGTTTCTAAGAACTCTGGACCCGGAAAAAACTGGTATTTCTATGAATGGAATAATGATACCTTTTTGCTAAGAACTTTATTGAGGGCCTGACTGGGTCTGAACCTACAAGTATTCGGATCCGGAATTTTCTAACAAGTCTACCGACATATATAAAGTTGAAGTTTTTGCAATAAGTACTGTAACATAATGAAAACTTTTATGAGTTAGTATATTTTATTTTGATGTTTTGAAACGGTTCAAGGAATTTATGCCTGCTTATATTGTTTCATGCCAACATACTTACTTTCTTGTTCAAAGCTCAGGAGATAGTGTATATTTTTTATTTACCCCAAGAATAGACTGAAATTGATGCTGAATAAACTTTTAAACTCCTAATACTTGTATCTTTTGAAGTGGTCCACTTTGTTCACCCAGGTGATATCACCCAGGTGAACAAAGTGAAACAAACCAAACCATTATACTATTGGTAAATTCGTTAAGCATTATTGCCATTATTGCTAGTTATTCTTAATTCTTCAGATAATTTTATTCTACAGAAAGTTTCAACTGGATTTTACAAATAAGATACCCCACCGATATGACGTCTCCGTAGGACAATAAAATTATGAACTCACTCGAGCGTGCAACCGCGGACACTAGCAAGTGATAATATAGAGCACGGGGATTTTGTAAAAAAAACCGGCCAAGTGCGTGTCGGGCCACGCACAGTGTAGGGTTCCGTAGTTGCCCATCAAAATACTTATGCGAACTAATTAAACTGATTCGCTGAATATAATTTTAAAAAGAAGAATTTTGTAAATCGGTCCAGACGTCTTTGAGAAATCGGGGAAAATATATATAAAAAAAGATTACGACGAATTGAGAACCTCCTCCTTTTTTGAAGTTAGTTAAAAGTAAAAATAGTTGACAAAAATAACCTACCTATCCCCAAAACATACCCACCTATTACAGCTGTAAAAATAAAGTTTACAAACTTACATTTGCAGTTGAAGAACATTTTCTGCGATACATTTTGTTTAGGAAAATATGTTGTCCAAGTACGTTTTATAAGTTGGTCGACTATTACTCGTAAACTTGTAAAGCCTACTTAGCCATGATAATTTTCCTTAAAACTTCGTTATATACACTACTATTGTGAATTTTTTCACACCCCCAAACATAACCGTTTAGCTGGTAGAGGGGGGGGACACTCGAGTCGAGCAAAAATTAGCACTTTAAAGCTTAATATTTCACAAACGAATGTTTTTATCAAAAAATTGTTAATGGAAACTATCAATATTTTTTAAAGACCTATTTAATGATACCCTACACTAAGGGGTACGCGAGAAATAAAAAAAACATCCCCACTTTACGTGTACAGGAGGTACCCTTAAAAAAAATATTTTACGAGATTTTATTTTACCACTTTTTCGGCACAACAAATCCGTATATTTACACCAAATTACAGCTTTCTAGTACTGGGAGTCTCTGAGCTAAACTGCGGACAGACGGACGGACGGACGGACATGGCGAAACTATAAGGGTTCCTTGTTGACTACGGAACCCTAAAAATTAAGCGCATAAGACTGTTTTGTAATTTTTTTCTGAATATGAAAATTTTTACCGTTTTTGAAAGGAACCCTAAAAATTAAGCGCATAAGACTGTTTTGTAATTTTTTTCTGAAAATGAAAATTTTTACCGTTTTTGAAAGCCTATTCATTTAAATTTTCCGAGTGAATTTTAACAATCTAGTTTTGAAAATGAAATATCACTGATTAACCCAACCGATGGGCTAGAAATCGTTCTTAAATCAATGAAAGTCACAAAATCACAATTCAAGCCAAAAAATCCAAACGAACGCACATACCCCTCTGTTCGGCCATACCCAGCCTATTAAATTAGAACACCTTTGAGGTCACGGCTCGATGACGTTGTCCAATAAATCATGCATTGTTGTGGCCGACAAAAGAAGTCATTTTTGCCTGAAAGTGCCCCATTGAAGGAAGGTGGCCTATAATATTTGTATACACAATGGTTGCTTTCGCTAAGGTCATGTGTATGACAATGGGTCGTTTTTAAAAGGGATTTTTGCGGATGAGAATTTTTCCACAGCACGTGTAGATTGTTTGGGCACGTTTTATTATTTGCAGTCAGTTTAAAGGCTTCTTTGCTCGCCAGCAAATGAAAAGAGGTACTTAATGAACAAAAATAATATGAATGAATGAAAGAAATTTGTATTTATTTTTTGTCATTGTTATAAAGGGTTTTTTTTTTTCAAAATAAAATATTTGTTTCACATTTTGTTAAGGTTATCATATGTGATCTTTTCAAGACACACTTTTGATAGATTAGAGATAGTGATAGAAACATATTTATAGGTTTCTACTACACAGAAAATAGTATCTTCGAGGGTATTTGTATTCCTACCATTTTATTATACTCGTAATGCATACATTTTTTAAGGTAGTAGCTTAAAGGACAAAGTCTTTTTAAAACCAATCCTTAAAACATTCCTGTTTCTAAAAACTATACTGAGAAAATACTTCCAAAGTAACACAGAACCCTTTTTTCTTCACTATCGAAACACTCCTCAAACAAGATATCCTAGAAACGGTACCCTTGATAAAAGAAAAGGCCCGACTATTACCTACTTAGGTACAAAGAGGGTGATTCAAAATAATTTTTATTCGGATGTCGCAACAATAACAAGGAATGGGCCAGTTTACAGTGATCCAGTGGGCTTGGGAAGGCGCAAATGTGAGGCCCGTACTACGGAAACAACGGCAATTTTGTGAGGGAAAAGTTTCGAATTTAAGAAAGATTAGAGAACTTTTACACATCCCAGCATTCCGATCCATACTATACGACAGGTCTAACGGATTTTTATATTTTTCCCTTTAACTTGAGGGGCATCCGTGGGTCGCAAGATGTTCCGGTAACCTGTCGCCAATTCATCCATCCCTAGTTGATCCAGTGTGTTATATCCCGGTCAACACCACCATTTCCTTGGACAAGCGGCATACCGAATGTCGGAACAGACTGGTAGGGGGTAGGAAACTTTTCTATTTGCTAGTATAATTCTCAAATTTTGAAAGTGGGTCCAAACGACCATTTCAAAAACGCATTTGGTCGTTTGGACCCGCGGGCCCCGCCAGAGCGGGGTCAAACGACCAAAGAGCCCATGGACAAAACGATCCATTGATCAACGTGAAATGTCGTTTTGACGTTGACAGTTTTTTGGACAAAGTGTTCAACAGATGTTTATCTTTCTTATGGTAAGACAAGGAAAGAAAAATTCAGTTGCAAGCGGGATTTGAACCCGCGTCTTCTGGATAAGTACTCCAAACGCCTTACCAACTAAGCCATCGCAACTCAAACTCACAACGTGAACGTGGTCGTTTTGGTAAAAAGGTTTATTGGAAATCTACGGAAGGCCTATGTTCAACAGTCGACATTCTACGGCTGATATTATGATGATGATGAAAGGTTCTGAGGGCAAGGTGTCTGCAGTGACTGAACGATTGACTGCTGAGCTGCGTCTCGCAA
Organism: Agrotis clavis; assembly: GCA_954870645.1. NCBI lineage: Eukaryota > Metazoa > Arthropoda > Insecta > Lepidoptera > Noctuidae > Agrotis > Agrotis clavis. Next base: position 7,978,841 of record OX940941.1, read on the forward strand.
GTTTGATTCGCGCACGAAACAAATATTTCTTTAATTTACCAGTATTTGTTCCGAGTCGGGCTATTTGTAAATTCGTGATATACAAGAGAAATTCCTAGTGTGGGGTAATGTCACAAGAGATCGTGTATAAACAATTAACAGTTATTTAACGTTAATTAACGTAAATTGTCACCCAACCACGGATCAACCCAGGTAACCCTTACCTGGGTTGATCAGTGGTTGGGTGACAATTTTTTACTGCGAAGTTTCTTCCGTACCTCCGTGTTTTTTTTTTCGTTGTAAACGTCATCAAATGAGTCCTCCCGCCCGGGCAGGACAGAAAGGACTGTCAGACTTGTACTGACTGAAGTCTACGGTGTCCTTCAATCGCAATGGTGACACCCAGGCATTTCTTCCGTCCATATCAGACACAGCAATCTCCCGAAACTTCCGTCTCCGGTGAAGACCAGCGTCAAGCGGTTAGGACGCCGTGACGCCTATCCAGCCAATCTTCAAAAAAAATGGGTCTTACCGCCGCATTTGCGGTGTGCCCGATGGTTGGTTTTGACGTGAAAAAGTCACCAGCCAACTTTCTTTCCCATTTATAATATTAGTTTGAATGGTTAGCTGATTTTAGTATGTTCTCTGCTCCACTTTACTTTTGTAGTTTGACAAGCCACAGTGACAGCAATAATTCCTGTCACCCTCACCGAATTAACCTTACTAGAAGTTTTAACAAAATTACCCAACAAATCTGTGTCACCTTCACTTGCCAAGTACTGTCGTTCAAATCCTTGCAATATAACGTGTAACTGAGCTTCAAAATGTTTGTTGTAATATATTAAGGTGTACTTCGCTCGAAGTTTTCTCATCTAACTTGTTTCATGTACGTTAAGGTCTATCTTGTTATAATAAACCGCCGCTGTTCTTTGAGCTTAAGATTTTTTTTGGGTATTAAATAAAGGGTCTTTGAGGAAGTTCACAATTACAATATGTAATTTCACTTCTTCTTTGTTAGTTCTCTCTTGACAGAGTAGTCGTGCTCAGTATGTTGCAGCGAGACATCGTGCTGCCTTAATTCGCCTCACAATGCGACGCCATCCCTCCCCGTCGGCTGTAATTCGTATACACTCATGCAACTGACCACCTACTGCAGACTTGATCTTGTCAGTCCATCGCTTGGGTGAACAACCACGTGCTCGTGCCTTCCACTTTCCCCTAGACAACAAGTCGCTCAATAGAGTCGTTGCCTCACCGGGACACGAACCAAAGAACTGAAGTATTCGAGCCTGGACCGTTGCTGATAGACGCTGCTTGATACCGAGCTCTTGGAGAATGGATACAATAATTTAGAAGTTAGGAAGTCTATACCAGTCTGGACAACAACACCGTAACCTATGAGGAAGTACCTCAGAGGTTACGGTGTTGTTACTGCAGTAGCTGAGTGATTGGCTAACTGTATTACGTGTCGCCGGTTCGATACGCATGGAACAAATATACAGGGTGTAATCGAAATCATGGGCAATATTTTAATCCAAGGCTCTACTCACGATGCTGATTGCATTAAGGCTAATAAATCGCAAATCAAAAATATTATTAATGCAATTATGGACACCTTTAAAAATGTAGTAGGTATGTCGCCTAAAAAAGGCTTATTATTGCAAATAAGCACTAAAAGTAATAAAAAATAAATCATAAACCCCAAAAATCTTAAAGCATCAAAATGTTAAAACGAGTTACACCGCGCGCGGAACGAAAAGTAAACAAACATCAAATAATATTAAGCGAAGATACTTGCATTAATAATGTTTTTGAGTTCCATAAAACGATTAGTATCGTTAGTAATGCCCAAGTTTAAAATACTGCTCATTAATAAAATTTCACCCTGTATTTATAGTCTACAGGTACCTATTTATTCCGGCTCTGGCTGGTTTCTGGCCTGCCAGAAAATCTTTCGAGACTCAAGCGTTATTTATAACTAGTTTGAACCTATGAAATTGCTTGAATCTAGTTTTAAGTAATACTTGAGTATTGAGTGATATTCTGTAATACCGGACTAAAGCTATTGTCAAACAGACAGGGCTAAGTGAATGCGATCCGAATCCTGTCATATTAAAAAGCGAAAGCGGTCCGATAGCCAATCGACAGGCTTCAAACAATTCCATACATTACAAACAAAAACGCTTCGGCACGCTTTTCAGTTTGACAAAGGCATAAAAAATGTTTGTTAATGTCCCGAAGCTACAGGAGAAATTCCAAAAATAGTAAAAAGATAAACAAAAAAATTAAGTAGGTAACTGGGCAGGGAAGGTCAGGACGTAGGTCTTCTTTTTGTGAGTGGGTGCAAAACAATTTCCACTACGATATGGGTCCTTAATTGACTTTGGAATTCATTAATCTTTTTGCCTTTTTTTTTCGTCAAAATCACTTCTGACGAGTTTGCTTTGATTTTGCCTAAGTGTATAATTTAACCTTACAAAACTGGGTATTGTTTTGACCTTTAGTTTAACACAATAAGGGTTGTTTTTCTTATAAACTGAAAAGGTCACAAATAGGAAAACTTAAAAAATCCATACAATATTTAATCAAAAAAAGTCTCTAACTGGGAAATGCTTTTCGTTTCTAGGTCGGACCAATTTAGTAATAGATTTAGTTTCTAACATAAGGGCCGGTTTCCTCAAACAGAGCTGTGGTTACATACCCTCTTAGCTGAAGTATGGGGGAGGCCGAGTTTATCGAGTTTAAAGCTGCTTCAATACCAACCATAGATTAAGTTGACCTATGGAGAGCAGGTCAAATGATTTAGATCAAGTGTGGACGAGGTTCTACGTGGTTAATCAATTTAGGTATTTTTTACATAGATGGAAAATATGCTACCCAACAACAAAAGATACATATCTTTTGTTGTTGGGTAGCATATTTTCTGCTGCTGCTGGTTTCATTTTTCAGTGTTATCGTACTTTCGAGCTACATAACCACGACGAGGGCGCTATCTAACGGTAAACATATTATAGAGATATACCACAATAACGAAATAAATAGTTGTGTTTATCGAGCGCTTTCCCAAGTTCATTGTCAGTACTAAGTTGTGACGCATGACAAGTAGTTTGTAACAAAAAAATGACACATTACATGAAGCTCAGTTCACAGCGAGACGCGACGTGACGCATCGTCACGCGACGGTTCTGGAAATGTGTATCTTTTCGTGTAGAGTAAGTAAAGTTTATTTTTTAACGTCACGTCCTCCCAATCAGGGCAGGACAGACTTGTACTGACTAAAATGCACTGTGTCCTTCAATAGCCTTTTAAGTTCAGGGACCACGCTTACCTGATAAGAGAGTCCCGCGGTAGCAAATAAAGGTAGATTTTGATCGCTCTAACGAAAGATCTTGGCGTGAATTTATCGACCGATAGAAGCGCTGGCAAGCGTTCGTGTAATAAATTTTATAATAGGTATATAATAATATTAAACGAAAACATTCTTCATCATATTGGTCGAATTTTAAGCGAAAATTACAATAATACTTATTGGAGGACCTCACAGTTTTTATCTAAATGGTTCAAAAATTAAAATGAGTATTTTCAATTTTAAAATTCAAGTAGGTATTTATTTTACGTATAAGTTAAACGTAAAGTGAAAATTGAATGACTTCGAAAAACCGTGGTAACAGCTTAAACCGAATCGTAAAGCCATCTTTATTGACAATTCGTTTCAACTGATACGGAAAAAGAGCCGGTTTTTCAGGCTTACTTACCTGTTTGAGATGTTTTATAGGATTCAGACAACGTATCCATTTCAAATTACCCGTGGTATATGCATGGTTATAGTCTTACGAAAAAGTACGCTACCCCGTAATTGAATACTGGAAGTTAAATAAATTGTGACTGGGTTTGCGTACGGCGAGCATTGAGTAGTTCGCCGTACGGTCAAGGATGAGAGTCAAGTCGACGGCGTGTCGTGTTTCACACATTGCATTGTGAAGAAATCAGCATGTATTATTATCATAAGCCCGTGTCATCCCACTGGAGGGCAAAGACCTCACTTCCTCCTTTCACTTTTCGTGATCTAGTGTGATTGTAGGCCAATCCCTTAAAAATGAGTCTAGCTCATCCCGCCATCTCCTTCTGGGCCTGTCGCGTTGTCGCTTGAAACCGGCATATGTACTAGAACGAAAAAATTATAAATAAGGTGACAAAAGCGCGGACTTATCGCAAAAAGCGATCTTTTCAAGACAACCTTTGTATGGATTAGAAGAAGAAAGACAAACAATACTGTAGGTGGTCTGTGAATAGGCCAGTGTAATCAGCTGTTGTAACATTAATCATCTTATTATAAAAAAAGTTAAACATTTGCTAAACACTGGTCTAAAAAACTGTCAACTGCAAAACGGCATTTGACGTTAATATAAGGGTCGTTTGGCAGTCACACTTTAATTTTGTAGTAAGACGGTACTATAATTATGATATGTTGATTTTCTTATATTTGTAAGATCATTAATTATCCATTTTTAATTCAAACCTGAAAATACAGCAATTAAGCGGATTATTTAAGCCCTTTTGCGTTAAAGAAGTTTAACGCAATAGGAATTCGTATTCGGATTTATTACGTCAAAAATGCAATTTCGACGAGCTGTTCAGTTGAATAAAAATATTCGCGTAAAAATTAATTTTACACAGTAACTTCGTAATAACAAAGCAAATGGTGGAATATTTACTGTGGGTAGTTTTCAGGGCGCCAAGAGTCCAAAATAAGTAATGCTTGGCGGTTGCGGAATGCCTTAGCGAGAAGACATCTTCCAGTTCACACCCCAGCCGCTACTTCGCAGGCTTGCGAACAACGAGTAATGGGTAGCTCGCGGTGCAAACAAAAATCAGCCTAGAGTCGACGCCGACAGCGTGGCGCGTTGTAAGCCACGCGCTCAAGTGCGTGTAGAGCCAAAAGCTTGCAGGGATCGCGAGGCTGTCTAAGCATAGGGCAATGCACAGGGTAATATTATAGTCAGTAAGAGTCTGACAAGTCACTCAGGGTGGGTGGACTCATTTGAAGATTTTTACACGTTGGGGCCATTTTTTTGGAGTGTCATGATTCATAATAAAATTGTCATCATTCATGAGTCGCTCTGTGGCAATGCGGGTTTCTAGTAGGATAGATAATAAAACCAGAAGTCACTTAATACATATATTTTCAGAAGAGCACGAGCACACAGAATCAGGGAAGTGGTCCTAGGGTCTCTAAGCACTGTCACTGGTCACTTTGTAAAAGAAGGGTACTGCCCTGGGCTTTAGAACGCCGAAGACGACGGTGCAGGGCAGGAGGCGAGCGCGTGGCAGACGCGTCCGCCGGCAGAGAAGCAGGCAGGTAGGTAGGCCGGCAGGCAGTGCCTTCCGCTAGGCACGTGGCCCGCGCAGGCAGGGCACAGCAGGGCACGTGGCCCGCTCAGGCAGGGACCTCCACACGCGGCTGGCGTGAGGTCTCGGTACTCACGCGCCGCGTGGGTGGCCGGCAGGCAGGTAGGCAGGGAGTGCCTTCTGCTAGGCACGTGGCCCGCGCAGGCAGATCACAGCAAGGCACGTGGCCCGCTCAGGCAGGGACCTCCACACGCGGCTGGCGTGAGGTCTCGGTACTCACGCACCGCGTGGGTGGCCGGCAGGCAGGTAGGCGGACTCACGGGCAGTTGGTGCCGAGCGCGTGGCGAAGTGCCAGCGAGGTAAGCCTGCACGTGGTGGCGTGGGTCTCACCCACGAGACGTCCGACGGCGTTAGCGGCCGCGTGGCTTGTTAGGCGTCGTTCTCCCGCGGTAGGCAGGGAGGCAGCGGGACGCCTGACGGTTTAATGTGGAGCCGTAAGTCAGGATGTTAGCCGTAGCCTGGAACCCTGGAACGAGTGCGGAGAAGGGTGCGTGCGTAAGCGTCGTGCCGTAGCTCTGCAAGCCTCCGTCGATGTGTGGGTCCTTCAGCCGCAAGCCCAAAGCAAGGGGATTGGTGGAAGACTCACCCATCGCGGTGGCTTACAATTAGAGGTAGGTATGCGCGCACATGCCCCAGGCATTCTCGAAGGTTCCTGGCCGCGTGGCCAGGCGATTTAAGCGAGCAGCTAGGCACAGCGTGGCGAGGTAAGCATAGCGTAGGATGCGAAAAGCATGTGGGCGCATTCACAATGAGGTGCAATGAAGAAGAGGTGATGATTTACATTATAGCTTTTCGACAGTAAAGGTTATAATGACGCTGATACAATAAAATGGCTGCCAGACCGCGCAGACAAAGAAATACATAGAAATGCGATCTGGCAGGACAGTGAACAATTGAAATCACATGAGCACTTGAGTCATTCCGCGAAAAATTGAACTTAAGGAAAAAGTACTGTCACAAAAATATACAAACAATTTACAATACCATCATAATATCTATTGAATGTTTCTTTTTTTTATGTACAGTACAGTTCATTAGCTTTAAATATAAATGTTAAACGCAGTGAATTGTTGCTAATTTAACTGATTAAAAAATAAAAATAAGGAACAAAATAGGCAATTTTTGCGTGTCACACCTCCTGTTGGTAACTTTAACTAACCAAAGTTCATGTTTTTTTTAAGGAACACTTCATCGTTTTTTGTGATTTTTCAAAGAATGATCTTTTTGTTTTATTTTAACATTAATTTTATAATTAAATCTTATTGTATTACAATAAAATTATTGAAATAAGTGATAATAAAATTAGCATCAAAGTGGACATTCCACTTTAGTCACTACCTTTTTATTTGCTTTCATTAGTACAAAACTACTAAGAGAAGTTATTTTTTATTCATGGTAACATTATTATGGTAGATCAGCCATTTCTTTTTACCCATCGGGCAGTCGTGACACGGTGATCGGTGACGAAAGGTGTACTCGACTCACGTCACAATTAAGAAGTCCACTATAGTCACAGATAAAACGTGATATACCCGTTTAGGTTGGGGTTGTTGGATAAAGGAGGCTTCCGCTTCGAAAAAGAACTAACTAACGGAGCGGGCCCTTATATAGCCACACACGAACGCCGCCAAGCGATGACGCGTTCGTATGTGGAAATTTAGAGGTGGGACACGTTACTAGTGAAGCGCGTTTAGTTGACTTTAGAAATCGACTATAACGCTACAGCTCAATGTAAAATATTGATATCTAGCTGCATCTGGTTCGACTGGAAGCCGACCCCAATATAGTTGGGAAAAGGCTAGACAGATGATGATGATGATGATGATTCATAATACGAAGTAAAGTACAATTACAAAACTTTTTAGAGGTAGGTACTTTTAATCCAAATCCTTTACAATATTCAGCAATAAATAAAACCTTTCACAGTCAAGAGTCTGTATGTCACTGTGTTGTATTCGGCACTTACATTGTGCTTTAGTACTGTTGCCAACAAAAGTCGTACACAGAAAATGAGAACTGTAAAAAATAAAGCAGGATTTTTTATCATACAAGATCGATAAGAGTATGATAATTATATAATTATGAATATGATAGCACCATTGTGACACATCCTTTTCTAACACTTCATCATCGGCCTATTATAATGTTCCCACTGCTGGGACACAGGCCTCCTCTCTGTGAGAGGGAGTGGGCCATAATTCACCACGCGTGCCCGGTGCGTGTGGGCCCAGTGCGGGTTGGTAGATATCACATGTCTATGTTCCTCACGATGTTTTCCTTCACCGTTTTGAGAGCAGTGGTGATGAAATAAATTACACAAAGTAATGCTCCCCGGACTGAATTCGAACCCACGACCTACGACTTATATACGGGGCTTATACCACAAGACCACCACTTTTATAGTACCTACCTGCACGTTCTTGAATAGAGAAATTATTGTTGATAATTTTTTTTTTTTTCTCGTTTTAATTTTGTCTTTGCCAAACGTATTTTGGAAGAAGCTTCATTGAACATATAGTTATTATTCAACTACATTTGTTTAGTTTGGAAGCCGATCCCAATAAAGTTGAGAAGGTTAATATCTAGATGATAAATATACTGCGTGTGATGTCATCAGACGATGAAAAAATAAACATTAAAATTAATCCGATTTCTAATGCTCCAAGGAGTTCATCGAATGTAGTAACAAACCTTTATAATGACATTATACACTCGAAGCTTCGGATTGCCTGCTTTTAAGCCCTATTCGGAGCCGTCTTCAACAAATTGGCCTCGATTTAAGGCCACGCCGTAATGGCGGCCGTCTAATTGAGTTTGTGTTGTAGTTCTAAGTGGTCAGAGGAACCGTTGTCGTGACGGTTGTTAGCAATTGGGTCAAGAGTTCATGTGGGTACATCATGAGGGCAGGGTATGAGTGAGACAAGCATCTTGTGCCACTGCTAAAAAAAGAAATGTAAAGAAAAGGCCATCTAAAAATTCTGACAGAATAACGATTGAAAATAAATATATTTTATGCGCATTAACAGCTGCGTCTTCTATTGATAGCTTTTTGTGGAAAGAAAAAATCGACTGCGAGTAGGATTTGAACCTGAGATTTTCTGATTAAAAGAATTCGACCTTGTTGAGCATGACCGCGATAGCTTGGTTGGAAAAAGCATCTGATACTGAATCAGAAATCATCCATCAAATTTTTATTTCCCCAATTAATGTGAAAAATATCATTACAATTTAAGACGAGACACTTACCATGATTTATTATTTGTTCTGAGTTTTCTATTCACACTGTTTTAAGCACTCTATGTCTACGATTAAATAAGCCGTTACAAGTTTATGACGCGATTCAGTAACCCGATGACATCGTGTGAGTCACGTTCAACCGATGCGATTTATGCAAGTGGTGGATTGTCGTTCGGCGTGGTGATCAAAGGACAAAGCTTTTGTTCAGTAGTGGACGCCATCAGGCCGATGATAATGATGATGATGATGATGATGATCCTTCTTATAAGTTGCTGCAAACATAATTGGGCAGGGTTGTTGTACATTTGCCACAAAGTCAATTTGCCACAGTTTTTTAAACCTCATACATTGAAAGTTAATTCGTCACAGCTCGATTTTGTTATTGTGCCACATTTCTTCATTTCATATAACTTTTACTGAAGACGGTGGCACCAACACCTCCATGATCCTGTTCTCCTACTACTTAAATAAATATTTCACAACTATCAAACAACGCCGTTCAGATCCCACAATGTGTCCTCATTTTCTATAGTTTTGTGTGGGTTTTTATTATTTAATTGTTCTGCTATCCATGCAGAAAAATAAATGGGTCACCCCATTTATTTTCCTGCGTGAATAGCAGAACAACTTTACACTAAACAAAATTAAAAAAAAAAAAAAAAAACTGTGGCAATTCTTTTTTTCGTGGCGAATAATTATCTTTGTGGCTAATTTATAACAACTCATTGGGCAAAAGGCTGCCACAAAAAGTAAATGACTACTATTTCTTTTTACTTTTTTGATGTAACCTCAATATGAAACGTTATTATGTTCTCCAAAGAGAATGGGCCTACCGTCAATTCTGTTCACGTACATAATCCTTTAAGCGTCTTTTACTGTTTCCACATAGCAACAGAAGGTTGTAGGGTATTTATTTCAGTGCTACGGTTTGCTTAAGAAATTATGAAATGTGGTGCTTTGCAATTGATAAGGTGATTGAGTGCTGTGCTAGTGTCATTGATTCTGAATCAGAATAGTTATTTGTATGCCATATATATAGTTAGTTCCGAGTCTGGCTGTTTGTGTTTGTGATTTTAAATGCTTGTAAGCACTCCCAAATTACAGGAGAAATCCAGGAATATCCTCAATGGATGCCCACCGCTCGGAGGATTCTGTTGGGCTCGTTCCGACTAAAACCACCAGTACTGCACCCAAAACACCCCTGCCCTGCTTGGTGGCTTTTTGTCAAACTAAAATAAAGAAGCTTAAAGGAAAATATCGTGAGAACACAGTCTACATGTCCTAGAATCAAAAATTCGAACACATTGATAAACCCGTACTATAGCTCGATCACAAGATTTCTGTATTTTATTTACAGCGTACTTGAAGTATTTATTGTGTTTATTGTATGGAAAAATGGAACACCGCCTCTAGTTTACGAAGAAAGAATTATTTATTTCCTTGAAATTAATGTTTAAGTTCCAGTTTACGTCACAAAAACTGTAAATTCATGATAATTAAGGCTTGTATGGTAGACTATAATTGCCCAATCCGTCACAGAAAGTAGGCTATTGTCATGGAAACATTTTTAAGTGATACTATGCGTTAGACAACAGCTTGTACTATTAATACTTAAAGGCTCAATTATTTCGTCGTCTCATATTTGGGTGTCACCGTTGTTTGAGATGAAAATAGCGAGATGCTGGATCGTACGTTGGCTTTTGGTTTTGTAATCTAGTTTACTTTGCTTGTCAGTTATAGGTATATATAAACCGGAGACGAATCTTGAATTTGACCTTGGGTGTTCAGACACGTGTAAGTACAGATTTTACGTTTCTAGCTCAAATATTTTATAAAGTGGTGGTTTTGAGATGATAAAATGATTCTTTCTCACTTGCACTTATACTTTCCTCTTGTAAAGTGAAACTTTTATTACATCGTCTCAAACTTTTTCGTCTGTGTCTTGCATGTCGCGTGACGGTCGGCAGCCAAGTAGGGATAAAGTGAAAGGCGCTCGTCAGAGCAGCCGTAGCCAATATGGCGGCGCCTATATAGTTCGGATCAGCTGTGAAAAAGTTTCACTATAGCCGTGGTTTCATAAAACCACACAATCCTTTTTTTCTTTCTATGCTACGTTCCGTTTTAACAGTATAAAGCTATTGTCAAACAGACAAGGCGAAGCGAATGCGATCCGAATCCTGTCATATAAAAAAGCGAAAGCGGTTTGATAGTCTATGTGACAGGCTTCAAACAATTCCATACATTACAAACAAAAACGCTTCGGCACGCTTTTCAGTTTGACAAAAGCATAACAGCCGTTTGCGTCTTGCCGCGGCGAGTGGTAAGATCAAAATATGTATACAAATGTTTGAAACATACCACGAGACGCCGGTAGTAGTGAATTCGCGTACTTACTAAGTAACTAATGTCATATTCGCGCCTCCTGACATGCCACTCACCGCTTATACCAAAATCGGATGATGACCACGATGAGGGATGACGTCAATTCGGTACCTTATGTCAGTCAACCCATTGGTTTTAACCTTTCAACAATTGTTACCGAATAGAATGTCACTTTGTCTAGACTTTAAGGACATTCTTTCCATTTATTTTAGTCTATAGTATGGTTTATGAATCGGGTTTATTTCGAATGTATAATTAAAGTCATTATAAATATAATTTCATAAAATCAAATCAAAGTTACTTAACGTAATTACTGAGTTAACAATCAATTACCTATGGATTTCCATAAATTAATTAATGTTTATACAAGTGATTACAGGTTGGCTTTAGGCATCTGTTCCAATGATTACCGAATAGCTAGTAGAACTAGCAACTAGAAACGGGTTATTTAATAGTGTAAAAGGAAAACTGAATCATTACCGAATCTACACTTTATTCAATAAAATATAAATTATCATCTCGCAACTTGAATTTGCCGGTCATGTCAAACAACAACGCGCTGACATACGTCACCCTAACTTGTCTCTGCTCGCTCCATTAAGGATGTACCACGATGCGTAGGGTTGGGATTCCAGTTCCCGATTTACTTTTATCAGTAAGGACCAACTATAGAGAAGACCTCGTGGCTAAATAATTACAGCCACTTACTTATTTACAGGCTGATCTTTACTGTTAAGCCGCGCTTGCCAAGGTTGGTCTGTGGATGGGTGACCATCTGTCATTCACCATAAGTCCCGTCCATCAGTCTCGGATTAATCTTAAGAATGGAATAATAGAAAAGAATAGAACAAAAATTACAGCTATCAACTTTTGATACATGTCAACGGTTGATCGTTGCTTCGCTGATAGCCTTCAACTGCATGCGTGACATCCGTCTGAAGTTCTGGGTCCATTCCTAATATAGGCAAAGTGTTTTTAAGGTTTTTCCATCAATATTTTACATTATCTGTGATCTGGATTTATGCACGGCTGAGCCCACAGATGGACATTATCGGAACAATGCACACGATGAGATGATAAGATTTCTTGAGCAATGAAATAGTCAGCAGCTAGTCGCTTCCTCATTGCCAGTGGAACAAATGCCTTAAGCAAATTAAAGCTAAAGCTATAAGCAAACACGTAACAATGATTATATAAAGGTGGCTTCGGAATGTCGCAAATAAACAGCATGTTGGATTTCCGCATCGATTTTAACGGGTACTACTGGCATGCATGATCGAATGTCGGAAGAGGTTAAGTGATCAGTGGTTTTACACAAAAAGTAACGCAGCAAAACGCAAAAAAAGAATTGCAGGGGAATTAGAGTGGTCCGCGAAATTATTAAAATAAAAAAAAAACACTGTCAACTGCTACTCTGTAAAACTTATAACTGACAGTTGACTGTGTTGGTTTAGTTTAAAAGCGACCGAACAAAATTGGAACAACGTTAGACAGTTGACTGGCACAAATGAAACCAAAAGTTCAATAAAACTAGTAACTAAAAAATACCTTAAATAAACACAAACGAACAAAAACAAATCGAGAACCACTCAACAAAAACATACGACCAATACGAAACAATAAAACGAACGCAAACTGACATCTTTTATCCATGTACGAACGTCCAAAACTACCTCTTACAATGCGGAGAAAATCCACATTTTTCCAAGAGAATGTGTCGTTACAAAATGCTGACAAATCTATCGGGCAGTTTCAGAAGCGCTCGACTTCCCAATAGTATATTCTTTACCTATGTCACTGTTTGGCCACGATACACACGATGAAGCGACACAAGGGTTGCGACAGCGATCAGAAAACAAATGAAAAAAGTTGTATAGAGCATGGCGCGAATCACCGGGATGCGACGCGGCGACGGTGCTCGCGCGAGTTTAATAAATGACGCTCGCGAGTGTCGTTGGACACAATTCTTGTCGCTAGAATCATGAGGTCGTGATCACGGTGTTACTTTTGTTTTCATACTCTTCTCACCTCACTTTTATCTAGGAATTCAAACGTTCAAGCTTCACAATCCACATGCAAAAGCCAATATCAGAAAAGCTTCGAAAGAAATTGCTGGAAAAAAAAATCTTCTTAAGGCTCAGGTCTTGTAAAATTCACTCGCGCCGAATTATTTGCGTAACTTTGTTTGTGTTTTTTGAACAAAATAGTGCAATAGCTTGAAATATTATTATTGCACATAAATAACCGAAAGCGAAAAATAAATAAGCGAAATAACAGCTAGTTATTTTTTTTAAGTTGATTTAAGTGGATTATATACGGTAAATCAAGCGTTCAAATCAGCTCTTTCCTGCCCAACGTCATTTCGAGTTACGTTGGTGCACTCAATCTGAGACAATGAAGAATTAATTTAAAAATCTGAGCAGCGCATAATGACCGCAATATCCTCGTCTTCAAACTGCGCTGATTAGTTTTTTATATTTATCTTTCATTTTCTAAATTAAGATGGCAGAATATTATCAAAATTCTCGGATTTTATCTCTCAATAAATAGTTTTTTTCATAAGAACTATGCATCGTAGGTATGTAATATTTAGATTATTTTGATGTCGACAGATCAATAAAGCAAATACAAAAAAAAAATTGTACCTAAAGCACTTTTTTTCAACAATAAAAAATATCTCAAATAACCTCTCAAAAAGTGTTTATAAACGAGAATTGCAAGAGAAATTCCTTAGTGGCCGGTGGACGGCCGGAGCGATCGGACGTGAGGTCCACGACGAATTTTTATTGGTCCCTCTCGCTCGCACCTTCTCTCGCTCTAACGGTGATTACGCACAGTTACGCATCTCAGGTTGCTCTACTTGATTAAATTAAAATATATTTTTTAACCGACGGAAAAAAAGGAGGAGGTTCTCAATTCGACATGTATATATATATATATTTTATTTATGACCATTCATTACTTTTTCTTACGTGGTCCAATTTCAAAAATTCATTTTTTTTTTGTTGTACGTAGTGTATCTGAAAGTTGGTCCCATTTAAATATCAAAACTAAACGCGGCCTATATGGGTAGAAAAAAAAGGAATTAATTGTCAATTTTCCTACAGAATTTTCAGTTGTGAACCGATTCTGTTGAAATAAAGTTAACATAATGTAGTCCTGAGGACATTATAATTATACTATATAGCAGAGATATGGAGAAGTAACTAAACAGGTTCGAGCGAATTCCGACCTTAATGACATTTAAAAATTTAGTTTGTTTTTTCTCACATTCACGTTTGCTAACATTGCTCCTTCATTAAAATCCGGTTTTTGCATAAATGTCAGTAAGGTCGAAAATCGTTTGAACCTGTTTTTTAAATTGCTTAACGATACCAAGTTAAAAAAACAGCTTCAAGCGATTTTCGACCTTAGTGACATTTAAAATTTAGTTTGTTTTTTCTCACATTTACGTTTGCTAACATTGCTCCTTCATTAAAATCCGGTTTTTGAATACCTAAATGTCAGTAAGGTCGAAAATCGTTTGAACCTATTTTTTATATTGCTTAACGATAGCAAGTTAAAAAAACAGCTTCAAGCGATTTTCGACCTTATTAACATTTAAAATTTGGTTTGTTTTTCTCACATTCACGTTCGCTAACATTGCTCCTTCATTAAAATACGGTTTTTGCATAAATGTCAATAAGGTCGAAAATCGTTTGAACCTGTTTTTTAAATTGCTTAACGATAGCAAATTATTGTATCACATTCACGTTCGCTAACATTGCTCCTTCATTAAAATCCAGCAATGAACAAAAGCGTTGGTTACTCTGTCTCCAGGTGGTAATGGACTGTGCCTATGACAAGGAGTGCAGTCCTTGGATGTTACTGTGGTACCCCGGCCAGGGCGGGAGGGTCTGTCAGACTTGTACTGACTAAAATCCACGGTGTCCTTCAAATAACCCTTTCATGTTCCGGGGTCACGGTAATGAGATAAGTACCGCGACGCCAGCAGGCTTTAGCCCTCTAGAGGGGGACCCCGTCATCATGCTGACGCTATTTGAGGCGCTCGTAGAACACAACGCGCCGTCGACCCGGGCACGGCCCCGGACTTTTTTTACCCGACTGCGCCAGGAGGGTTATGTTTTTCGAGTGTATGTATGTATGTATATTTCTTTGTGTTGCTCTGCAGCCTAAACGGCTTGATGGAGTTTAACTTGAGAGGTGTCGTTAGATTCGTCTTAAACGTGAGAGTGTCACTGGGTACATAAAACTGGCCAAGTGCGAGTCGAACTCGCGTGCAAAGGGTTCCTAACTAAAAATATTTTTTTAAGATCTCTCACACTCTATCAAGTGGGGTGTCAAATCAAAGGATTTTAAAAATGGTTTACCAAAATGTATATATAACATAATTATGTTTCAATTTAATTTGGACTGATAAATGCTAACAAAAACTAAAAAAAAGTAAAATAAAATAAATATTAAAAAAAAAACAAAAAACCCAACTGCGTAAAAAAACTAAAAAGAAAGTAACAAGCCCAGTAGTTTAGAATTCACTCATTCACACTCACAGTCGGGGCCCCTTGGGAAGAATTGATTGGTATAATTTGAATGGGCCCCGACTGTGAGTGTGAATGAGTCAATTCTAAACTACTGGGCTTGTTTCTTTCTTTTTAGTTTTTTTACGCAGTTGGGTTTTTTGTTTTTTTAAATATTTATTTTATTTATCATGGTAAAATCATCAAATGAGTCCTCCCACCCCAGGTTAAGCGGAAGGGACTGTCAGACTTGTACTGACTTAAATTCACGGTGTTCTTCAATAGCCTTTTACGTTCTCGGTTTACAAAGGGTATACAAAGCGCCGTCGACTCGGACATGGTCCATGGTCGGACAGCGAGTCGCCCATTACGCGCTTACGATGGCCAGAGATGACCATGACCGAGTCACCGTGGGCGTCTACCACTGTGGCTGGGATGTAAGGTTTACGCTGTCCTCTCTCTCACGCGTCCCGCCTCTTCCTTCGCCAGCATCACTGCTGCACTGACCTTTTTTAGGTTTAATTAGTTAAACACGATTGTTATTATTATTATTAAAACACTTGTGTGATACTCGTATTATTACAAACCAAGTCATATTAAAACTACTTATTAAGCAACAATTTCTATAACTCCTTTTAAATAATCCTTAGTAGAGCAATGTTCTTACCGCATCAAAATTGTTTTATAATAATTCAGTAGGCAGGATGTATGCGGGGGGTTGCGGGAAGGGAGCCCGAAATTTGACGTACGATCGACTGGCCGAACGCGATTCAATTTTGTCAAAAGAAGACGGAAGCCTTAAGCATTTGTTCTGCTAGATTTTCATAGTTCTATAAATATTAAAACTGAAAAGGCCATATTAAAAATTCTTTTGCAGCCAAAGCGTTGGCTCCGACGTTGGAGTCGTAAACAGTTTTATATTCTGCATCATTCAGTTTTTAAAACTAGCTAATTTTGTTTTCGTGGGAACGGGTCATATAATTGCGTTTGGGGTGAAGGTTTTCAAAGAGTCGACTTTTTATTTTTAATATGCGAAGCGAAATTTAATACCAAAAGGAAAGGGATCTCAGTATTATAATAATATAATAAGCAAATAAATGGGCATTATTGCAGCATCAGATGATAATAATGTATGCTTGGAGATCCTAGACTAAGTTACAAAAAGATGAAAATCTCAAGGTACTTACCGAAAACTTACATCAATCCTGTTGATTGATAAGTTTTGTAATAGTACGAAGCATTTCGAAAGCAATTGCTACTTGCGAAGGCATTCTCCTGCCCTAATACGAATTAATTTGGGGTCGATACATCTGATATCATTCTTCCATAGATTATATCAGCCAATTTCCATCCACTACTTGACTGAGCCTCCCCGCACCAACCATCTCCGCATAGTATAAAGAGGGGAAGTATGTTATCTCCGACCCAATCCGCGATATAATTGCCTACTGTCTCAGGTTTGTCATTTTTATCTAAATTTTAAATCAGTGCCTATTAATTGACAAGGGTCGGGAAGTTGTATTTAAATCCATAAGAGGTTGGCGTTAATTATGTTACACGTACACTATTCAGTTTTTTTTTGCCAGAATGTAGTCTTTTAACACATAAAGGACCATTTCTTTATTTTTATTTTTAATTAATACAAGCATTAATAATGCAAGAATATCTATTGAATCACACAATACGTTCTCCTGCGATTATCACACATTTTTCATTCATTTAGCGGTGCCGAAAAGCCGTGACGCACGAACCTCGTGCAATGTTAGCCCCAACTGGCGCACCTCGAATCCCCTCGCGATTTTGTTTTAGTGTGCGTTCGGCGACGCAAAGATATTAGATACTATGGCGCACACATATAATCCGCACGCGACGCGTTTGTATGAAGATAACTTACTTCCCCTCTGTACTATGATCTCCGGCTTACCGTTCGCAACCATCTGTTGTCAGCCACCTTCTTCAAATCATTGATCCATCCAATAGTAGCTAAAATAAAAATTATCTAAACCAGCCAAATTGACAGGCTGTCAAATACTACCCACATATAATTATTTAGAAAATAATTTTTATCATTGAAAATCTCGAAAAAAATCTGTACAGACTAATAAAACAGTAAAACACCTTTTGTCTGTCTGCGAACAAAGGGTAAGTGCTATTTTAAATGAAGTGAGCAATACTCATTACGAACACGTAATCGAGGTGCTTAACGTCTCTCCCATTACATCTCATTTATGATTACGCTAGACTTATGTAGGTACTTATGTTCCGTCGCGATGTCTGAAGAGCTAGGTAAGTGTTGTGGGTTTAATTACTCTTTGACGAAATAATGGTAAGAGAACAAGTAACTTGGAATAGCAAATCATATTGTACTGTTTTAGAACTGAAAGTTCCGGGACGTGTCATCAACTGTCAGTGTCAATGTCATCATTATGACAAACTGTCACTTATACACAATATTTTGCAAAAGAATTGGTATACCAGAGATAACAGAGATTTTAGTTTATACCTGCTGCTGTTTGACGAAATTATTGGAAGAGAACAAGTAATGTGGCAACAATTTAAATTGTACTGTTTTAAAAATTGTTGAAGTTTCTGGACGTGACGTGAACTGTCAGTATCAATGTCATTTTTACAATGAACTGTCATTTGGTTTTTTTACCGATGTCATTAATATCCATGATTATGTAACATAGGAAGTTTATTTAGGACACATTGTTACTAAAGTCCGGACTCGAAGCAGGAGGAATTTCGTACTTTAACTTGTCCCTAGAATAGGTCAATGTACGAAATTCCTCCTACTTTCTGACCGGATTTTGGCCCTGAGTTTGAATTTATAAACTCGAACATGACAGACGAGGTATTAACGTCATCACCTGTGCATCCCAGGTTTACCCTTGGGTTTTTATGTGAAGTTACTTCATTTTAAAGTGTATAATCCTAAAATTATTATAAAGAACCATACCGTAAAAATAAACTACATAGTTTCCTTTAAACATACCCATATTTTGAAGTAACCTTCGCTCGATCACGCAACATCGACATTACATGACAATCAATACCGATTTATAAACATCTTAAAAAATATCAGCTTTAGGATTTTCAACCCTATTGCAAATTGGGTATGAACTAAGAAAGTAGGTGTTATATTACGTGTTCTAAGGAAAAATTGATTGAGGTGAAATCATGTAATTTTGTGCTGTTGGTACATGTTATTTCTGGGTAAGGGATTAGATTATGTGTATCGATTTAGTACTAAAATTTTACGAAACTGCTATTTCGAAGAATTACCTAATCAAAATAAACATTTAAGTCTAGGGCAAATGCATCCTCTATTAGATTAATACATGAAAATGTTGATGCATATTATGTTCAAAATTCTTTCAGTCGAAACGGTGTTGCAGTAAGCGGTATATCAGTCGACGGTATTGCAGTAGTTGGTATTTCAGTGGACGGTATTACAATACATGGTATTGTAGCAGACGGTATTGCAGTAGATGGTGTTGCAGTAGCAGGTATTGCAGTAGATGGTATTGCATTATACGGTATTGCAGTAAACGTTATTGCATTAGACGGTATTTATAAATGAAGTTAATTTTAGAGAAATGTGTTGAAGCAGTTATAAAATTATTGCTAGACGTCAAAAAGAAAAACGCAATTTAGCTTGATAAAAACCCAAAGTGAATTAATCAAAAATTATCTTAACTGAACAACACGGAAAGCTTTTAAAAAGCGACAACTAATAGAACATAAAAAACATCCATGAAATCATTGACAACGCGTTCAATCGAGCCGAAACGTTTTACCTAATCATCGTAACACTATTAGGATAATCGCTGGCGATGATAGCAGCGATAATCATCTCACGGATCGTTCGGCTCTAGGCAATGAGTTTATAATCCAAATGATTCTACCTTCTAAATCTATACGAGTTATTAAATGAAGCCACTTTTCAGTCTCGTTCTGTGACCGTGTTTTTTAGAAAATCGGATTCGATGATTTTTACCCGACTACGGCAAGGCCAAAAGGAGGGTGTTGATTTTTACACTTTCAGAAGATCAAACGTTGGAACGTTGGTTACACAAGATTTCTGAATTTTATTTATAGCGTACTATTTCAGCGTTTATTGTACGAAAAATTTAAAAAGCGCCTCTAGTGTCGAACGCGGAACTAATTCTTTCCATCAAAACAACGTCAAAGTTCCACTTTACGTCACAATAACGTGAAAAGTCATGCTAGGGCTTTACGGTCAGTTCACACCGAGACGCAATGATAATGCAAATGTGTATCTTTTCCTGTAGGAAATAAATTTAGAATTTGAGTAGCTCTATCGAAATGTGCGCACAGCGTCACGTCTCGGTGCGACTTGACCCTTTAGTAGGAGGTAAAAACCAAATTCTTTTAACCGAATTCATAAAGAAGGAGGTTCTCAATTCGGTGGGATTTTATTTTTCATGTATACAAATTATACTCTACACACAAAACACAAACTACAAAATGGTACCATTTCCCGCTCTATTTTCTTGGAAGTCCCGGAATCACTGAACCGAACATCTTTGCTAATAGTCCGGCACTAAATCGTGCATGTACTCATGTGTACCGACTTAATTTATAGGTGTTACCAGGCCATGATTTGGCACAAGAGAGAATGCGCAGTGTCAAAGGTCGAGAGTAGATCTTTAGAACTGAAAATTAATAAACTATCTCGGTTGCTAACTTCGGTTTAATTTTTGTCTATAATCAATCAATGACTACATACAATGAAGCCGTGTTTCCACTAGGCAACATTTGGCGCGCGACACGGTCGTGTTGCTCTCTCTCTCATGACTCGCGGCTTGTTAGCTGTATATAACATACAATATCGTTTGCAGTGTTAGTTTACAGGAACTTTTGTTGAACAACGTTGTCTGTCTACACATCTACTACTGTACGTCAGTCGTCGACAACATGTCGCCAGAGGAACTTGTGTTGATTTCACACTACCGACATTGTTGCGCGTCACACACAACAACAGACAGGCGAAGCGAATGCGATCCGAAGCGTTTTTATTTGTAATGTATGGAATTGTTTGAATCCAGTCACATAGAAAAGCGAAAGCGATCCGATAGTCTATGTGACTGGCTTCAAACAATTACAAACGAAAACGCCTCGCTTCGCGTTCGCCACGCCTGTCTATTTGACAATAGCTTAACTGCATGGCATTTTCAAAGAGCTCATAAAAATTTTGAAACGGAACATTTCATTAATTCCAAGAAGCTGTATAAATATAATTTTCTGTACGTAGTGCCATAGCTGCATGCAAAATGAGTTATGCTACGTCACAATGGATGCGTTTAATATCCACCAATGGATGGACGTTTTTATATTCACGTATTTGCAGAGCAGTGTAACTGACCACGCCACCAATCCCAATTTAACTGTCTTGAATTTACAATCAATCAATCAACTCAGCCAATCGCATTCCACTGCTGGACTTATGCCTTTTTCAGGCTACGCCACATCACACTGTCCTCGGATCTAGTCTGTCTCAGCCACTTTCTTAAGGTCGTCGGTTCATCATTTAGGGGGCGTCCCACACTACGCTTGCTTTTCTTAAAGTTCGCAACAAAATTAATCTGAAAAGCAAAATGACAAAAAAAAAATTAGTGTAACATTATCGCTAGCAGAAGCAGAAAAAAAACGAAATAAACTAGAGTAACTTACACTTGAAAATGATCCCAGGAGAAACGAAAATAAGGAAGATTGGGAAATGCCGGATGAAAGGAAAGGTCAAGATCCTCTTGAGACAAAAGTAGTTTAATTATCCGAAAAAGAGCCAAATTAGGTTAATGAAATAAAGTATGCTTTTTCACTAAATTCAGCTATTCAGGGAATGAGAAATTCAGCTTCGTGAGTAGTGGTTGCGATAGCTTATTGGTTAAGGCGTCTGAAGTACCTATCCAGAAGACGCAGGTTCGAACCCTGTTCACGACTGAATTTTTCGTTCCTTAAAAATATCGTTGCTTCCCAACTATTTTTAACTTCTTTAACTATCCATTATCTTCACCAGAATTATAGGACAAAGTTAGATTTTCATTTTAATTTGTCTTTTGTGAAAGTACAAAATGAAAATGGATTCGGTTTTCGACGAAACGCGATAAAATTAATAGCGTTTACCATAAAACATTATGAACTGATCTACACAAACTAATGACTGTCACTTTAATTAATGAAATTTAATAATGAAACTGGCTGAGCCATTCGTGCGCTGGTTCGATTCCCGCATGGAGCAAATATTTGTATGATCTACAAGTAGGTAATTGTTTCGGGTCTGGGCGTTTGTGTATGTGACTTTATATGTTTGTAAACGCACGCACGACACAGAAAGAATTCCTAGTGTGGGGTTTCAACTAGTGATGTTGCGAATGTTCGATTTTTGACATTCGCGAAAGCTAATGCGGATGCGAATATTTAATTCCAATATTCGCGAACGCGAATATTCCGTTTAAAATCAATCACGTTTGATTAAAACACAATATAAATGATCGAACTTCATATCTTAATTTTAAATTTTACATTTTTATACTTTTAAGCTATTGCATAGCTTCTATCGCGGGCCTTGAGCGCGGGGACCGAATCCAGAAATTCCGTAACGAAAAAACCTCACACTCCCCACTCCGACGGGCAAGGAGGTGTGGCTTGAAGGCCGTGCATCGTCTAACGTCGTTTCAGTTCGGCAGTCTTCGACACGGCGTTGTGTGCGTTTGTACGACTCTATTTTATTTATTTAATAATAGAAAAATTTGTTTTCTTATCGGTCACCACGCTCAAAAACTGTAACTTGAATTATTATCAAAGAAAAAGCAATACTGCATGAATAAAATAAATAAATAAAATTATAATTGCATAAGTTGATACAAAATGCTATGCAATAGCTTTACCGCGGCAGTCCCCGAGTGCCACACGTCTTTTTTTACTTACTGTCTTTACAGACAGACTTTACGAGTATGGAAAAAGTATGTAAGAGTAGCTCTAAGAGGGTCAGTCATTGATAGCAGAATGAAACACGTTTATCTTAGCACATTGTGATTGATTTGATGAACATTATATTGATGAATGGCGAGATAAAGGCAGACTGAGTAAAAGATGAATGGAGAGAAAGACGCCAAATAAGAATGAATAAAATGTCTAAAAGAAAGAGTTCTAAATATTGGTAGATTTCACTCGTTCGTATTCGCATAATATTCTCATGAATTTATGCGGATGCGAATGCAAATGTCCAAAAATCTGCGGATGCGAATGCGAATATTCGCAACATCTCTAGTTTCAACATATTTTTAATACACAAATATGTGCCCCGTGCGAGTATCGAACCCGCGTCACGTAGCGTAGTAGTAGTCCAATCGCTCAGCCACTGCGCTCACGTTGCTTTAAACTAAGTGACTGCCATCTCGGCAGTTACTTAAATTTATGCAAAAGTTATATGACAGAGGGCGTACGTTAGGAAACTTTGTTTAGAATTTACATAACGTAAATAATTAAGTTGTCAACAAAAGGGCAACTAGCGATGTGTCTCAAAGATTAAGTCAGAGATTAAACTAGTTGGAAATTCTGATAGGAATTTGATGGTAATTCTTTAATTACGAATACGTATTTGATGACGCTGTGTTTTTTGAAATACATCGTATCAATGTTATAGTAGCTCTTCATAACTTTTAATCTATCCATCCATATATTGCGCGTTGCTAAATAATTACAGCCGCACAGGCCGATCTTCTGGGTAAAGCCGCGCTTGCCGAGGTTGGTGACCATCTGTCATAACGAGTTTTCTCCGTCCCTTGGAAAGCACGTACAGTCGGCCAAGAAAGTGGTGTACCACCCTAAGGTTGAATATCGCTTGCAGATTCATAGGTGATAAAGATTAGTTTCGCTTGCAGATCGATCTGACAACTTCTATTGCTGTCTTTATCTGATTATTGATAACGACTATTACTGTTTGTAACGTGACAGCTGTTCTTAGTTTGAACTTGATGGAACCAATGACGTCGTAAAATCAACGGCGGGGGGCTGTAGATTTTGATGACAAAATTGTATCTACAAATTCAGAATTGTAATCAACAAGTTACATAAAATTGTAAAGGCACAAGGCGAATCCACAAACCTACAATTTCTGTAAACTTGTAATTACAATATCAATAAAAAACAAGCTAAAAATAGATTTATCCTTTTATTAAATTTCTACAATCAATTTTAAAATACTTATAACAAACAAAAACATAGCATATATAGTAATATTTAGAAGATAATGAAAATTTTTAAAAATTCGAAACGGGTGTAACCGCCGTTGGCCTCTATAACCTCTAAAAGACGAGACCTCATTGAACCAACAAGCCGTGAGCAAATATCGGTTCCCCGCATTTCCTCCCAAATATAATTACAGTGACTAATAAGAGCTTGTTTGGTTCTTTCATTTTGATGCGACCATCGTTGGACCATAAGGCCCCAAAGATTTTCTATCGGGTTGAGGTCCGGCGATCTTGAGGGCCACTGAATTACCCTTACGTCAGTGTGTGAACGAAACCAGGCTCTTACGATCCTCGCATTATGAATTGAACAATTATCTTGAACAAAATCAAATTGTGGCACTTCGTTCTCCGGGTAAACATTACGGACTGTCGGTAGCATTGCATTCTGAAGCACGTCGATATAATTTACAGCCGTCGCTCGAGGAGGTAGAGAACACAATTCTCCTACACCATCCGCACTCATCCAGCCCCAAATATTTACGGAAATTCGACCTGATTCTCTATTTGGAATTACATGATCATCTTTATACCGTGTTGAATTATATCGCCAAAGGTGAAGACGTCCATGCTGACTGGATTTAAACGTTTTTTCATCACAAAACACTGTATTAGACCAATCAAACTCTAAGTGCTCTCTGGCGAAGTTCAGACGAGCAAGTCTGTGAGCATCCGTCAAATATATTTTCTTGGCGTAATGCCTGTGGTGCAACCCCATGTAATGTAGATGATTCCTTATTGTTTGGGCACTCACATCGAACATCTCCGCAAAATGTTTTGTGGGCTTAAAACCATTGATTTCATATTCCCGTCTCATGAATTCTCTATCGTTATTGGAGAGTGCAGGCCGGCGACCACTTCTTCTGTGATCCAACAAACTTCCCTCCTCTCCTTCACGACGAATCCAAAAGCGGACAGAACGCCTCGATATATTCAAATTCCGGGATATCGCACTGATACTGCTTCCCTCATTAAATTGGGCAATTATTTGTGCTCTTTCGGCAATGGTCAAGTTGGCAGGCATTGAGATGATTTTATATGCAGTTGATTGAAAAATAACACGGAAAATATATCGATTTTTTGCATATATTTGACAAAATGTCAATTGTCAGTTTTCTTTTTCAAATGGAATTCGGTTGTCTATTTAAATAGTTTTTATTACTTTTGTTTGGAAACATTTCAATTGCTTTGTAGAAACTAATGTCCTTTTCATTTATACTAAAGGTTAAAATGTCATGTACTTATATGTGACATATGACGTATGAATACTAAATACATAGGTCATGATAATGTTGTCTCTTTCAGTAATATCTTTTTATAACGAACCTTGTTGTAATTTTCGATGACCGGGAAACTAAATCAAAACTGGTACACCACTTTCTTGGCTGACCGTACCTAAATAAAGCCCAAAGGTTTTCTGCAGATGACAGCCGCGACCAATGTCTCGGCTGTCATTTGTAGATCTTTGACAGTCGTTAATATAAGTCAAAAGCTCAAGAAGTCTGACAACCAGTCTTACCATGTGGTATCGTATTACCCAGTTACTGGGTTGTGGAAGTCAGATAGGCAGTCGCTCCGTATAAAATACCAATATTCAGCTGCATCTGGTTCAACTGGAAGCCAGCCCTAATATACATAGTTGGGAAAAAGGCAAGACAGATGATGAACTTCATATCTATCCATAATCAAAACTCTACTAAAATTACACCATCCAAATCAGTAGAAAACCTAACATTTATCACCGCCTAAAATCTAGTTCCACATCAGCAAATTAGCGTTCCATAAATTATGTCCCACATTTGACTCGAAACCATCAGATAGCAGCAAATCGAATTTTGCTCTAACATCGAATCCTATACTGCTCTGCCACTTACTCGGCCAATTAATAAGCGCGCCAAATGCAAATTCAATATATCTCTTGGTTCGAGCCAATTCGAAGCCATTAGTCGTGGTTTATTAGTGTCTGGATGATTGATTTTGGTTGAAAATATTGGGGTTTTGGTTGTAAGTGGGACATACGAGGACCAAAATGTAAACTAAAAAACTGAGTTCCGTAGTCACAATAGAATTTTGAAGAGCAGTATTTTCGGGAAAAAACAGGGGGTCTACTCTCTTAGTCCATCAACGAAAATATTAAGGGCCCGAAACTCGAAGCTTATCATTGAACCCCACTATTAGTTTGTTTATAAGTTTTGACAACACATCGGGAATCGAGATAACTATCCCATCATGTTGTCACCACGCCACTAAAGCCTATGTCCGTACATGAGTGATAAAGGCTAGGAAACGCCTGAAAGTTTAACCGTAGCTACGGATTTCGTGCTTAGATAGTAGTACCCTAAAATGATGGTATTACAAGCAAAATTTTTGTCACAAGTTCATCGCGTGTTAGCGCTTTATCCTACTAATATTATAAATGCGAAAGTTTGTGAGGATGTATGTATGTGTATGTAGGTATGTTTGTTACTCTTTCACGCAAAAAACACTGAACGGATTTGGCTAAAATTTGGTACACAGATAGTTTATAATCTGGATTAACACATAGGGTAGCTTTTATCCCGATTTTATGTTCCCGTGGGTTAATTTTCGAGTTGTAGCGGGTGAAGCCGCTGGCAACAGCTAGTTATTTTATATAACCAAGTTTCCCTACACATTTTATTTTTAGGATCTCAGCGTTATTTGAAATTATTTTCGTCACTACTAAAATAGATAATGGCAAGTTTCTACCAACTGCGCAAAGCCTCAGTAAGTTTCAGCAAAGCTCTTTGTAAACGGCTTTGTTCGGGTAAGTATCTAAGTAAGTAGTAACCACCTGGCCTATTTCTACAGTGTAATATTCTTGTGAAATACTATACCATTGACATTGGTACAAATATAACAAAGGTTAACTATATTTTTGGCCTTTTTTTTTTTTTTTTTAGCGTGGTAAAATCATCATATGAGTCCTCCAACCCCGGGCAGGGCGGGAGGGACTGTCAGACTTCTACTGACTAAAATCCACGGTGTCCTTCATAGCCTGTTAAGTTCCGGGGTTACGGTAAGGGAATAATCCCGCGACCCCGGCAGGCTTTGGCCCTCTGAGAGGGGGGCCCCGTCATTATGCTGACGCTCTTTGAGGCGCGCGTGGGACACAACGCGCCGTCGACCCGGGCATGGTCCTTGGTCGGGCAGCGAGTTGCCCTTTACTCGCTGCCCGCATGCCCGCGCCTACGGTGGCCGGAGATCATCAAGCGACGTCCGTCGCCGTGGGCGCCTACCATTGCGGATATTTTTGGCCTTACCAAAGATTTAAGCCGTTTGGGTTGCCCTATATCATTACTTCCCAGAATTTGTTCCTTAATAGTAAGACTATAGAATGGTGTAATGAACACAGAAGTATAATTATAATAACTCAAAATCAGCGGGTTTGATCCCTGGCCAGGAATACAGAATTTTCTAAAATCCAATAATGCAGTTTTAGTTTTCATTAAAATCGGCCTCGAGACTCCTTTCAAAGTTTTTCCGATATCCCTCAAGGTTTCGAAAATGGCCATTCACGCCCAATTGAAAATTTTACCCAGAATAACCACTGTCAATCTCACAAAGCTGCTATATTTCTAATTAGCTACTAAACTCGATATAAGACTGAAAAAATAAAAACTTTGTAGTCATTACATTCTCGCTAGTCAAACAACCAGGGATTATACGACACAAACTATGTGTTAAAATAGAATTAAGCTGGGAAGGTGAAGAAGGTCAGTAAATACGAGTATGATAAAAAAAAAAACTGATTCTGAGGCGGTATGAAGTTTGCCGGGTCAGCTAGTTACAGATAAAGAAACGAGAGAGTTCTAACGAGCGTTCTGGCGAGCTTCTTGCCGAACCGACTGGACTGGCACGTCTGACATCTTCCCAAAGAAAAAATTTAGACGATCATCGACTAAACTACGATTATTAATTCCAGTCAGTAAAATGACATTTGTACATGAATGAAATTCATTGTTTAATGACAGTTGCACTTGTCATTTTACTGACTGGTATTAATAATCGTACTTTAGAGCGTTCACTGAAAAGATCGTGACAATGTTCTTAGCGACGTTTGGTTCTATGCTACACTCTGTTCGTTGTTCAGTTAAAGAAAATTAAAAACTTCTAAGGGCGCCACGTTTTTTAAACGCGCGTTTTTATCAAACAGAGCAGTTTTTAGGGTTCCGTAGTCAACAAGGAACCCTTATAGTTTCGCTATGTCCGTCCGTCCGTCCGTCCGTCCGTCCGTCCGTCTGTCCGCAGTTTAGCTCAGAGACGCACAGTACTAGAGAGCTGTAATTTGGTGTAAATATACGGATTTGTTGTGCCGAAAAAGTGATAAAATAAAATCTCGAAAAATATTTTTGAAGTGAAAACTTCTTTAGCGGCGTTGTACACTTTTTCTGTAATGGGTAAAAAATTTAAAACTCGCGTCAGGGTCACGTGACCGTCAGGGTCACGTGACCGTCAGGGTCACGTGACCCTGATCGAAAATGAGTAAGACGTCATTCAAATTAAAAATAAAACATAGTAACAAAAAAGTTTTCACTTCTACCGGCACTCCTGGAGTGCAACCTTTTTTTTTTAGGGTACCTCCTGTACACGTAAAGTGGGGATGTTTTTTTTCTTTCTCGCGTACCCCTTAGTGTGGGGTATCAATAAATAGGTCTTTAAAAAATAATGTGAGTTTCCATTAACAATTTTTTGATAAAAAATTCGTTTGTGAAATATTAAGCTTTAAAGTGCTAAATTTTGCTCGACTCGAGTGTCCCCCCCCTCTACCAGCTAAACGGTTATGTTTGGGGGTGTGAAAAAATTCACAATAGTAGTATATATAACGAAATTTAAAAGAAAATTATCATGACTGAGTAGGCTTTACAACTTTACGAGTAATAGTCCACCAACTTATAAAATGTACTTGGATATCATATTTTCTTAAACAAAATGTATCGGAGAACATGCTTTTCAACTGCAAATGTAAATTTGTCAACTTTATTTTTACAGCTTTTATAGGTATGTTTTTTGGGGATAGGTAGGTTTTTATCATCAACTATTTTTAAATAACTTCAAAAAAAGGAGGAGGTTCTAAATTCGTCGTAATCTTTTTTTTTATGTATTGTCCCCGATTTCTCAAAGACTCCTGGACCGATTTTGAAAATTCTTCTTTTTAAAATTAAATTCAGCGAATCAGTTTAGTTAGTTGGCATAAGTATTTTGTTGGGCAACTACGGAACCCTACACTGTGCGTGGCCCGACATGCACTTGGCCGGTTTTTTTATCGTTTACATCGCGTCAAACGCGCGGCACCGGCGCGTCTGTATCGATAGTAATTTATAAAGGTGTGCAAAGGTCTACAGGCTGCGTCTGACTTGCGTGCGTATCGCGTCTTTATCGCTTCAAACGCGCGTCAACGGCGCGTTTAAAAAACGTGGTGTGCATAGGCTCTAATGCTCGATGTTCTGTTACAAGTGAATGCATAAGCTCCTTCGTACACAATTAGGTGACGCAAGATTCTGATACCTTACGACTTTGGCTTCCGGGTGACTATCGCAATACAAATACATAGAGTTTCTTAGACAGGCACGCGTCAATGGATACCAAAGTTGTATGCTCGTATGGTATCGGACTTGCGTCGCCTAGTGAAGGGGCTAAGTCTGAACACCTTTAGGCTGATCATAAGGAAGAATATTAATATGAAATCTTATTATTACACACTAATCACTCTAGCCGATGCTGAGCCGATTACGGTCGGCAACTAGTCGGCTTTGCGGTTTTACCGACCAGTCGGCACATCTGTAAATGTGACTAAATCTGCCCCAGATTTGTTCATAGTTTACTCTAAAAACGGCAGCTTGGAAATAGCGCTCGAAAATTTAGTTCATAATTATTATGCCACTGAATCCAAAAATTAATTATCCAGTCCTAGACAGGAATGAGAAGAATATAAAGTCACTTTTTGGGGTTCTCCATCCAAAGAATAAAACGAGACCTTCATCATCATCATCATCAGCCTATAAATGTTCCCACAGTTGGGACACAGGCCTCCTCTCTGTGAGAGGGAGTGGGCCATAATCCACCACGCGGGGCCAGTGCGTGTTGGTAGATGTCACATGTCTTCGATTTTTTGACGAGACGAGACCTTCCTAAGATTAAACTGTCGGTCTGTCTTTCCGTCTGTCAGCAGGCTCATGAAACGTGATAGTTAGACAGTTGAAATTTTCAGAGAATAATCTGATGATGTATGTTGACCGAGCTTCGCTCGGTTTTTTGTTTTTGGCCCTCATCGGTCATGGCATTATAGATGGCGCTTCTTAAAACGCGGTTTTTAAAATGTCTATATCTTGGGAACCGAGCTTTTCTCGAACCTGGGACCTTGATAAATCGATTCCTTGCGCCCCTAATCTGTAACTTTCATGAAAATCCTTGGAGCCGTTTCCGAGATCCTGATAATATATAAATATACAAGAATTGCTCGTTTAAAGATATTAGATACTAAACAATAGACTAAAATAAATCATTACGGGGGCTTCCTTACAACAAACATGATTTATTGTCGTTTTTATTTTTTATAAAATTATACGGAACCCTTCCTGCGCGAGTCAAACTCGCACTTGGCCGGTTTTTATATGTAGTTTTATGTCTGTCTGACCTCGTTGTTATCTTTCAAACTACGCAACAAATTTTATTAAGGTTGTTGCTGTCAATTTGGAAACTGGAATTATTTTATTTAATGCAATCTTTTATTATCTTTCATCTGTTATCTGTAATAATCAGACCTTGACCTTGATCTTTTGAAATTTTGTAAATAGGTCCTATAGCCACCTTCCATTATTATCATCATAATATTGTATTGTCTTGCGATATACTCAGTGCCGTATTATCCATAAGGCACCTTAGGCCAGTGCCTAGGAGCCCACTATGACCAGGGGCCTAGCACTCCCAATTAAAGAATGAAAAAAAGGGATTGTGTGGTTTTATGAAACCACGGTAAAAGTACTTAAAACGATTTTTTTCTAAATTAACATTAATCAAAATAAAATTTGTCTTCGGTCTACAATGTCGCAAAGCCGTTTAAATTGATTGGCAATAATGTCTATTGAACATGATGTATCAGAAATGGTCAAACAAAAAGTTTTAAACTATTTTGTATCTATAAAAATTAGAAGGGTTAATATTTAAACATGCTTCTTAATCAGTACAATATGCAAGATTTTCCTATTTTTTGTTTCATTTTTAAATGACTCTGATACTTCGTCCTGTAGATTGTGGCGAACGTCTTTTCACTTGAAGGAAGGCGTCGTATACCTTTGCAATGTGATGACTGAAGTCTGTTGTTGATGATGATGGTACCTTCATTATAATATTTCGTAATGTAGACAATAAAAAAAACCAAATTGCGTTGTAGTGGTATTAAGAAGGGAGGGCCCGAAACGAGCTGTGCCTAGGGGCCCCGAGATGGTTAATCCGGCCCTGGATATACTTAGACGTGCAAAATTTCAGCTCAATCGGAAACCGGGAAGTATATCTAACTTGCAAGATTTGATTACAGAGAACGGGACAGGTGAAACTAAATAAAATCTTGTAAAATAATTAGAACACGCAGACAGTAACTATAACCAGTATTTATATTCGCAAAGAGTGGCAAAATAACCTCTTGTTCCATTGTTTTTCCTTCTACGTCATTTCGTTGAAATCAAAATGGTTTCCTAGAATCTCTCTCGTTTATTAGCGCTGCCATTTTGTGCGTCCGGTCCCAGGAATAATTACAATGACAGGGATAATCGTAATTATGAGTTATTTTTGTTCTATTTTTGTAATGTTATGTAGTTGACCTTTTAGTGGATTAATTTTGATTAATTCCCATATTATATAATTAGCTGCTGGATGCGGTTTTACCCGCTACAACTCGCAAAATACACCACGGGTAACCATGTGTTAATCCGAGTTAAAACCTATCAGTGTACCAAAACATCGAAATCCTAAAGGTGCGTACGGATAGCGCGTTCCTGTGTTACGCGTAGTTGGGAAACACTGTCCACGCGTACATTGGATACGCGTACAGCTCCTGTACGGACCGCCGCGAACCTGTACGCGAGGTCAATCGATCCAGAGCGCTCCGCGAGCCCCAGTCATTCGCCATGACTCCGACAAACTTAGCGGTTGCGTGCACCACCACTGCTGCGGCGTTAGTCATTATTCAACACATTTTAAATAAAAAAAAGAGAAACAAACGGAAACCTAGATGGTGGATGAAAAAATTGTTTCGTGAAAGATTACAGTGTGGGAATAGGCTAATGGAAGATATAAATGAAATTCATAAAGTTGAATCAATCTAATAATATTTTCATTATTGAAACTCGAAGAACACGCGTGTTTATTCATTTTGCCGTCCAAATATAGCGTAGCCGGCCGCGTGCGTCCTATTTGACGCGCGACCAAAAACCGACTGACGGTGGCTCGCGCGCGAGTTGGCTCGCGCGGTACGCGTACCCCAAGAGTGAACGCGTAGCTGCAGGTATGGACTAGGCGTTCCGGATACGCGTAAACTGAGTACGCGTACCAGGGTACGCGCAATCCGTACGCACCTTAAGAAGTTTTTGCGTGAAAGAGTAACAAACATCTATACAATCATCCTCACAAACTTTCCCATTTATAACACTAGCTGTTGCCAGGCGGTTTCACCTGCAATAATTAGCAAATTATCCCACAGGAACATAAAATTGGGACATAAACTGTGTGTTAATCCAGGTTATAAACATCTGTGTACCTAATTACATCCAAATTCGTTGAGTAGACAGTAGATTCGCTGGATAGTAGTTGATATTAAGTATGATCCCACCAAAAACATACCTGTTAAAAATGGGGTAAAGTCCTATCGGCTAATTGTTCGCCTTTTTTTTTTTTAGCTTTGTAAAATCATCAAATGAGACCTCCCACCCCGGGCAGGGCGGGAGGGACTGTCACACTTGTACTGACTAAAATCCACGATGTCCTTCAATAGCCCTTTATGTTCCGGGGTCACAGTGAGGAAATAAAATCCCACGACCCCGGCAGGGTTTGGCCCTCTGAGAGGGGGCCCCGTCATTTTTGCTGACGCTCTTTGCGGTGCGCGTGGATCACGACGCGCCGTCGACCCGGGCATGGTCCATGGTCGGACAGCGAGTTGCCCTTTACTCGCTGTCCGCATGCCCTAATTGTTCGCCTTAAAAAAGGGTTGAAATCCAATCCATTGCAAAGTTTAGATGCACTTTACAATCGAATTCTAGAACTTGGCAGGTTTTCGTGCTGTATGTTTTTGGTGAGATTAAACTACCCTGCCGAGCTTTCTACAAAAAAAGTTCAATTTTAGAAACGCAGTCTAAAATCCTATTAATATTACAAGCTTTTATTTGATTTTACAAACGTCCCGTTGTCCATAATCTTGCATCCACTTCCCGGTTTTCGATTGAGATGAAATTTTTGCACGTACATGTAGATATATTATAGTATTTATGTGTACTTACGCCTTACATCATCCTATTCATTATATTTTTCATGCTTTCACTAATATTTTTAGTTGATAATTTTCTTGACACTTATGTCAAATGCCAAACTGTCAGTTTCTTTTTATTTTTACTTTCTGTTTTAGCTTAAAGCTTATTGATCTATGATGCTACATTTTGGTTTATATAATTTAATTTATCTATTTGTTTTCATTGAAATATTGTACAAAGTCTAATTTAATTATTATATTAATGTTTTTATTAAATTACTCAATTTAAAATTTTACATAATGTAAACGCACGCAGTCCTCAGCAGCAGGGAGTCTCCGAGGGCAAGATCCTCCTCAGAGTGTAAGAGCCTCAGCCTCTTCAGTAGCCCTCAACAGCAGAGAGTCCGAGAGGGCAAGATCCTCAGAGTGAAGAGCCTCGGAGGGTAAAAGCTTCCTCCGTTAGTTCAGAGGGTAAGAGTTCCCTCAGATTAGTGCCTCAGAGGGAAGCTTCCTCGTAAGACTGGATAGAAGTCTGGGATCGAAAGCACCCAGAGTCCGGGATAGAATGAACCCAGGTCCTGGATAGAATCTCCTAAGGTCCTGGATAGTCCTCCATAGAATGAACCCGATTCCTTTGACGGCCTCGGCTTTTATAGGTGTCAGCTTGTTTTGAAAATCATCCTTCATTTCTGTTTTCAAATAGTTTCTTCGGATTCCGACAGATCAGACGAAGGAGGAAGGAGGTCTGCGTGCGTTTACATTATGTAAAATTTTAAATTGAGTAATTTAATAAAAACATTAATATAATAATTAAATTAGACTTTATACAATATTTCAATGAAATCAAATAGATAAATTAAATTATATAAACCAAAATGTAGCATCATAGATCAATAAGCTTTAAGCTAAAACAGAAAGTAAAAATAAAAAGAAACTGACAGTTTGGCATTTGACATAAGTGTCAAGAAAATTATCAACTAAAAATATTAGTGAAAGCATGAAAAATATAATGAATAGGATGATGTAAGGCGTAAGTACACATATATACTATAATATCGCGTGATAATGCAATATTAGGATGACATGGAGCTGATCTAATGATGGAACTGGAGGGTGGCCATAGAAACTCTGTAATGAAACGCCGCAAACCCAGATAATTTATACTCGTTTGATTCGTCTTGACGAGTACTTTGTCCATCGTGCATCGTAAATATTTTTTAACAATAAAATCTTGTTTTTAAAAAGAACATAGTTTTTTAAATTACTAACTTTTATAATGTCGTAAAACTATGAATTTGTGTCACAATTTAAAGCATTGAACCTCAGTGTCAACATCGCGACGTCCGCAACGAGGCGACATGTAGCTGAAACGTGTTGTGTTTTAATTTCCCCGATATTAGACAAGTTGGAAGAAGAAAACTCGGTGCAGAAGCGTGGCGTGTGCTTGGCGTGCAAGTAATATGAAAATTTATGTAAGTCGTCATACGAAATAAACCACGCTAGCTCTAGAGCCAAACTCCAAGCTAGAACTTGGCGGGGCGTGACACACCACGCCAGTTTTAGCGACTGGAGCGGTGAAAGCGGGGCGCGACGTGATTGCTAGGCGTTTGTATGACATTTGGTACACAGGACGCGATACTGACGAGACGGGAGTCCATGGTGTGTTTCCCAATGTGACGATCGCGCCACGCTTGTGACCCG
Organism: Agrotis clavis; assembly: GCA_954870645.1. Taxonomy (NCBI): domain Eukaryota; kingdom Metazoa; phylum Arthropoda; class Insecta; order Lepidoptera; family Noctuidae; genus Agrotis; species Agrotis clavis. Next base: position 8,013,820 of record OX940941.1, read on the forward strand.
CCAGCCTCGCTTCGCGCCAATGCCGCGCTACTTGCTTGCAAGCTTGCCGCTTGGCAAAGCCTTTAGGCTGTTTTGTGGGAAGATAAAAGCATTGATAAGACTCTGTTCTTTGTACAATAATTAAAAGATGACGAAATAGACTCAGATTTTCAGATTTATTTTAGAGTAGTAAAATTTTTTTGAACTACCGAACTGATTTTTCAAAATTAATTCACACAAAGAGAGCTACAGTATTAGCAAGTAACAAAGGCTGTAATTAATTTTCAAATTGCACCTGTTCAAAACCAGTGTGGGTAGCAAGTTTTTAATAATTGGTAATACCAAGTCTGCATAAAGGACAGTTTTTAGGGTTCCGTAGTCAACAAGGAACCCTTATTAAAATAAAATAAAAAAAAAAAAATTAAAATTGTTTATGGAAACTATCAATATTTTTTAAAGACCTATTTAATGATACCCCACACTAAGGGGTACGCGAGAAATAAAAAAAACATCCCCTCTTTACGTGTAAAGGAGGTACCCTAAAAAAAAATATTTTAAGAGATTTTATTTTACCACTTTTTCGGCGCAACAAATCTGTATATTTACACCAAATTACAGCTTTCTAGTACTGGGCGTCTCTGAGCTAAGCTGCGGACAGACGGACGGACGGACGGACGGACATGGCGAAACTATAAGGGTTCCTTGTTGACTACGGAACCCTAAAAAATTCGTTTGTGAAATATTAAGCTTTAAAGTGCTAATTTTTGCTCGACTCGAGTGTCCCCCCCCTCTACCAGCTAAACGGTTATGTTTGGGGGTGTGAAAAAATTCACAATAGTAGTATATAATTATAACGAAGTTTAAAAGAAAATTATCATGACTAAGTAGGCTTTACAACTTTACGAGTAATAGTCGACCAACTTATAAAATGTACTTGGATAACATTTTCCTAAACAAAATGTATCGGAGAACAAGCTCTTCAACTGCAAATGTAAGTTTGTCAACTTTATTTTTACAGCTGTAATAGGTATGTTTTTACGGTATGTTTTTTGGGGATAGGTAGGTTTTTATCGTCAACTATTTTAACTTGCTTCAAAAAAGGGGGAGGTTCTAAATTCGTCGTAATCTTTTTTTTATGTATTTTCCCCGATTTCTCAAAGACTCCTGGACCGATTTTGAAAATTCTTCTCTTTAAAATTAAATTCAGCGAATCAGTTTAGTTAATTCGCATAAGTATTTTGATGGGCAACTACGGAACCCTACACTGTGCGTGGCCCGACACGCACTTGGCCGGTTTTTTAATCTTCCATTCTCATTCATCCAGTTTTCTCAAACAGATTGATGATTCAAACGACACACCACCTGTGCACGGACGGATCTATACATAGGTATGAGGGCTGTTTAGACTACAGCCCAGAGCCCCATTGATACAAAGGGAACCCTAAGTGAAGATAATGGATAATAACATTATTGCTTGTACCTTGGACATTTTGAGCACATTGATTAAACGCCCGGTAAAAGCCCGTTAATGTCTTTTGCCTGGGCTTTTTGCCCGATTAAGTTTCTGCCTATTTTATTTACCTAATCAAAGTTATTAGTTTTTTGCCCACTGACCAGGCATTTATTTGGGCGTAAACTTTTACCCAATATGCCAAGTTAATCCCCAACATTTTGTTTTTGAATGTTTTTTGCCTCCGACCCATCTCTAATACCGTGCACCACTAACAAAAACAGTTCTATGTTAAAATAGCAATAGTTACATAGGCAGGCCTAAAAGTAGTATTGGCCTAGGGCCCCACAAAATGACGCTCCGCCCCTGCACCTGTGAGCTCCAGTTCTATTTGTATCGCCTTTGACGCAAAAGCACATACTCTGAATATTTGTTTCAAACAGTTCGCTGTATGTATTGGCACCCTGGCTTGGATGAAGTAAACTTTGTGGAGCCGCTGTTTATGTTTCACCTCTGTACTGTTGGCTATTGGCTTTGATTTCAATCAACGTCACTGGTGTGGTCTTTGGATTCGAAGCCGGTGTCGTCGAATTTGTGTAAGTATTTGTTACCTTTGACGGGGAAACACAAACGATGTATGAAAATAAATATTCATAAATGACTCTTGTTTCATCTGAATATAATTTTATTTTAATGTTGTCTAAGCTATGCGATTCAATTTTCGCATAAAACTGATATTTGTATGATCCATGTAGTTGTTCTGGGTCTGAGTGTTTGTGCAAAAGAGTTTAAAATATGTTTGTAAACATACCGGTCCACGACACAGGAAAAGTTACTAAAGTGGAACAAATAAAGAAAATCTCACATTTTAAGAAATGGACGTTTTGCAACCGGTGGACATTTTGGGAAGTGGACATTTTGAGCCTGAGCGATATTTGGCCCCTGATGCAACTCAACGTCAGCGTCAGACAAACAGAGGTTGTCAAAATCTTAGATAGTGATCCAGTCTTAGCGAAGGAGGAGGCGAGATGCGTGAAAGAGAGGACAGCGTCCACCTCAGGACCCACCGCGGGAGATCATGGACCATGTCCGGGTCGACGGCGCGTCGTTTTCCACACGTACTTCAAAGGGCTATTAAGAATGGTATACACCACGTAAAAAAGTGTCATTTAAGCCCTAAAATATGAAAATCACTTGGTTTTGCGACAACGCTCATTTAAGCATAATCTCAGTTAGTGGTGAAAGGTTAAATAGTCGCTATTACGAGTACAGATCACAAGGTACGATTTCTTTCAGACTTTTGAAAGCAAACTACGCTTAGAATGTGTGTGTGTGTGTGAATGGATATATTGACACACACAAGCAAAATGTGTTTTGTGGGCTTATGAAACATTGAATCATCATTTATGTAAGAAACTCAAACAAAATCTAATAATAATGCCCATAAATATAACACAGCGTTGATTTATATTTCATAGTTTTTTTTTTACGATGAGAAAGAATTTTGGTGAAAAATCTTTAGAAGACTTTTTGCGTTTTATTTTTTCGGATAATGTGAAGTACCTAACATTATTTATGGATGTTTATGAAAATTATAGTAGGTACACAACTAGTTTTTTAAGTGTTGAAATTTTGTGATTATTTATGTATTGAAACGAGATACGCACAAGAGAAATAAAGAAAGTAAAATCATACTCAAAATAATTATACATAATAGCGACGGGTCCCAAGAACAAAAACTTATGTAAATATAAGTCGATTTTTAGTTTTTTGATCAATTGTATTAAGTACCATAGTAGCTATATGTTAGTGTAATTATTTTTTAAATAGTGTTTTTACTTTATGAAATAACCAATCGAACATTGCCTTATCTGAGAAATAGTTCAACGAACAATGTCGCATCGACATGTAAGAACTTGTTCGCCACGGTAAGCACCACGCTCATCGCGATGTATCGTCAGACACGAGTTTGTACTCCTCAGTGGCGGTCGATTTTGGAGGTTCAAACAAGTTTTCAATTGTGCGTCAAATTAATGACAAAAAGTATAAATACAGTGTCACAGTATGTTTTTTGCGATGTCTGCATTGTCAAGAAAGAAAAGAATTTTGAATTTAGCGCTACAAATGGATGAAAATAATTGTTCTGATCCTACTACAAACAGAAATAACAATGAAGAATGTAATAATCTTGGTAAGTAATTGTTGCATTTTTTCAAGTCACACGTATTATAAAGAGGGCTCAGGGATTTTGTATAAAATACTAAATATTTTAAGGAAAAATCAAAAATTAATTTAATTACCGACGTGTGTGATTAAAGTATGTTGTTCTACGATACTAAAAAAAAGTTTTTTTTTGTATAATTCTTTGTAATAATTTTATTCTTTAGGAAAACTATACAATAACATTTATTTTTTTTATATTTATTTTTACGACATTATTTTCACATACGTTGTTGTTCAGACAAAGTTCTTCTAAAATTTTCAAACGTATGCGCAGATAGGATGTTGTTCTACGTAAAATTAACATAAAAATATAGTCCTAAGTGGTGACAAGATTTTGTTCTTTGTAAGAACTTTTACATAAGACTTTTTTCTAAACAAAAATACACTATTTAATACGCTCATTTTACTAAAATGAATTATTTTTACTAGTGATAGGCTAGTTAGTAAGGTAACAAAATTCAGCAGCTATAAATTGTTTTCTATTTGACTTTATAACAGAATCTGCACTTGAACGTGACAGCAATACTAGCTCCCCGTTACCGTCCGGTGCCCAAAACATTATGGTCGAAATGGCAGAAGTTATATCATGCCGTATTTGATGACACAGAAGAATCATACAGAAGGACCAGAACTACAACTTGAAGCTACCGAAAATAATACTCAGAGTTCTTGGATAGATTCTATTCAATCTGAAGGTACTATCTGAAGGTTTCGACTTTGACATCAACACAACAAAAAAGAAAGGATCAAGAAAACGATTAGTTAATAAGGATAATTGGGCTGACGTAAAACTAAAGAAAATATTTAAAAATCTCGGTAATAGCTATTTATCAAAAAGAGGCAAATTCGTTGAGGATAAAGTAATGGGAAAACCTTGCAGTTGTCGGTATAAAGAGCAGGTGCAGGTTGCGGGCCAAATCGGAATAGATTTGTGTTTTCGTCATATTTATTTGCAGCAAAAAAATACAAGGTGTCTATTACACATCGTTTTTTAGAGAAGGGACATACCCAAAACGAGGGAGATAGTGTCCACGCCGTCATAGAGCGGTCGTCTCATTCCAAAACGATTTATACACCCGATGAATGGCGCCTGCTTGTGCGATGGGTAAAAACAGAAGGAGAACCATATTATTTAGTTAAAAATATGGTACAGGAAAACTTCTTTAACTTTAAAACCCATGGAAATGACAAACTTCGGAATAAAAATTCAAGAAAACAAAAAATATTGTGGACTAAAAGTTAAAGAAGTTTTCGTTGACAAATCTAAATAATTATTGTACTGTATTTATGATTTAAATGAAGAATCTTATGAAAGCTTAGTTATAAGAAACGATACAAGAAACTCTTCTGTATTGCCTGTCTTGGAGCATGCTTACTCTTCACCACTTAAGTTAACAAAAGATAAACATTTAAATGATTTGGAGAGCATGTGCAGAACAGGTGTTATAAATGCAATATTTTTAGATCTTTACCCTACAAATCTAACAATGCAAATGACGACTTAAGTGATGAATGTGTTCATCATACTTTTATTTTATATTTTCTTTTACACGAGAGATTCAGAGTCTGGTAAAATCTAATAAGACTGATTAAAACTGTATTAAAATAATAATACCCAGTTGTTGATTACTTAAATTAGTCGAAGTAAAACAAATATACCTGATTTTGTGATTACACTGATTACTAAGCATTGAATTAAATACAAAATAGAGAACAATTTTGTTAAGATAATATGTTGTGATAATTTTATATTGTTAAACGGCTTAATGTTTAACCGTAAAGGAATACATTTAGTTTGCTACAAGAGTTTTTGACCTTTTGTCAAGTATTTTTTTTAATGATTGTTGGAGATGGTTTTTGAAGGCTGTTAGTTTTTTCGAGAAGTCTTTTTAAGTGATTTATAGGCATAAAGAACATACTCACTCGTTTTTACATTAAGGTACCTAATTGTTAGATTTCTACTGAATGTACATTTAACTAGATTATGTCAAAAATTGATTATGAGTAGGTACTATTTTGAATTGTTTAGAATGTTGTTAATTTTCTTTTGTATTTGAGTATAAGCATATTTTTAAATACCTATTTAAACAAAACTGTGATTCAATTAGAGTAATAAATAAGTGATCATATCAAATGGTTTTCTTTTTTACTATCTACCTACCTACATTCAGAGACAACATAGGTTTGGACATTTGCAACATAAGACATAATTCTGTAGGCAAATACCGATGTACACCATCTCTTGTACACATACAACTTTTTTTTTTCATAAAGGTTTCATAAAACAAAGTCGCATGTGTGGTTAAGTCTTAGTTTATTCCAAAAAACAAACTCTCATCATTACATAAGAATACATTTTAAATAAAATACATGTTTAAAATAAAATATTAGCAAGCAAAGACAAGTAAACTAAATAAACAAATACCTTTCACCATAATTTTCTACTAATTTTATTTTTTTTGCAACTTATTTGATTCGCGTAACTTTATTGCTTCGCACTGCAACTAGACAATATTGAAGATAGGACTTTGTTCTTGGGACCCGTCGATAGGCTTCTTTGGGTTTGATATTTTTTTGACCTTATAAGCCGTCAAACAAGGTAGGAGTTCTTAATTCTGCTGTGTTTCATTTATTTTCGGCTCCGCGGATCGATGAAATCGTGACGTCAACACACTTTATTCGTCTCTCATCACTTTTATTACTTTTGAAAGTCGCTACGTATTATGTATACTATACTAGCGACCCGCCCCTGCTCCGCACGTGTGTAATCTCTACTATATTATGCATGTTATATACAAATACATTATACATATATATTTCTAGTTTTACTTATATTGTGTGACAGTTTGAGTTATTTATGCGGCCTACCCAAATGTCCTTTTTTGGTATTGTTCGTCGAATCGTTGAGCTTCTTGTGTTATGAGTTGAGCTACACGGTAACTGACACATGCTTGCACTGATTGGACAGGTCCACTGAAATCTGTGTGGTTCTTTCTTCAAAAGACCACCTCAGACACCTGCATGGTTCTCATATGACTATACCAATACAAAATTGTCTGGAATTTAAAAGAGACTGTGACCTCTGAGTTTGTTTCGGATGTTTTTTCTCAAAGTAGCCAGGTATGAAACACCAGCCTCATCTAGTTTAAAAATAGTGTCTATTGACGTTTAAAAGAGTTTTCCAAAACAAATTTGCTAAATAAAGATCATTTATCCATAAAACTTTCTCTTGAATCACTCTATCTATTAAAACATCTGCATCAAAATCCGTTGCGTACTTTTATAGGTATAAGCATACATATGGGATAGTCCCTCTCACAGAGAGGAGGCCTGTGTCCCAGCAGTGGGAACATTATAGGCTGATGATGATGATGATGATACATATGGGATAGACAGACAGTGGGAAGTGACTTTGTGTTATACTATGTAGTGATATTAATGTTTCGGACCATCCCTATAAATGTCATAAATGTATCCGAACGTGCAACAATGAAAACAGCAAATGTCAAAAGCGTAAAGTGTATCCGAACATACAATAATGCAACCAATTATTTTATTTGTTTTAAAATGTCAACTACTGGGTAACGCTTATTGTATGACTGTGTAAACCTTTTATGTGCTTGTTAAGCTTAACAATGACAATGTACATTCGGTAAAGCACAAATACCCACAGAACATTTATGTGCAGTTTAAAATGGTTCAGTGAAAACGTTTCCAAAATTTTGTGAGGATTCTGCACTTTCCATACAATTATTTAATTTAGCTACTTATTCAAGATGTTATGATTTATTGTTGCCCCACACTGGGACTTTCTCCTGTGTCGTTGGTGCGTTTACAAACATAGAAACTCACATACAGCTTGGCCAGAACGTCTTGAAACGGAACTAATCTTTTTGTTTGCTGACAACGTTTAAAATCTTTGATATTTGATGTAAACAAAGAACGCAGGTTTGTTAGATTTATAATTGTGCCATAAAATTAACGTAATAAGTGAAAAAAAAAATATTCAAATTGCTGGTAGCGAGAGCACAGTGGCGACTTCCGGTTTTCTACTCTAATTTGCCAAGCTGTATACAAAAGCCCAGACCCGGAACAAACTTGTGGATCCTACAAATATTTGCTTCTATAATATTTCATAAATTATAATATTTGTTGGATCTCTTACAAGTAGTTGTTCCGGGTTTTTAACCGACTTCAAAAAGAAGGAGGTTATCAATTCGACGGTATGTTTTTTTTTTTCTTTTTTTTTTTGTGTGTTTGTTACGCGATTACTCCGCCAATTGTGGACCGATTTTCAAAATTATTTTTTTGTTCGAATGGAGATACTTCAGGAGTGGTCCCATTGTCACCATGTCAGGATCTGATGATTGGATCCTGGAGAAATCGAGGGCAACCCTCAAATTTTATAGGCCTACACATCGTTTTTCGGGAGTCGGTGGCAAAAACAATGAAATTAATAAAAAAAAGTCACCGACTTCCGAAAGAAAAGTTTTGAAGGTTATTTTACCCTTTTTTGTGGTTGTTCTTGAAGACGGTTACATTTTTTTTTGAAAAAGTTTTTTAGTGTTTGTGTTTGTGAGTTTCTCTGTTTCCAAACGCACCTACAACCGTGTTTGAGGCAAAGTTTGAAAAAACAAACCTATTCTCACAGGATGTCTCTAACAGTAGGAATATTAAGGTATTTCCTTATCATGTTTTACTTTTTTTATTCACTGTACGGTAAAGTACATTATTTCATAATATACTACCAACAATAATGCTTCTTAGCTAAATAAAAGGGTCTTTGCTACACACGAGGTTCGCGTAATATAACCTAAACATGTGTTTATTAGCGTAGTAGCCGGTCGTAAAAACTGCGTTGTTACAATAAAATGTTGTAATAAAAAGACGAGGAAAAGAAATACAGTATTTTTAACATACTTCTATATTAACTTGCAAAGTTTGTATGTATGTGTATTGTGTACTCGTACAACAAAACTTACAAGGCCTGTGTTTCAAAAAAATCTAATTACCTAGTTCGTTAGTAAGATTCATCATCATCATCAGCTGGAAGACATCCACTGCTGAACATAGGACCTCCTTAGACCGCCACGCCGAATGACAATATTCACCACTTGCATCCATCGGTTGCCCGCGACCCTCACGATGTCGTCGGTCCACCTAGTGGGAGGCCTGCCTACGCTGCGTCTTCCGGTCCGTGGTCGCCACTCGAGAACTTTTCTTCTCCATCGGTTATCAGTTCTACGAACGATGTGGCCTGCCCATTGGCACTTCAACTTGCAAATTTTAAGAGCTACGTCGGTGACTCTGTTTCTTTCCCGAAAATCCATTAGTTAGTTTAGATAATCAAATAATATTTGACCCGTATTTTTTATTTTGCCACCTAGGTATACCAAAATTGACGAAAACAGGACGTTTCTAAAATTCACATTACGTCATGCCGTGGTTTCATTTAGGCCTTTGTCAAACAGACAGACGATAGCGAACCGAACCGAATCATGTCATATAAAAATGCGAAAGCAATCCGATACTCTATGTGACAGGCTTCAAACAGTTCCGTATATTACAAACAAAAACGCTACGCCACGCATTCGGTTCGTCTGTCAGTTTGACAAAGGCATTATAGTGCGTCCGTCAAGATGTCAGAAGCTCCCGAATGTTGATGTGTTTTATCTTTGTAGTACAAGCTGTTGCCAGTGGATTCGTCTGCTATAACTCGAAAATTATCCCACGGGAACATAATTATAGAAAGAAGTCGGTTAAGTCGGGATAATATCTATCTTATGTGTTAATCCAGGTTATAAAAAATCTGTGTACCTTCTATAGTGTTATGTTCAGTAGTTTCAAGTGTGTGAAAAAGACAGCCTCCATTATATCCTCATAAACATTCGCATTTATAATAATACTGGTCGTTGCCAGCGGTTTTACCCGCTACAACTCTGAAAAAGTAAAAACTATCCTGTGTTAATCCAGGTTATAAACTATCTGTTTACCAAATTGTATTCAATCCCGTTCAGTGGTTTTTACGTAAAAGAGTAACAAACGTACATCCTTCCGACCCTCCTAAACAAGCTTTAACGTTTTTAATATTAGTAGGATAGATAAAAAAGAGTATTTCTAAAGATGAAAAAAACTAAAAAAAAAAACCGCTTTTAATCCGTGGCACCGGTTTTAACATCGCTCATGTACACATGCTAATAAAATTTCCTATCTCAAAAACTACTGAACAGATTTTGATGAAACTTGCAGTATTCCCTAAGGTGAACGATCCCTAGTACAACAAAAAAAATTTGAAAATCGGTCTACGATTGGTGGAGTAATCGCGTAACAAACACGCAAAAAGTAATGTCATTCAAGTAGCCGAAATCTATAAAATGCTCACAAAATAAAAAGTACTGAACCAAATTGGATGAAATTTTTAAAGGACCACACCGCAATCAAGTATACTGCATTGAACAAAAAAAGAATTACACTAATCGGACTAGAAACCTCGGAGTAATCGATGTACATACATAAAAACATACCGACCGAATTGAGAACCTCCTCCTTTTTTTTGAATTCGGTTAAAAATAAGAAACCAGACAGCTAAAAAAACAAGGCTCCATTTATACAAATAACAAAAATAACTACTGTAACTTTCGTTTCAAGCTTACTTATAGAACGAACCCAGGGAATACCTACAATCCATGTCTCCAGTTACCTAAGCCCACATTCACTTACTACTTATAGAACGAAACAATAGATCCATTTGGGTCCATAAGAGCGAATTTACCTTGAACGCTAAACCTCCGACTACGTGTTATATATGGGAAGGTATACCTGAATTAATCAGTCCCTACACGATTAGATTAGCCAGGTAACAGAGAAAAAGGTGTTTTATACCCTTCGTTACTTATTTAATTTTCAAGACACACTTTTACTTTCTTGTTTTATAAATGTTGTGTGAATATGTTTGAGAGTTTTAGGGATACGTATCTAAAGGGAAAATGGGACCCTATTACTAAAGCCGGGTCCAGACTGGTGTAACGCGTAACATGTAATGCTCGTATAGTACCGTCCACACGTATAATTCGCGTTACATTACACGGTGGATTACATTACGCGTTACACCAGTCTGTCCCATATCGTATTTAAATCGTTCTATTCTTTATAATCGCTCATCAAAATTCGAGTCAAACACTCAAATTCAAGAAAAAATTTGATAGCCCTCATAGGATGCCCCTATGATGATCTAGGTCTGACATATGACATAATCATACGTCAAATCAGGATAATATATGCCAACAAATCACATTTCTTCGTACTGAGAGGGACCTACAAAAAATAAATACCGAAAGAAATGAAATCTGCGATAAAACACTCGTGGGCTTACTATGACTTTTCACGTGTTTGTGACGTAAAAAAGTAAACTACCATATAGTTTCCTTTTTAGGGTTCCGTAGTCAACAAGGAACCCTAGTTTCGCCATGTCCGTCCGTCCGTCCGTCCGTCCGCAGCCCCCGAAACCGAGGCCGAAAAAGTGGTAAAATAAAATCTCGTAAAATATTTTTTTTTAGGGTTCCTCCTGTACACGTAAAGTGGGGATGTTTTTTTTTTTTCTCGCGTACCCCTTAGTGTGGGGTATCATTAAATAGGTCTTTAAAAAATATTGATAGTTTCTATTAACAATTTTTTGATTAAAAGATTCGTTTGTGAAATATTAAGCTTTAAAGTGCTAATTTTTGCTCGACTCGAGTGTCCCCCCCCCTCTACCAGCTAAACGGTTATGTTTGAGGATGTGAAAAAATTTACAATAGTAGTATATATAACGAAATGTAAAAGAAAATTATCATGACTAAGTAGGCTTTACAAGTTTACGAGTAATAGTCGACCAACTTATAAAACGTACTTGGATAACATATTTTCCTAAACAAAATGTATCGGAGAACATGTTCTTCAACTGCAAATGTAAGTTTGACAACTTTATTTTTACAGCTATAATAGGTGGGTATGTTTTGGGGATAGGTAGGTTTTTATTGTCAACTATTTTTAACTAAATTCTAAAAAAAGGAGGAGGTTCTCAATTCGTCGTAATCTTTTTTTTAAATGTATTTTCCCCGATTTCTCAAAGACACCTGGACCGATTTTGAAAATTCTTCTTTTTAAAATTAATTTCAGCGAATCAGTTTAGTTAGTTCGCATAAGTATTTTGATGGGCAACTACGGAACCCGACACGTGCGTGGCCCGACACGAACTTGGCCGGTTTTTTACTTTACCCATGGCGCGATGCGACGCGATTCGACCGATTCCAACTACAAGTGAAAATCAACCTTGCTAGCGCTACTATGTGTTGCTACTAAGAAATAATGATGCAATTTGATTGACTTGACGTCATCGTGGCGATCGTGTTTTGTTTTTCATTTACCCGTAGATAACAAGGTTTTTTATGTCATATTTTGTAGTGGTAAGGTTTATTTTCACTTGTAGTTGGAATTGGTCAAATTGCAATCGCGTCGCGCCATGGGTAAAGTCCCTAACACTTTGGCGTTAATTTGATGGAAAAAATTGTTTTTCGTTCGTACACTAGAGGCGTTTTTTCAATTTTCCAAACGATAAATGCAGTAAATACTTCAAGTACGCTGCAAATAAATTACTCTAATTTTATTTATACAGTCTCGGACACTTATTTTTTCTTTGTGTTTTTTTCTTCCGTATTAAGTGTTCAAGAAAATATTGGACAAAGAGAAATTATGAACCTGAATTAATTTGTATTTAAAACAGAGAATAAAATAAAATACTAAACCTCGCGCTTTTTTTTTTTTTTTTTTTTTTTTTTTTAGCGTGGTAAAATCATCAAATGAGTCCTCCAACCCCGGGCAGGGCGGGAGGGACTGTCAGACTTCTACTGACTAAAATCCACGGTGTCCTTCAATAGCCTGTTACGTTCCGGGGTCACGGTAAGGAAATAATCCCGCGACCCCGACAGGCTTTGGCCCTCTGAGAGGGGGGCCCCGTCATTATGCTGACGCTCTTTGAGGCGCGCGTGGGACACAACGCGCCGTCGACCCGGGCATGGTCCTTGGTCGGGCAGCGAGTTGCCCTTTACTCGCTGCCCGCATGCCCGCGCCTACGGTGGCCGGAGATCATCTGGTGACGTCCGACGCCGCGGGCGCCTACCACTGCGGTTGGGGCGGAGGGAGGACGCTGTCCTCTCTCGCTCGCGGCCCGCCTCCTCCTTCACGAGCATTACTGCCTCGCAGAAGGAGCAGACCGCTTCCCACTCCGTCTCGCCCCGCAGCATGGCCGCAACCAATGCCGGGCGCGAGAGGTCTCCGCCTATCGCCGCCGTGAGGACACGTCGGTGCACCGCCCAAGCTGGGCAGTCTTGCACCGTATGCTCTACTGTGTCCTCCGGGCGATCCTCGCAGTGGTGGCACCCGGGCGTTTCCTCCTTCCCTATCAGGCACAGGTACCTCCCGAAACTTCCGTGTCCGGTGAGGACCTGCGTCATCCGATAGGTCAGGACGCCGTGACGTCTCTCCAGCCACTCCTCAAAGAGGGGTCTTACCGCCGCAATTGCGGCGTGCCCGGCCTTCGGTCGCGACAGTCGTCCCCTCCATACTGCCCTGAGATCGCGCCGGAGCTCTTCCCGCCGCGCCTCGACTTCACGAGGCAGCGGGGTCACGCCCCGGCGCTGCGCCTCCACGCGCCACTCATAGACGCGCTGGAGGGCAGTCGCCTCCAGATCCCAGGGCAGTAAACCTCGCGCTTACGGAAGTTTAAGTAATAGAAAACAGAAGAAACCCCTCGAAATAAATGGATCATTTTAATTCTTCAGTCGCGATCCATAATTCATTTACAATGACAACACACTGAAAAAAAAGTCATTCAAACCAAATGCTCACTCCTAGTTTAATAGATTTTACACTTGAGGGGGTGATGGAACCAATTTCCGAAGACCCTTAACTGTGATCGCATCTGTCTTCTTTATTAGGACTTGTCTTGGGACCAGAGGGGGGGACAAGTTCCAAGCTATAGTGGTTCTGTTTAATAACGATCAGGAGGTCTTGTCAAGCAGTCTCTGAGTATAATGGACGAAGTTTGACGAAACTTAGACCATCAATAACTGATGGCAAAACTTTGTGAGCAGATTTTTACTTATTATGCTTTGAAAGACGTGACGGCTTCATATTTCTTTTCCATAATCTCTACTAATAATAGATGAGCACCTCGGGGGTTAAGGGAAATCCGTTACGACATAAAAACGGTAATAAATTCTGAGATAAAACATTTTGTTTTCTGATTTTTCTTCTGCTAAAATATAAATGTAACGAATCGCCCGTATGGATAAAGTATTCAATAAAGCGCTAGGTTTTTCATGAAAAGAATTTTAATTATGCTGACACGTTGCATTTTATAAACTTTTTTAATCACGATTTTATGCCAATACCTTTCCTCTCTTGGTCAATATTCAAGTTGTTGTCATTTATTGCTTGCCATATCGAGTACAAATAAATGATTGCTTTCAAACTATGCAAATTCTATCATTAAAATTAAAAATGGGATATTTCCTGGTACATTATTTTTATCTAAATGCATCTATTAATAAGTACTACACGTTGTTTGAGGGACAAAGCCTGCCGGATTCGCGGGACTTTCTCATCAGGTAGCCGTGACTGTGGAACTTAAAGGGCTATGGAAAGATCACCGTGGATTTAGTCAGTACAAGTCTGATAGTCAGTCTTACCCCGTCCTACGTGGGAGGACTCATTTGATGATTTTACCATTTTTTTAGCGTGGTAAAATCATCAAATGGGTCCTCCCATCCAGGGCAGGGAGGGACTGTCAGACTCACCCCGCAGCATGGCCTCGACCAATGCCGGGCGCGAGAGGTCTCCGCCTAGCGCCGTCGTGAGGACACGGCGGTGCTCTGCCCAAGCGGGGCAGTCCTGCACCGTATGCTCCACCATGTCCTCCGGGCGATCCTCGCAGTGGTGACACCCAAACGTTTCCTCATTCCTCATCAGACGTAGGTACCTCCCGAAACATCCGTGTCCGGTGAGGACCTGCGTCAGGCGGAAATTCAGCCGTGACGCCTATCCATGCAGCCACTCCTCAAAGAGGGGTCTTACCGCTGCGATTGCGGCGTACCCGTGATGATTTTACCATGAAAGAAAAAACATACGTTGATTCTTAGAAAAAATTGAACATAAAAAGCTACAGAATTGACATTTAACAACATAATATAATACAGAATTGATATTTCTCTTACCGAAAAGCATCATAAACCCCAACTTCGAAAATCAACCGAAGCCATTTTTCAGACAGATCGTATCAACAGTGTCCAAACTGTCAGCATTAATATCGGGATAGTGCATTAGACGAAGGGGTTATGTCATCACCCATTCTATGACCCACATAACCGTCTACAACTTAAGTGGACAAACAAACTAACTTGTTCGGCAGGCTGTGGGCACTTGCTTGTTATATCCCATCTAAATCAATTTGGCTTTCAGTTTCCTCTTACGTAGTAAGCGTCGAGAACTTTCCTATACGTTGTGCGAGGGGTGCTAAGACAGGAAACCTCCACGTGCGCCCGTGGACTGGAGTTCCCTCTCGGATACGTCCGGGGGGAAGACCAGTTTTTCGGGCCGGTGCATCCTGGGATGCGGGCAAAAATTCTTCCGCGAATAGCCTGTCGTGTGGACGCTCCAACGCGTGTTCCTCTCTGATTAGCAGAGGGCACAGTGGCGGAGCGGGCTTGCGGACGGTGAGTAATGGGTAGCTCGCCGTCCGACCAAGGACCAAGCCCGGGTCGGTGGCGCATCGTGTTTCGCGCTAAATGCCTGCTGGGGTCGCGGGTTTTTTCTTAACCCAGGATACCGTGGCCCCGGAACGTAAAGGGCATCCGAAGGAACACGGATGAATTTTGTAGTCAGTAAGAGTCTGACAGTCCCTTCCGCCCCGCCTAGGGCAGGAGGACTCATTTGATGATTTTACCACCTACAAAAAATAATACACTGTGCAAAGTCAGTGGTTAGGACTTTCAAATCAATCGCAGCGCGGGATATGACAGATGTGTAAATCAATGGGCGACTCGCCGGCAGATCATGGACCATATCCGGGTCGACGGGGCGTCATGTTCCACGCGCGCCTCAAAGAGCGGTCAGCATTATGACGGGGCCTTAGAGAGCCAAAGCCTACCGGGGTAGCGGGGCTGATTTATCAGGTAATCGTAGCCCTGGAACGTAAAGGGCTATTGAAGGAAACCGTGGATTTTAGTCAGGACAAGTTTAACAGTACCTCCCGTTCTGCCCTAGGTGGGAGAGCTCATTTGATGATTTTACTAGATTTGATGATTTTACACAAACAACCAGACCCTTTAAAAAAAAATAAAGGGGTCTGGTTGTTTGTGTAATGTGCGTCTAAAGTTTTGTAAACACACAATACAGGAGCGTTTCCAAACTTTTTGTTGGTAACCTTTTTCTTATCTATTCAACATAACCTTTATTTGAGATAAACCATAATCTGAGTATACTTTTACCCTTTATTCAATCTCAAAAACAACTACACAATTTTCTAAAAATATCACACCTGTTTTTGGCATCGGAAGAAAATCTGAATAAAATATTTTCTCCTCCCGCATATGAATATGTCAACCCCATCAAGACAACGTGGGAAGTTGTTATTGTTTACCTCCTTCAATCCTTCACTTAGTTTTTCACACAAAAGGGACTGTTTGTGGTTTAACAATAAATTGAATTTCAATTGAAGTCGTCTACGATGATTTGGTAAACAAGCTAGAAGAAGCAATCTATTTTCTTAAGACTGTTCTATTGAAAAAAACTTTTTCAAAAAAAATGTAACCGCCTTCAAAAACAACCACAAAAAAGTGTAAAATAATCTACAAAATAACTTTTCTTTCGGAAGTCGGTGCCTTTGTTTTTTTTCTTTTCATTGTCTTTTTAGCCACCGACTTCCGAAAGAAAAGTTATTTTGTGGATTATTTTACACTTTTTTGTGGTTGTTTTTGAAGGCGGTTACATTTTTTTTTAAAAAATTTTTTATTTTACTCTTTTTAGTTTAAATATTCAACCCGAATTCTTGTCAAGAACATTATTCTCTCACATGTGCACTAGAATTTTGTAATCCTTCGCACCGGTACTTACATCACTCATGTACACAATAAGCTAATAAAATTCCATATCTCAAAAATTACTGAACCGATGTTGATGAAACTTGCAGTATTCTCTAAGTTAAGTGATACCTAGTACAACAAAAAAAGAATTACTTAAATCGGACTTGTAGTTCCGGAGATATGCGAACACAAAGTAAATCAATCGATGCCTACTCCTTACTGTTAAGGAGTTGTACCTTCCATCATCAGGTCATCCACCTGAGATGATGATTATCAGATGCAAATACTTGGACAGCTTTAGAAAATATATGAAAATGGTACTAAAGTGCCTATAAAATTTGAAGGTTGCCCTCGATTTCCCTAGGATCCCATCATCAGATCCTGACCTGGTGATCATGGGACCGATTGGAAAGTATACCCTTTCAAACAAAAGAAAAATTTTCCAAATCGGTCCAGGCGTCTTCGAGAAATCGGGGACAATACATAAAAAAAAAAAAAAAAAAAAGGTTGCACTCCAGGAGTGCCGGTAGAAGTGAAAACTTTTTTGTTACTATGTTTTATTTTTAATTTGAATGACGTCTTACTCATTTTCGATCAGGGTCACGTGACCCTGACGGTCACGTGACCCTGACGGTCACGTGACCCTGACGCGAGTTTTAAATTTTTTACCCATTACAGAAAAAGTGTACAACGCCGCTAAAGAAGTTTTCACTTCAAAAAAGGTTGCACTCCAGGAGTGCCGGTAGAAGTGAAAACTTTTTTGTTACTATGTTTTATTTTAAAACTGGAGTAGTACAGATATGAAATTAACTAATTTGAATGACGTCTTACTCATTTTCGATCAGGGTCACGTGACCCTGACGCGAGTTTTAAATTTTTTACCCATTACAGAAAAAGTGTACAACGCCGCTAAAGAAGTTTTCACTTCAAAAAAAGGTTGCACTCCAGGAGTGCCGGTAGAAGTGAAAACTTTTTTGTTACTATGTTTTATTTTAAAACTGGAGTAGTACAGATATGAAATTAACTAATTTGAATGACGTCTTACTCATTTTCGATCAGGGTCACGTGACCCTGACGCGAGTTTTAAATTTTTTACCCATTACAGAAAAAGTGTACAACGCCGCTAAAGAAGTTTTCACTTCAAAAAAAGGTTGCACTCCAGGAGTGCCGGTAGAAGTGAAAACTTTTTTGTTACTATGTTTTATTTTAAAACTGGAGTAGTACAGATATGAAATTAACTAATTTGAATGACGTCTTACTCATTTTCGATCAGGGTCACGTGACCCTGACGCGAGTTTTAAATTTTTTACCCATTACAGAAAAAGTGTACAACGCCGCTAAAGAAGTTTTCACTTCAAAAAAAAAGATTCCGACGAATTGAGAACCTCCTCCTTTTTTTGAAGTCGGTTAAAAAGCTTGAAATGAAATGCAGGTGGAACGTTTTTTTATCGGCGCTTACAGAGAAATATATATAACTTGAAACATAAAAAAAGTGAAGGAAATAAGACAGAAAGGCAGAAATTTATGAAAGAAAAGAAGATTGTTTTCCAACAGAGGAAAATAATTATATTAAAGTAAAAGTCTTTTTTGAATCCAGAGCGTAGGAAGGACTGACCGAGTCTGATCTAATCTGACTGAGCTTCGCCAGTTAAATATTGGTTATTGATCTACAGGAAAATTATAAGTATAAGAAGAATAAAGAATTTGGGTTGAATATGTAGTTTAAATATTCAACCCAAATTCTTGTCAAATTCATCATTTTCTTACATGTGAAAACTGCTGAACAGATTTTGATGAAACTTGCAGTATTCCCTAAAGTGAACGATCCCTAGTACAACAAAATAAGAATTTTGAAAATCGGTCTACAATTGGCGGAGTAATCGCGTAACAAACACGCAAAAAGTAAAGATCAGAGAATAAAAATGCTCACAAAATAAAAAGCACTGAACCAAATTGGATGAAATTTTTATGGGACCAAATGGCAAGTATAGTGCATCGAACGAAAAAATAATCACACTAATCGGACTAGAAACCTCGGAGTAATCGATGTACATACATAAAATAAAAATAAAATACCGACCATATTGAGAACCTCCTCCTTTTTTTGAAGTCGGTTAAAAATTCTTATATTGGAACGAAGTTCCTTATCGCGCGTTGTGAAACGCTGGACGGAAAAAATTCTTAAAAGTTGTCACGACACATTTATCCGACTGCGCGACGCAAAGGAGGGTAATGTTTATTACCATGGTGGATTAACATGGTCGACGCAAACGAGGGTAATGTTTATTACCTTGGTTTATTACCATGGGATGGAATGGACTGGACTGGACTGGAGTGGAGTGGAGTGGAGTGGAGTGGGGTGAATCGGATCGGATCGGTTCGTATCGGATCGGATCGGATCGGATCGGATCGGATCGGATCGGATCGGATCGGGTTGGATCGGGTCGGATCGGATCGGATCGGATCGGATCGGATCGGATCGGATCGGATCGGATCGGATCGGAGTGGAGTGGAGTGGAGTGGAGTGGAGTGGAGTGGAGTGGAGAGGAGTGGAGTGGAGTGGAGTCGCGACGATTATTTTTGTTGAGTGTATACAGTAACTTCGTTCCATCCGGGTACTGGGTACCGGGTAAACTGAAATGTAAACTGAAAGTATAGGTTTTGATCAATATTTCCTGTTTACTTCCATGACAAATGAATACATACGTACATTCAATATGAATTTATGTATATTAACATCATCGTATTGACACACTGTTGATAAAAATAAATGAAATACGAGTACTACAACAGATACTCTAGAACAAAAACAAAAACCTGTCGATGTCGAACCCGGTAAAACAATCGAAAAAAATAAAATTACGCGTAACAGGTCATCGGGCGCCGCAAATTCTGTGCCCTCAGGCCCCGGCGGACTCAAGAAATTGTCCAGCAACCTCCGCGCCAAGACCCACCGACCTCTTATCAGTGCATTTCTTTTCTAACTGAACGGTAACCCTCGTTACTTTATCTTCAAGAGGAAATACAAAAGTCCTTCTGAATAATAAAGAAGGGAATAAAAAGTTTTCGCCTTCGGTTCGTATCCGAGGACTCGCGAATGAATATGTAATGCTTAGTTCATGATTAGTGTTTGAAGAAGTTTTATTGGTAATAGTTTGGGTATGTTTCTGGGTAGAATTTACGGTGCTACTAGTTTTTCCAACGACTTCGTTAGCGTGAAACTTCGAAAATTATCCTAACGGATTGAAATATCAGGATAAAAAGTATTCCAAAGGACATCATTTTTTTTGGGCCTTTTCTGAAAGTTACGAAAAAAATTGGTACCTATGGGTAGTACTAGTCATTTGGAGCATTAGTTATTATGGCACAAAAGTTGTAGGATTGCTCTCGGCCAAGTTTTACAAGTTCGAAGATTCGTAATTTTCATACATTTTTTAAATTCTGAAAGTGCTGAGAATCACCAAATAATGCTAAGTATTGCTAGAACTAGCAACCTCAAGCAATTAAACATAACGCCTGTAATACCTGAACACCTCTGCCCAACCCGGGCAGAGGTGTACCGAATTAAAATTAATTATAATCTGTTTATTTTTTGTGAAAAGTAATAAAAACATTTTAAAATATACAAATCAGCTAGTCGGACCAGCATCGAAGCTGTCTGTGGTAGGCCTCTTGGGAGAGCAACCTCCTAACAATACAAGTCGTGACCAAAAGTACTGCTTTCTGAATCAACCACGTTTTTCGGGTAATAAAATCATCAACCGTGCTACAGGTACCGTAGCACGGTTTATGATTTTATTATCCTGCTGAAATAGTCCCGCATGCAGGTAGGCGTTTGGCTCCATAAGGGTCACTGAAAGCTTATTTTGACGCGCGTGGAACACGACATGCTGTCGTCCTGGGCCTGATCCTTGATAAGACAACTAGTTCCGCATTATTTGCCGTACGCGACTTGATTGAGATTTCGAGGGCGTCCTCTTTCGCGTGTTCTGCCTCTTCCTTCGCTGTCATTACTGCTGCAGAAGAAGAGGCAGCGTCCTTTCCGGATTTCCAACGTTTGATTTGGAATGGGATCCTCCAGCATTAATTGTATGAGTGGATCACCCGAATAGCCATGATCCCCTGGTGCGATTAGCTTGTCTGTTCGCTTCCTTATGGAAACGGCAGACACAGGGTTCTCGTAGAGGGGCTTTAACCGTACCACTCTCACGTAGAGCCTTCAAAAAGCGGCGTTTGCCTCGCAAGGTTGGGTAACAGCTTGAAGGCAGCCCCGGCTCGATCCTGTTTTTGTTCCAAACGTCGGAAATGCTCCTTGAAGTTCCACGGGATGTCAAAAACGAGTATCAGTCGAGTCTCGTTGACTGGGCGGTGAGGCAAACCCGTCTCACCGCTAATTGTGGACCCGAGAGTATTGCGTTCCAAAAGCTATGAGGCACTTTGAGAAACAACAATTAATGTATGAATGAAATGTAGGTACCGGCTCATCGACTATCTTAGTATCTGGAACGCAAAGGGCAACCGAATGAAGAGGGTGGACATTTAGTCAGCAGAAGTCTGACAGTAGATACATAGAGCAGTGGTGGCCCAGTATAGAGCAGTGGTGGCCTAGTGGTATCGGTCCCGACTTACGAGTTGTAGGTCGTGGGTTCGAACCCCGCCAGGCGCATTACTTTGTGTAATTTATTTAATCACCACTGCTCTCAAAACGGTGAAGGAAAACATCGTGAGGAAACCGGCATGTCCTAGCACCAAAAAATTCGAAGACATGTGACATCTGCCAACCCGCACTGGGCCACCGTGGTGGATTATGGCCCACTCCCTCTCACAAAGAGAGGAGGCCTGTGTCCCAGCAGTGGGAACATTATAGGCTGATGATGAGTCTGACAGTCTCTACAGCTCAGCCCAGAGCGAGATAACTTATTCGATGATTTTATTTCCCCCTAAAAAGGGTTGATTCAAAAAGCAGCAGTGCCGATCACGTCTCTTATTGTTTGGAGATTCCTCTCCCAAGACCCCGAACCACAGAAAACCTTAGTTCTGTTCCCGATGCTGGTCCCACCAGCAGATTTTGTATATTTTAAAATGTTTTTATTACTTTTCACAAAAAATAAACAGATTATTATTCATTTTTATTCGGTACTCCTCTGCCCAACCCCTCAGGCATTACAGGCGTTATGTTAAATTGCTTGAGGTCGCTAGTTCTAGCAATACTTATCATTATTTGGTGATTCTCAGAACTTTCAAAAATTAAAAAATGTATGAGAATTACGAATTTTCGAACTTGTATAACTTGGCCAAGAGCAATCCTACAACTTTTGTGCCATAGTAACTATTGCTCCAAATGACTAGTACTACCTATAGGTACCAATTTTTTTCGTTGGCCGGCACTTTCAGAAAAGGCCCAAAAATGTATGGAGCCTGAATGTTCTCCTTTATTATCTAACTCCGGGACCTGCATCCAAATCCGTTTATCCTTTCTGGCGTGATTGATTGTGATAGACGCCTCTTTTTTCCCACGTTTTTATAAACTCACTTTTCTTGTTTGTTTATTTGTTTGTTTGTTTGTTTGTCGTTCCGGTTGGACTTTTGCAACTCAATTTTGAGGCACTTCCCGATAAGCCAGAAGGCTGAAATTTTGCACACGCTCTGAATTCTGATGACAATATATGACTAGCTAACAAACGTCATAACAAATCCAATATGGCGGCCTCCCCAAGATGGCGGACTGACTGTTTGAAACCCACCCCCACGCTATGGGTATCAAATAAAAGGGTTTGCTGTCAGAAATACGAAAAAAAAATAGTCAAGTGACTTAAATCCAATATGGCGGACGTCCAAGATGGCAGACTGGCTGTTTGAAATCCACCCCCATGATATGGGTATCAAATGAAAGGGTTTGCTGTCAGGAATACGAAAAAAATAGTCATGACACTTAAATCCAATATGGCGGACGTCCAAAATGGCGGACAGGCTTTGAGGCACTTCCCGATAAGCTAGCAGGCTGACATTTTCAAGGTAGCTTCAAACCCGATGAACAAAGATAAAAATAATAAAATAATTAATAGATTTTAAAAAATCTAAAAACCCACGTTTTTAAATATTCTAAAATTAAAAAAATAACCCTACGGGGTTGAGAGAGGGGCCACTCAAAACGTGGGGGCGTATCTTTGCAAGTTACACCCACGATCTATACACTTCATGTAAACATATCCCATAAATAATCCCTTTTATAATATAAATAATATACGCCCCCATGTTTTGAGTGGCCCCTCTCTCAACCCCGTAGGGTTATTTTTTTAATTTTAGGATATTTAAAAACGTGGGTTTTTAGATTTTTTAAAATCTATTAACTTGTTTATCGTGGTTATATCAGCAAATGAGTCCTCCCGCCCGTGGCAGGACGGGAGGGACTGTCAAGTTCGTTCGGGGCCTAAAGGACCTAAAGGACTATTGGAAAGACAACGTGGATCTTAGTCAGTACGAGTTTTACGGTCTAGGGAGAGACGGGAAGACTCATTTGAATATTTTACCACGAGATAAAAAGGATTCTTTGGGGTACTTAAAACAGATGTTCGTAAAAAGTATGTTGAGATAGGCCGTGTCTGTAAGTTTGTGTTAACAAAAATGTGGGTTAGGTTGGTTCAACCCTTTCGCCCTTATAATGTCGATACGCCGACATATTTGAACGTTCAACCCCCTCATGATAAAACCGTACAGTTTCCCCGGTTAAGGAATTTATTATCGGTATTTCTCATAAGAATGTTGTAATTTTCGTTCGGGAGATGAGCTAATTTATATTCTGTTATCTTTTGTTTTTTTTTTTTTTACCAGCGTCATGCACGTTATAAATGGCGGCGAGTAGTGAGTGGATCTCCGTCGGATTAAAGACCACCGGTAAAAATCTGACAAAAGGGCTTTTTGATAGCATCAATAAATAGCTAATTTAGGGCCGATTTTACCATTTCAATTGAACGCGATCACTTCAGGCTAATCTCAGTTTAGGCATTTAACTGAGTTCAAAGGCCCAAATTGGATTTTACCAACACAAACTGAACTCAGTTAAAGCTTGAACTCGTTTAATTTCTGAACGCCCAATCTTTTACGGTTAACGTGGTTAAACGCAGATCAATGATTTATGTCATCTGTCATCGTGTTGTTGATTTCGTATTTTCGAAGAAATCGGTTTTTGTTAATAAAATAAAAGCATGAAACGGGCTCTATCGCTTGCATTTGATGAACATTTTACACCAACTCTACTAATGTATGTTTTTCACTCGCGGCGAAAGTCCCCGTCTCGTTTCCGTTTTGATGCCATTACACAGTCGCAACACAGAACACAGTAGTGGTCACCAGTAGCGCAAAAGTCTAAAAAAATCTTCAAAATCCGAATTTCATCCAAAGCACATCCACACGAAAGTATCACCGGTCGGTAATAAAAATATGGTGGTAGCACAGTCTAATAATCCTATGATTTTTATACTGTGGTGGTAGGTAATAATAACAGAATTCAAAAATTCCCGAAAAATGAGGTTATTAATGCCAGTTAAAAATAAAATTTCCGGAACAAACCATGATTTCATTATTTTAAACTTCAAATTAATATAATTCAATTGAAAATTATTATAACACATATATTATAATAATCTTTTTTTATTTTTATATAATCGTTGAGAAACAATTATTTTGTAATCTTTTAACAAATTGTAATTGTAAACTATTTTCACTGTTGTCACTTCAAGTTTTGTCTATGGTTATTGCAATTGTTTGCGAGTTTACGTTCTATGTTGAAAGTAAACTTAGTTTTTGTAAACGAGATCAAAATGTGGCCGGTAAAATCAATTTGTGCTTGAACCAAGATCGAACGCATATGTAAACGCGATCGATTTGAACTTTTTTTATTGAACTCCGTTTAATGGGCAACTGGTAAAATCGGCCCTTAGTAAGTTCGCCAACTAGAGTTTATTGGTTTACATAGCATAGTACGGGTGGAAACGGATTCAAATAAGATGTGTTTTTTCAAGGAAGGATGCGTGCTATGGATGCGTGCTATGGCTGCATGCTATGGAGGCGTGCTATGGATACGTGCTATGTTTAAAAAAAGTCAGTCTATCTAGAGGCACAGACACTTCCCTTAAGAAAATAAATCGTTTTACTAAAGTACTACATAAAGTACAAGCTGAACTCATAATTGTTATCGCCTACAATCTACATAAACTGTTAAAAACTTTTCTCGTAAAGTTTTAGACTAAAAAGTACTGAACTTTATACTAAAATTTAGTCTAGTACATGAATTAGTAAGAAAAGAGATGGAACACCGCGTCTCATCATTGACTTTTACGATTATAAGTATAGATAACAACAGAATCCAATAACTATGAATCATACAGTATCTCGACTTCGCCAAGCAAGTAGCTAATGAAAAAACTTTGCCGAACAGCCATTCGACTGATCGGCTCTTCTTATCCAACTTTTGATCTTATGAAATCACTAGTTGCTGCCCGCGACGTCGTCTGCGTGAATGTGTTAAAGAAATAAAAGTTCAATGCTCCGATGCTCGTTCCCCGTAGGTGATAGCGTGATAATATGTAGCCTGTATGTTGACCCGACTTGTTAATATTATTCTTGCCAAATTTTAATTAAATCCATGCAGTACTTTTGAGGTTATCCCGAACATACATACAGACAAACGGACAAAAATTCAGAAAACTATTTTTTTGGCTTCGCTATCGATTGTAGATCACACCCAAGTATTCTTTAAAAAAATATTCAATGTAGGTATAGGTTTTCTTTCCTACCATTTTATTATTATGCATCTATAGATTTGATAATTATAATATTATATCTTAAGTACGTGTACGGTCATTAATTTAGTTGCCATTTTCTTGGTCCTTTATGTTTCAATTTTGATAAAACCGGCAAAGTGGAAGTCGAATTCGCACACAAAGGGTTAAAAAAGGCAAAAAATCACGTAGTCACGTGACCTTTTATATTTGTATTATTTAAATTCAAATTATTTGTTTTTAAAGCAGCATTGCAACTAAATCGGTGAATTTCTCAAACGTTTACATGTTGCCGTTACCAATACCGAGTAAAAAAGTTTTAGGAATAGGATTCCTTAACCCTTTGGGTACGGGCCCCTAAAAATGAACTCAGTCCTTTCAGTGTTGATAAGTAGTGATTGATCTCAAAACTTTTCAATTAGCCTAAAGTAGGTAAGTTAGTTCTTGAGTCTTTCAAGGGAACTCGATTGAATCTTTGTTAGGTACTAGTACTAGGTACTAGAAAAATTAGAACAATAATTTATTTAGATTGCGAATTTTGTACGAACTAAAATAAATCATTGTGGTAATAAAAGAAGCACTATTTTTAACCGACTTCAAAAAAAGGAGGAAGTTCTCAATTCGTCGGAATCTTTTTTTTTTTTTTTTTTTATGTATGTTCCCCGATTTCTCGAAGACGCCTGGACCGATTTGGAAAATTTTTCTTTTGTTTGAAAGGGTATACTTTCCAATTGGTCCCATGATCACCAGGTCAGGATCTGATGATGGGATCCTAGGGAAATCGAAGGCAACCTTCAAATTTTATAGGCACATAGGACCATTTTCATATATTTTCTAAAGCTGTTCAAGTATTTGCATCTGATAATCATCCTCTCAGGTGGACGACCTGATGATGGAAGGTACAACTCCTTAACAGTAAGGAGTAGGCATCGATTGATTTACTTTGTGTTCGCATATCTCCGGAACTACAAGTCCGATTTAAGTAATTCTTTTTTTGTTGTACTAGGTATCATTTAACTTAAAGAATACTGCAAGTTTCATCAAAATCGGTTCAGTAATTTTTGAGATATGGAATTTTATTAGCTTATTGTGTACATGAGTGATGTAAGTACCGGTGCGAAGGATTACAAAATTCTAGTGCACATGTAAGAGAATAATGTTCTTGACAAGAATTCTGGTTGAATATTTAAACTAAAAAGAGTAAAATAAAAACTTTTTCAAAAAAAATGTAACCGCCTTCAAAAACAACCACAAAAAAGTGTAAAATAATCTACAAAATAACTTTTCTTTCGGAAGTCGGTGGCTAAAAAGACAATGAAAAGAAAAAAAACAAAGGCACCGACTTCCGAAAGAAAAGTTATTTTGTAGATTATTTTACACTTTTTTGTGGTTGTTTTTGAAGGCGGTTACATTTTTTTTAATAAGTTTTTAAGTTTAAGTTTAAAACTTATTTGATCGTTCGATCAAATATTAAGTTTCTGAGAAAACGAGTAAAGAACAAACAATCGAACTGAAAACCTCCTCATTTTTTAAGTCGGTTTAAACTATCCTGCTAAATGAGCCTATAATAACTTAAAAATAATGCTTCTTCTATTTCCACAATGATTTATTTTAGTTCGTACAAAATTCGCGATCTGAATTTATTAATTGTTCTAATTTCTCAAGTAACGAAAATTCAATCGAGTTCGGATTAAAATACTCAAAAATTAACTTTTAGGCAGGAGTCATGATGATGAACCAACCCCAAAAAAGACATACATAGTCTCATAATAAGGGCAAAGCTATTGTAATGAAACGGAATCCAGTTTTATTACTACTTCTGAAAAATTCCTGATGGAAAAACCCAATAACAAGAAAATTAATTACTCAATACACAGTTATTGTTTTACATAACTTGTTCAGTTGTTTGATTACAGACTCCGTAGTCTCTCGCCGGTGATTACAATTGTAAGCATTTATTAAATGCAAATACCGTACCCTACCTTCAACAATTTACATAATTTGCGGGAAGGTAACTATCATTCCTCGAAACAATACCTGCTACTAAACAAAAGCAATAAATTAATTAAATTGAATTTCTAAAAACAATTACAAGTCAATTGTAAATATAATGTAAACACGAAATTGTAAACTCGGAATCCCGATTTTGGACAACAATGGAAGCAAAGGTGAGGGGCCAAAATTATGAGGTTTGTTGTTATTCCAAATTGTTTCCGATTTTCCGTTGAAAATTGCCCCTAACTTTAGAAAATCTGAGTTGAACGGAGATTAATGCTCTGAGTTTTGCTAACTAGCGGTGTGGGAGGGATTTCGGAACGGAATTTTTTGTCCAATTGTAAGGTTGCAGCACTATGTTAGATGAAAGGTTGGGTTGCGTAAAAAATGGTGGAGAGTACGCTATGTTTATAAAGTAGGTTGTGAATTTGGTTTTTGTGATAAACTGGGGATAACATATTTTACAGGGATCGGGATTTTAGTAAATGGTTTTCTGTGACCTTATAGGTGAAATGGGTATCTATTAGAAATGGGTAAGAAGTTCTTCGTTTTTTTTTGACTTTGTTTCCACATTATTATTCGTAATTTCTTTTTCCTCGAGGGTGCGTTTACAAATTTAATTTAAAACTCACATGGAAAGTAACCTATAAGTTTTGATTACATGGCGAGCAAAATATACAGTAAAACGGCATAAAAACAACCGTAGGTACATTTTGATTGCGTAGATAATATTACAGAAGTTTGATTTTTAAGCTATTGCATACCTTTTATCGCGGGCTCTGAGCGCGGCGACCGAACCAAGAAATTCCGTAACGAAAAAACCTAACTCCCCGCATCGTCTAACGTCGTTTTAGTTCGGCAGACTTCGGCACGGTGTTTATTTTTCTTGACAATTCACTTTACCCCACCAAAAACATTAAATGTAAAAAAATGCCAAGTCTCTCGATGCAGTCTTTCCATCGTAAAAAGTTTTGAGATCTCATAGAAGCCAAGTCCTATTCAAATTATTTTGTAGTTATAAATCAACATTTAGTAATTATATCAATAGTTTTCTTTATATTATAATTATAGTGACTTGGCAATGAGCACAAGTAAAAACAAATAAAACGGCATATTTGGAGGAGTTGAAAGTTACACACAACGCATGCGTAAACATTCTCTTTTACTTTATATATTCTCTTAACATTCATCATTTACTTTCATAAAGCGATGGCCCGTAAGGTATTCTTAATAATTGTATTGGAACATGTAGTCGGTAGTGACCATCATGATTCACACATAACAATTAATAATCTGATCACAGGTCTCATCAGTAACATTTGCTCATAATTCCAGGCAGCAAGCAGCTTTTAATTTGTGCTCATTGCCAAGTCACTATAATTATAATATAAAGAAAACTATTGATATAATTACTAAATGTTGATTTATAACTACAAAATAATTTGAATAGGACTTGGCTTCTATGAGATCTCAAAACTTTTTACGATGGAAAGACTGCATCGAGAGACTTGGCATTTTTTTACATTTAATGTTTTTGGTGGGGATCTCATTCATTTTTTGTAAGTGTATTTCTTTCTTTTTTTTAGGTGGCCTCATAATTTCTTGGACTTCAGCTACTTTTTTGCTTAGGACCCATTCTCTATCTAACAAACGAAATAGAACTAAACTAACTAACAAATAACTAAATAAATATATATCTACTAACTTACAAACTAAATGTAACTAAACTAAATAACTCGTAAACAACTAGATATGTAACTATGTCTATGTTGTATTAATAAACTATTTTCCTAAATAACTGTTTCAGTAACAATAATAAATCTACTATCTAATCCGGCTAACTTAAGTTCTCCGAATATCGCTACAATATTTTTTTAGTTTCGAAGTGGTTGTTCATAGATAGATGGAGCTATCAAATGAAAATTATCGAATTATTTTAAAGTACTACTTAGACTGCGCTCTGTAACGAAACCATAGCGCGATTCAAACAGGTACAACGCCATCTATCGAGCGCGCATGCAATATTTATCGCAATACAATGGAGTTTTAGCTTTATTAATTTAATGAATTATGAACTTTATGTATTAATTATAGTCTATGTATTACATTTATATAATTCTTTTCTATTCTATGTATGTATTCATCCAATTGAATACTTAAATAACGAACAAAGTTAACAATGCAGTCAAAATCCATACACAATGTTCTTGCCAAACCGCAAATATAAAATTGTTTTCTATGGTATATTATTTTTTAATGTTTTTATAATTTTTCCTTTATATGTGGCTAATGACCTATCTTGGTGCAAAATTTGACGTTTCTAAGTCTGCTAGAAGTACCTTAGATTTTTGATGATCGGTCAGTGAGTCAGTCAGTGAGTGACAAAATGGTGTAACTTTGATCGACCGTAACTCCTAAACTATTAATTCAATTGGCATGTAATTTCAAACTTAAGCTTGATCTAATGCCTACTATTATTCACCGAAAACCTAAACTCCTAGCTTTGTCCACGTCGAAGATATAGGGGGGGCGAAACAGCCGCGAATCGCTTCGAGAAAAGATGGTACGGCCGTGCCCGTTTTGCTCGAGACTTGGCGGGGCACTGCCGTGCCCCCAGATTGACGTGGCTGACCTCAGGCTAAAAAAAAAAACTAAAAAAAATTGCCTTATTTGATAAAAAATGCTATGCAAAATAGCTTTACTGCGGCAGTCTCCGAATGCCACACGTAGTTTTTTTCTCTTTTCTACGGGATTGTAGACCTGAAAATAATTAGACAGATATCAAAGTGATCCTATAAGGACTGAAAAACCTGATGAAAAAACTCAATAACACTTTATATAAATAAAGATTGGTTATAAATTATTCACCTATATTTAGAACGAACGTTTACCGTGTTCACTGTTCTATTCCCATCCATCAATCATCATCATCATCATCTCAGCCTATAATGTTCCCACTGCTGGGACACAGGCCTCCTCTCTGTGAGAGGGAGCGGGCCACAATCCACCACGCGGGCCCAGTGCGGATTGGTGGATGTCACATGTCGTCGAATTTGATGGTTCTAAGACATGCCGGTTTCCTCACGATGTTTTCCTTCACCGTTTTGAGAGCAGTGGTGATGAAATAAATTACACAAAGTAATGTGCCAGGCTGGGTTCGAACCTACGACCTACAACTCGTAAGTCGAGGCCGATACCACTGGTTAATGATAATTCGAAATCCGGAACAGAAAATCTCTCAATAGCAAATCCAATTTGCCTCTTTTAAACAATAGGCAATATTTCAATTACTGGAAATATGTCAATAAAATTGTCGGGGTCAGTAATAAAAGTATAGCAATATGTATATACTAGCTGTTGCCAGCGACTTCGCCCGCGACATCTCGATAATTATCCCACGGGAAGATAAAATCGGGATAAAAAATACAGACTCAATAAGCCTCCATTTCTTTCGAAAAAAAAACGCAAATATTTAGAATCTAAACAAAGTTACATACAAAACCAAAATGCCAACCAAAATAAACTGATAATCAAATCTCCCATAACTTTCTAATGACCTTGGGGTTCTCAATCGAAACTTTGCCGAAATCTTTGAAAAACTTCGCAAACATACTACGTGCTTATAATTTATAACTTTGGGAACTAGTGGAAGGAATGACGTCATCGTTGCGTGTCTCTATCGCGAAAAAAGGTTTGAATAAGAAAGTTTGTTGTGGGTTCAGAAAGGAAGGTAGTTTTTGTATAAAGTTTTTGAGTAGTCTATTTAGTTCGGGTGGGTTGTTATATTCTTTTGTGTTACCTAAAGTGGGACAGTATAATTTTGTTTAGGTATCTACTACTTAGTCATAACTAAGTTTCTTCCGTGCTTCGAGAAATTTTGTAAGCTTTTTTAGACTGATTATTCAAAAAAAAAAAAAAAAAATTATCATTATTGTATCTATACAACAAAGTCGCTTAAATCTACTTGTAATTCCTTTTTCAGTTTTCATTATTCGCTACTACCAAAATTTTTCAGAAAATCTACCTTTCAGGTAGAACGTTTGAATGCGTGCAAATCCGGTGCGGGCCGCTAGTTATTAATAAATCAGGCTTTCATGCCGGAAAATATGATTTAAATATCTCCATCACAAAACCATTACCATGTCCCATTTTAGCGTCATTCATCAAAGAATTCGGCACAATTTAATATCAATACAAAAGCCGGTACCTCGCTTTTCAAAACGCCTAACGACAATGCCTTTTATAACGTGACATGCTGCGAATATTTTACATTACTGCCAAACAAAAATACTAGAATAATATCCAGTTCAATTTTATAGGAAACTTATAATAAATTGCGTTTTGTATTATCGCAATAAATCAGCGTACGGAACGGGGCAGCGCCTATTGTTGTTAATATATTTTTCATGGAACACCGCCCGAAGAAAGTTCAGGTGAAAATTGGTAGCTAGATGTGTCAACACGATTGATTTACGTGCTTCGGATAAGAGTGCGCTCAATAAAATATTATTTTTGTTTTGCGAAATATTTATAAGTTGTAGGCAAATGTACCTTGTATGTGTATGAAAGTCGAAGGATAAGGTATCTTATAAATTATACATCTGTCTGTATGTTCTTAAGGAAAGCGTCCATGATATATTTTGTGTCCTTCTTGATCTGCCAGAACCCTTTATCACTTTTCAGAATATCGCGGTCACCCATTTATTAGGCCCTCAAGGCGACGCAAGTCTCCGAATCCATACGACTTCGGTATCCAAGCGACTATCGGAATACAAAGCCATAGAGTTTCGTACCAGGCACGAGTCAATGGATACCAAAGTCGTAAGATATCGGAGACTTGAGTCGCCTTATGAACGAAAAGGCTTACTCTCCGTCCGAATGCCCGAAATTTTCTTATGATTTTTTAAATTAATCTAAATTGCATCAGATCTACGAAGGGCGTTCTATAATCCAATTGAAGTTAAAAATTCAAAGACGAATGACTGCAGTGATGTCAATGGGTCTCATAACTCAGTAGCTTACGATAATCTAGTCAAAATTAATAGCAGTCCTAAACTTTATCTATAAAAGATTGCTGAGTCGTTTATTCTCCTCATGATTTACTTGAGCTAAAAGCTGAAACTTCTCAAAAACTGCTTTAACTGCTATTTTCATTTTGAATTGGGTATATGACTGCAAAATCTGATAAGTAGGTACGTCAGACAGATTTGCAAAAAGTTCTTGACCTATATAAGTAAAACTTTTAAAATTAGCAGTACGTCCCAAGCAAGTCTTTTTTTTTAGCTTTTGACATCACGAGCGTTTTTTCTTTGTAATAAGTATATAATAAATATATACTTATTACTATTTATAAATATTTGTAATAGTAATAATTCATTGATTTACCAAATTACAAAATACTGTTAAAATTTTCAAAATTCTTATCGACGATTTATTACATAATGTTAATTTACATTTGCAATTTATTGATAAATTATTGCTTTAAACATAATTATTCTATCATCGTAATCGAAACAAGATAATTATACTTCAACCGACTAGCATTTTCCCAATAATTTTGATGTCAAATTCCAGAGTAACCGGAATAAGCCGAGAATTAATTAGCAGATGAATATTAATTGAGTAACAAGACACCCCTTGGTAGAATTTATTTTATTTAAAGTCTAAAACCGTTAGATCTATCGAGTTACTAGAACATTCGAAAAGATAATACATAGATTTCAAAGAAATTGTGTTTGTGTAAAAAATTTGGTTAATCACCGAAAAACTAGTGTTTGAGAGTATATTAAGTGAATCAAAAAAACCTTGTTACAATTATTATGCACATAAATTGTTGGTGTGAGTGAGTTGTGTGTGAGTTTATCAAATATTCAATTCATAATAGTACAAAAGGC
The DNA here is from genome assembly GCA_954870645.1 of Agrotis clavis. Taxonomy (NCBI): domain Eukaryota; kingdom Metazoa; phylum Arthropoda; class Insecta; order Lepidoptera; family Noctuidae; genus Agrotis; species Agrotis clavis. The sequence goes on from OX940941.1 coordinate 8,047,259, forward strand.
AACGTTAAGATTGAACAGTGAACACCTCAAAGACTTTATTTGTCAACTGTCACTGAGTTAGTTTTTTTTTTGAAAATAAATATTATCTCGTTAATGTTATTTTCGTTTGATTATTGTTAACCAATAATGGCGCCATCATACTTTCACAGTAAAACTGTTGCTTAGTACCATAAAAATAAATCTTGAACATTTCCAGTAAAATTAAACATCTAGAAGCATTCACAAAAGGCATTTTATAGCCACGGCACCAGGCACCAAAGAAATTATCATTATACCTTCAAAAACGTGAAAACAGCAATTTAGTTTCAATACAGACATTAGGCTGGATCACTATTCTTTTGAATGCTCTGAATTTAGGTAACCGAATTTCGGTTCAAATTGGGAGCCGTTAATCTTCGCTGGGTTATGAATATTTCATTTTCATTGTTACTAGGTGGGTGTTTATTTGCCTAAAAAGGTTTTTTTTCGTGTAATCAGGGTAACGTTACTTGAATATTATATTTTTGTTTATTGCTTCGAGTAGCGGGTTGAAACAGACGAGTTGTGACTTCATTGATTTATTGTGTTTGATAACAAAAATATTACATGAGTAATTTCTTGTTTGTCATACGCAAAATAGAATCAGCCTTACTACAAAAACTTAAATATCTGTTGAACACTTGTCTAAAAAAAGTGCGACTGCAAAACGAACCTTATTTCAACGTCATGATTTGACATTTTTTTAGACAAGTGTTCAACAGACGTAGACATTTAAAAGTTTTTGTGGTACCACGGCAAAGGTCTAACTAAAACGACCCTAATATCAACGTGAAATGTGGTTTTGACGTTGACAGTTTTTTCAGACGAATGTTCAACAGATGTTTATCTTTCTTGTGGTAAGATGGTCAAATGGCTCTACACGGGGAGCACCTCTACTTAAGAGCGCTTTGATTGAACTTGATATTAGATTTACCAAAAAAATATCGAAATTGTAAAGTGTGATTTTTTTTATAAAAGGTCTTAATTCAAATAAATTACTTTTACATCGTGCGGTCACGTTAGTGCTTTCTACATCCATAATAATTGTATTTTCATACAATAAAAGAAGAAACTTCTTCTTAAGCATGGAATTTTGCGCCGTTTCCCAGTAGTTGCATTCTCTCGTTCCATTATGGAACTTCTGGTTTTGTTTTTCTTCCAGTATTTCCATGGCATTAGAAAACTATTCACCAAATCCCTTTAGTTTTAATAAATCCCTTACGCGAATGGAACTACTGGGATAAAAATCGAGAAAAGAGGGCTAAAAAAATTAAAAAGTCGGTTGTCAACTTTACCGGAACTTGTGAGACTAATTGTATCTTTCATAAAAAGAGTGCCAGTTCCTTGGAACTTCTGGGAGAAAAAATACCAGTAGTTCCATTGCGAAAAAGTATTTTCGTCCATGGAACTACAGGGACAAAAAATACCAGTAGTTCCATAATGGAACTACTAGGATACGGCGGAATTTTGCACATACCTACGTTCCTCAAATGACGTAAGTGCATGTGCACTAAGAACGGATTTTAGGAAACTCATTCCCTAAAATTAACAGGGGTTCCCAAATATTTTCAGCTCGCGGCGCCCATTCAGGTTTAGTATTTTTTCGCGACGCCCTAGCTAATTGATACCAGGTGAATAATAAAACAATAATACCTAGTTCCGAACTCCAAAAAATCAGAGCACGTGAATCTGGGTTTGTTGCTGCAGTAGAGATCAATGAGACTATCCTCTTCTTTCTGGTGGACATTTTATACATTTAGAATCTTGGTTCAACGCAATATCAGTTCGGAGAATGGTCGACCCCCGCGTCTCACGACGCCCTTTTCTACTTTCTACGACGCACAGTTTGGGAAGCCCTGCCCTAAAGGACGAAGTCGCAGGCGAAGAGCTAGTCTAATCATAAATCAATAACTTTATACCCCCTAAAATACAGCTTCATGGTTTACCCTGATTCTTTTTTGTCGGTACTAAAAAAATACTCAGTTTTGACACCATACTCTCAAAATAATGGACCATTGGACGTTTTGTATTCCGTTTCACAGCTCATAATATTAACGAACGAGAGCTCGTAAAGGTTTTAGATTGCCGTACAAATTAAATATTACGAGTATGGTTACTGGTTTTTGGTCAAACGATTGCATTTATAACAATGTTTATAATCGTCATATTTTGTGCAATACGGAAATGGAGTTAACAATTTGTTTGAAGTTTGGATGACTATTTATCCATCACGCATTAATTTATGAAGAGGTTGTGGCTAAATAATAACAGGTGTAAAGAGTTAAACCGCGTTTGCCGGGGTTATTCTGCGGATGGGTGACCATTTATCATATTTTTTTTATTTAATTCACAATACTGATGTACTATCGACAAAGTTGAATCATGACCCATTTTGACAATAAATCGTTTGAATCCGTCAAATTGACAAAGATTAAAGTCGTTACCATGGATATGTATGTTTACGCGAATGTGGACCTAATTGGTGAAAGTCTGTAAGAAAATAAGCTTATGGTGAGTCATGATTCTACTTTGTCGATTGTACAATCTCACATGCAAATAAGGAGATTTAACAAAAAAAAAACTGATTTACATCTAAGATGTGAATCCAGCATGCATGAATGTTATGTAAAACATTTAATATATTATGTAACAAAATAATTAAAAATATTTGAAAACAAAAACTAGTGAAAAACAGAAAACAAAAATGGGAAGCTAAGAGATAAAAAAAAAAAAGGTTGCACTCCAGGAGTGCCGGTAGAAGTGAAAACTTTTTTGTTACTATGTTTTATTTTTAATTTGAATGACGTCTTACTCATTTTCGATCAGGGTCACGTGACCCTGACGGTCACGTGACCCTGACGGTCACGTGACCCTGACGCGAGTTTTAAATTTTTTACCCATTACAGAAAAAGTGTACAACGCCGCTAAAGAAGTTTTCACTTCAAAAAAACAAAAAAATACATAATTATAAAATGAAACAAATTATACAAATAAAACTTTAAGTTTAGTTCTGACTGAGGCTCCACCAAAGACAAACCAGCAAAGACATCGATTTCTCCACGGATCATAAAGAGTTTCTTCCATGACTCGCAAATGGCAGCTACTAGGCTGTCATCACTTCTTCCACTTTAATTTCTTTGGAGACAAACGAGCTTTAAATTATCTACATTTTGATGAACTGAAAGTCTATTTTTAGCCTCAAGTAAATTTATCAGCAGGCGACAAGCACCTGAACTCAGCATCTATAAGTCTTTCCACTCAAAATTCAACTCGTAATAATTCTCAAACAACTTAATTACTCCCATTCGGGGGTATTATCAAACGAACTTGTCTTTTGTTAGAGCCTCAATAGACGCTACATCCAAGCATCGACGATTTTGTAATTTGACTAACGTTGCTGGTGAAAAGAAAAAGAGCTATACGTGTGCACTACACTTTCATGTTTAGCACCGGCGCTGCATGTCTTTTGTTTGTACTAGGCGCAGTCAGATGTTTTTCATCATCATCATCATCAGCCTATAATGTTCCCACTGCTGGGACACAGGCCTCCTCTCTGTGAGAGGGAGTGGGCCATAATCCACCACGCGTGCCCAGTGCGGGTTGGTAGATGTCACATGTCTTCGAATTTTTGGTTCTAGGACATGCCGGTTATCCTCACGATGTTTTCCTTCACCGTTTTTGAGAGCAGTGGTGATGAAATAAATTGCACAAAGTAATGCGCCTGGCTGGGTTCGAACCCACGACCTACTACTCGTAAGTCGGGACCGATACCACTGGGCCACCACTGCTCATGACATGAAGCTGATCTGATGATGGAGCTGGAAGCTGGATATAGAGACTCTGTAATGAAACGCCGCAAACCCATCAAGTTTATACTCGATTGATTCGTTTTGACGACAGAGTCCACTAAAATTCAAACTAAAAGTACACACTATGATACTCATTTTTTAGCTGTATATTCATTACAATCATTCAAATTGAGGCATCCCCGTTAAGTTATACAATACTTGTGATGGGATTGCCTCGCCCTACCCTTAGCTTCAAAGACAATAATATTGGATTTTAAACCTTAGTAAAATAAAAATAAAAAGTAAAAGAATTATTAAAAAGAAATCAAACATGTTTGGACAGTTGGAACCAAATTAGCAACAACCTAGTAACAAACTGAAAAACTGGAAAACTGGAGCATGTATGTATAAGTGAATGTATGTGTGTGTGCGCGTGTGTGTGTGTGTGTGTGTGTGTGTGTGTGTGTGCGTGTGTGTGCGTGCGCGCGTGTGTGTGTGTGTGTGTGTGTGAGTAAGAGAGAGTACGTGTGTGTTTGTGAATATATCCTGTGATTGTGAGACTTTCGCTAACAAATGCGGGCAAGGATAAGTTCTGTTTCATCATAAGATAAATTTTGTAACCATTCAGTTAATGCTATTTTACATTCATACAGTAACATGGGATAAATATTTAATTTGTGGTTCAAACTATTATATATATAAGTTGACTGCGTAGTAAATTGACGTCTGGCAAAGACAGTTCTGACCATCGGTGAGTAGGCCACGATGTCTTTACGTCTTCTGTTCAATGTTGTAGGATCATATGACAGTGTTTTATGGGTTGTTATTATAATATTCAATATGTATAACTTCCTGACCGAAAGCAGATTACTGGTCTTATAAAGATTATCTGTGGAATATCTAAAGTGCTTAAAATACATAACCTTTATAAGGGATCTTTGGGCTCTTTCAAGATCCAGGAATTTTGTTTTCGTGGCTCCACCCCATACTGGTATACAATAGGTTATAACTGATTGTGCGAGAGCGATATATATTTTGTTGAGCAACTGAGGCTGTACTACATGACGCAAGGTTTTGAAGATCCATATTAACTTTCTGATCCTGGTCATTGTGTTTTCGATGTGGGTATGCCAGGACAGTCGTTGATCAATTATTATACCTAAGTATTTTATGGATTTAACTTGCGTGATGATGCTACAATTACACTGATTGGATGAATTAACACACTCATGGATCACAACACTAAATTCTGGACCTGGCTGTGACCTCTGGTTAGGAGTAAAGCAGATGAAATTGGTTTTACTGACATTTAGGGATAAAAGACTCGCCTTTAACCAACCAGCTATCTCCTTCAAGCCACGTTCAGCAATCGTCTGCACGGCAGTCCAAGATTCACCGGTAAATACTACTGCAGTGTCGTCAGCATATGAAAAGATTCTTCCGCCGCTGCACCCAATATTACATAAGTCATTTATATAAATCAGGAACAGCGTCGGACCAAGTACACTGCCCTGTGGCACACCAAATTCAGCCCTTTCTTCATCACTAATATATGATTCTCCAAGTTTAACCTGCTGTGTTCGATCAGATAAATAACTTTTGAAGAGAGAAAGTGGCAATCCCCTTATACCGATCGTTTCAAGCCTGCGCAGAAGGATTGGGACAGAGACGGTGTCAAAGGCCTTTTTTAGGTCCAGGAAAACTACTAGACATTTTAATCCCTTATCAACATTGGTGACAATATCACTAGTTAACGCTTTAACTGCATCTTGCGTAGAAAGTCCCCTCCTAAAACCAAATTGTGATTTAGATAGTAAACTATATTTATTCAGGTAACTGACAAGCCTTCGGTTTAGTACTTTTTCGCAGATTTTTGCCAAGCATGATATGACGGAAATCGGACGGTAGTTATTGACATCGTTCATGTCCCCCCCCTTATGCACAGGCGTGACTATAGACCGCTTAAAAGCAGTAGGGAATTTTCCGGTTTTAAAACACAAATTAATCAATTGAGTTATTAGTGGTACAATAAGGTCTCTAGAGATCTTAAGGAGTTTTGTTGGTATGCCATCCCAACCAGGCGAGCCCTCAGAATCAAGAGCCATGAGTATGCCATCCACCTCTAAAGGATCAGTATCAAGTAGAACAAATGACGAGGCAGTACGGCGAGAAGAAGTGTAGCTAGGAGAAGTACCTTTTTGTAATATCTCCCCGGCCAAAATGCCACCAATTTTCACGAAAAATTGGTTAACGCGGTTTAGCGAATTTAAAGGGTGTGGTGTAATATTGAGAAGAGATATGCTAGGTGATCTGGGGGATTTAAATCGTGTTATATCATTTATTTTTGACCAAAGTTTTTTCGGATTTCCTACAGAGGCATCTATTTGGTCTCTTTGAAATTTTCTCTTTAGTTTTTTTATTAAATTTGTGCAGTAATTACGGTAACGTCTGTGATTTTTAAAGTGATGTTATACGGGTCTGATATGGTCCTCTGTTGCATTTTGTTCCGGAGATTTATACAGCGACGTGCACCGGTAGTCATCCAGGGTTTAAGTAACCTCAATTTGTTAGGAATTGTTTTGGTTATATTATTAGATTGGATAGCCTTATTAACAACGTCTATAAATTTATTAGCAATAAGATCAGGGTCACTATACAAGTTGAAGAATGTCATGTCAGTACTTATAAGACTAGTGTGTGTGTTTTCAAAGTTTGTTACACGTTTTTGTTTGACAGGTTTTTTACTTACAACAGGTTGGCTAGTGGTTATACTAGTTAAAACCATGGCATGGTCTGTTATAGACGTCTTTAAAATACCCACAAAGGCCGAATGACATGTGTTGTCAATTTTTATAATAACATGGTCTAAACAATTTTGCTCCCTAGTAGGTAAGCAATGACCCGGCAATAGACCGTGTACTGCTAGCATATTAAGATAGTTCAGCCTATTTCCGCGCTGCTGTGAAACTTCTGTGTCTTTTATTATTAAATTAATATTGATGTCCCCCACAATTATAATGTTACTGTGTCTTTCCAGTGTACCTAGGTGTAAATTTAGTGAATTGATAAAACCATCAGCACAGGCGTTGGATGGAGAACGATATATACCTATCACTGTATAGTTATTTATTGATACCTGGATAGCTGATGCATTTGCAATGGCAAGTTCTGTCACCTGAGCTGAGAGGCCGATTTTTATATAAACTACAACTCCATCACTTTGGTTATGTTGTTTCTTTGTAAAGTAGGACGAATAATTACTAAGTGAAGGGATGTGTTTATTATAGTTAAGCCTACATTCAGTCAAGATGATCACATCGATGTCGTGGTTTATTTGTGATAAGTTAAGCTGAAGGTCGTCAAAATTCTTGTATATACTTCTAATGTTTTGCGTGACAACTGTGAAGTTGCAGCGGTCCGTATGTAAATAATTGTGAACGTCTCCCATACTTATTACTTCTGATTTTGCAATCTCGATTTCATCGAGGTCCCGTAAAGAATTAAGATTACTATCCATTGAAGAGTGAATGATGCAAATGGTGCTGCTTGTCATATAAGATAGTTGTTAGCCACTGCATATCATAAGTATAGCCATTTATTAATTGTTTTGAAAATGTGATGTGATTTGAAAGTTTGCAAATGTTTGGAAGTGCGTAAAGTCTTTGTGTAGGTGAGAGTGTGGTTCGAATGAGAGAGTAAAACTGTGTAATCGTTGGTGATAATTGTTTTGAGTACATAATGTGGTTATTTAATTCTATTACAATAAATGATAGTTGAACATGCTCCGTAATAAAAAAGTAATAAATTAAAATTAATGTTAAGATATGCGCCTTTGCTAGTGAAAAGCGATAGGCGCTTAGATAATTAGTACATTCAAAAATTGCAGTTAGTGCTTTGTATATTTTTACATAAAATAGTCATTTTTCTTGAGTTAATTGATGTACCTGAGCTTCATTTTTGATAAGAATAGCCCGTGAATTTTCATCTTGTTTCACGAAGACTCGTCCGAATGACGTCCAGCAGAACTTATATTTCTTAGTTTTGACTAAGTCCCTTGCTAAAAAGTATAATCGGTTTCCTTTGGATGTAAGTTGTTCTGATAAAAACACGGGGCTGTCTTCATTACTAGTGAACCCGAGATGTTTAGCTTGGAGCTTGGTTTTGTTTTTTATATTATAGTTCTTAGCTTTCTGAAGAATATCCGATTTTATTATTGTTGAACCCAATTCAACAATAATTGGGGTGTTTTTAACTTCTACTTTTTTACCCTTGAATTCTGTGTATATTTTTATGTCTTTAACATCCAAATCAAGACTAATATTCTTTGAAAGGCACAAGACCATATTTATAAGATCATTTCGTGTTTCTTGCGGTTTCCTAGGAACATTTTTAAGCTCAATGCTGGTTTTCTGTGAACATCTTTGGAGGTCTTCCACTTTTTCTTCCAGCATTGTTATGCATTCCCGATCTTTTTTACTCTGGAGCTCAAGGAATTCTATCTTTTTTTGAAAATCTGCATGCTGATTTGTCAGTTGAGCGAGAGTAGCTTCTATTTTGTTATTTGACTGTTGAAGTTCCTTTAAATTGGTTGTTAATGTCATAAGTTCCGATTTTTGAGTAGACATAAATTTAGAAAACATCTCCTTCATCTCTTCTTTAAAATTATTTAGTTCCGTAGTAAAATCATCCTCTCTCCTCCTTTTATTGCGCATAGAGACAAAATTTGGAGGTGTTTTATTGGTGTTCAAAACACTCAAGTTTGGTTCCGACAATGATTTATTTAAATCTTCTACCGACATGTTAAACAAATGTCCTTGCGAATTCGTGTAAGCAATTAGCTCGACCTTGTTGCTTTCTTAACGAGGTCTGTCGGTTACAAGTAATCAGAGAATCAATTGCAATCTTCCAAAAAGTGATACTGGTTGCGGGGTTCGAACTCGAGACTTCACGCGCTGTTTGACGACGTCTTACGCCTCGAGACCACAGACGATTTGAAAACAGTGGCGAAATAGTTGTTTAGTTTCTGACAGTTTAGGGAGCCCAGACGTGTGTCATTGACCCATTCAAAGGTCAAGACACTTAGCACCGACACAGAGAAATTAATTTTGTTCACTTTAAAATCCAGGTAGGTACTGAATGTTTTTGCTTATAAATCTGTTTATTGATTATACACTGATTTCAATTTTTCACTTATTTGTTACAAGTATTGTTGACCAAATGATCGTGAAACTTTATAATAGATTACTGCACTTTATACTATTTAGCGAGAATAAAATGTTCGCAAGCACAAAAAACACGTCCACTCAATACGGGGTCGCGCGGGGCGGGGATGTATGTGCTTATTTATTCTTATACTATTAAAGCAATTTAAGCAACAAAAAGTCGAAAACATTGGCTTCTATAAACCTACACCGATATAATTTATCGTCAGTTACAGCCCACTATTTCCTAACCGACTTCTTATTAAAAAGGTCAAAGGCCCACTATTTCCGAATGAATGTTACGCTGCGTTTGGCCAAAGTTCCAAAGTTTCACATTTTCCGCTCGTTCCATTGATGCTGATCGCTGCGATAGGCATCCAGATGTGTGGAGCACAGCATTTACAAAATAGCGACCAAATAGTTGAATGTTGAAACAAAAGTATGCGGGATTGGAAACCATGCATAGTGGAAAGGTACTGACAGCCCCAGGGGTGGAACCCTATGAACGATAAGAAATAAAACAATTTAATATCATGTAACGGTCCTGAGGGCGTGTAGGAGGTAACCATTACAATTTAAAGAAGTTATTCCAGTATTCCAGGAAGCACATAACACAAAACAAAACTTTACTAATTTAGTTTAAAAATGCAGTTTTAAATAGGTACCTAATAATATATTTTAGCACAAGTGCAGCTGCCAGACGTGGTAAAATTGTACTGACCAAAAAAGAGTTGAAGATGATAAAATGACAGAATGAATTTCGTAATAAGAATACGATTCATTCCTGGACGCTTCGACGACAGAACCTTTCCTCGACGAACGTTTCGCCGACAGAACGATTAAGTCATGAGTATTGTGTTTCATGAAGTATTGTTTAAATGAAGCCATTTAGACGAAGCTCCGCTGCGCAGGGTTTCTATTTCTGTGTTCAGGATTTAAAGGAACCTAACTAACCGAACCTTGGGGTGCCCCTGATGTCGGATTTAGTTACTAGTATTATAATGTCAAACTACTCGTATGTCTTTGTCGACGAATCGTTCTGCGGTGAAAGTTTTTGTCGTCGAACCGTCCAGGAATGAAATTGTTGTGTCGGCGAACCATTAAGCGGAGAAACGTTTGTCGGAGTTATGTTTCAGAGTGGACATTGGTTTTATGACACTAATTTGACCAGGTAATTTCACGTGGAAACGTTCAGTTTTACAATGCATGCATTAGTTTCGTGACACTGGAGTAGTTTCGTGCTATGCGCATACTCGTATCACTACATAGTATAAAAACTACATAGTATAAAACAAAGTCGCTTTCTCTGTCCCTATGTCCCTTTGTATGCTTAAATCTTTAAAACTACGCAACGGATTTTGATGCGGTTTTTTTTGATAGATAGAGTGATTCAAGAGGAAGGTTTATATGTATATTAACATCCATTAAATAGTGGAGAAGTACTGTTATTTTTGAGGTTTCTAATGTGATATCGTAAATAATTAAATTTTTACCGCTTACATTGCAAACGCAGGCTGAACCCTACGAGTTTTATCAAAATAATGTACTAAGTATTGTACACATTGAAAAGGTCTACAGAAAAGTCCGTGATGGTATATGTCTATCTCTTATGGATAACCCACAATAACTTTTTTTTGACATTTACTTTTTACGACAAATAATGGCTAATTTTCGAAGCGATTTTAACCAATACAGCATTAATCCTTAACCAATTAAATACCTTGAATACATTGTTCATTTAATATAGATCTATATGGCCCTTTACACCGTATGATTTAAGTGAATATTTTCGAAGATATTACAGATTTAAAAATTGCGGGACGTAGCGTTTGCGCAGTTTTTAGGGTTCCGTAGTCAACAAGGAACCCTTATAGTTTCGCCATGTCCGTCCGTCCGTCCGTCCGTCCGTCTGTCCGCAGCTTAGCTCAGAGACGCCCAGTACTAGAAAGCTGTAATTTGGTGTAAATATACGAATTTGTTGTGCCGAAAAAGTGGTAAAATAAAATCTCGTAAAATATTTTTTTTTAGGGTACCTCCCGTACATGTAAAGTGGGGATGTTTTTTTTATTTCTCGCGTACCCCTTAGTGTGGGGTATCATTAAATAGGCCTTTAAAAAATATTGATAGTATTCATAAACAATATTTTGATAAAAAGATTCGTTTGTGAAATATTAAGCTTTAAAGTGCTAATTTTTGCTCGACTCGAGTGTCCCCCCCCTCTACCAGCTAAACGGTAATGTTTGGGGGTGTGAAAAAATTCACAATAGTAGTATATATAACGAAGTTTAAAAGAAAATTATCATGACTAAGTAGGCTTTACAAGTTTACGAGTAACAGTTGACCAACTTATAAAACGTACTTGGATACCATATTTCCCTAAACAAAATGTATCGGAGAACGTGTTCTTCAACTGCAAATGTAAGTTTGTCAACTTTATTTTTACAGCTATATTAGGTGGGTATGTTTTGGGGACAGGTAGGTTTTTATTATCAACTGTTTTTAACTAACTTCAAAAAAAGGAGCAGGTTCTCAATTCGTCGTAATCTTTTTTTATTTTTTTCCCCGATTATTCAAAGACGCCTGGACCGATTTTGAAAATTCTTCTTTAGTCAGTTCGCATAAGTATTTTGATGGGCAACTACGGAACCCTACACTGTGCGTGGCCCGACACGCACTTGGCCGGTTTTTCTGTAGTGTATTTACGTAGTATCAGCATTGCACCCGTGCGAAGCCGGGGCGGGTCGCTAGTTTTATGTAAAACTAATGTCATGCAACTAGTTTCGTAATGGAAATCTGGCTTTACTGTTACCTTTAAACGCATCAAAATTAGAGATCGTGACCTCAGAAGCAAATAAAAACTATACCTACTTGCTTGTGATGTATTGGCAATCTGTAAAATGTCGTATCTTCTTTAATGTTTGTTTACGTAACAAAAGATAAAACGATAGATTGACCTGAGGCCACGAGTTCATAACGCGATCCAGTTTAGGCTGTGGGGAAGAGATGGCGCTAGACGAGTTGTATAGCTCTGTATTTTTCCTACAGCATAAACTGGATCGCTTTAAGAGCTCGTGGTAAGGCACCTGAAATAGGAATTCGTCTGTATGTCTTTATCAATCTACCAGCAACTAAATAAATCGCTACTGCTAAACGAAGCACGTCTGTTAAGGCTCTTAATGTGTTAAGACACGGCTGCGGAAGTTTTAAACTGCCGACCTAGTTTCTTTGGAGCCCATCTTCAGCAGGGTCTTAAGGGAAGGACACATTAGCGGCACAGTAACCCGTAATCTGTTAACACTTTGAAAATTAATGGTTTTGAAGGGCAAGCAATTGAAAATATAATGGGGAAAATTACTTGGAAATGCAGATTTATTGTGTAACCTTTAAATCCTACTACCTACTAATCCTACTATCCTATTTCCAACTAATATTAAAAAGTGAAAGTGGGAAGGATGTACGAGTATGGTTTGCGAAATCAACAACCACGAAACAAAAATGATGAATTCTGCACAAATATTATAATTAAAAACGAAAAATAATCATATGAGTTCTCCCGCTCTAGTTTGAGTAAAGGAGACTGTCTTTGACTATCTTAATAACCTTATCATTTAGTTGGCCTTTAATAATTATGGTCGCAATTCAAATAATTTATTTAATATCCTGGAATTACACATAGAATACTTTTATCCCGGTAGTATTCAGCTTCATACGTTAAAAATTAATGTAGGAAAAATGGATCATGTCAATAGTTTTATTGGAAGTAGAAATATTTTTGCTTTTTCCCACTTTGAGAATAAGCAAGATCCGTTGGAATGTTATTTTTATTTTTGTATTGAAAGTGATTCTCGATTTTGGTAGTATTAAGTATTAGCCAAAAAATGTATTGCACTGAAATAACTTACGTTTAAACATTGTTAGGTGCAATATCTCTTGTAATTTTTATAAGATTTTATCTACAACAATGTTTATGTCTTTCCAGTACCTTCATTTCAATTTATTAGATATCTTCTTCTTTCAAATTTTTGATTGCTCATCTCACCTAAATACCCCCTTCTAGCGTATTTTTTTTAAACGTTTTGTTTTATCCAATATATCTTCGTCTTTTCCAACTCTAACATATCTTTCCTCACGCCATTTCCAGCAAAAATAAAAATACAGCAGCTCTTCTATTTACAATGTCACAGCCTGAAAAATCCGCAACACCAAACCATACCATATAACATTCAGAACAACCTACTCACAAGTATTTCGCAAATGAAATTGACGCTTCAAACCGCGTACCTTTTGTCTCAAATTTTCTGCTAGCACAACAAAATTACGAAGCTCCCTATCTTACGCTGTTAATTGTCATGATGTTGAACATTTCGTTTGCCCAAAACGAAATAATCCTTCAGTTATCAGCAGAACGAGCAATGTAAAGTGATGTCAGCCGGAATAAAAGGCTTTACATGTCCCCTGAAAATGTGGTGTGCGAAATTGTTGGTATATTCCTTGGTGTAGTTCTGAGTATAGTGATATTAATTGAGGTAGGAGGTGATTTGTTAGGTGTTTACGGACGGCAAGTATTGGGTAGCTTGCCGTCCGATCAAGGATTAGCGGTGCCATAATCTAATACAGCCTTGTAAGAGCGCGGTCGTGGCGATCATGCAATGCTGAAATATAAAGTTAGATGTTTGCTAAGCTTCGTACAGTGGCACTAGTGCTCTCTGTTGTAACAGCCGTGAATAAGAACTACTCATTAGGCGACAAGTTGACAGATCTTCATATATTTTGATGAAAACAGCCTCGTTTTATTTGTCAAATAGACCAGTCGATCTCAAGGCTGCCTTGGCTTGGCTTACCTTGATTAGCTCATCGTAGAGTATAGCGTTGCGATTGCCATATAGAAATTAGCACAGCTGTTGCAATGTTTCACGCGGCACATTTACTCTCCGCCTTGTTCTTTGATATTTTTGACGTGATATTGTTGCGTGTCAATTGTTTGTTTATTGCAACGTAAGTGCAGTATTTTCATATGACGTTGTCACGTTCAACTATCGCCAGTAAACCGACTTAACAGACAACCGATTTTTTTTCTCTGTTGTTGGTAACCATGTAACAACCGTAGGAAAATGGTAAAACGTCACAAAACATGAACATGTAGAACTCACAATGAAACCAATATTTCACTCCACCTCTTCAATACCCTCAATTAACATAGTCACTTAACAATTTTCTCATATTACATCCTCACGTCCTGCCAAGCGTGTATACCTTCCACCTTTAAAGACATTCCCACTGAACCCCGTAAGCGTGTGCACTCGAAAGACACTGATTCCCATGAGCCCATAGCTTTGATATTCATCCCCCATTTAAATTCATCCTTCAGAATGTGAAGGTTGAGTTCCTCCTATAAATGATTTGATTATAGATCACGGATGAATGGGCCTGATATAAATGGACTAGCGGTTTTCCCGTAACTTTCATCGTGACATTTTTGTTTTTCTCTTTTTTTTTCAAAGCTTTGCTCCACTCTAGGAATTTCCCTGCTGGGGTCGCGGGACTGTCTTGTCAGGTATCGTGACCTTGGAACGTAAAGGGCTATTGAAGGATCACCGTGGGTTTTAGTCAGTACAAGACTGACAGTCCCTCCCGCCCCGCCCGTAGGAGGTTTGATCCTACGCGGTAGACAGTACGCGAGGACATTTTATGATTTTACCACAATATTATCGTGTGCTTGCATTTATAAACACAGAAACAAACAAACACACAAACACCTAGACCTCAACAACTACTTCTACAACAACTACCGACCCGCTTTTTGCTCTGAACGATAGGTTGGACGTTGTTTCATCTGACCGTTTATCAAGCATCGGGTCTAAGGCCGAGACTCCACCAAAGCTGTGTCGAGCTGTGCGGAGTCGAGACGTGTTTTGAACAACCAATAGAATTGCGTTATTGACACAGCTCCACTCCGCAACGCAATTCTATTGTGTGTTGTTCAAAACACGTCTCGACTTGCACAGCTTTGGTGTAGTCTCGGCCTAAGTAATATTTTACTACTACCTGTAGAAAAGCCAAAAACACAGCGCCAGGGTGTTCTTCTTAGTTCGTCAACGAAGACAGGGGCGCGAACGAAATTAACTAGAAACTAATTTTTTGTGTTGTAAAAGGCCTAATTCTGAATTCATAAAGTTCTTCCGCAAGAAATTGCAGAGGAGTTCAATAATTATTATATTGATTTAGTTCAACCGTTAAAAAATAGAAACAATTCTGACTTATCATTTATTACCAGCACATCTAATTCAATGTTTTTGCCAGCTACAATCCCTTTCGATATACACAAAATTATCAGAACCTTAAAAAACACCAATAGCGCAGGTTATGACGAGATTACTACTAAGGTTATAAAGAGCGTAGCTGCTGAAATATCTCCTGTTCTTAGTTACATCGTAAATTTATGCATAGAAAATGGTACATACCCTAATGCTTTAAAGATATCTGTCATAAAACCACTATATAAGAAAGGTGAAAAACAGAATCCTAAGAATTATAGACCTGTAGCCTTAATACCAATTTTCTCTAAAATATTTGAAAAAGTCATATATAACAACCTGTATACGTTTCTTGAAAAAAATCAAATATTAGCGGAAGAACAATACGGATTTAGAAAGTGCAAGAATATAAATATGGCAATATATAGACTTGTAAATAAAGTTATAACAAATATGGATAGGCGCATGCGCGCGACTGCCTTGTTCATGGATATGTCCAAGGCTTTTGATTTTGTGGATTTTAACATACTCCTGTCTAAATTAGAAAAATATGGAGTAAGGGGTAACGCATTAAAATTAATTGAATCATATCTCAAAAATAGGTATCAAATAACTAGCGTAACAAAGATTTGCCAGAAGACTAAATTAGAAGTAACTTACCAGTCGACACCAAGAAAAACAAACTTTGGTGTACCCCAGGGCACCGTTCTTGGCCCTTTACTCTTTCTCGTATACATTAACGATATGCCTAGAGTTATTCAACATCCCATGACCTTGTTCGCAGATGATAGTACAGTTATTTTCACAGCTCAAAATATGGAATCTCATAACTATGAAATGGACATCAATAATAATCTACATAAATTAATAACATGGTTAAATAATAACAATCTTAATGTAAATTTGGATAAGACTTCTTTCATTTCATTCAAACAAAAAATAAATTACGATAAACTTAATATTAAATACGCCGACAAAGATATAGAAGAAACAAAGCACACTAAGTTCCTGGGACTTTATATAGACGAGAATATGAAATGGAGTAAACATACTGAACACATAATAAAAAAATTAAATCAGTTCCAGTACGCTCTATATAATCTCAGTAAAATAGCAAGCCGCGAAACAGTACTAACTGCATATCATGCGTATGTGTCTGCTACACTGCGTTATGGAATAATGTTTTGGGGAAATTCTTCGGAAAGGGAGTTAGTGTTTAAGGCACAAAAAAAGTGTCTAAGAGCAGTGTGTCAAATAAAACCTACCGATAGTTGTAAACCACACTTCATTGGGCTCAGAATAATGACTTTTCCATCTTTATACATATATGAAGTAGCAATGTTCGTCAAAAAACACTTCAACTTATTTGAAACACTATCTAGTAAACGTCACCCGGAAAAAATTCACGCTAGGGCCCACAAGACAGCATTATACTCAAAAAGCTTTCTGGGGATGGCTCCCAAAATTTTTAATAAGATACCCACCCCTATTAGAACAGAGAATGACATTAATAAATTCAAAAGAATGTTAAAAGATTTCATGGTTAAAAAAGCGTACTATTCCATTGGTGAATTCTTAACAGACAAATAAATTAATATTCTTTTCAAGTTTGGCGTAATGTGGGGTTAATGTCCGATTTGTTTAATTTCCTATAACATTCAAATTTTAATATGTTTATAATGATAATTTATTCAAATATTAAAATGCATAAAATAAATTTTAGTAATAATTATTATAATCTTAAATGCTCAAAATTTGTATGCCTACTAGGCTAAACATAGTGATCCTAATATTGTAATTTCATCTTCTTGACCTACCTATGTTCCACAAATAAATAATTTGAATTTGAATTTGAATTTGAATTTTCTGGAAACACATCGGGAGTCGGGACAACTGTTCAATCATGTTGTCATCAATTTATAGTTCGTACCACTAACTAATCTATGTCTAAGTAATAATGAGTAGGAAACGCCCGAAACTTTAACCGAAAAAAAAACTTTAAAAAAAAAATGTAACCGCCTTCAAAAACAACCACAAAAAAGGGTAAAATAACCTACAAAACTTTTCTTTCGGAAGTCGGTGGTTTTTATATTTATTAATTTCATTGTTTTTTTGCCACCGACTTCCGAAAGAAAAGTTTTGTAGGTTATTTTACCCTTTTTTGTGGTTGTTTTTGAAGGCGGTTACATTTTTTTTTTAAAGTTTTTTTTTTACTCTTTTTAGTATAAATATTCAACCAAAATTCTTGTCAAATACATCATTTTCTTACTTATGTAAGAAATCCGAAGCACCGGTAATAACATCGTTAACATAATATCTCTTTCATTCCTTCCCTATCTCAAAAACTACTGAACCGATTTTGATGAAACTTGCATTATTCCTTAAGTTGAACAATACCTAGTACCACATAAAAAGAATTACTTAATTCGGACTTGTAGTTCCAGAGATATGCGAACACAAACATAATTTACTAAATCAGTCGATGCCGACTCCTTACTAGAGGACTTGTACCTTCCATCATCAGCTCATCCACCTGAGATGATGATTATCAGATGCAAATACTTGAACAGCTTTAGAAAATATATGAAAATGGTACTATGTGCCTATAAAATTTGAAGGTTGCCCTCGATTTCCCTGGTATTCCATCATCAGATCCTGACCTGATGAATATGGGACCAATTGGAAAGTATACCCTTTCAAAGAAAAGAAAAATTTTTGAAATCGGTCCAGGCGTCTACGAGAAATCGGGGAACATACATAAAAAAAAAAAAAAAAAAAAAAAAAAAAGATTCCGACGAATTGAGAACCTCCTCCTTTTTTTGAAGTCGGTTAAAAAACGGGATTCGTGTTTATTAGTAGTATCCCAGATTCAGAAATCAAACATCACGTATAAAATCACGAGACATACTTATCAAGCAAGCAGATCCCACCTGTCCCCCCTCAGTGACGTCCTAAACCGAGGTTCGTACCCTACAAGGGGTGCCCTCAGCGTGTGGTCACATAGTTTGTAGTATTTTAGTTGTAAGCCTCTGGCTGGAGGCCTCAATTTTCATATACAGCATCCACACAAAGTTCCGGTTAAGTAGCTCACAACCTCCTCTAGGATGACCTGCGAGATGCCACTCCAAAAAAAAGCATCTGAGCAATATTTTATCAATGAACGTCTTACAACAAGAACATTTTTCTTACCAACCTTTTATTTTTCTCTAAAGTCACGGCTGTCAGTTGTTCCATCCGTCTGATAACCTGTGGCTTACAAATCTCAGTAGCCACTGCACTGTATAAAAGAACTCCGAGGATGTAGCCAGTGAAGTGTGAATGCCGACTGCCATTGGTTTTGTGCCAAATGAAATGCATCTTACCACGTTGGCTTTAAGATGGGCAGTCAATAGAGTACACTTAATAGTACGAGGATATTTTGAGTTTATCCTAGCTCAAAAAAATATTTATATATTGTAACGAAATGAAAAAAAAAATCGCTATTTCGTCTTTAAAACAAAACAAAACAATATTTCACTTTTCTACGAATGCTTAGTTTTTAAGGTCATCATAAGCTACACTCAACATCATAGCTCATCTCATAAAATAACTAAAACCCGACTACGAAAAAAACGCGCACTTAAAAGTATAAAACAAGAACAATATTCATCTGACCGATATTGTGCTAACCGTGGTCGTGTGCCACCTACCTAATGAAGATTGTGTGAAACAACCGCAAGTGGCACACGACCCCGGTTAGCACAGTAGCTTCGGAGACAAGGGAGGAATGGTCAATTTTTGTCTATTTTCTTGAATAACTTGGGAACTATTTATTTTAAAATTACAAAAAATATATATTAAGGATCTTCTCAGCAAGACCTTTCATTTGATATGTCCCACGATACAGTTTTCAATTTTTTTTTTTTTAATTTTCCCCTTCCTCCCAAAAATTACCTCCCATAAACAGATTTCATCTATTCACGTCACACTTCTGTGCTTGGGTCACAGGAATTGATATGTGTACCGAATTTCAACTTAATCGGTCTTGTAGATTCGGAGATAATTGACTGCAAGCGACAGACAGATGGATTACACGAGTGATCCTATAAGGGTTCCGTTCTTGTATTCGGACGTACGGAACCCTAAAACAGCATGTAAGTCCTGTTTATTTTGTGCCATTATCGCAACAATGGGTAGAAGCAAGGTTGCCATAACTAATGATGATGATGAACGCACAAATATCTCGCTAATTTTACTTATATCCACTTAATTCTTGCAAATTAAGGGCTTGTTCACAAATAGCATAAATTAAACACCAAACACAGGAATCAGCTCATAACAATTCAGTCGATCAACAAACGAGATTACTTATTACGGACATCAAATCCCAATTACACGGCACAAAGCGAGCCAACTTCCATTTTCACCAATTACCTACACTAATCATTTTCACAACGCGATCATGTTTACGAATGTATGGAATATGTGAACGGACCTAGAAAATTCCATTTGAACAGGCACGAGGCACGAGTTCTAGGGATGTGTGGTGGAAATTTTCCAATTCCGATATGCAGAGTGGCCTAGTCATGTGGAAGATTTTTGTGGTAACTTTAGTGGTTGATGCTTATATTTTAGAGCTCTCAGTCTGGTGAAGGCCTCAAGCATTTTTTACAGGATTAAAGAAACGCCAGATGATAACGTCTAGCTGTTGATATTATTGGCTTTAAACTATGGGAGTTATCTGTTGTTTTGAATGACGTTATTGCGATGCACGTTATTTCGAAATTTTTTACGAGTGGCAACAGATTGAGCTAAAAACTGCTATTAAGAGTTAGTTTATTGCGAGCAAATTTTTTTTTGCGAAAAGCTCGCGTTTTTATCACTATCTTCACAGATGGTAAGCGATGATGTGGTAAACGGTAAAGCACACTGGCCTAGAAATAACATAATTATTCACCCTTGACATAAAGACCCCGAATATTTTGACACTCTGAAACATAACTCCGACAAACTTTTCTCCGCTTAACAATTCGCCGACACAACGATTCATTCCTGGACGGTTCGACGACAAAAACTTTCACCGCAGAACGATTCGTCGACAAAGACATGGTTTGACATTATAATACTAGTAACTAAATCCGACATCAGGGGCACCCCGAGGTTCGGTTAGTTAGGTTCCTTTAAACCCTGAACTCAGAAATAGAAGCCCCGCGCAGGGGCTTCGTCTGTGGCTTCATTTATACAAAACTTCATGAAACACAATACTCATGACTTAATCGTTCTGTCGGCGAAACATTCGTCGAGGAAAGGTTCTGTCGTCGAACCGTCCAGGAATGAATCGTTGTTTCGGCGAATCGTTAAGCGGAGAAACGTTATATTCATACTACAGTTTAGGCTACTTAGTTATAGCCAACCCTGTCCAAACTAATATCATATCAGTAATCATAGCCAAAGTTTTCCAGGAAAACTAATATTGACTTGACTACTGGTGTTTGAACAGCGGAAAGTAATTTGTAGTTATAGTGCTGAAGTCTTTTTGAATGCGAGCGATGTAATGTGCTTTTTGTGATTGAATTCCTTTATTTACGTCTGACGGTAATTGGAACTGGTAATTTTAAAATGGGAATTGTATTTTACCGTTAAGATTTGAAATTGAGTTTGTTTTTTAATTTTTTTATCACTACAAGAGTAGCTTAGTAAAGAATCACGGGAATTTTTGGGACGCGGGAATAATTTGGGAGGCGGACATTTCTCGGGGGTATATCTTAGGGTCGTGGAGTGGAACTGTTAAAACATTTAACCGTGACACTGGAACGTAAAGGGTTATTGAAGGAACGACGTGTATTTTAGTCAATACGAGTCTGACAGTCCCTTCCACTCCATCATGGGCGGGAGGAAATATTTGACAATTGTACCAGGCAAAAAAAGAGTAGCGGAAATGTCTTAACAGGAAACCGGGCTACTGGAAGGCAAAGGACAGCTAAAGGCCATTCCTTTAGCTGTCCAACCAATTTGTGTATCTAATCAACGACCGAATTTAGGTACCTATATTATGTCCAATCAGAAGAGAGGCACCCGTCAAAAACAAAGGAACGGATTTGGATTGAGATAGAATAATGGCTCCCGCACACGGACCACAAAACGCCGCCACATGCCACTCTCGCGACTCCACACCCCTCCTTTTCTAACCTCAGCAATAAGTACATTGGTTAAAAAAAATAGCAGCCAACGACCGTAAACGTGCCGCGCTTCAGCTACCTCTGTAGCCGCGTCTAGTTTCTCGTGGCGGCGTTTGTGGCTGTCGCGAGTGGCTCGTGTGCGGCGACACTTAGACATAAACTCTCTATTAACCACTTCTACTCGCGATCTTTAGAATGTCACCCACCCACTTTGAACAATATACAGCTTTATTAATTTCGAGACATAATAAGGTACCTACCAAAAATAGACATCAGAAACTGCAAAGCCTTTCTCCAAACCCAAGTAAACCACAATAATAACGGTACGCATTTGTAATCAAGCATTCAACATCCAATAACGCAGTGAGCAGTAGTAATACGTAATTTTGGTAGCCGGCGTCACAAAGCGGGACATTCGAAATCATCAGCACGGACACAATGCGACTCAACGAGATTGTTTCGTATTTTGAACTCAATAAGGTTGAGAGTTGAGTGATGAGCGGAGAGGATTATAATTTTGGCTACATCTTGTGCTTTGAATTTCCTTACACCTATAGGTGTTAGAGGCACACGGTCGATAGAGCAGACAATATTAGGTGCTTGAGAGGAGACCGTTTAAGGGAAAACGTAATGTGGCATCCCAAACTCAAGCAAGATGGGTCGATGAACGAAGGTTTGAAGAAAGAAGGTGTCAGCGGATGGATGCGGACTGCCCAAGATCGGGAGGGTTGGTGCTCTTCGAGGAGGCTTATGTTCAGTAGTGGATGGCAATTGGCTGATATAATTATGGGTTTTCAAAGCGCAAACTGTGAACATGAATTCAATTATAATTTAACCAGTGACCAACCCCGGCTCCGCACAGGTACAATCTCTATTTTATTAGGCATGTTATATAAATATAAACCTTCCTCTTGAATCACTCTATCTATTTAACGACATACGAGTATCTATAAAACCGCATCAAAATCAATTGCGTAGTTTTAAAGATCTAAGCATACAAAGGGACAGACAGACAGCAGGAAGCGACTTTGTTTTATACTATGTAGTGAAGAGCCTCAATTTATTAAAAGAATCAGCTTTATACTGAATCCTTGGCAGCAGTTTGGGTTTCAATCTCCATTTTAATTCTTTAGAACTTACAAAAGTAACACCCGCCACTCGCCGTTGCTATGTCCGCAACCTCACAAAACTGCCTTCACATTCCGTGATTCCGCATAATGCGACGCAACTACAATTGACCTGAAACACAAATACAGGTACAATACGCTTGCAACGTTCGATACACAATACATCTGAGGGTACAGGTCTGTAGTGAAATTGATATTTTTGAGGCAATTCAATTCATGATACAGATATTGTGTCTGCTATCAGATATATAGAGAGAATATTGTGTAAATCATCATCTGCCTAGCCTTTTCCCAACTATATTGGGGTCGGCTTCCAATCGAACCAGATGCAGCTGAATATCAGTATTTTACATGAAGCGACTACCTATCGGACCTCCACAGCCCAGTAACTGGGTAATACAATACCCCATGATAAGACTGGTTGTCAGATTTTAGAGCTTTTGACTAACAGTAATGACTGTCAAAGATCTACAAATGACAGGCGGGACCAACAGCTTTACGTGCTTTCCGAGACTCTCTAATAATCTATACATCATTTTAATAAAATGGTAGGAAATAGGAAGGTGAAAACCTATACATTGACTTTTTTTAAAGAATACTTGGGGTGTGATCTACAATCAATACGAAGCCAAAAATATAGTTTTTAGAACTTTTCCCAAACCACTGCAACTCCTGAAAGCCAGAATCAACAGTGTTTGTCTGTATGTATGTCCGAGATAAACTCAAAAAGTTCTGCATGCATTTACTTCAAATTTAGCACGAATATTATTAAGAAGACGGGTCAACACCTACGAGGAACGAGCAGTGAACCTTTATTTCTTCAAAGCGTTACGCAGACGATATCGCGGGCAGTAGCTAGTACTGAATAAATTCACTCACCCCACTGGAATCGCAAGTACGGGTAAATACTATGAGTATTGAACACTTTGAACAGAGCTTTTAATTAACCCTTGTTTGTTCATTATTATTATAATAAAACCTTTTCATTGCGGTAAGAATAATATATGCACTTCATTTTATTGTTAGTTATATAAATACGGTGTACCGTACCTCATTTTACACAAATTAGATATATACAGAAGATTAACAACATATACGTAGAACCGGTGAAAACAGACACAGCCTTGAACACGAGCATTAATGTATAGTCGAGAATTGACGACATGTGAGGAACAGAGAATAAAATGCCTCATTTATCCATGGAAAGGGATGATTCTCTGACCAGATGTAAGTTTTAACTGACGCAGTAAAACACGAAATGCACTAAAACATGACAAAAAAAAAGAAAAAAGTATTTTTTAGAACGCTGTAACTCAAAACATTTATTTCATGATCATCACTTCATTGCAGCCTATTACACTCGCTACTGCCAGACATAGGCAGAGGCCTATGTCAAAAAAATGCCTATGTGTAAAGCAGGAGATCGTGCGCTGTGGCGCCACAGCGCACGATCTACTGCTTTTTCATCCAGCCACTGCCAGCTGCTTCAGGTCATCGGTTCATCTTGCCAGGGGACGTCCCACACTACGTTTACTTACCTACACGCGGACTCCATCTGAGAACCTTCCTACTCTATCTTTCGTCAGTTCTGCGGCAGGCATGACCTGACCAGCCCACTGCCACTTTAGCTCGCTACAGTTTTCGACAATATCTAAAACTTGATTTTAAGTTTTATTTTTCTTCAGCCTACACTGCCACTGCTGGGCAAAGGCTTCCCCCAAGATTTTCCATGTGTTCTTGTCCAGCGCCACTTCAAACCCTCACGGTACGAGTCCAACTCGTCTCACCTCTTTCTGGGCCGGCCTCGGCGGCGCGTCCGTCCATCTCCAGGCACCCAGACTGTGTGGCGGCCTTCGGTTTATGCGGCTGACGTGACCTGCCCAGTCCCACTTCAGCCTGGCAGCCTTCTTGCCGACCGCGACGTCCAGAATGCCTGTTTTGGAACGCAGCGTGGTGTTGCGAACTCTGTCCTGTCTTTTGATGCCTAGAGTGATGATAATAGATTTCAAGATAAATTATGATTATGTATTTGTGTATAATGTAAGCAAGCCCCCCACTAGGTAGACAGACGACGTTATAACAGTCGCGGGTAACCGATGGATGAAGTAGTGAATTGCCCTTCGGAGTGCCTTCTTCCGGCTGATGATGATGTACCTATTCATTCGTTGAACAAACCTGACCTTCTGCCTTATCTATATAGTACATTCTAGTTAGACCCTTCATTTCATTGTTTGCTGAGGTTAAAACAGTAAAGTCTAGTATAAAATTACTAAACTAATTATTTTTTACTGCCATGTTGTCAAAGCAAATAAGTGTACATTGTAAAATTGAGATTTTATGTTGTTGTATGCAAATATTGTGGGCACACTAATGAGGTATTAAAAAACTTTGTATATAATTTTTTCCCTAATATAATTATGTAGCCGGTATTAAAATTTTACCTGTGTCGTGGGTGCGATTTAAAACTCATATGCAGTGAGCAGCCAAACCAACTATAACCAATACAAATAAGTAATTGTTCCGTACAGGAATCGATCCCTAAACATGCAGCAGAAGTCGATCGCTCAACCACTGTGCCAACCGTACCATCATCATCGTCATCAGCCTATAATGTACCCACTGCTGCGGCCATAATCCACCACGCGGGCCCAGTGCGGGTTGGTAGATGTCACAGTCATGTCTTCAAATTTTTGGTTCTAAGACATGCCGGTTTCCTCACGATGTTTTCCTTCACCGTTTTGAGGGTACTCTCATGAAATAATAATTTCTGGCAACCCATAACAACACAAAACAGCAAAGGTATCTATCATAACACTTCAAAAGAAACAAACACAAACTCGTAAAACAAATAAAGCAATTTCGCCCTTATTGCAATCCACCATCGAACAGGTTAGATTTGTGTAAAATTTTGCAATATGAGTATCAATGTTTAACGGCAGTAGGTCACGACAGGATTATGTTCTACTCTGGCCTTTTGAATTTTACCAACAGTGAAAAAGAAATATATTAGTAGGTAGGGCATAAACTTGCCGACTCGCTGTCCGACCATGGACCATGCCCGGGTCGACAGCGCGTTGTGTTCCACGCGCGCCTAACGTCGCGGGTCGCGGGACCAAACGACAACGGTGGATTTTGGTCAGTACAAGCCTGACAGTAATGGGTGGGAGGACTCATTTGATGGAGTGACTTACCGAATTACCGTAACCCTGGACTTAAAGGGCTACTGAAGGACACCGTGGATTTTAGTCAGTACAAGTCTGACAGTCCCTCCCGCCCTGCCCTGGGTGGGAGGACTCATTTGATGATTTAACCACGATAAAATAGTAAGTGATAAACGCGACAATTTGAATGAATGGATGTTACTCAATCACGCTAAATGATCTAGATGGCACAGATTTTGATTATAGTCTTTCTTTATCGTGAGGAAGTCATCAACTGAGTCCACCCACCCAAAGCAGGGCAGTAGCGACTGTCAGACTTGAATCCACGGTGTCCTTCAGTAGCCCTTTAAGTCCAGGATCACGGTTACCTGGTGAGACAGTTCCGCGCTTTGTCTATCACTTCTGACCTAGAAATACAGTCAAAAGCAAACCCATCTCAAATAAAGAGACATTTTTTTTCAACAAATTGTTACATAAATTATTTTGTCCCTAACCTTTGAGGGTCGGACTAAAATAAAACCACAAAATAACATAAACCGGTTTATTACTACGAGTAACAATCTCCCGTATAATAGAATTATTTGATTAATTAATTGATTACCTCTAAATTGAATTTTAATAAATTAATTACCTTAACATTCTTAATATAATAATAACAATCCTTAACCTTGACAACAGTCCGGGAATAAAATTCATATAAAAATACTGTGGTGAGATTCTTTACCCTTTTTAATTAATTAAAGCTAGCCAGTTGTAACTTATGGATATATAGAAGAGCTGAGGTCGTGGGGAGTTGGAGATAAACCGAGTACTGTTCCGTTAACAAGGTTAAATTATAAGAATATTTACTAAAGCAGAACTAGGTAACTACCGGAACCTTCCACTTAAAAACAATTATAATAATTTAATTAATGGGCGCCAGGGACCTGGAGAGTCCCGAATCCTGGAGCTGAAGATATCCTCAAATCTACTGTCACTTCCGGAGGAATGCAGAAAGTGTTACATAAAATATTTTGTCCCTAACCTTTGAGGGTCGGACTAAAATAAAACCATAAAATAACATAAACCGGTTTATTACTGCGAGTAACAATCTCCCGTATAATAGAATTATTCGATTAATTAATTTGATTACCTCTAAATTGAATTTTAACAAATTAATTACCTTAACATTCTTACTGTAATAATAACAATCCTTAATCTTGACAACAGTCCGGGAATAAAATCCAGATAAAGATACTGTGGTGAGATTCTTTACCCTTTCTAATTAATTAAAGCTAGCCAGTTGTAACCTAGGGGTTTAAAGAAGAGCTGGGGTCGTGGGGGGTTGGAGATAAACCGAGTACTGTTCCGTTAACAAGGTTACATTAATATAACTAAAGCAGAACTAAATAACTACCGGAACCTTCCAGTTAAAAACAATTATGATAATTTAATTAATGGGCGCCAGGGACCTGGAGAGTCCCGAATCCTGGAGCTGAAGATATCCTCAAATCTACTGTCACTTCCGGAGGAATGCAGAAAGAGCTCAAGATTCTCAACATAAAGTTCGGTGTAGTACCGACATCAACACCGGGTACCAAAATCACACCGGTGTTCCAAGGTGCGGTGATAACAAAAATAAATATAAAGAAAAAAAACCGTCACGCCTGCGCTCACGCTAGGCGGTGTCTGCCAGCCGTACAGCAGCCTCGGCTAGGCCCCCAGCGGTGTCGAGGAACGGGGTCCACGTCCCAGCTCTTAGCCGGCTTCTAATGAGACGGGCTAAGATCTCGGCGGCGGATCGAATTACTCGAGGGGCCTCACCTCACTGCAATTGACAAACGGAGACCAAATAATAAAAGTGTAACTTATTCGTTATCCTCGATGTGATCGAGCTGTGTAACCTATCAGACAGAACCTCGGCCGGCTCATGGCCTTTATTCAAAATGAAATACGTGTGGCGTCCGTCCACTACGCCAAGGACTTATGCCGTTTTCCTGGGCAATACTTTAACACCTAGGTCAACCCTGAGAAATTGCCTACGGCATACGATTGGGAAATAGCTGGTTTATTACTCACGGTTATTGCCGGGGAAGGCGGCGTGGGCTGCGGGCTGCTGCACGTTCCACCGGGCAGAACCGCGACGACAGGCGCTGTTAGGAATCCTGAAATAATCGTTAAGATTAGCACGACGTTATTCCCTCACACACACACACCCTTCGGGTGGACGCACAGACCACGCTCACTCCACTAAGGATACCGACTTACCTTTTACGACTGCGCACCAAAAACTATGTGTAACTCCTCAGCGAGGCTGGCGGCAAGTGACGCTCGTCATCCTAGCAAAGTCATCGCAAATCGCCGGCCGGAAGTCGGTTAAGGGTCGGGTGGCACCCCATGTCGAACTCCCGGATTCGGCGGAGAAACCACTAACCCGGCAACGACCACAAACACCTCACACCAGAAATTCACCATGAATACTGTGGAACGACACTTGCCACAGTCGGCAATGAATCACACGAGACTAGATCCAACTATTCCGTTCTTCACTATTCATCTCTCTCAATAATTGATCACCCAAACAGTTTCCATCAGGGAAACCATTCCTACAACATTGTCGGGGAAAGAGGCGAACTACACCTGACAACATTAAAGTTGACATTTCCCAGAGACAATCCACGCAAAAGTCCACAGATTAAAAATGTATCGATTCGGTCGAAGGTTCTCGAATAAAGTCTATATTGAAAAAATTAAATCATTTCCGTTTATGGATATTTAGTTTATTATTAATTTCTTTTATTTATTTACTATTTAAAATTGATAATTATTACAAAATGAGTTAGTTCATATTATTTAAAGATTTGTGATCCTTAGATTAAAATATCGATTATTTTATGGTTGTTACTTCGGTAGGGGGCGCCTCGAACTGTCAGAATTGACGTCTGACGCAATGAACGACATGTACATGGTAAACAACCAAAGTTTTGATTAAAATAATAATTGCGGAACTGTTTAAAAGAATTTAGGAAAGTGATTTATTGTTGGGAAATGAAACCATCGATACATAGGAATGGTTGACCAATGAATGCAGGTACTTGACACTTTGTTTATTAGAAACGCAGCCGCGAAATGGCAACCTGAGCCAGGAACACAAAAACAATGTAACAAAAGAGCTCAAGATTCTCAACATAAAGTTTGGTGTAGTACCGACATCAACACCGGGTACCAAAATCACACCGGTGTTCCAAGGTGCGGTGATAACAAAATAAATATAAAGGAAAAAAACCGTCACGCCTGCGCTCACGCTAGGCGGTGTCTGCCAGCCGTACAGCAGCCTCGGCTAGGCTCCCAGCGGTGTCGAGGAACGGGGTCCACGTCCCAGCTCTTAGCCGGCTTCTAATGAGACGGGCTAAGATCTCGGCGGCGGATCGAATTACTCGAGGGGCCTCACCTCACTGCAATTGACAAACGGAGACCAAATAATAAAAGTGTAACTTATTCGTTATCCTCGATGTGATCGAGCTGTGTAACCTATCAGACAGAACCTCGGCCGGCTCATGGCCTTTATTCAAAATGAAATACGCGTGGCGTCCGTCCACTACGCCAAGGACTTATGCCGTTTTCCTGGGCAATACTTTAACACCTAGGTCAACCCTGAGAAATTGCCTACGGCATACGATTGGGAAATAGCTGGTTTATTACTCACGGTTATTGCCGGGGAAGGCGGCGTGGGCTGCGGGCTGCTGCACGTTCCACCGGGCAGAACCGCGACGACAGGCGCTGTTAGGAATCCTGAAATAATCGTTAAGATTAGCACGACGTTATTCCCTCACACACACACCCTTCGGGTGGACGCACAGACCACGCTCACTCCACTAAGGATACCGACTTACCTTTTACGACTGCGCACCAAAAACTATGTGTAACTCCTCAGCGAGGCTGGCGGCAAGTGACGCTCGTCATCCTAGCAAAGTCATCGCAAATCGCCGGCCGGAAGTCGGTTAAGGGTCGGGTGCCCACCCCATGTCGAACTCCCGGATTCGGCGGAGAAACCACTATCCCGGCAACGACCACAAACACCTCACACCAGAAATTCACCTTGAATACTGTGGAACGACACTTGCCACAGTCGGCAATGAATCACACGAGACTAGATCCAACTATTCCGTTCTTCACTATTCATCTCTCTCAATAATTGATCACCCAAACAGTTTCCATCAGGGAAACCATTCCTACAACATTGTCGGGGAAAGAGGAGAACTCCACCTGACAACATTAAAGTTGACATTTCCCAGAGACAATCCACGCAAAAGTCCACAGATTAAAAATGTATCGATTCGGTCGAAGGTTCTCGAATAAAGTCTATATTGAAAAAATTAAATCATTTCCGTTTATGGATATTTAGTTTATTATTAATTTCTTTTATTTATTTACTATTTAAAATTGATAATTATTACAAAATGAGTTAGTTTATATTATTTAAAGATTTGTGATCCTTAGATTAAAATATCGATTATTTTATGGTTGCTATCTCGAAATGCGACAGGGGGCGCCCCGAACTGTCAGAATTGACGTTTGACGCAATGTCATTGCGTCAAACGTCAATTTGTCAAATAATATTGTGAAACTGTGTAAAAGAATTTAGAAAAGTGATTTATTGTTGGGAAATGAAACCAACGATACATAGGAATGGTTGACCAATGAATGCAGGTACTTGACACTTTGTTTATTAGAAACGCAGCCGCGAAATAGCAACCTGAGCTAGGAACACAAAAAAACAATGTAACAGTACCTCCCCAACCACCAGAGATTTGACCCACTAGGGCAAATCTCGACGCTGGCCCTCCAGCGTTAAAGCAGACTCCAAAGTACCAAGCTCGCTTTCCAAATCCACTCCGTTCGAGCCTGAAAAGAATAATGGAGAACGAAAAGAAGTAAAAATTAAATATATGAATGCTGGTGTACGATTAGTATTATTATTTGTTGTAATATATTAACTATTTTTTTTTTTCTGGTGCGAGTCTAATCCATTTACAAACATGTAAAAGACAAGCTCCAAAGAGTTTAAAAAAAAAATTACGTAAGTAAGTCTCTACGAACTGTCCCAGTCTGACCCACTATATTTATGTAGGACAGACAACCCTATTCAATCGTACACCACCCTTCACACCCCAAATGGGTAAACTGCCGACAATCATGCTGAGCTAGAATCCAAATAATACATTGAAAAGGAAAGTACCGGCCATTGGCCTGGCAAAAAAAAAATACTATCAAGAACGTATTCCATCAATGCAGCCTACACGCCCGCCATTACGGCCCTCTATCTCAGGACTATCAGTTTGCTGCCTTATCAGCAGTCCGGAGGTTTGGATACACGACAGGGTTGTTAAACAAGCACACCCACTTCCAAATATGGTCAACAAACGTGGACACAGTAGAAACCTGTGTACCACAACAAACCTTAAAAAAAAGTGGAAATTACTTGTAAACAACTGCAGACTAGCACCGTGGATATAAATCCACCCATGAATAAACAAAAACCATTAAATTTCATTTATAACAATAAAATTAATAATGGACACCTGAAGATTTTAAAGCCTCCTATCCAACTACCAACCAATACTGATCCACCTACCAATTACAAATTCAATGTAGTCGAATCTAAATTTTGAAGATAAATAAGTTTTGGTGTAAGGCTTATTTAAGGAGTTACCATCCGCTCCCGCAAAGGCTTATTTAACGAGTTGCGTCCGCTCGTAAGAAACACCATGAATGGTGTATACCATTAGTATAAGGCGAACAAGCTATGTTCCTTGGTGTAGGGCTTATTTAAGGAGTCACCAACCGCTCCCGCAAAGGCTTATTTAACGAGTTGCGTCCGCTCGTAAATGAACTAGCTATGTTCTTTAGTGTAGGGCTTATTTAAGGAGTCACCAACCGCTCCCGCAAAGGCTTATTTAACGAGTTGCGTCCGCTCGTAAGAACTAGCTATGTTTTACCTAAGTAAAAATGATCTATGGAATAGCGCCATGATCAATTCAAAAACCGTCGGTGTATGCTCGACAGGTTTAAGATATATAAAATGCAATGAATGGTTTAAGCCATCATTACACAATAGACCAAAAGTAAACAAAAGCAATGGTAGGTTGGATAGTACGGTATGGTAGTATTTAATTTATTTTAAAAAAAAATTTAATTATGATTTACTATTATTTTTAAACTTTACGGTTTTAGCGTCACGGAACAGTACTTTACATAAAAGGTCGACTTTCATTACTTAATTAAATTTAATGGGTAGTTCCATTAAAAGTTAAAAAAAATCCGAAGTCAAAACTGGCCGTCACAATTTAAGTAGATAATAATAAGTAAACGCTGTTACAGTAGCAGCGATCTTATAAGGTAAAACAATATTAGGGTTCTCCTTCTAAAAGGACAAATGTCCAGGTACAATGTAATGGTGCACAGGTAAAACAAAACTGTACTGTATAACGCAGCTATAAGTATGCAAAAAATGTCAAAGTAAATAATAATTATGTGCATTGTACAATTATTGTAAAATGTAAAAAAAAATATAAATTGTATAAAACAACACAAACACAAACAAAGGATTCCGCACGACGGTTTTTTCTTCTTAAAATTAAAATAAATGGAAGGTTCCAGAAACAGTACTCCGGTTTTTAAGTTACAGCAACAGACGTAACCTCTATCTCCAACTAATACACACGTTGGTCGCCACTGTTACATAAAATATTTTGTCCCTAAATTTTGAGGGTCGGACTAAAATAAAACCACAAAATAACATAAACCGGTTTATTACTACGAGTAACAATCTCCCGTATAATAGAATTATTTGATTAATTAATTGATTACCTCTAAATTGAATTTTAATAAATTAATTACCTTAACATTCTTAATATAATAATAACAATCCTTAACCTTGACAACAGTCCGGGAATAAAATTCATATAAAAATACTGTGGTGAGATTCTTTACCCTTCTTAATTAATTAAAGCTAGCCAGTTGTAACTTATGGATATATAGAAGAGCTGAGGTCGTGGGGAGTTGGAGATAAACCGAGTACTGTTCCGTTAACAAGGTTAAATTATAAGAATATTTACTAAAGCAGAACTAGGTAACTACCGGAACCTTCCAGTTAAAAACAATTATAATAATTTAATTAATGGGCGCCAGGGACCTGGAGAGTCCCGAATCCTGGAGCTGAAGATATCCTCAAATCTACTGTCACTTCCGGAGGAATGCAGAAAGAGCTCAAGATTCTCAACATAAAGTTCGGTGTAGTACCGACATCAACACCGGGTACCAAAATCACACCGGTGTTCCAAGGTGCGGTGATAACAAAATAAATATAAAGGAAAAAAACCGTCACGCCTGCGCTCACGCTAGGCGGTGTCTGCCAGCCGTACAGCAGCCTCGGCTAGGCTCCCAGCGGTGTCGAGGAACGGGGTCCACGTCCCAGCTCTTAGCCGGCTTCTAATGAGACGGGCTAAGATCTCGGCGGCGGATCGAATTACTCGAGGGGCCTCACCTCACTGCAATTGACAAACGGAGACCAAATAATAAAAGTGTAACTTATTCGTTATCCTCGATGTGATCGAGCTGTGTAACCTATCAGACAGAACCTCGGCCGGCTCATGGCCTTTATTCAAAATGAAATACGCGTGGCGTCCGTCCACTACGCCAAGGACTTATGCCGTTTTCCTGGGCAATACTTTAACACCTAGGTCAACCCTGAGAAATTGCCTACGGCATACGATTGGGAAATAGCTGGTTTATTACTCACGGTTATTGCCGGGGAAGGCGGCGTGGGCTGCGGGCTGCTGCACGTTCCACCGGGCAGAACCGCGACGACAGGCGCTGTTAGGAATCCTGAAATAATCGTTAAGATTAGCACGACGTTATTCCCTCACACACACACCCTTCGGGTGGACGCACAGACCACGCTCACTCCACTAAGGATACCGACTTACCTTTTACGACTGCGCACCAAAAACTATGTGTAACTCCTCAGCGAGGCTGGCGGCAAGTGACGCTCGTCATCCTAGCAAAGTCATCGCAAATCGCCGGCCGGAAGTCGGCTAAGGGTCGGGTGCCCACCCCATGTCGAACTCCCGGATTCGGCGGAGAAACCACTATCCCGGCAACGACCACAAACACCTCACACCAGAAATTCACCTTGAATACTGTGGAACGACACTTGCCACAGTCGGCAATGAATCACACGAGACTAGATCCAACTATTCCGTTCTTCACTATTCATCTCTCTCAATAATTGATCACCCAAACAGTTTCCATCAGGGAAACCATTCCTACAACATTGTCGGGGAAAGAGGAGAACTCCACCTGACAACATTAAAGTTGACATTTCCCAGAGACAATCCACGCAAAAGTCCACAGATTAAAAATGTATCGATTCGGTCGAAGGTTCTCGAATAAAGTCTATATTGAAAAAATTAAATCATTTCCGTTTATGGATATTTAGTTTATTATTAATTTCTTTTATTTATTTACTATTTAAAATTGATAATTATTACAAAATGAGTTAGTTTATATTATTTAAAGATTTGTGATCCTTAGATTAAAATATCGATTATTTTATGGTTGCTATCTCGAAATGCGACAGGGGGCGCCCCGAACTGTCAGAATTGACGTTTGACGCAATGAATGTCATATCAGTTTTGATCAAAATAATATTGTGAAACTGTGTAAAAGAATTTAGAAAAGTGATTTATTGTTGGGAAATGAAACCAACGATACATAGGAATGGTTGACCAATGAATGCAGGTACTTGACACTTTGTTTATTAGAAACGCAGCCGCGAAATAGCAACCTGAGCTAGGAACACAAAAAAACAATGTAACAACTCATATCTTGAATTACTTGCAGACTTACAATTTTGTCATTACAAAAATATGCAAGTAAACTCATACTTTCCAAAATGCAGGCATAACTCGCAGAACAAAGTGGAATAATCCAGGACACGTCTGTGTAACAGCTGTTACAACCGCAGTGATATCACGATTGTATACACACTGTTTAGTACGATGAACAACGGATTTGTTCCCCAGTACTGTTGTGTTGGGAGGAAGCCAAAATATGATGGAACGATGTATGGCGGTGTCGTTGCCAGTTTTCATGGTGAGTTAATAGTCTGTTGCTTTCTAAAACTTCTTCAATAGTTTCTTGTCTTTCTTCGTCATCATCAGCCTACAATGTTCTTACTGCTGGGACACAGGCCTCCTCTCTGTGAGAGGGAGTGGGGGAATAATCTACAACGCCATGACACATGTCTTTGATTGGTTCTAGGACATTCTAGTTTCCTCATGATGTTTTCCTACACCGTTTTTAGTAAACATTTTTTAAGAGCGTCTGGTGTATTGAATCAGAAGGTTGTAAGTTACAATTCGTGACACCACTACAAT
This sequence comes from Agrotis clavis, assembly GCA_954870645.1. Classification (NCBI taxonomy): domain Eukaryota; kingdom Metazoa; phylum Arthropoda; class Insecta; order Lepidoptera; family Noctuidae; genus Agrotis; species Agrotis clavis. The sequence continues at coordinate 8,082,385 of OX940941.1, forward strand.
TAATGCATAAAAATGGCTGCTATTACTCGTAGTAAGTGGTCTGTCACTAAGGCAAAAACCACCGGTTTCGTACTTAGAGATAAGAACCCCAAAGGCGAATATTCCCTTAACACAGCATTTGGCATTGGAAAGTACGCAACCATCTGCTGTCAGCCATCTTCTTCAAATCATGAATCCATCATGCCGCGGGGCGTAGTTCGACACTACATTCTATCCGGCTGTCCGTCTACAGACATGGCCAGCCGACCCATTTCCACTTCAGCATGCTGATTCTACGCACAATATCGATGACTTTTATCGTTTCATTTGCGAATACTATCTACCAGAGCAACTGTCTGCTATAGGTCAACATGATTGGCATTATTCCGTACTAGATTTAAGGTTCCGCTAAAAGCTGTTTGATTGCAAATCTATCAACGTTACTACACTAAAGCCGTTCAACCAAAAGCCACTAATTTCATTCCGTCTAATATCCATCAACAATTATGTCTCCGTTTTCCATTAGCGTTATCTGTATGTCAGTCAGAAGCAAAATTCTGTTCAGGCATAGCATGCTTGTAATTTGAGTCCAAATACTGCTATTTTGATGTTTTGCGATGAGAATAATTTCACGTTGGAAACACGTAGGTTATGTTTGAGCGTATTTCGACGGCAGAGAGAAGTTTTAAGCGAAAATTTGTCGGGAGATAATGGTGAAGGTAACTCATTTTATATGCAGGATGGTAAGCAGTAAGTATTTACAAAATTCAATGACACCATCTATCATGAAATATTTTTAAGCGTTTAATATCTCGTGATCACAAACGAGACTGCTGAGCGTCGGGTCCAGGCTTTGATTCCCAGGTCAAGCAAAAAAGTTCTATTGGGTTTTTCTATCAGATCTTTTTAGTACAAGCCCCGAGTTTGGAAGATGCAGGATGGATACTTTGTGTGTCTCGGAAAACACGTTAAGCCGTTGGTCGTGCGCCTTATCTCTCTCTGGTCGTGTTGGATTGTTGTCCCGTCGTCGCTATGGGAACAGAGAGTGCACCTGTGCCTGCGCATATACTTCTGCACTATAATATCTCCCGCACAGCTGGCTAATCTCCGTTGTGATTGGCCACTGTGGTCGACGGCCAGGAGGCCTATTATTATTTGTAAGCGTTTCGAATATCTTCAACGACTTTCATAATTCACAAATATTCAATGCACAATTTTATTGCCATTTGCATCCTCAAATGTATATCCAGTCATTATTAATTCATTAGGTATCTAGATTTTCTTCGGAATTATTATAACAAACGCTTTTCAAAAACATATGTTTTTAAAAAGCGTTTTCAACAAAATTAGATCCCTTTCTATTGAAAATGTTTCGTTCAGAAATTTTCCAACCTACATCGAGTTTGGTTACCTAATTAGTCCCAATTTCCTTTCTAAAATAGTTAGTTAAAATACTAGTTCAGTAATTAGAACATAATAGCGTTACAAGTCGCTCGAACTCTCACATGTAAACATTCAACCGAACTGAATCGACGAACATTCTCATTGGCCCCATTTTGAATTCATGCTGCTGTCAAATGCACTTCGTTGACACCACTTTAGACTTTATCCCTTTATCATAAGGTGGGATTTATATCATGTGGTTGATAAAAATAAGGTTGTAAATCGAAACTGAACCGAAGTCTGCCAAATTGTTTCTTGAATGTCTTAATGGCGAAGATTCAACGTTTACTAAATGAAGTGGAAGATTTTACATGTTTGAATCGAATGGAATACGGAATAAGGGGTTTTATTGTAAAAGAAAAAACGAGACGTGTGTTGTTATCCGGAAGGTATTTAAACATTTATCTTTGTCTCTGTGTTTGGTAAAGTGTTTTTTTTGGTTTTGTGGTTGAGTGCAGCTGTGCATGTGGTTGATGTTTGTGGATTTGTGACCAAAGAATTTATTTTGAAGTTAAATGGGTTGTCATGCAAGAAATTGAATCGCCGAAACTAAATAGATTCGAAAGAGTTCTACATACAGGGCAAGATATGAAAGAAGATAATCGTGATATTCATGCCCTAGTTGAAAATGCTGGAAGACGTCCACTGCTGAACATAACTCTCTGTAGATAATTCGGCTTAAAATGCACTTTATTTATTGATAAGGTTTTTTAGAAACATCAGGTGCATAGTACAAATAAACACATTACCCTCCTTTGTAAAAACAAACGGCGTGCATATACGGTCATCTGGTCATATTACCATCGGTATTAACGTGAAAGGTATTTGTAAAAATCGTAACGATGTTATGAAGTATGTAGTAACGTAATGATTAAAAGTCTAAAATACTCTGATAATATGTCTGACGATTGTACCGATACCCAGTTGTATCGACCCCAACTTTCGCGTTGTAGGTCGTAATTTATTTCATCACCACTGCTCTCAAAACGGTGAAGGAAAACATGGTGATGAAACCGGCTGTGGAATGTTCTAGAATCAAAAATTCTAAGACATTTGTGTGACATCTACCAAACAGCACTGGGACTGAGTGGTGAATTATGGCATACACCCTCTTAAAGAAAAAGGCCTGTGTCCCAGCAGTGGGAACATTATAGGCTGTTGATGATGATGATCTAACGATTTGTTTTCAAATATATTTAGTAGAACAACTGAGTTTCCTCTTCAAATTAGGTCTATTATTCGATCACGTTAGTCGTGGCTCGTGCCTTCAAAAGCACACCCATACGTGTGAGTTATGGTTTAACTAAAACCATTCTATACGGCCCTTATGTTGTAATATATTCTACTAGCTGTTGCCAGCGGCTTCACCCGCTACAACTCGAAAATTATCCCACGGGAACATTAAATCGGGATAAAAACTATCCTATGTGTTAATCCTAAAAATAATAATAAAATATAAACTATCTGTGTACCAAATTTTAGCCAAATCCGTTCGGTGGTTTTTGCGTGAAAGAGTAACAAACATACACACATACATCCTCACAAACTTTCGCATTTATAACATTAGTAGGATTAATCCCCCATTGTTTAATTGTATGGTGTTCCTGTATGTGTTGAGCGTGATTGTGTTGTCTTTCCACGATAAAGAATGTTTTGTTTAGTGCTTCAGTTGGATTAAATTTTGTGTTGTGTATGTCTCGAATCTAGATCTACCTATCCTTTTTTTAGCCCCACACTAGGAATTTCCCCTGTGTCGTGGGTGTTTTTACAAATAGAAACACACAAACACAACAGCCCGGACCCGAAACAACTGACTGATTTTAGACCTCCTGGTAATATTAACCTTATAAACTCCACACTAAAACATGATTATCCACTTTACGTTTCCAAAAACCCAAGAGAAAAAGACTAGGTATAAAACTTCATATAGGTAATAAGTTTACCTTTTGCTTCTAAAACCTACTGACCGAAAGTACCTGAAACTAGGTGAGCACAGAATCGGCTTTATAGGGGCTTACATTTTTAAGGTAAGAAACGGGTCAGGTTTTAAAATTGAATGAGTGTACCGTTATCCGACCTCGGTCTGGGTATCGCATCAAAAAGATAGTTTTATACTTTTATGAAGACTGGGTTTGCTAGTGAAATATTTTATGTTTAGAGGGAAAAGTGATGCTTTAAGGAAAGTGGTGGACATTACCTTGTTTAGGAGTTAATATAAAAGATATTACTTCAACATTTTTGAGAATGACTTTGATGTCTGTGCTAGTCGAAGTTTGGTTACAGATATTGTCTTCCTTATAGTAGCCATGCACCATACTGCCTATTTGTCAAATCGGCATGATACTGCCAATTTGATCAAATAGAATTGACCGTGTATGGGCGTGGAATGCCAATTTGATGGCATGACATGCCAATTTGATAGGTCATCAAATCGATTTGACACAACGTCAAATCGGCAGCAGTGATGCCATCTTAGCAACTTTAAAGCTAGTTAGCTAATTTTATAAAGGTGCTAGAAAAGAACCTAAAAAGTGTAACTTGTGGCTAAACTTTTTAGGACAACTTCGCACGGTACACGGTAAAATATGTTTCTCGAACACGGGATTTTCCCGTATGAGCGACGTGTAAACTATTTTTAAGTTTTCATTTATTACTGTTGTCACTGCTCTATTCGATAAAATCTCGTATACAGTATACGGGAAAATAATCGCCATGTGAACGTGGCCTTACCAGGAAAATTAAGGCTTTTCGCACATTGGTCGCATGTACACTCGTAAAAAAAAGTGTTATTCATTTTATATTAAACCAAAATACGATTGAAAACTTGAGAGGTGTCAAGGGACCACGAAAGCAAGTTAAAAAAGGTTCAAGCGATTTTCGACCTTATTGACATTTCTGCAAACACCTGATTTTAATGAAGGAGCAATGTTAACGAATGAGAATGTGAGAAAAACAAACTAAATTTTAAATGTCGATAAGGTCGAAAATCGCTTGCACCACTTTCTTAACTTGCTATCGTTAAGCAAATGTTTTCCGACCTTCAAGCGATTTTCGACCTTATTGACACTGATGCAAATACCGGATTTTTATGAAGGAGCAATGTTAACGAATGAGAATGTCAGAAAAACAAACTAAATTTTTAATGTCAATAAGGTCGAAAATCCCTTGCACCACTTTTTTTAACTTGCTATCGTTAAGGAAATGCTTTCCGACCTTCAAGCGATTTTCGACCTTATTGACACTGATGCAAACACCGGATTTTAATGAAGGAGGGAGCAACGTTAGCTAACGAGAATGTAAAGAAAAGCAAACTAAATTTTAAATGTCGATGAGGTCGAAAATTATTCGGTTTGTTCGGTCTGTTATTCATCCTTCGTTGTCTATTTACTGGTCTGTACTTGTATCTACAGTACTAAATTGCGAACTTTGGTAATGAAAGAAAATGGGGGTGGCCGGTGGCGACGACCGACAATTTTGTAACTAAATTACATCGCAATTTAGCGCCACCTACCGACATCGTTAGAAAGAGATAGGCATATAAATTACCGGTATATGTATTGTTACTTTTACCGATACTCATTTTAGTTATTAGGTAACGGATTTACAGATATGTTATTAATATCGTTACATTTTTATCGTTACCATAACGATAATTCGTAACGTTATAAAAAAAATAACGGTAATCCGAGCCCTGCTTTTCTAGCACTTTTCATTTCATCATGAGACTTTCAAAATTAGTCAAGTATTAGTGTCCCGAGTGGAAAGACAAGATAATGCAACAGTGGCTCATTCTGCATAATTATAATTATGTGGCATTTTGAAGAAATAGTTCAGTTTTGGGTTTAACTAAAAAAAAATGAAATTCTTCCGGTTACAAAATATATCTGATCTGAGAACGCTACAAACGATGGTGAACGACCTCAAAGAGCAATCAAATTCATTAAAATAAAAAAATGCTTGAAAAAAAATATCGTCGTCGTTTTTGATACCGAGTACGCACACGAAATTCCAGCAGTTAATTTTTTAACACCTTGTGTATTTAAATAATATATTTTGTCACCGGAAGAATTTCAATTCTTTTTTACTTCAAGCCAAAACTCAACTATTTCTTCAGAATGCCACTTATTTATATGTAGAATGAGCCACTGTTGCATTATCTTATCTTTCCACTCGGGACACTAATTGACTAATTTCGATAGTCTCATGATGAAATGAAAAGGTGCTAGAAAAAGTAGCTAAAAAGCCACAAATTTTATAAAATTGTAGCTGTCGTCACCGAATAATAGCTAGATCTAGCTAAAAAGTTGCTGAGTAGGCATCACTGCTACAGATTTGACGTTGTGTCAAATCAATCTTACGATAGGCAGTATGGTGTATGGTGTATATGGACGAACTGCCGATTTGAAACAATTGCAAGCGTCAAATCTATCGTTCGATAGGCAGGATGGTGTATGGCTACTATAGACAATTTAGCAGACGACATTGATTTCTATTAGAATTTATAATACTAGGGCAAACTTAGTTGTTGCAATATGATTTGGATTGAACGTTTAGATCTACGATTAACAGAGTGTAAAGAATTATTAATTATTTTTACATTTTTTTTTTCATTACCTAATTTACTCATAGTTGCAGATTATATCTGCAACATGGAAGAAGAAGAGAGAAATAAATCTCCCAATAAAATAGTGGCTGTGGGATTTTTCATTGACTGACAGACATTATCCCTTATCCAACGGAGAATAAAAATCTGTTTGCACAAATCTAGCCTGCTTTTTTTTAGGCCACCAAGGCCGGGCAGGAGGGAGTGTCAGACTTGTACTGACTAAAAGTCACGGTGTCCTTCAATAACTCTTTACGTTCCGGGGTCACGGTATTCGTAAGTCCCGTAACCCCAGCAGGCTTTGGCGTTCTAAGGGGGGGGCCCGCCCATTGTGCTGACACTCTTTGAGGCGCGTTTGGAACACAAAGCGCCGTCGACATAGGCAATGTTCATGGTCGGACAGCGAGTCGCCCAATAATCTAACCCAGTTTAAAAAGCAATAGTTTTGAATACCATGTATGGTTGTTAGCGTTTAAAAAACCTTGACAAGCTAAAAAAGTGTCTACGTTAGACGAGCCGAGCATGAACGGAGCACGAGCAGAGCAGAAATCCATGTAATGTTTATCGGCTAATAAGCCTGGAACGAGTGCAGTTTGAGTACTTGGTTCGTGCTCAGCCGTGCTTCGTCTAATTGTCGGTTTTTAGACAAAAACACAAACCCCCTTATTAATAAAACGAGAAATAAAGTTATGCCAAGGTTAATCCTTAAAAAATATGTTTGGTTAATCCGAAGAATATCCTGGTTGTAACTTTAGTCCACGTTTATTAATAAGGGGGTAAGAGATTAGCAATGCGTTCGAGGAGAGTTTTATGCTCGTTGTACGTGCTTTGACATCGCGAGTAGGGCACATCGGCTTGTACTCGCTCATCTCATGCTCGGATCTCTAGCGTAGACCCACCTTTAGCTTTTAGACTAGACTCTGCAAAACCAAACCAAATTTTTAAGAAAAGGCCCAAAAATCAACGTAAATTAAATGTTTTCCGCAAAACAAACACACAGATATAAATAAAGCCTTCCTAGACATGCTGCATTTAAAGTTTTTCAAGCCAGTGCCTTTATTGGAGGCAGTCACGTGCCTCCAGCTCGCGACGTGGACTGAAATCACGACGTAATAAACTAATATTGCTGGCGAATTGTTCTTCTTCTATTTTAATGGAGTTTTCAATTCCGATGGTGTTTTATGTTGGACTTTGAAAAGAGGTTTTAGTTTTATGAGCTCGCATTCAGTTTGTAAATGTTTGTTTGGAATTTGAAGTTACAGATAGATTTGCAACTACATGTTGTGGCAAAAGTTGTTGTAGGAATCCGGCATTCCAATGATGCTAATGCAATGATTCGTTTTTTACTCTACAACTTTAAATTATTGTAAAGAACATTAGCGGGTCATCCACTAACGTTCTTTCCTTCTGGCTTATCAAGTTGTGCAATCTGTACAGAAAAGCGACGGGAAAACTAAAACCGTTGAATCCAACAATTAAACCATAATCCTACGTTCTTTACCCTGACTTTACTACAACACGCCTTGAAAAACAATCCTTCAGTATGTACCAAACACACGTTTAGGTACATCGTCCTTCGAAACCCCTCCGGTTTCGGGGTTTTAATATCGTCATTCTTTCTCGCTCTTGCAAATCCACTTGCGTTAATTCCGTAAGGATTGTAGATTCTGGCAGGAATGACAGTTAGTGGATGGCCGGCTATTGTCGGAGTTTTGAAAACCTGGTGAATTTCAAAAAAATTTAACTGACATTTACACAAACAGTACTGTAAGCCATACAAATAGTCGGGACCTACGACACAGCGCAACAGCCGTTCCTACAGTCACTGCACCAACTCTGCCATCTTTTAGTTCTGTATTAGAGGCCCCTACTTAGTGAAGTACCAACTCCATATCTTCTGCCATTCGCATCCACGTTTTCCCAACCACGACTGCGATTGGCTACCATAGCAGATCCATCTATCTAAGGCGGCGCTAGTCGCGAGCTCGAACTCACTGGCAGGCATGGTCAAAAACCATGATATTTCACCTGAAATCGAGCCATATTGTTCTTGTGTCCGCGAGCGTCATCCCCCCGTGGAGAAAACAGGGGTAAACATTATTCAGTGAGATGCACGATCATTCAGAGTAAAAGGCGCGCGTAAAAAAATAGGAAACGGCTTTTGGAAGAAGGGGTTTTATGAAAAAACTACTGCATCAATCAATTTCAAATAAAATTTATGGAATTCTTCGATAAATGTGCTGTGTCGGTACGGACTTTGTTTTGGAAATTTGATGCTTCCTTCATTTCTAATTTACGCCCTAAGTTGTGTTAAAATTAGCAACAAAAACGAATCTTTGGAAGCTCGTAACTTTTGAATGGCTTGTTATTTCAAAATTCTGCTTCCGTACAGACAAAATTAATAATGAGACAAAACGATACCATGTTTAACTTTGGATGTACCTTGTCAAATAGTGGAGTAAAACCCCAACGAAGTTTCTATGGAAAAAATGTTGACTTGTTTCACCTTAAGAGCATTTTATGTTATTATTTCTAATGCACGGTCTCGACTCCAAGATTTCATCGCATCGGTCCATTTCTTCTTCTTGGAGTGTCAATATAACACTCTGTTATATCAGACTAGCTGTTGGCAGTGGCTTCACCCGCTACAACTCGACAATTATCCCACGGGAACATAAAATCGGGATAAAGACTATCATATGTGTTAATCCAGGTTTTAAACTATCTGTGTACCAAATTTTAGCCAAATCCGTTCAGTGGTTTTTGCGTGAAAGAGTAACAAACATACCTACATACACATACACATCATACATCCTCACAAACTTTCGCATTGATAATATTAGTAGGATATTAATAAACAGCCATTTGCAGGGTTTCATTGACTTTGTTTAAATCCTAAAAGCAACTTATAGTCCTTTGGATCATGCACTACAATGGCCACCTTACAAGTCATTGCTACTTCAGCTTTGTATTGTATTGTTTTTGGACAGCTTTACTTTAGAAATCAACGACTAATAACACCGATTTCTTTTGATTATTAATTACAATAGATAAACTAATAGCCCTTTTACCGCCACGCTTTAAAACAACAACCCGCATAAAAGATAGCCCACAAAACCACATCAAAAACTCATAAACCTCAATACATCGGCAATTCCCAACGGGCTGAACAAATCGACCACCAAAATCTACGCTTTACGACGATATAAAAGGCAAAAATGGTTACACTTTCATGTGCGTATTTGATACGTAAAAGGTACATGAAATAAATAAGAATCAGCCCTAATACGCTTAGGTTATCCCTAGATTGATAGGCAGGGATCTGTCGTTCTTCTTTTGTTTCCCCAGGCGATTGGATCGAACGTTTCGTTATATCCCAGGGTTGTTGTTTGTTTAAATAATTATGTAAGTTATTGTAAAAGTCAAATATTTGTAAGTTAGGTTATTAAAGTAATCCGTTGTGTTGGTAAATTGTTTAATGATATCGATGTTAGTAACCTTAAAGTTTTTTTTCTTTTTTATTGAGGTAAAATTACGAAATAAGTCCCCCCATCCGGGGCTTGGCTGTTTCGTTACTTATTTCAGGAGCTAAATATTCGCATTACCTTCACGACGGTAGCGAAATGGCGAAGCCATACATTTTTACTGATAATTATGTAGAATTTGTAAAGCTAGGGTCTAAAGAGTTAGACTGTGTAGATTCAGAAGCTTGGTTCTATATGAGATCTGAAATCTTTTTCACAGGGCAAACCTTATGTGGTCATCTTGGAAAGATTTTACATGAAATGTTTTGGTGGGATATGTGTTTCTATGTTTGCAACGTACTCACGATCCAAAAGAGATTCCCAGTGTGGGTTGCCCCACATGAAAAAAGAGATAGCTTACAAAATTCAAACTATTCATACTACTATTGCTAAACTAGTACTTTAAATCACCAAAACCCCAAAGTAATAAATATTGATATACGCTGGTGATATTTTCAAGAATATTAAACTGAGTAGAAAGTTATTCGAGCAATACATAACAGAGTGGGGACCTCATACCGAATCATTAAAATAAATGTCGCATAGTAAGCGACCTAGTACTTGCTAAACGAAAATAAACCTTATAAGTTAGGAAATAAGAGAGCATCTGATCAGGTATTGTGTCAAATTAGAATTTTTTTCCACCGTGTTTAATAAAATACGTCAAAATTTCAATATCCGCTTTGAAAGAAGAATTATCATATAAATGGCTTATTAGTCTTGACCCTGTCACTCCTTACAAGTTTCTGACTGAAATACTTTATGTCTACAAATAAATTATTAAATTAATAGCTGTTTGCCAGCGACTTCGCCCGCTACAACTCTAAAAGTACCCCACGGGACGATAAAATCGGGGTAAAACCAAACGGGGTAAAATTATACGAGATAATCCAGGTTTTAAGCTATCTGCGAATCAAATCAATATATTATTATTATTAACATTACCATTTCATTACATGAGAATGCTGGCGGTCAGGTAACCCCTTTACAAGCAAATACTGACTCACAAGGAGCGTCTATTTAAAACGTAATGCTTAAAATGAACATGGACAATACGAAAATCATGTCGAATGTCCATGTGGCACCCGCACCGGTTGTTGTTGGGAATGATAGTCTCGAAGTTGTAGATCATTATACTTACCTTGAACAGATTCTTCAGTTAGGTAGGTCCAACTTCGACAAAGAGGTTGCCCAAAGAATCCAACTCGGATGGGCAGCGTTTGGGAAGCTACTTCTCATCGAGAATTATTCCACAGTGCCTCAAGACAAGGGTGTTCAACCAGTGTGTGTTGCCAATAATGACATATGGCTCATTAACGTGGTCTTTGACTGCTGGCCTTTTAGAGAGACTAAGAGTCACTCAACGAGCAATGGAAAGAGCTATGCTCGGAGTTTCTTTGGGGGATAAAATCCGGACCATGGATATTCAGCGAAGAACCATAGTCACCGACATAGCTCTTATTTGCAAGTTGAAGTGGCAATGGGCAGGCAACATCGCTCGTAGAACTGACAACCGAAGAGGAAAAAAAATCTCGAGTGGCGACCACGGACCGGAAGACGCAGCGTAGGCAGGCCTCCCACTAGATGGACCAACGACATCAGGAGGGTCGCGGGCAACCGATGGATGATGATAATGATGATTAAAATTGAATCTTGCATTGTTGAGACTCGTATTTATGGTAAACATTATTTTGTTTAGAAACATGGTCGCATAATAATGTTGACCAGTTGCTGTCATCATATTGAGGGCAACACTCGTGTTGCGGAGTTGATCACCCCATGTTGCAGAGTTGACGCCCGGCAAGCAAAAACATCAGTTGATCAACATTGTTGACGTAAGTGGACGTATTTGCAACTGTTTATAAACATGGCGGGTGGATCAATGATAAAATATTGTACTCCTTCCTCAAGTAACATTTTGTGACAACCTATTTTGATTTAAACAAATTTTCCAACAACATTATCGCCGTTCATCAACAACGTTGATAAACTGTTGCTAAACAAATGTTTACTATAAATACAAAGCTTTAAATTACAGGATAATGCTAGGAATGCTCAAAATCGAATTATGGATTGTTCCAAAACAGGTGACTGCGCCGACGAGGGAGCGCCTCTATATTTCACAAACCATACAATGACCGCTACTCCAATTTATTTTGATTACTCTCCCCGCCCACTATTCCACGCACTTTTTACCACACGTAGAAAACCATAGATGTTAATCTTTATTGCGTAAATTACACACAACCCTAATCGTTGATATTACGTAGTTATTAGAGGGAAAGCACTTAATAACTTAGGCGACATTATCAAAGTCAGATCGGTGAGTCGGGCGTTGTAATAAATAACTAAAATTATACCCGTCTTTGATAAGGAAACCCTTACTAATGAAAGGGAGTGTCGGGGAAAAAACGTTCCGGTGAGGTCAGAATTTAGTGGGTTTTGGCGAAAAGGTAGATGGGCAATCGCCTTGAGACAAGGTTTTGATGAACTGGCTTTGTGATTATGATTAACTAGATTTTTAAAATGGAGAGGATTTAGGAAACGGCAATCAGAGAAATGTTCCAGTTTTTTGACAATGCGCCTGGAAAGATGCTGATCAAGGATTTTGATTAATTAGATGGCATAGATAGACTAAGTGACATTCCATTCTTAATTTTATATCAGCAATACCAATGATGGAAACTGTAAAAAGATATCGAAGAGCAACCTTAGATGCATTCTTTTAAAAGTAATTTGTCTAGGTTAAGGTTTATGAAATTTCTATGGCTAAGCAAATTTAGCAAGCTATCTTACTAAACTTGCTTAGCCAGAAGAGAATATTATTGCCATCATGTTGTCAAAGCTTGGATGACGCTGGCAATAAAGAGAGGCCTATAGCCAGGGCAGTGTTAAGTTGGGCTGTGGGATGCCAGTGTGAAGCTCAATCACAATGCCGTGTGGATCCTCTCTTGTGGTTATACCATCCTTTCCAGTCCAACCACTGGCATCTTCCAGGATTTGAACTTTAAGAAGCGAACGGTGGAGCTCTTTAAAAGGAAAAGAAGCTGTGAGTGATATCAAATAAACCTCAAAAATTCTCTATAAAACATAATCATTTATAAAGAGTAATCTAATTTAATCACAGCGATTTATCAATTTCTAAATTGATAAATCGCTGTGATTAAATTCACGCCAACCCCAACTCATAAGTTAACAAAAAGGTTCACAATAACCCAATTCCTTCGTAATCAAAGGAACATTCGAAATCTTTTAAATCCAAATCACAATACAAGAAAAATCACTCACGGTTTCCCGATATTTACATTTTTATACGATCGTTAGGAGACATTAAAATGATATTATCGAATATTACGAGGGAGGTTATAAAAGGAATTTATGGTAATATTTATTTGAGTTTTATCGCTAATTAATGGTCTTAACTGTAATGCCTTTGCCAAATGGTTTTATCTAGATTGGATGTCATTTATTCCGCTTGATCTTAAAATGAAGCTGTAAAGAAATCTGTAGTAATTTATTTTCTAAATGATCATTTAAGTACTTGGTTCATCCCCTTTGTTCTTTTTAAATGACTATTTTACATTAATTGAATAATAAATAATTTTAGTTCGTTATGTTGAAAGTTTAATTATTGATTTTAAGAACCTTATCCAAACTTATGGTGATAGAAATCTATACTTATATTTTGACTGGCCTGTTGGTCTAGTGGTTAGTGACCCTGACTGCTATGCCGGGAGTCGTGGGTTCGATTCCCACTCGGGACAAATGTTTGTGTGATGAGCACGATCATTTTATTCTGTGTCTGGGTGTAATTTATCTATAGTATGTATGTATTTAGAAATATAAAAGCATGTTTATCAGTTGTCTAGTACCCATAACACAAGCTCTGCTTAGCTTGGGACTAGATGGCGTTGTGTGATAGTTGTGGAATATTATTAGGTATTATTATTATAAAATACTTAGAAATTTAACGCTTTAGTTTAGTGAAATGTTACCTTCTGTATATTGCATTTGTAGTTTGACAGTTGGACGACAGTGATACGAACAGTACTAGGCCAAAGTACTGGGTCGCGGGACTTTCTTAACAGGGTAACCGTGACCCTAAAACACCGTGGATTTTAGTCAATACGAGTCTGACAATCCCTCCTGGCCAACCTTGGGTGGGAGGACTCCCTTGATGATTTCACCACGATAAAAAAGGCCCAAAGTACTAAGAAACGGTTATCTAATAACTCAACCCTACCTATAGCTGAGAAGCATTTGAAGTATTGCCAGTTGCATACCAGTACCCTTAGCACGAATTTTCACTCTTTTACTTTCCAGTATTTACAGCGTTTCTTGTATGGAAAAATGGAACAGCGCCTCTGGTGCGCGAAGACGGAACTAATTTTTTCCTTGAAAAATGTCAACTTGAAATTGTCAAAGTTCCAGTTTACTTTACGTATCAAATACTGAAAATTCGTGCTAAGGGTACAGAAAATACGCGCACTCTCAATAGCCAGTTTTTCACAACACAGCGCACTCCACGTACTGAAATACCTCTAAATCATTCAAACCTGCGACCAAAAAACAAATGCCTAGCTCCCAAAACGTTTATCTCACACAAACACCCTCACAAATCAACAATACAACAGTTCTAGGTCCAGATTTATTATCCGAAACTGTTTCGGAAACGCAGTTCTAAAAGTGACACTAGGTCTGTATATCAACGAGGTATTTGTTGGAGAGAATATATCGGCTTGCGTTCACACTATCCATCATTTTCGTTACAAAATTGGTGCATGCTCGCAACAGGTGTGAGACAAAGCAGTATTAAGAGTGGCAGTGTAGTGTGAACTATTGTTTTGGAGATATGTTGGTCTTGTTTGGCAAGTACGTATAGAAAATTAATTAGAAATTCACTGTTTAAGTTTTAAACTTTGTTTTTCGATCTTCGGCATTCTACGTTGTTCGTAGAATCTAAATTGCGAGCAGAATTTAGATTCTACGAACAACGTAGAATGCCAACCAAGCCATGAGTGTTTTTATTCCATTACTTCACTGTTGCTAGCGTCTTCGCACGTTACAGCTCGAAAATCATACCACGAGAAGAAAAAAACTGAATAAAAACTATCATTGTGTTAATCCATGTTATAAACTGATTTGTAATAATTATATCCAAATCCGTACAGTAGCTTTCACGTGAAAGCTTAACAAAAAAAAAAAGGATTGTGTGGTTTTATGAAACCACGGTTAAACTGAAACTTTTTCACATTATTTTTTACACTACACGGTTAACTGAAGCGAACTATTGGCGCCGCCATATTGACCTCGGCTGCACTGACGAGCGTCTTTCATTTTATCCCTACTCCGCGGTCGACCGTCACGCTACATGCAACACACAGACGAAAAAGTTTGAGACGATGTTATAAAAGTTTCACTTTAAAATCCATCGGTCCATCCTCATAAACTTTCGCAATTATCTTAATATATATAAATCTCGTGTCACAATGTTTGTCCTCAATGGACTCCTAAACCACTTAACCGATTATAATAAAATTCGCACACCATGTGCAGTTCGATCCAACTTGATAGATAGGATAGTTTAAATCTCAAATTATAGTCGCAATTTTAATAAATTATAAAGATTGCACCCGTGCGGAGCCGGGGCGGTTCGCTAGTAATATTAGTAAGAAGTAAGATAATTCGCAAAATGTGAGTGTAATAATATCTCTAACTACCACACCGGAGAAAGTGAAGCGTGAAATTAACGAGATTGTGCACGGCTTACCCGTTTTGTCCACAACAATCAATCTTCTTGGCCCATTGTTGGTCGGAAGGCTTTGCATAACTGCGTTACTGTCACCTGTAATCTCATTAGCCTGTAATTTTTCATTACAGATTATGGAGATTTAACGATCGGTACAACGGACATTGCTATTTCTGCTCATCATGCTTGAAAGACGATTTTGTGAAAGGTGTGTTTTTCTACACTGAATAATATCTTATATATATACGACCCTTAATGTATTATTTCTTAGGATTTTTGAGACGATTTCGACTTGTGCGTAGTTTGAAAATGATCATTCTAAATTCCAAACTCCAAGTGTACAAAGACACGGGCAAAATGTATTGTAATGTAACAGCTATGTTCAAGACAACATCCATATTATTACAGTTTACAAGATAAGTTCAAGCTGAACGCGATCAATCATAATTATTACAACCATTAAGGACAAACTATCTCCGACAATGTCAACGATAAGATTCTGAAAGCTGCTCCGTATTTAATCGTCGTTTTATTCCCTAACGCCGACTTTGAACATACAATGTGCGCAGATTACATTCTGTTCAACAATACATTGCAATTAAAGTTGACAATCAAACGTAGGCCTTGAATTGAAATTGCTTGTTCGGAGTTCAGACACAGGTGAATGTAGGCAATCATTTTAGATATATAAAAGCACATTTATGTACTGTTAACATCTTTTATCCGTCCCCGAAATTTTAGGCAGAATTGTACGTAATAGAACACCCACACTTAAATCCGGAGTCCGTGACTGCTACTAAGAAAATCTAAATGGAAAATAAACCTTCTGCGAAGCAGTCATGCTCGCGCAGGAGGAGGCGGGCTGCGCGACTGAGAGGATAGCGTCCTCCCTCCACCCCAGCCGCAGTAGTAGACGCCCACGGCGACGAACATCCGGTCACCGTAGGCGCGGGCATGCGGGCGGCGACTCGCTGTCCGACCATGGATCATACCCGGGTCGACGGCGCGTTGTGTTCCACGCGCGCCTCAAAGAGTGTCAGCATTGTTACGGGGAGGGCCTCTAGAGGGCCAAAGCCTGCCGGGGTCGCGGGATTATATCATTACCGTGACCCCGGAACGTAAAGGGCTATTGAAGGACACCGTGAATTTTAGTCAGTACGAGTCTGACAGTCCCCCCGTTTAGAAGGATCATTTTCACAATTACTAATTCTAATATATTGCATTTCCTTGCCTATCATTTACTACACCTCCCCTTCCTCGAGGAAACTCGGAACAAGTTCGGTCAGGATTGTCGAACTTGTCAAATTGGGTTTACGACTTCGTAGTTTCGGGCCTATCCTGTCATCGTAAGTTATGTTCACACCACGATGATGTGTCTGTCGAACCTAATGATGCCATTGTCGTAGTTTAGAAGGGTGACTGAAGTTTCCCTAAGATGGATAATGAATGACTTTTGAATTGAACTGATTTGACACTTTTTGCGAATAGCAAAGATAAACTTTTGAAAACGACTATAGAAAAAGACTAATCTACTTCGAAAGCCGCGGGTAACATCAAGTTTATGAAACAATCCGTAGGGTAAAACTATGTAATACGCAGTTGACAAAACGCGAGTGTGGCCGGTGTTGGCAAACAACATGGCCGAGGCCGTGGGCCATAGTGTATGCCAACAGTGGCCAATGTCGTGTGCATTTCCGAGTAGTAAGGTTGGAGTACTAGAATGGCGTTTTCTCATCTAAGGCGTATTATCTAGTTTTACCCTAAATCATACCAAAGAATATTACAAACGCCTTCCAAAGCTGCGGGATTGTCTATACAGATTACAGTGACCCTGTCAAGTAAATAGCAATTATTGAAGAAAGACGGTGGATTTTAGTACGTACTAGTCTGACAGTCCATATCGTTCTACCCAGGATGACAAGACAACTAATTTTAATTATTTGAATTTTTTTTTTAATTAAAATATTTTGTTATTTTTCGCACCTGATTTCAAGGGTCATACTACAATGTTATCCGCTACAATGTCATATCTTCATTCCATGTAATCATCCCTCAAACAATAGTTATCTATGTTTTATTTTGTCTTGCACACATCACCAATGAGATTCAGTTCGTGTTATTATAGGTACATTTCTAGACCGTCTCCTTCCATTCCTTCCAATATAATTATCCGCAAATTATGTTGTACGAACGCCGGGTGATACAAAATATGAATACAAAATGGCTTAATCCGCTCAAGGTAATAAATGTAGGCGTCAAAGTGAAAACCCTAGAATTTCATCTGACTGTAACAGCGAGGTAGACAATTTCGTTATAATTGTATCAACCATCTAAATTAAATTGTTTTACAAAGGCTTGACAAATTAATAGTATTTTGGAAAGCCAAGGATGAATAGCAATTTGTGATAATCAAGCAATAACTGGAACAGCATTAAATAGGGTAAATGTTGTAATACTACCCACTGTGGCCTTAATTTTATAACCCAGATTAGTAATTAACTTAGACAAAATTGAATAGCGTATCAACGTCATTAATAGACCTTTGACAGCCGTCACTTATATTCAGTAGTTGAAAAGTCGACTTACCTTCATATTATGCACACCTTCTACATGATCCTGTTCTCCCAGTACTTTCTGTTCAGATTCCACATGTGTACCCTTATCACGAGTTTTCACTATTTTACTTTACAGCGTCTTTCCAGTATTTACAGCGTTTTTTGTATGGAAAAATGGAACAGCGCCTCTGGTGTGCGAAGAAGGAACTAATTTTTTCTTGTCAATTTGAAAATGTCAAAGTTCCAGTTTACTTTACTCAAATACTGAAAACTCGTGTTATGGGCTGTGTTCTCATTTTCTGTAATTTTACACAATAATATTTGAACCTATGTTTATTCGGATTGGATGAAATGACCACATCAATATTAGCTATGCGAAGACTCATACGAACTTGCGGATAAGACGACCCCTTTCATTTTTTGAAGGGCAACGTTTCATCCTTGGATGAAATAATTTGCAGATGCGTTGACACCGGCTAAGTCCTAAAGTCTGCCAACCAGTCTTACCAACAAGGTATCGTATCAACCGCAGTTTATGGGTTATGGAGGTCAGAAAGGCAGTCGCTCCCTGAAAAATACTGATATTCAGCTGCATCCGGTGGAATGGAAACCAAGCCAAAGTTAGGTAAGAAAAGGTAAGCAAGATTATGATGATACATATCAGCGAGACAGCTTCGACTCTAGTACTTCTGAAACTTAATGGGGCTGCCTCAATTTATGTATAACCGGTTGTTTTAGATTAATTGATAAGTTTTTTATAGGTATAATTAGAGTAAAAACATTAACTCTCAAAAGAATCTACTTTTACCAGACGGAAGGTTTTTTTTTTAATATTCGAATTGTCTATTCTTAATCAAGACCACTAACAAGATGAAAGAGGATGTCATGTTTAATTTTAATGTATTTTACTCTGGCTTTACTCAGGTTAAGACATAAGTTCTGAAATTGCACATTACAATCCTGCAACCAAATTGCATATTACAATCCTGCAACCTTTTCTTATAACGGAATGTTGCTTATTTTATCCCCAGAACAAATTCTGAACCCTCGAAACTTCTAACAAACTCCTTAGACTTCAGTAGCCCTTCAAATATCCAAGTGGCTCTCAACTTCACCTCTAACAAAACAAGAACTTTTACTCCAATCTTATCCAAAACCATAACTTCTGAACACGATAAAGTGGTGTTTATAGTAATAAGCATACGTAGTAACGATATAAACCGTAATAAAGTGGCCTGGATCGGTTACGTGCTCCAAATCTTTCGGCTTTACGCAGTCAAATTACTGACGGGCTTTGAATAAATGGTTTTACGTGGAATCGAACTGGCTGTTCTACCAGCCATATCGGTCATTCTTTTGGTACCGCTATCGGTATTGTTATACCACATTGTTCTTTGATGCTTTGTATGGTGTATACATCTGTTTCGATTGTATCAAGACGGTGCAATGACGTGCACTTCTGTGGTTATTGATAACGCCTTTATGTCGTAGCAATAAAGGTTTTAAAGAAACACTTTTCGTAGTTCAAATATTACCAATATTAAGCGGTGGGTCGTACTTTTTATTGGCAGTTTATAAAGAAACGATTGGGTGAATTTTGTTGTACTTTATTCATCAGATTTCCGGGCAATCAAAAACCTGATAAATATGAGTCTGTAAAGATATACAAATTTATATTTTAACCCACGAAATAAAAGGTGTGGTTCTCAATTCGACACGAATATTGTTTTTGTATGACCACGCTTAGCTTTTCGTAGCGTGGTCCGATTTGAAAAAATCTTTTTTTGGTGCAAAGAGTATACGTCAAAGTTGGTCTCGATTAAATTTCAGACACTACCCCAAGATATTATTTTTGGTTTTCAGTTAGATGTTTCGTTGGTTTATTTTTTTCTTAAAAACGTTTCATTTCCTACGGAGAAAGGAACAAAATTAAATTACTGAGTGCAATTTTTGTGATCCTTACATACTGTTTCTAAATAATAAAATATATAACTTTTTCACAAGTATTTTTTGACTACTTTCAAAATCGGTTGACATTCTCCAGGGGCATTTTTCTGGCGTTTTCATTCACGTCAACTTTATGGCCTAATCACAGTACTAAAACTGGTTGCACTTCACTTATACGAACAAAATATGAAACTGAATTCAACGTTAGCCCAGGTTCATTACTAATTTACAAAAAAACAGGAAGTCGAAAGCTGATTTCCAACATTGCAAGGCTCAACTCACTGATGATGACGGCATAAAATTACTGGAGCTAGCGCCCAAAAGTACGAACTTCGGCGAACTCACTTGAATTTTTTCCAAAAGTCATTATAAAGGGTTTCGTCCAATTACAGCTAATGGATGGAGTTTGAGCCCGGATGTCCAACACAAGGACTCAAGTTACGAACTTTGAGCACTCGTATATCATGTTGTGATGGCAATTTGGGAATTAGATCAGCGCGTCTACGCTTGGGGATGTACGATGGGGGTTATGTGGTTGCGATTATAAACAGTTCCTTATTATGGAGTAGATATTATAATGGATTTGAATGGGACACAAATAGATTATGACCTGGATTAACATATTATAGGATAGTTTTTATCCCGATTGCATGTTCCAAAAGGATAATATTTCGAACTCTAACGGGTGAAACAGCTAGTAATAACATAAATTCTCATTCCTTCTTCTAGAATATTCTGTAAGAAGGTATTTCAGAAAAAACATGCTACAGTACTGTGGGTACTAAAAATTTAAAAAAAATATACACCTTGCATGATTCATTTTTACGTTGCTATCGTGAGTAAAAGTTGAGTTGGAAGTGCTGGAGAACACTCACATTCTTAATGAATGTGGACATGGATTGTAAGAGAATAACTGAAGAAAAAACTTTTTAAAAAAAAGTTCCGACTTCAAAAAACAAATACAAAAATGTTTAAAATAATCTTTCTTTCGGAAGTCGGTGGCTTTGATTTTTATTTCATTGAATATTGCCACCGACTTCCGAAAGAAAGATTATTTTAAACTTTTTTGTATTTGTTTTTGAAGTCGGAACGTTTTTAAAAGTTTTTATTTTACCCTTTTTAGTTAGTTTTGTTGTTGTTTTTGAAGTCGGTTACTTTTTTTGAAAAAGTTTTAATTTTACCCTTTTTAGTTTATTTAGGTATTAAATATTCAACCCAAATTCTTGTAAAATACAAAAATTTCTTACATTAAGTGCACTAATCTTGTAATCCGTCAACATAAAAAATCCATATCTCTAAAACTACTGAACCGATTTTGATGGAACTTGCAGTGTACCCTAAGTTGAACAATACTTAGTACAACAAAAAAAGAATTACTTAAATTGGACTTGCAGTTACGGAGATATGCGTGCACAAACATAAAAACATACATACATACACTTATGAAATTTGGCACATTTGTTCAGACGCTGATATAGACTAACATATACGAAAACTGGGCAGTTCTGATAATATTACATACATAGGGGTCGAATTGATAACCTCCTTTTTTTTTTTGAAGTCGGTAATAAAAAAACAAAGTACTCGTTAACATTAAAACATTTCATCGTTGTGATAACCCACAAATGTTACCATGGGAATTTTCGCTGAAAAATTTGGAGCTGCAATAAAAATAAGGCTAGGTTTTTCAAGCCTAAGCAATTGCTGTGGCATGGAAATTTTTATATTTTCACAGAAAAGCCGGGCATCGGGTAACTATAGCGGATTTTTTGGCTCGAAAAAAGTGATGGACGATACTTTATTATAGGCTTTGATAAAGTTCATCATTCGGTTTTGTCACATAGATACCCTTATCAAAGCGTTTGTTAACTGCACATTTTGTTTAAGCTGTTGATTTATTAGTACTACTTTATTAGCTGCCAGTGACACTCATACACCTGTACCATTTTTTTGTAACGTGGGCGAGGCGACCGCTTCCCACTCCGTCTCGCCCTGCAGCATGGCCGAGACCAATGCCGGGCGCGAGAGGTCTCCGCCTATCGCCGCCGTGAGGACACGTCGGTGCTCTGCCCAAGCGGGCCAGTCCTGCACCGTACGCTCCACCGTGTCCTCCGGGCGATCTTCGAAGTGGTGATACACCTGTACCATGGGAACGTTTTAGGTTCATATTACTTTCTCTTCTTTTTCGTCTGAAGATGTGTGACCACTGATCTCAGAATTAACTTAGCCGCCTCTGAGCGGAATTAGGTACACGGATAGTTTATAACCTGGATTTATACATAGGATAGTTTTTATCCCGATTTTATGTTTACTGTGGCAAAATTTACACGCAAAAAGCGCTTTTCCTTTTACGCTTTTTGTAAAAGTGGGCGAAGCCGGCTGGCAACAGATAGTTGACAAAATGATTTCTAGGTAGGTAATAACCAAGAACGAACATTTATTTTTAAACAAAAACTACAGACAATGGGAAACACGATTACATAAACAATACCTTGAATAATAAATGCTAAAACTAGGCATTACACCGTTCTAACGACACTTATTAAAGTAACATTAGTGCATTGTAAAGTAGTCTTGGGTACTAATAGGTTTTCTCTACTGGACTGTACTAAGCTTATCTCATTTATATTAAAATAAATAAGTTAACCTTGTCTTTGACTGTCCCCTTTTAGGGTTCCGTGCGTCCGAATACAAAAACGGAACCCTTATCGCTCGTCGCAGGATCACTCGTGTGTCCGTCTGTCTGTCGCTTAGTCAATTATCTCCGAATCTACCTACTAGACCGATTAAGTTGAAATTTGGTACACATATCAATTTCTATGACTCAAGCACAGAGGTGTGACGTGAATAGATGAAATCTGTTAAAGGAGGTAAGTTTTGGGGGAAAGGGGAAAATTTAAAAATAAATTTTGAAAACTGCATTGTGTGGCATATCAAATGAAAGGTCTTGTTGAGAAGATGCTAAATGTATTTTTTGTAACTTTAAAATAAATAGTTTCCAAGTTATTCAAGAAAATAGACGAAAATTGACCATCCCCCCCCCCCCCTTATCTCCAAAACTAAGTCCTGAAACTAAAATTTCGACAAAATATAGAAATTAGTTTTCTACTTATATATTATAGGAAAACCTATAAGAAGTTCATGATATTAAAATAACATGGTAAATCACTCAATATTGTACGTAACAATCTTCAATTATTCGTAAATTTGTCAGATTAAAAAAAAACGTGATTGGTAACATCGTACGGAACCCTCTTCACGCGAGTCCAACTCGCACTTGGCCAGTTTTTTAAAATTTTAGTTTCGCGTCTGACCACTATCTCGGCTGATGGTAAGCGATGATGACATGAGTGTGGTCGACGGTGAAGCACGCTTGCCTTTTTTTTTTTAGCGTGGTAATTATCAACAAATGAGTCCCACCCCGAGCAGGGCGGGAGGGATTGTCAGATTTGTACTGACTAAAATCCACGGTGTCTTTCAATAGCCCTTTATGTTCCGGGGTCACGGTGAGGAAATAAATCCCGCGACCCCGGCAGGCTTTGGCCCTCTGAGAGGGGGCCCCGTCATTTTTGCTGACGCTCTTTGATGCGCGCGTGGAACACGACGCACCGTCGACCCGGGCATGGTCCGTAGTCGGACAGCGAGTTGCCCTTTACTCGCTGTCCGCATGCCCGCGCCTACGGTGGCCGGAGATCGTCTTGCGACGTCCGTTGCCGTGGGCGTCTTCCGTGGCGGCTGTGTCGTGAGGTGGACGCTGTCCTCTCCCTCACGCGTTCCGCCTCCTCCTTTGCTAGGATTACTACTTCGCAGAAGGAGGCGCCCGCTTCCCATTCCGTCTCGCCCCGCAGCATGGCCTCGACCAGTTCCGGGCGCGGGAGGTCGCCGCCTATCGCCACTGTGAGGACACGGCGGTGCTCTGCCCAAGCGGGGCAGTCCTGCACCGTATGCTCCACCGTGTCCTCTGGGCGATCCTCGCAGTAGCACGCTTGCCTAGATTATCTATTCATAGATAGATTGCCTATTCACTCTTGACTTGAAGACCCCAAGGTTATTACTTTATTTTTATGATTATTTGAGACAAGTTGGTATTGAAGTTTTGTACGGGAAAGCCTATGGTCTTCTCGCTATTTCGATTCTGGTCTCATGGAGAAAGCACTTAATACTCACGCTATGTCAAAATTATAATGGATATTTTATACGCATTACCCAGAAAATCGTACGTCTAAATGCCTTGATTGTTCGATTTTTTGTTTTCGCCAGAAAGCTTCACGCTGTGTAAAATACTCAAAAATACTAGAAAGTGGTATATAAATGGCAACATATAGAACTAGGGACAATGATGTCACATTAAGTAGAAGTCCCATCCGCACACGGGTAGCATATTTTAACATTATGAGTCATAAAATTCATGTCCACCTAAGCGGAGCAAATGCTAGTGAAGACATAAAATTATTCGCAAACATCGTCCCTTTAGGCCGCTTGTGCATTGGAGCGGAACGAGAGAACGCGAAGCGGTATTGCAAAGTTACAGCGAAGTCTCTTTTTCAACAGGAAAAGGAGATAGAAACGATAGATAACCCTGCATAGCCCAAGGAATAACCAAAATTAATGTGGGATTAAGAATACGCAGTTAACATTGCGAAGTTTTGAAATGGTGATCACATATTGAAAGATGCAGCGTTGAAAAGTATAGACACCGGTTGCTGTAGCGACGCTTGGGGAAGGACCGTGTTCAATAGTAATCTAGAGATTTTTCAGAAATTCCATTGTATTCGAGGCAAAGAAAATGGCGGCCCTGGTGAAGACTGTCACCAAAAGTGGGAAAGATCAGCTACAGATAGACTGTGGCACCGACCGATGCCCGGGGTAGAAAATAGTGACCCACCTCACCTCACCTCACCTCTCCAAGGGAGAAAGAGATGTCGATTTAAATTTTCTAATACAGGGCTCAATATTTTGCTCGCTCTACTCTTCTCCGCTCCAGTCTACAAGCTACCTTACAATGTGTGCATAAGAACTGAAGGTTAATGGGTTCATAGTGTTGGTACGTGTCCATCGGTCCTCTTATCTTCACTTTGTTATAAAATATATTGAAGATTCTTTAGTTGCCATTTTGTCGCCACTCGCTGTAAAGTGCACTCTAAATAATATGTACGAGATAAACTGCTTATTTTCATTTTAGTTTCGTGTGTGGGTAGCGAGTGAAAGTCGAGAACTTTGTGTAAAGTTTTTAATTAAAATTGACACGTTTTGGACTTTGCCCTTTCGAATTTTAGATCCAATCAATATCTATGTTAATATAACTTGAATTATTACAGGTCGGTAACTATTAAATGATGAACTTAGA
Organism: Agrotis clavis; assembly: GCA_954870645.1. NCBI lineage: Eukaryota > Metazoa > Arthropoda > Insecta > Lepidoptera > Noctuidae > Agrotis > Agrotis clavis. The sequence continues at coordinate 8,107,532 of OX940941.1, forward strand.
CTGACTGACTCTATTAGCCTTTGATGACGAAAGGAGAAAATCTCAGTCAGTTATGAATGAAAATACTAGACTTATTTTAAACTCGATTGCACTTCATTAAAGGTCAACAATCAAGCTGATTGAGATTCTAATACTTATTAAAAGTTTTTTTTTTTTTGAGTGTCATCTCGCAGTTCAATCTAGACGAGATTTTCTGATCTGCCCGCACTTTTTCTGTGGATGCCTTAAATCTAAGGTCTTCGCCGGCCATGGGATCCAATATTAAAAGGCAAAATAATGCCTTTTAATATTGGGTAGTTTTTAAATACTCCCTTGATGCTAGCATGAGTACGTGGCGTCAACTTAAACTAGATAAATCGAAAATACAAGTATCCTTTCCATTTTGGTTCAAGTTTATTGCGAAACACAATCAGTATTTCTCAAAGATATAAATACTCGTAAATCCATTACATTGAGTAAATATTATAATGGTCCTAGTGCTTCGACTCCAAACGGCTTAAATACAAAGTTGCTAGACAAACCATTGTATTTGCGCCGTTTGAGGTTTTCGGGACTTGCAGCATTGCCATCCTACACGGCAATACTGCCAGAGCGTTCAGGAAGGAGCACTTATACCGGTAACAGCGATGTGATTTAATTTTTTGACGCCCTGTGAATACTGTTTTTGTTATTTGTAAATAATTATATTTTACAAAGACAGGCTGACTAGATGTACTGGCGGTTGTACCATTGTTGTTTGCACGTGTGCGTGGGTGGTATAAATTGTTATTTTGTTGGTCTTTGTTTTGTTTTCTTTGCCTTTGATTCCCGCATCGAGGGTGAAAGATCAACACGAACCACTTGTTTTGTTTATTAAACTTTTTTGGTTTCCTTTTTCAGTTTCAAGCCTTAAAGTCACCTGCAGACACACGTGATTATGCGCGCGTGGCGATTTTTGAAAAAACCTGCCATTTTGTATGGAAACACCCACATCTGTTCGCACTGAAGATTATTATTGCAATTGTTTGCGGCGGGATTGACGCGAGTCAATTGCGAAACGCCAGGCGACACGAATCAGTCCATCTGTAGAATATTTTGTGTCGAGCCGACTTTGTCGCCGCGTTAAAGGCAACGACCCACGGCAACAGTCATAATATAATCACTATATTATGTATAAAGGAGTAGTTTCACCCGCGTTATATTAGGCATCTGGCCCTATGAAGGCCGTGATCGCAGCCCTGAGCACTCTTGCCTCAACATAGTTAGAACGCCTCGTCGCGGCGCGCGGCGGTGCAGGCGCGCGGCGGGCGGCGTGGCGCTTGCTGTGTGAACAGCAATGCGGCAAGGCAACTCGCGTGGCAACAGTTTTTTTTACCCGACTGCGCGACGCAAAGGAGGGTAATGTGTTTATCAGTCTATGTATGTATGTATGTATGTTTGTTTCTATGTGGCGTTCTAGAGACCAAATGCGTAGACCGATTTTGATAATTCTTACGTCAATCGATTCGTCTTAACCTTGCGAGTGTCACTAAAGACATGACAGTAATAAAAATTCACCACAGCGACAACCAGACGCCAAATTGTCAAAATGAAAAAAAAAGTCGATGAACTATGTCAAGTGGGGTGTCGTTGAATAGGTATTTTAAAATAATCTTTAGGTTCTGTTCATAATTTTTCATTTTAAATAATAGTTTAGGATATATAACGATTTAAAGTTGTTTAACAAAACAATCGTTCTCGCTAATTTTCTTACTTATTGATTTAAGTTTTTATTTCAAGTATAAACGATATACAAACAAAAAAAACAGTGAAAAAGCATGAAGAACAAATATTTTCGGTAAAAAAATCTTTACACAAGCTCCAAGGAACTACTTTGGACCGAGCTGTGGTTGACTTAAGTTCACGCATTTTTGCTAAAAGTCAAGCATATAATTAGCTTTGAGCCGAGTTAAGTCTCTAGAGGGACCAATCATCAGTAGTTTAGACCACCGCAAGTTGCTTAATAATCCCCACGATATTAACTCCCTCAATGAAATTACTAGATTGCGAACGGACAATGGCAGCCTTTCATACATTAAAATAGGTGAGAAGAAATGGCAGTGTCTACATGTCAAAAATATCATAACATTAAAGCCCATTCAAATTGTACCAATCAAATCTTCCCAAGGGGCCCCGACTGTGAGTGTGAATGAGTGAATTCTAAACTACTGGGCTTGTTTCTTTCTTTTTAGTTTTTATTTAAGTTAAATTTTTCACGTATTTTTTAAATAAATTTTTACGCAGTCTGGTTTTTTTTTTTGAAGTGAAAACTTCTTTAGCGGCGTTGTACACTTTTTCTGTAATGGGTAAAAAATTTAAAACTCGCGTCAGGGTCACGTGACCCTGATCGAAAATGAGTAAGACGTCATTCAAATTAGTTAATTTCATATCTGTACTACTCCAGTTTTAAAATAAAACATAGTAACAAAAAAGTTTTCACTTCTACCGGCACTCCTGGAGTGCAACCTTTTTTTTGAAGTGAAAACTTCTTTAGCGGCGTTGTACACTTTTTCTGTAATGGGTAAAAAATTTAAAACTCGCGTCAGGGTCACGTGACCGTCAGGGTCACGTGACCGTCAGGGTCACGTGACCCTGATCGAAAATGAGTAAGACGTCATTCAAATTAAAAATAAAACATAGTAACAAAAAAGTTTTCACTTCTACCGGCACTCCTGGAGTGCAACCTTTTTTTGAAGTGAAAACTTCTTTAGCGGCGTTGTACACTTTTTCTGTAATGGGTAAAAAATTTAAAACTCGCGTCAGGGTCACGTGACCGTCAGGGTCACGTGACCGTCAGGGTCACGTGACCCTGATCGAAAATGAGTAAGACGTCATTCAAATTAAAAATAAAACATAGTAACAAAAAAGTTTTCACTTCTACCGGCACTCCTGGAGTGCAACCTTTTTTTTTTTTTTAAAAACGTTGTTCCCATAAATGATTTTTCATACTGATGGGCCCGATCAATTTCTCATTTTGTATGAAAAACCATTTTTTTTTTTTGCGAATTTCTAAAAGTTATAGAACAAACATTGTTCAGTAACATGGGCTGAGTTACCCCACGAGAAGTTTTGCGCATTTAACGTTACACGTTGTATATTTCTAAATACATAAATTACACCCAGACACAGAGCAAATGATCGTGCTCATCACACAAACATTTGTCCTGGGTGGGAATCGAACCCACGACCTTCGGCATAGCAGTCAGGGTACCAGGAAACCATTTTTTTTATTTATTTTTTTTAGCGTGGTAAAATCATGAAATGAGTCCTCCGACCCCGGGCAGGGCGGGAGGGACTGTCAGACTTCTACTGACTAAAATCCACGGTGTCCTTCAATAGCCCTTTCTGTTCCGGGGTCACGGTAAGGAAATAATCCCGCGACCCCGGCAGGCTTTGGCCCTCTGAGAGGGGGGCCCCGTCATTATGCTGACGCTCTTTGAGGCGCGCGTGGGACACAACGCGCCGTCGACCCGGGCATGGTCCTTGGTCGGGCAGCGAGTTGCCCTTTACTCGCTGCCCGCATGCCCGCGCCTACGGTGGCCGGATATCATCAAGCGACGTCAGTCGCCGTGGGCGTCTACCACCGCGGGTGGGGCGGAGGGAGGACTCTGTCCTCTCTCGCTCGCGGCCCGCCTCCTCCTTTGCGAAGACCAACAGGCCTGACCATTTGTAGTCATATAATAGAAAAGGCCAGGTGTAATCAAAGAAGTTCCATCGCATACTCTATCACCGCTTACTATCAACTATGCGGTGTTATTATTAAACGACAGCTCTTTAACTGGCTACCATAAATTCCCTCTCCATTCGCGCTAATGATGGAATGAAAAATATTTTTACAGAAGGTGTGCAAATAGACGCTGTTGATGCTAAAGACTTTGAAATTGCAACAAAGAGGGGATAAAAAGGAACGTTTCACGGAGGAAGTACATATAAACAAATGATTTAAAAAAACCTGAAGTATAGAGAACACAGAAGGTTGAACAAGTGCAAAAAATAACATTTATGAAATTTTGGATATTATACATATCTAAAGTCTGAGAATCAGTCTTAATAATGGTTATCATGTTATGTGTTAAGCTGGAGATCTAATAGACAGTCGCTCCATGTAAAATACTAATATACAGCTGCATTTGTTTCGACTGAAACCCGACCCCAACTTAGTTGGGAAAAGGCTAGGCAGGCGATGATGATTATTTATTTGCTAACGAAGACGAAAATCCAACTACCATGTTCCATGGACGCTAAGTATAATAAAGAAGCACGGCGTCCAACCGCGCAAATTTACGGCGATACTATTAGACACGATAAAAACCTGAGTGGGCCTGCACTCACTGTACCTGAAAAATAATATCTATGTGGGCGTTAAAGTCTAAGTTTTCGTACATTTTATGGAGTTTACCTTCTGTGACTCTATCTGTCTTTGCCCGAGGGTTGTGTTTCGTCGTAAAATCGAATTCGAGGGATCCTTTCTTTTTTTATTTTTTTTTATTATTATTTTTCAAGTACAAAACAATTAAAACTTTTCGTGAGAAAGGAAGGGATTTGAAACGTGTAATGACAGCAGTGAAATAAAATATGAATGTAAATAGAATTGTTTGGGAAACTTTTGGGAAGATCTGAAAGAAGAATTTTGAGTTGGAAACTCTTGGGGATGAATTCGTAATCAGTGATATGGAAGAGATCGATATATCGTTTGCTTAGTGGCATGGAAGAGTTGAACGAAATTAATTCTTCAATTCATTAGACTAAAATAATATATGTATGTATGGCTGAATTCACAAATTAGCTTATCTAATTAGTAGTATAAACCTCTATAAATGTAGGCTAAGTACCAATTAGGGCTAAAAGCATGCCGGGGTCGCGGGACTTATCTCATCACCGTGACCCGGAACGTAAAGGGCTATTGAAGGACACCGTGGATTTTAGTCAGTACAAGTCTGACAGTCCCTTCCGCCCTGCCCGGGGTGGGAGGACTCATTTGATGATTTTACCACGTAAAAAAAAAGTACCAATTATAATTGATGATCCATTTCATAGTACTTGCTTATTAAAATTTTACAGTTTTATGCTGAATTTCCTAATCAAATTACTTGCGGCTAATTTGGCGATGTGATTGGCGCAGCGACTGAGCCATCATTGTTGATATTGATATGTGTGTCGCGGGTTCGATTCCCGTACGTAGCAAATATTTGTATGGCCTACAGATGGTTGTTCCAGGTCTCTAAAAACCTTTATAAAAACAGTTGTTGCGTTTCTGCCACACTCCTAATAAATATTTCCTGTCTATTGGACGATTTTCGTTATAATTGAATTTGTTGCGGATTTTACTAAAAATATCAAGAGTATAATCGAAAATAAATTTTACAGTTCCGAGTTTTACAAAGCAAAAGGAGAAATCAATCACCTTTGTGATTGAATTACAAAAGAATAAAAATAATAAAGTATAAGTAAACTTTTGTTTCACGAAAAACATTACAGTGTTCGTTCATCTAATTTCATTTCATTTAAGAATTTCTGTTTCCTTTTAACTTCGAAAACTTTTTGAAATCATCTTGTCAGTTAGATTGTTTGTAACGCCAAGCTACTTTAACTTTTTGTATTCATCTTTACTTCAATCATTTTCATGTTATTTAAAGACAACCAAATACCCACCAAAAACATTACATGTAAAAAAATGCCAAGTCTCTCGATGCAGTCTTTCCATCGTAAAAAGTTTTGAGATCTCATAGAAGCCAAGTCCTATTCAAATTATTTTGTAGTTATAAATCAACATTTAGTAATTATATCAATTGTTTTCTTTATATTATAATTATAGTGACTTGGCAATGAGCACAAGAAGAAACAAATAAAACGAATTAATAAAATTAATTATTGTAATTAGAACATGGTAGTCGGTAGTGACCATCATGATTCACACATAACAAATAATCTGATCACAGGTCTCGTCGGTAACATTTGCACATTAATTCCAGGCAGCAAGCAGCTTTTAATTTGTGCTCATTGCCAAGTCACTATAATTATAATATAAAGAAAACAATTGATATAATTACTAAATGTTGATTTATAACTACAAAATAATTTGAATAGGACTTGGCTTCTATGAGATCTCAAAACTTTTTACGATGGAAAGACTGCATCGAGAGACTTGGCATTTTTTTACATGTAATGTTTTTGGTGGGATCTCATTTATTTTTTGTAAGTGTATTTCTTTCTTTTTTTAGGTGTCCTCATAATTTCTTGGACTTCAGCTACTTTTTTACTTAGGACCCATTCTCTATCTAACAAACTAAATGTAACTAAACTAAATAACACGTAAACAACTGAATAAATGTAACTATGTCTATGTTATATTAATAAACTATTTTCCTAAATAACTGTTTCAGTAACAATAATAAATCTACTATCTAATCCGGCTAACTTAAGTTCTCCGAATAACGCTACAATTTTTTTTTAGTTTCGATATGGTTGTTCATAGATAGATGGCGCTATCAAATGAAAATAGTCGAGTTATTTTAAAGTACTACTTAGACTGTGCTCTGTAACGAAACCATAGCGCGATTCAGACAGGTACAACGCCATCTATCGAGCGCGCATACAACATTTATCGCAATACAATGGAGTTTTAGCTTTATTAATTTAATGAATTATGAACTTTATGTATTAATTTGTATTAATTATAGTCTATGTATTACATTTATATTATTCTTTTCTATTCTATGTATGCATAAACCACGAACAAAGTTAACAATGCAGTCAAAATCCATACACAATGTTCTTGCCAAACCGCAAATATAAAATTGTTTTCTATGGTATATTATTTTTTAATTTTTTTATAATTTTTCCTTTATATGTGGCTAATGACCTATCTTGGTGCAAAATTTGAAGTTTCTAAGTCTGCTAGAAGTACCTTAGATTTTTGATGATCGGTCAGTGAGTCAGTGAGTGAGTGACAAAATGGTGTAACTTTGATCGACTGTAACTCCTAAACTATTAATTCAATTGGCATGTAATTTCGAACTTAAGCTTGTTTTAATGCCTACTATTATTCACCGAAAACCTAAACTCCTAGCTTAGTCCACGTCGAAGATATAGGGGGGGCGAAACAGCCGCGAATCGCTTCGAGAAAAGATGGTACGGCCGTGCCCGTTTTGCTCGAGACTTGGCGGGGCACTGCCGTGCCCTCAGATTCAATTTCATTTTTTTTTATTGAATTTATGCAATGCAAAATGGTTAAAGCGGATGTTCCTGAACTGACTTCAAGAAGAAATAGTTGAAACAAACTCAGAGGTCACTGTCTCTTTTAGAGTCCATAGATTGTATTGGTAAAAAATAAAAGAGTTACATTTTTAAACTATCAGGAAGCTAATTTTGGCAAAAACGTTAGCTCGTACTTTGAACACAATATCCTATTCGTTCATATTGAGAGAGAAGTTAAAACTCAAATAAATAAAATTAACCAAGATTTATATATTTTATGCAAGACACCATCTTCATTTTTCGTTCCATCATAAACCATTGTTCAAAAGCTCTTAAAAAATAAAAGCCAATTAATAACACCATGTATTGAACCAAAGACTTTATTTACCCCATAAAAGAATGAGATGAAACGTTATTTTTTCAACCTTTTAAACATTTTTACGAATGCTTTCCCGTTTCTTTTTTTACTTTTCTGGCAATCCCCACGTATTCTTCGAATAAGAATAGAAAGTAGAAACTGACAAAGGATATTTTTTCGTAATTTCATTTCTAAATAACGGGAATAACGTTTCATAATAGATATTGTTGTGTTACCAAGTCTTTGATTGAGTTATTTTTAGGAAAAGCGGAATGGCTTTTCATTTAATTCAAGATAATATTATTAAGAGGAATCATCATTGATTTTTTCCGTCTCGTGATATGAATGATTCTTATAATTTTTAACTTCTAAGCCTACGGTGGTCGGGGTGCTAAGACAGGAAACCTCCACGTGCGCCCGTGGACTGGAGTTCCCTCTCGGATACGTCCGGGGGGAAGACCAGTTTTTCGGGCCGGTGCACCCTGGGATGCGGGCAAATCTCTTCCTTAGGCACTGTGTGCCTAAGGGGTCTCTTTGCCCGTATGCGAATAGCCTGTCGTGTGGACGCTCCAACGCGTGTCCCTCTGATCAGCAGAGGGCACAGCGGCGGAGCGGGCTTGCGGACGGTGAGTGATGGGTAGCTCGCCGTCCGACCAAGGACCAAGCCCGGGTCGGAGGCGCGTCGTGTTTCGCGCCTAATGCCTGCTGGGGTCGCGGCTTTTTCTTAACCCAGGATACCGTGACCCCGGAACGTAAAGGGCATCCGAAGGTACACGGGTGGATTTTAGTCAGTAAGAGTCTGACAGTCCCTTCCGTCCCACCCAGGGCAGGAGGACTCATTTGATGATTTTACCACCTTAAAAAAAAAAAAAAAGCCTACGGTGGTCGACAGGTTAAAAGTAAGAAAAGTTCCTCATTTAAAGATTCGTTTTTTTTTTTGTGCCTGGTAAAATAATCTAATGAGTCCTCCCAACCAGGGCAGGACAGGAGGGACTGTCAGACTTGTACTGACTAAAATCCACGGTGTCCTTCAATAGTCTCTTACGTTCCGGGGCCATGGTTACTCGATAGTCCCGCGACCCCGGCAGGCCTTGTCCCTCTAAGGGGACCCAAAACACGACGCGTCGTCGACACTGGCATGGTCCAATTGGTCCATGATCGGACAGTGAGTCACCCATTACTCGCCGTCCGCATGCCCACGCCCTCGGTGGCTGGAAATCGCCCGCGACAACTGTTGCCGTGGGCGTTTCACAAGGCGGCTGGATCTCCATCACGCGTCCCACCTCCTCCTTCGCTAGCATTTACTTCGCAGAAGGAGGCGACCGTATCCCATATCTCAATACGAATCCATAGAGGTTAGTACACACACGCGTCAATGGATACCAAAGTCGTAGCCCCTTCGTACACTAGGCAAAGGAAGTCTCCGATACCTTACGACATTGGTATTCATTGACGCGTGCATGTGTACGAACCTCTATGGATTTGTATTGCGATAGTCGCATGGATATCAAAGTCGTAAGGTATCGGAGACTTGCGTCGCCTTATGTACGAAGGGACGTAAACTATCGGAGACTTACGTTGCCGCGACGCGATTTGCGACACATGGGCGATCAAAACAAATGGAGCGTCGATTATCCGAACGTCGGTTAACCGAACGACCGCTTATTCGAACTGCTACGGCCCGTATTAAAGAACGTCTCTCAATACTCTAGCACTACTTAAAACTAGATTCAAGGCATTTGATTGGCTGAAACTTCTTTTAAGTAACTTGAGTTTTGAGGTGCGTTCTGTATTACGGGTACAATATTTATTGTCTGCACTCTTTTTGATTAATTAGGTACTATTTTTCTTTATATAAAACTTTACGTAAGACGCTTATCGGATGCTTAGCTTCACAGCCTGAATCATTGCCGCAAGGTTGCATGCTTGTCGGTCTACAGTATAGATTTTACTTCGGCTCCCTTCTACCATCCGACTTCTAGACGTACTGCTAATTATTATCCATACTTAGTTGCCATTCCACCAATTCGCACTAAGCGCTTAAAATCTTCCTTCATAAAATCATAATGCATACAGCAAAGGAGTGGAACTCACTTCCTGCGTCGTTAAAAAGTTATAGTAAACCTTCTGGGTAAGCTCGCTTTATTGTAGGCTTTTTCTCTGTCGCCTTTAACCTGAACTAGAGTCAAGAGCAAACCCATCTCACCGGTTTTCCGAACACCTATGTCCCTCAATTAGTTCGGATAATCGACGCTCTACTGTAATGCTTTCGTATATGGGTATAATCTGTTTCGCTATTCTAGTCGCATCGCTGCCTAATATAGCCTCAGCATTAATGACGTGCTACAAACTTTACAAATATAATTCAGACAGAATGTCGATACAAAACCACTTTGACAAGAACAATAATAATATTTTGTTTATCCTCACAATCATAATATCATATGGGCGAAGTTTAAAACTAAACTTTATTATTTACTGTCTATGTCTCAAACTATGCAAATTGCTGTTTGGGTTTTATTAGAGACATTGCTTGTCAAAATGTTTACAAGTTAGAAGTAACATAAAATAAAACTTTTGAAAATTCTTAATTGAGTTGCGATCGTTTATATAAAAAAGACGAATTGAGAACCTCCTCCTTTTTTAAAGTCGGGTAAAAACATTATAAAACGACTTCAATATACTAAATGATGACGTTAAAAACGCACCTCCTCCAAATATCCCGAGACAAATTAAAATTGTTTCAGAGCCTTCAACGAATTTAATTTCAAGAAAAGCTGACGCAATAAAAAGACCTTCCAAAGTGGCTCGGAAGAAAAATATAGGAAAGTTAAAACGTTGTTCGCATCTTTGCAACTTTTCTTTGCAAAAGATAAATTGTGGGAAGATATAGTGGGACTGCTTCGAATAATTCACCGAGATTCTTTGGCCGATTAAGTTTGTTTATGCACGCAATATGAACAACAGAACAACTATTCTTTGTAAGTGTTAGTATTTTGATGGTCTTTATTTTGTTTTGTTGACTTTATTATGCTTCTGTAGTACCTAGTACAGTACCTATAGTAGTGTCTTTCCATAGAAATTTCAAGTAAGTACAGTGAAGGTTTTATTGTATGAACAAACCTTAAATAGATTCTAGGTTTTTTATAAATACTGGCACAATCAAGTCGCTCATACGAGTTTGAAATTAAAAAAGAAAAATACGTGTGGCACTCGGGGACTGCCGCGGTAAAGCTATTGCATAGCATTTTGTATCAACTTATGCAATTATAATTTTATTTATTTATTTTATTCATGCAGTATTGCTTTTTCTTTGATATTAATTCAAGTTACATTTTTAAATATTTCTTTAAAAAAAAAAAAATATTATTATTACTATTATGGTTTTATTATTATTATTACTATATTAATAAATTAATAATTAATTAATTTTAATAATTAATAATTAATTTAATAAATTAATAATTTAATTAAATTAAATGAGCGTGAGGTTTTTTCGTTACGGAATATCTGGATTCGGTCCCCGCGCTCAAGGCCCGCGATAGAAGCTATGCAATAGCTTAAAAGTGGAAAGTTTATTATTAGTTCTTGGGTCCTGAGGCTTGAATATATTTTTTTTATAATAAAGTAAGTTCTTTAATTCCACACCGATCCCTGTACAGCTGAACTTCAAGTAGTGCGTTAAGTCCCATATCGAACAGTGCTATGAGGATTCTCTTTCTACATAGTAGCAGCGGGAGTACAAATCCAGAGACGAAAATGTTCAAATTAAATTGGACTATAAAAAAAGTAAGTTTAGATTTTTTTTAACTCTACCCTTCACTAGGAGTTTCTTCTGTATCGTGGGTGCGTTTACAAACACATAAACTGACATAATGTACATGAACACCTAGACCTGGAACATTAACGTACGGCCTATATAATTTTATCTTGTTCGTAATAGCTGCATTATTACCCGACAAAACACCGTTAATAGGACCATAATATCTTCTTTCCAAAACCACAGAATATGTACGTAAAGGTAAAACAAACACAGGTATTAAAACGAGGGCGGTAACAAAATGAGTTATCACGCTCGACGCATGACCTCGAATGCATTACCCGCCACCGCTTAACCGCTTAATATATTGTTGACGTTGAAGCTAATTAAAATTATTGTTGCTAAGTACTCTGATTGGGTCTTTGTTACAAGTTTGGAAAGCTTAACTAGGTGTTACCAGTAGTTTCGACCGCTACAACTCCAAACATATCTGTATAAAATCGGGAAAAAAAATACTGTGTTAACACTTGCACACATACATTCTAATTACGCATACATTCGCAACGTCGTAGTACGTCCCTCGTAAACGTCAACGTGCAGTAACGGTTGTGTCACATTTCATATTATCTTTGGTTGTGTGAAAAACAGAACGTTACTAATCGTCATTTATTTTGTATGAGAAGATATTGCGCCGCACAACAAACATTTGAATACCCAGATGCTCAGCTGAAAGTGTTAATAGATTATAAACTATATGTGTGCCAAATTTCATCAAATCCGTCCAGTAGTTCTTGTGTTAAAGAGTTATAAACATCCATCTAAACAAGCTTTCACGTTTATAATATTAGTAGGATAAGAAGTAGGATACAGATAGTATTAGTGTTCAAGTGGAGCTTTTAAGCAAATTATTTTGACCACAAGGTTAATTTTATGAAAACCACTCAGCTTTCTTCACGAAACACTATGAAACTTATCGTCCATGACAGATACATGATACAGGAGAAAGGCGTAGAGCGGGGCAAAACTTTTAGAAAAAAATGTATTTGTTACCTTTGACTTGAGTCAAGAGCAAAACCCATCCTACTAATATTATAAATGCGAAAATTTGTGAGGATGTATGTATGTGTATTGTGTATGTGTGTGTAGGTATGTTGGTATACAAATAGTTTATAACCTGGATTACCTAACACATTTTTTTTTAACGTGGTAAAATCATCAAATGAGTCCTCCCACCCCGGGCAGGGCGGGAGGGACTGTCAGACTCGTACTGACTAAAATCCACGGTGTCGTTCAATAGCCCTTTATGTTCCGGGGTCACGGTGATGGAATAAGTCCCGCGACCCCGGTGGATTAACACATAGGATAGTTTTAATCCCGATTTTATTATCCCGTGGGATAATTTTCGAGTGGTAGCGGGTGAAGCCGCTGGCAACAGCTAGTTTCAAATAAATATAAAAAAAAATACGCCATAGACTCAGATCGACGGCGCTTCATGTTTCAAGCGAGCCTTAAAGAGATGTCAGCAATTTGACGGGGCCCTTTTAGAGGGCCAAAGCCTGATGGTCACGGGACTGTCTTATGAGGTAATCGGAACGTAAAGCAATATTGAAGGACTTCGTGGATTTTAGTCAGTACGAGTCTGACAGTCCCTTCCGTTCTGCCCTGGGTTGCGAAGACTCATTTTATGATTAAACCACATAAGAAAAGATAGCTACCCATTATTCACCACCATCGGAGCCAATTGTCCCACGACGTCCGACAAAATCGTATAATAATAATAATAGTTGCTTTAATGAACAACGTAAGTACACAGATTCATTAAAGCCCTGCCTCCTGAACTAGGTTGTTAACCTGTATCTCAGGAGATAGTTCCCTTCCAGTTTACATTTTACAAGGTGCTTACAGAGTTATAAAGTTCTTAAATAAGAAGGGTAGGTATTTATTTCATTAACTGATTGAGAGCGCACGTGTGGTGTGGTGAATGTAGTGTATGATAGATGTATGTGTTTGTGTGTGAATTTGTGGTGTGTGCATGTATGTATGTTTAAATATGTTCTGTTTGCGATTTTACAGTCAGTTCAATTATTGAGTAAGAGGAGGCGTTCAATTTGCTCATAATCTAGCCCGGCCAGCCAGTCAATGATGCTTTTTTTGAAGTCATGGTTGTTTAAACGTTGAATGTATATCTTGAGTTATCATCACAGAATTATAGATCCCTTGTCTTGTAATAGTCACATATCAACCAGCTACTATTACATAACTTGTGTACATTATGGTAACAGCTCTCACACATTACAATAGTTCAGATTGTAAACACTTAGACGTTACCTGTAAATCATTGTCTAGCCAGCTTTAGACTGTGTGTCAAGATGACTTATCGTATTGCATTGGATCGTAAGATTAGATTAGCAGAACGAATGGTACGGTTAGACTGAACGTAAAGCCGTGTGCACGTAATTGTGTCTTTGTAAATTGAATGAAAACTTGTATTTTTAACCGACTTCAAAAAAAGGAGGAGGTTCTCAATTCGTCGGATTCTTTTTTTTTTTCTTTTTTTTTTTATGTATGTTCCCCGATTTCTCGAAGACGCCTGGACCGATTTGGAAAATTTTTCTTTTGTTTGAAAGGGTATACCTTCCAATTGGTCCCATGATCACCAGGTCAGGATCTGATGATGGGATCCTAGGGAAATCGAGGGCAACCTTCAAATTTTATAGGCACATAGTACCATTTTCATATATTTCCTAAAGCTGTTCAAGTATTTGCATCTGATAATCATCATCTCAGGTGGATGACCTGATGATGGAAGGTACAACTCCTTAACAGTAAGGAGTAGGCATAGATTGATTTACTTTGTGTTCTTATATCTCCGGAACTACAAGTCCGATTTAAGTAATTCTTTTTATTGTACTAGGTATCACTTAACTTAGAGAATATTGCAAGATTCATCAAAATCGGTTCAGTAATTTTTGAGATATGGAATTTTATTAGCTTATTGTGTACATGAGTGATGTAAGTACCGGAGCGACGGATTACAAAATTCTAGTGCACATGTGAGAGAATAATGTTCTTGACAAGAATTCGGGTTGAATATTTAAACTAAAAAGAGTAAAATAAAAACTTTTTCAAAAAAATGAAACCGCCTTCAAAAACAACCACAAAAAAGTGTAAAATAATCTACAAAATAACTTTTCTTTCGGAAGTCGGTGGCTAAAAAGACAATGAAAAGAAAAAAAACAAAGGCACCGACTTCCGAAAGAAAAGTTATTTTGTAGATTATTTTACACTTTTTTGTGGTTGTTTTTGAAGGCGGTTTCATTTTTTTGAAAAAGTATTTTTTTCTTCACCAATTTTATTGATTCAGTATTACCCATTTTAGTGGGTGGGGCGGATAGGACTTCAGACTTTTGCTTTCTCAAAACCAGTCTGTCCCTTCACGTGTCCTTTGCGTTCATGGACTACGATGTCATGCTAGACAGTACGGCAGCCCCGCTAGATAGTCCCACGACAGTCCCGGAACCTAGGTTTGAATGTAATGGTAATTTGTTTAGAAACTTACATCTTAATAAAAATGCCTGATTTTTGGCGAGGGTACTATAGATACACTTCTACCAAAACAAGTTACGAATGACGACAACTATTAATGATCGACTACATTTTTAAATACTCACAAAATAATGAAACAAATACACAAATCCCAAAGTCCCCTAAGTGGACGAAACGCCAAAGAGGAATCATAACATTTTCATTTCTATACTACCGCTTTTGCTCGCCAAAAGTAAAATTGCCTAGTGGGCCCCAAAGCTTAATCGGATTGATAGGGATAATGACGTCATTTCCCGGGGGGCACAAGTTCAAACCCATGTTGTCTTATTGTAGATCGTGAATTATTCAGTTGAGACGAGAAAGAGTGATGGGTTCTTTGATTCCGGTCGTGTCTAAATTGTCTTTGGAAAGTCGGAAATAGTTTTAACAAAAGAGTTTTATTATTTTGTCTCAGTGGTGGCGTAATGGTATCGGACCCAATTTACGAGTTGTAGGTCGTGGGTTCGATCCCAGTCAGACTCATTAGTTTGTGTAGTTCATCAACACTGCTTCCAATATGGAATGAAAACATCGCGAAACCGGTATGTCCTAGATCCAAAACTTCGAAGACCTGTGAAATCTAGCAACCTGCTCTGGGCCCGCGTGATGGATTATGGCCCACTCTCTCTCACAGAGAGAAAGTCTGTGTCCGGCAGTGGGAACATTATAGGCTGATGATGATGATGTTGTGTCTGTTTAATTTATTGATGTATTGTAAGCATAAATTGCACACAAACGACATGAAACGATCATCAGATATACGGTAATTAATAAACTGCAGCATCCAATTAAAATAAATATGGAACAAGTGAATTTTATCCATGTTTGTGTCACAAAAAATAGTTCAAAAGGTTGGTTTGGAATAAGCGCGCCAAACTCGAGATTCCAATTTGTATGTCCTTATTGTTGACCTCTCTTTCTATTCCATGGTAATTATTATTTTTATCTGCGCGTCTACTCTAAACTAAATCATAACTCAGCGCGTTCTATATTTTTTACGCTTATGATCCCGAAGAAGACGGTCGATGTCAGGGTCACCCCGAGGTTCAGTTTGGTTAGGTTCCTTTAATCCTTGCTGACGAAAGTAAGTTGTCAATCATCGTCAATTTTGACCGTCTTGCGACGAAGCCACCTCCGTTGTACTACAATCTTACAATTTTTTTCACTAAAAGATTTGAAAACTTTAGTTTAAGTTCATTGCTCAAAATCGTTAGTAACAATTTCCTTAAACACCTAGTGTTAGATTAATCAAGTCACATCACTGAACTCAGTCAGATTGACGGAGCCCCGCGATCCGGAGCTCCTATTTCTGTCAGCAGGGTTTAAAAGATCCTAATCTAAGCCGAACCTCGGAGTGCCCTTTTTTTTACGTGCGTTTCTATTATTTTGGCCGTAATCCTAGGCCGCTTCGGCCGCGTATGGAACCGAGTTTCGGAACTGGTATGGAACTGGTTCCCATCAAGGATTTTTATATACTCGTATCCATGGAACTGTTTCCCATCAAGGAATTATCACATTCCATAAGCCGTGATCGGAACTGGAGTAAAGACACAGCCAGGTCTAAAATAGAGCATGTCTTGAAATAACGCCTGCTGCAAATAAAAGATGTTATTCAGAGCATGCCTTGCAGAACAACTGAACTGACATAACGAAAACAAGATGTATTGTTGACGCATTTCTAAGTTGCAACACCCAAGACAGTAAACAGGGCCTAATTTAATCCACAGCTATTTTACTTCACTGAAAGAGGTCCCTGTTGGATTCCTATCACAGACACAGAACACTTCACAGACAAGTCTCTTAATATTACAGTAATCTTTAATCTTGTCGCAATGAGATTGATATTTGTTTATCATGGTAATGACGTGCGCAAAAACCTTCTGTTCTAACTTCTTTGTGAGTGTCAGATGTTCGCACTAGCGCTGCTCATTAATACATGGTTCTGCCACCACGTCGTTCTGTCAATATTTAACTCTTGTAATATTACTCTTGTGTAAAAAGTTTTTAATAATATTTTCGTCGGTTTATTACGCGGAAGCTTGCTGTGTGCGTAGTTTCAAAATTAAACAAGTTTCAGGAAAGTTTGCGTAGTGTAAAAGTTTTGGGGAAATATGGCTGGGCTCCCAGATCTAATTAAATTAGATGTATGTAGTATAAATATTTACATTCTAGTTCCTCCATTTCTAAATCCGTGGTATTTTAAATATTTGTTTATTAACATAATTTAAATGATTAAATAAATATAATATGCTGAACCAGTATTAACCATAGTTTTAAAATACCAATATGGTACGATAACACAGCATTTAGGCTGCCTTTCCTTGGATGATTATAATATAATGATACATTCATAGCACGTATCCACACAACGTTCTTCCTTATCACTAAAAGGTACTACAGACAGAAAAAGGTATACCTTGTTTATAAAATGCTTATTCGCTTAATGGGTGTGGCAAAATCTTTGTTAGCAAAATTACTACTGCAAAGAATCCACCAGTAATTTAAATCGAAAATCTACAACTTCCTCTATCAATGAACAAGCAACAAAATAAAAACACCCAAAACAGTTCTGAGAAACAAGAATATTTGCTAAAAACTTTGGAGATTCGTCCGCGCGCATACTTATTACCGCTCAAGCCTATTTTGCAACGAATTTAAGTCGCTGGGGCAACGAGCCGACCAACAGAACGTAAAATTTTATTCGCCATTTTGCCTTTTGAAATTCGAAGGGGAAACAAACAATAGATTTTTCGTAACGGAAAAATGTTTAAGGACTGGGATATTTTGGGTCGGAAAGATAAGAGAAAATAATTTAATAAAAATTAAATGTGATTGTCTTTGTTACTTTTTGATGTTTAAGAGATTTTTTCTGTTGATTTTAGAAGCATCTGGATTGAAAGATATTTGATTTAGAAAAGCGGGTGAGAATTTCCTGCCAATCTCAAACCACTCATCTTTATCGACACCCACAGCGACGAATATTATGACATTCTTCGCCAAACTAAATGTAGTTTTACTAAGTGATTTAAAACTATCGCCCGGAGGACACGGTGGAGCATACGGTGCGAGACTGCCCAGCTTGGGCAGAGCACAGACGTGTCCTCACGGCTGCGATAGGCGGACACCTCTCGCGCCCAGCATTGGTCGCGGCCATGCTGCGGGGCGAGATGGAGTGGGAAGCGGTCGCCTCCTTCTGCGAAGCAGTAATGCTCGCGAAGGAGGAGTCGTACCTGATGCAGCAAAATCAAAAATCAAAATCAAAGCATTTATTTCAAGTAGGCCAGTTACAGGCACTTTTGAATTGTCATAGACAATTAAAGGAATATTAAGTATTAAACACTAAAAAGTTATGGTGCTACAGTCCCAGTCACAAGACATAAAAACTGTGAAAGTACCGTAGATGCACGTTCCAAGTCGTAGATCTCTATGGAGAAGAACGTGCAAGAAACTCCATGGACACTCTTTTCAGATCGCCAAAATTATTACAGAATCATTGTTACATCATTCATTCTTAGATGGTACATTATGTGAGAACGATGTAGCAAGTTTAAAAGTGTCCATAGTAAAATTTAAAACAAAGACAATTCAGAAATAAAAATCAATAAATTAAAATAAACCGTGGCAGCTAAGAGATGACCAGTCGCAACTGACAGCGCCCGTTCACGAACATGACACATGCATCAGCACCATTCGGCTCAACCATTTTGAAGGGAGCCAAATGATCCGACACACGCGCCACCATCAGCGAGACATTTGAGTGAGCATGACACACTCAACCGCCAGGGTCATTCAAGTCAACAAGAGACGTAGGTACTCAGTGAATGACAGCTCTGAAGTACATAGTACTCACACAATGTCGGCTATGAAGCTATATAATACAAGGAAGATTGAATCTATACAATGCAAATACAGTTTTACAATCCTCAGCAGCTCCAACAATGGTATTAAGTATACTTCCACTATTAATTTATTTATACATTCACTGTCTCATGGAGCAGGACCAGCATGGAGCCAAGCATTATTATCAGCGATATAGTCGCTCAGTTTGTAATATGCCTGCTTACAAAGTGTGCGTTTAATGCATGTTTTGAATTTAGTTTCATTCAGTTCAAGAACGTTTTGTGGTAGCTTATTATAGCATTTTAAACAGAACCCCATGAAGGAAGAGTCTACTTTGGCGAGTCTGAAGCCCGGCTGAACTAATTGGTCCCTATTTCTAGTATGATAATTATGTCTGTCACCTCTTTTAGAGAAAAGATGCAGATTTTTCCTAACGTACATTATGTTTTCATAGATATATTGACAAGGAACCGTCAAGATGTTAATTTCCTTAAACAGTTCCCTTAGAGAATCGCGTCTACGGAGATTATATATAGCTCGGATCGCTCTCTTTTGGAGAATAAAGATGGACTCGATGTCAGCCGCCCGTCCCTACAATAAAATACCATACGACATTACACTGTGGAAGTAGCTAAAATATACAATTCTCGCGGTATCAACGTCAGTGAATTGGCGAATTTTCCTGACAGCATATGCTGCTGAACTTAATCGCCCTGCAAGTGTTGTTATATGAGGGCCCCATTGTAGCCTTGAATCAAGTGTTATTCCCAGGAAAACCGTTTTATCGACGAATTCTAGTATCTCCTCATTCAACACTATGTCATAATTACTATTTTTAACATTTGGTAAGGCAAATCTAATGCATTTAGTCTTGTTTCCATTTAATACTAAATTGTTTGCTGAAAACCAGTTATGGATCTGACGCAAGACATTATTGACGTCATCTAGATTCTGAGCTTGCCTATTAATTTTAAAAATTAGGGATGTGTCATCAGCAAATAACACTATATTGTGTAGTTGATTTTTAAGTATATAGGGTAGATCATTTATATATACAAGAAAGAGAAAAAGACCCAATATTGAGCCTCAGCTAGCATCAGCTAAAATCATCATCAACAGCCGTAAGACATTCCAACACTTGCATAAAAATATTGACTTCACCGTGCTGTCATAATTCATTAGATTTCTTTTTGGTCAGAACGTTCAGTGGTGAATGTAAAAGGCTGAATAAGTTACTATCCCAGTTAATATTAATATAGATGGATTGAGACTGGCGGGAAACCAATTAATTGGATTTTAGACGAAACCGCAATTTTGAAAAGTTTAGGGGCGAAGAGATTTTAACGATATTAAATTGAGTAATTAGATTTTAAACTTGCATTTGAGCATTTAATATTATTACTGGCTGGTTTTACCACCACATCAGTTTCGTTAAGCTTTAACAATCTTGTGGAATCAGATGCTACTTGCAAATTCTTGACTACCTAATTCCTGAGTACCTATATCATTCAACGTTACCCTAAGGTAAAATAACCCGCAAATACAGTAAGAACTTCGGTGAGTAATGGGTGACTCACCGTCCGGGCATGGGAGATGCCTGAGTCGATGTCGCGTCATGTTTCACGCGCGCGTCAAAGAACTGTCAGCAATTTTACGGGGCTCCCTTAGAGGGCCTTAGAGACTGTTTTATCAGGTAACCGTAACCCTGGAAAGTAAAGGGCTATCGAAAGATCACCGTGGATTTTAGACAGTACGAGTCTGACAGTCCCTCCAATCTGTGGGAGGACTCATTTGATGATTCTACCACGATAAAGTACTTTAAAAGTTCCTTGCTTTCATATTATTTTATTTTTTATATTAGTGCAAACTTCCACACAATCCGAACATTTATGACAGAATCATCGGATTAGCCTGGCACAGAGCTGCGTTGGCCGGTTCTACCGCAGTTTGCACCCAGTTTGCACGTTCGAATGGCGCTGCTAAATGCATTTGTGCTGTAGAGGCAATCCGGTTGCTGTCGTTATTGTTGCGGGTCTCTGGAATACCAATTGAAAGGTTGAAGGGAATTGTTTTGGAGAAGATTTGATAAGGCTGTTTCTTCATGATCTTATTTAATGACAATAACAATTAAATAGCAGTGTAAAGAACAAATAACATAATTATCTCATGCTTCTTCTTCATCGATTCACTGAATAAAGTAAAGAATGAAACCGGAGAGTAAACATAACGTGAGGTTTGAATATGGTTTTCGAAGATAACTGAAAAAGTTAAAACACTACCAATAGAGGGCGGGGGTGCGGCGTCTTTAAAATACTATAAAGTAATTAGATCTGATAGACCCAATTTCGCTTATGTGCCAATAAACTTTATGGAACAGTTAAGAAAATAAATGCTATGTTGCTATTTTGATACCGAGAGATTTACATTTATTTATAAGAAAATTGCTTACATGCGTTTTTGAAAAACTACATTTCGAACTACATATATACAAAACACAAAATCTTATAACTTGCAAAAAACTTCAACACCAATTTATATTATCTTCATAAACATATCACAGAAGAACAAGCCAACTCACAACATCAAAATCACCTAAATCAAGCCGAGAACAAGTTAAACTCGTACATAATAAATGTATGTACAACAGAATCAGTACTGTTGCAGAACATCGTCAATCTCTGAGTGACGCAGACAAATCGTGGGTTGCCAGCAAATTAATCGGAGAAGACGCACTTTTAGACGTCGGCATAGAGTAAGAAAATCGTCTGCACAGTAAATTCGTAAGCAAAGTTGCTGCCGATACAAATGTAATGTGTGTAACTTGGCAATTAATTCATGTTTTTTTTTTTGTATAAGACATCGTTATCTCTCGAGTTCTGCCTTCGTGATGCTACACTATGCTAAGAGATGATACATGATGCTACGATATTATGCTACGCGCGGCTACGATATTTTGGTTCGCGTGGCTATGACATTATATAATAATAATAAAATAATATAATATTCCACAACTATCACACAACGCCATCTAGTGCCAAGCTAAGCAGAGCTTTTGTTATGAGTACTAGACAACTGATAAACATACTTGTATATTTCTAAATACATTTACACCCAGACACAGAACAAAATGATCGTGCTCATCACACAAACATTTGTCCTGAGTGGGAATCGAACCCACGATCGAACCATTAGACCAACAGGCCAGTCATTTATGCTACGCGCGGCTACGATATGCTACGCACCGTTACGATTCGCCACGCAGTGCTACGATGTGCTACGCGCGGCTACGATATGCTACGCACAGTTACGATTCGCCACGCAGTGCTACGATGTGCTACGCGCGGCTACGATATGCTACGCACAGTTACGATTCGCCACACAGTGCTACGATGTGCTACGCGCGGCTACGATATGCTACGCACCGTTACGATTCGCCACGCAGTGCTACGATCTGCTACGCGCGGCTACGATATGCTACGCACAGTTATGATTCGCCACGCAGTGCTACGATGTGCTACGCGCGGCTACGATATGCTACGCACAGTTACGATTCGCCACACAGTGCTACGATGTGCTACGCGCGGCTACGATATGCTACGCACCGTTACGATTCGCCACGCAGTGCTACGATCTGCTACGCGCGGCTACGATATGCTACGCACAGTTACGATTCGCCACACAGTGCTACGATGTGCTACGCGTGGCTACGATATGCTACGCACAGTTACGATTCGCCACACAGTGCTACGATGTGCTACGCGCGGCTACGATATGCTACGCACAGTTACGATTCGCCACGCAGTGCTACGATCTGCTACGCGCGGCTACGATATGCTACGCACAGTTACGATTCGCCACGCAGTGCTACGATGTGCTACGCGCGGCTACGATATGCTACGCACAGTTACGATTCGCCACACAGTGCTACGATGTGCTACGCGCGGCTACGATATGCTACGCACAGTTACGATTCGCCACACAGTGCTACGATGTGCTACGCGCGGCTACGATATGCTACGCACAGTTACGATTCGCCACGCAGTGCTACGATCTGCTACGCGCGGCTACGATGTGATACGCGCGGCTACGAATCGCTACAACTTGTACGTCGTACGCTTTGCGTTACTACTATGAATAAGTTACTGGAAATCTTGAAGAAAGGCATGTAGGCATTTAAAATTCGCGAAAGGAGACCTTCGCTTCTATAAATTCTTATTCTCTGACATTATCTGTTTGCCTGATAATATTTAACGCTATTCCAACGTATTAATCGAAGCATGGTCGGTTGAACATTTTGAAGAAACAGACATTAAATTGGAATACATTTTATTCGAGTTCAGTGAACTTTAGCAAAAGGTACCTATTTAATTACATTTGCTTTTGAATGATTTTGTGATAGCTGTGATATATAAATAGACTGTCCTTATTTCTTCGAACAGGAATTGATCGAAGAAACCTAACAATATTTTTATTTTCCCTATGTTTAAGTATGCGCATGTAAAATACTGATATTCAACTACATCTATTCCGACTGATAGCCGACGCCAACATAGTTGGGAAGAGGCTAAGCAGATGATGGCAATTAAGAATTTTTCCTGTGTCGTGGGTGCGTTCACAAATATTGAATAAACTCACTTACACAAACACCCAAACCAAATTCATTCTCCAGGACACGTCGAGCTTCATTGTCTCGTCGCTTTTCTGGTGGTTGCCACTGTTGATTCTGGCTTTCAGGAGTTGCAGTGGTTTGTGAATAGTGAAATAAAAAGACAAAAAAAAACACCCAAACCTGGACAACTACTTATATTTCATAAAAATATTAGTTCCTTCGGGGAATAGTACCTACGACGCATAGCACAGCAGTCAATAGCTCAACAACTGCACCAGCCGTGAAATCAACTAACAACACAAGCAACCAAAACACAACACGAATACCTCATAGAACTACAAAATGGAGCAACACTATTGAAACGTCTTATAATTTGCTAAATGAAATCCCTGCGGGAGCGCTAACTATAACGATGAATTTACACAAGGCTTGGTGGTATGGTTGGACATACTGTAATGATTGGTCAATCCATTCCAGTCCAGTTCCAGTACATTTTGAATGTATAGTGAGGAATTTCCTTAAAAAAAACAAGTAAGTCATTTAAAAAACTGTGTAGTACTTGTCAAGACGAATCAAACAAGTCTAAACCCGATGGGTTTGCGGCGTTTCATTACAGAGTTCCTATGGCCACCTTCCAGCTCCTTCATCAGATCAGCTCCACGTCATCATAATATTGCATTGTCACGCAATATTCATATACGTGCAAAATATCAGCTCAATCGGAAACCGGGAAGTCGATCAAATTCAACTTGTAAGATTTGATCAGACAACGGGATAGCTGAAACTAAAAAAAAAACTTGTGAAAATGACTGAGTGCTCAAACAGTCCTAGTATGCCCCTTGCCTTCAAACTTACAAGTCAAAAACCACATAACAATATAAATAACCCCATAACACAATCCCGAATTTAATGCCGCATCAACCCTTCATAGCTCTCCTAGCACACGAAATTAGATTAGAGGCTGTTATAAATCAATTTCCTATTGAAATTCATTTACCGTTTGATTGAGTATTGTGATACTTGTCAAAGTATTCAATTTTGTTCGAACATTTTGTTAGAGGTTGACACTTTGGAAAAGAATCGCTTTTTATTTAGACGCTTCAAAAGAACAAATTAAATGCAATCGAATTAAAAATTTAGCATAAAGACATGCCAGTTAATTTTGAAGGATTATTATGAGAACAGCTGATAGATACGGTGTAAACATATCGAAATATAGTTCTTACTAGCTTCTGCCCGCGACTTCGTACGCGGATCCTATTGCTTATGCCAGCCAGCCAGCGGCAGCGGGGTCGTCAAAACCGAAGATCTGAAACGTCTGATGTCAAATTCTAAGAGCCTGGGGACGGGAAAACAACGGGACACGCATGACGATTCCAGACGTTCCAGATCTTTCATTTTTGTAAGTCAACAGGAAATGCCCATCAGACTAAACAACTCTTGCTCAGACGTCATTCCTGTATATTTTTATTATAGTGTAGCTGGGCTCTTGGAGTTCCACATCAGGTGTTCCAGATCTTCAATTTTTATAGGTACGTCAACAGAGAGTGCTTATCAGGCTGAACAACTCTTACTAAGACGTCATTGCTGTATATGTTATAGTGTAGCTAGGCTCTTGGAGTTCCACATCAGGTGTTCCAGATCTTCAATTTTTATACGTCAACAGAAAGTGCTCATCAGGCTGAACAACTCTTACTAAGACGTCATTACTGTATATGTTATAGTGTAGCTAGGCTCTTGGAGTTCCACATCAGGTGTTCCAGATCTTCAGTTTTTATACGATAACAGAGAGTGCTCATCAGGATGAACAACTCTTGCTAAGAGGTTATTACTGTATATGTTATAGTGTAGCTGGGCTCTCGGAGTTCCACATCAGGTGTTCCATATCTTCAAATTTATTCTCTCAGCAGAAAATGCTCATCACGTGGAACAATTTTTGCTATGGAGCTATTTTTGTATCTCTTATACTTTAGCTGATCTATTGCAGTTCTGCATCAGGTGTTCAAGTTTCCAAGATAAATTATAGCCTATGTGTTGGCCAGACTTAATAACTTTACAACAAAAAAAAATCAATCAAATCCGTCCAGTAGTTCCGAAGATTAGCGTGCACAAACACTGCTTTTCTACGATTTTATTATATGTATAGATAACTATCGGCAAAACGTTCTTTCTTACTTTCTTCTCTCGGCAATGTCAGTTCTGTATCTCCAAAACAATTAATCATTGAAAAATGATTCTTAGACCAAAAGATAGAGCATCGAAAGTTGTATACGACTACATCAAAAAGTGAAAAACGACCAACTGTGGCTTAAAGGCTTTTAGTTATTGGATGGCAGTGGGAATATTATAAGCTGATTACGCTTTAAGCTAGACATAAAAAAACATAACCCTCCTGGCGCAGTCGGGTAATAAAAACGGCATTTTTTTAAAGGTCAAGTCTATTTCTTTAATACCTACCTATTATAAAAAAAAATACCGTAATTTAAAATAAAATGAGAGTTCCTTAATTTCTCATTTCAAGTCTGGTCTTTTCATTATTCTAATTTGAGTAATTTAAATCTGGTTTAGTAAAGTGCTCTAATTTCTAGACATTATTGTTTTGTGTCTGATAATAATAACACTTTTAAAAAAGTTAAATCACTCTCACACTTTTGAATTGTCAACGACAAATAAAAATGTAATTAAACACTACAAAAATTATGGTGCTATAGTCCCAGTCACAAGACATGATAACTGTGAAAGTACCGTAGATGCCCATTCCAAGGAGTAGATCTCTATGGAGAAGAACTAAAAAATCCATGGACACTCTTTTTAGATCGCCAGAATTATGACACAACCTTTGTTACATCATTCATTTTGAGAGGTACATCATGTGGGAACGATGTAGCAAGTTAAAAGAGTCCTTAAAAAATTAAAACAAAGGCAATTCGAAAACAAAATGATCAATAAAATCAATCATTGATGATTCGTTTACATTCTGGTGTAGCTTTGGAATTTCTCCTGTATCATAGATGCGTTTGCAATATTTGAACTCACAGTCACGAACACCCAGACCCGGAACAACTAACTACAACTACTTATACATCATTTGTTCTGTGTCTGGGTGTAATTTATCTATAATAAATGTATGTATTTAGAAATATATAAGTATGTTTATCAGTTGTCTAGTACCCATAACACAAGCTCTGCTTAGCTGGGGACTAGATGGCGTTGTGTGATAGTTGTGGAATATTATTATTATTTCGTTTATCATTTAAATATACATATTTTTACATTTTTAAATATTTTTAAAGAAGGAATACAAAAAAAAAACATTTAAAAATACAAAAATAGAGGTTCATGTGTGGGAGCAGGGTCCATGCTACCGGTGGTTAGGGCTCCAGAGACAGGAACCTCCTCACAATACGAGCCGTATCGAGGAGTACTGCCTTCTGAATCAGGCCCTTAATCCAACCCCTAGAGAGAGCCTCGAAAGGTGTTCGTCGAGGCTCTTTGCCATTAGGCCATTGGCCGTTATTATTATTATTATACAGATATTTTGTTCCGTGCGGGAATCGAACCTACGACACACTGCATTAGATCGTCGATCCACCTTGTGTGTGCAAAACATTAGCTTTTATAATAATAGATTAGTAATATCATTAAATTAGAACTAAAACATGAATTTAAGGCTTAAATAAACTTTTAAATCGGTAAAATCAGGACCTAAGTACTTAATAACTTAAAGTAAGAGTACGCCCACAAACTTAAACTTAAGTTCTGGAAAGTTCCGTCTTCTCTTTTAAATGCGACAACTTTTTAAATAGGATTCCAATGATTTGAAAAACAGAGAGCAAATGTTGCAGACCAAGTTGCTAGTAGTAAAAACTTTTACGGCATCAAACTAAATAGGATATTATTCTATTGGAATAATATCGTGGTACCACTAAAACTTTTAAACGTCTGTTGAACACTAACTTGTCTAAAAAAATGTCAGATTATGACGTTGAAATAAGGTCCGTTTTGCAGTCACACTTTTTTTTAGACAAGTGTTCAACAAATGTTTAAGTTTTTGTAGTAAGGCTGTTAAAGTTTTTTTTTCTGTATCAGAGGTTTAAGTCCCAGCTTAAAAAGCGTGTTATAAGTGTGTGCGAATCTGTTTTTAAATAACTGAAATATTCGAATGTAGGTTATTTTAATTTTAATGCTAGTTTTCTATAGATGGTTCCTATTCATTTTGTATCAAAATCAGTTCAGCAGAACAAATTCAAATAAATTGAAGATTGGGAACATCAAGCGTGTGAACACCTCGGAACTATAGAAAATTCTTACAAAATAGTCCCTTGTGTTTCACAGGCTACATATTTTAAACGTTTTCATGATCGACCGACAAAAACGGTACTGAAGCCACGGGGAACACGCAGAGAAATGTTTACGAGAACTTCTGGTTGCAACCGTGACAGCAACTAGTAGACTTAAGTAGTACAGTACAGTAGTAGTAGCACTAGTTGCCTTTACAAAATTTCTAGTAATAAATACTAAGTAAGTAGTAGATATAACAAGGACGTAGTATTTATTACTAAAAATGTTTTAAAGTCAACTAGTAAGTCTTGCTGTCACGGTTGCAACCAGAAGTTCTCGTATAGGTAGCCAGACATTTCTCTGCGTGAAGAGCTAATAAGCAATACTTAATTAATTTGACAATTGCTAAAAATTATATGTACTTACGATATAACACCACGCGGCTCCTCGTACCCCCCTATCTGCCTCTATATAGCCCGTAACCCTCTCTAAGATATACCTATTTGTGTATTAAAACCCAAAGAATACAATGCAGCAGTTTTAACGTGAACGGAACAGAAAAAACAACAAACATGTTGAAGTGTGTCTAGGTAACACACTTTTAACATTTATAGTATTAGTAGCATTATACAAAAATTACTGTAATAATGTGGATATAAATAACCTTATTTTAATTTCGTATTAATGTATTCCAGCTTTCCTCTCATAAATAAAAACACAATACTTGAATCGCTTTCTAATTAACATCATCAATTTCGAACTTGCCACTCCTGCCAATCGTATAAAACTGAAGAAAAAGTCATTTATAATGAAAGCATTAACGACAGACGGAAATCTTGGATATCATATTTCACGAACTTGTCAATTTTTAAGTTAGAACGGCGGTATATGGAAGGGAAAGTAGACGGGAGACTGTAAATGGTAATGTTATTAATCTTTATTATTTTTTTTTCACCTAACTTCTCTATCGCCCAAAATAATTGATATTCAACCGCAATCCAAATCACGTTCATTTGTTTTTGACAGCTGCTTCTCACTGGACATCTTAAAGACTCGAATAGGCAAATTCGATCCTTGATTGGTAACAGACAGAAGTTCCAACCGAAGATAGCAATCAAGATATATGTATTATCAATTTCCAGCATTAATTATGTTACTTTAATTTGCACAGACGTCAGCCGGTCAACCAACCCAATCTGTCAAATTTTACTAATCGAACAGTAACTTTCTACTATTTTGAAAAAGTTGAATATCTATTAAAGAACCACTTGACATTTAGTGTGTGTCAAACCGTCAAAAAAATGGTTGTATGTGATGTTGACTTTTATTAGTAAAATGTACCTTTTACAAATAAAATACGTTACATACAATAAAAAATACTCGTATGTCAAAAGGTTCACAGCTCAGCATTTATGTCATGACTGATACATAAGCGAAAATAATCACTGTGTTTCGTATAAAGCTTAATGTAGGACACGTGTATGGTTTTGCGAACATGAAGTATTCATAAGAAAAAGTATGAGTAAGTAATGTTGTATACTCTTCGTGACTCATAAAAAAATGTTTGATGAACAAGTGCAGATAGTGTTCTGTACTGTATCAAGCATTTATTGAGGTTTAAAAATGAAACCTCTTTTTCTGAATTTCAAAAAAACTCATTACTAAAACTTCTCTGAGCTTACAAAAATAAAAAAATATACAAGTCTAGAAGAAAACTACATTTTAAAATTTGAATTTTTTATTTATTTTTTAATTTTTTATTTTTTATTTATTACCATAACTAAAAAATTACAAATCTAAAAGGCACATTGTTGATGGGAAGTTTTGAGCTGATCTAGACTTTTAATAGATCTCGACTGTTATTTCCTCCTTTTTACCCGATAGCAGAGAATTACATCCCCAAATGGTTAGCAAACTCCAAAGTTTTAAACAATAAAACCTCCTTCGAACTTCTTTGGAAAAAAAAAAACTTAAATTGCACCAGTCGCCCGTCTACCCCATTCTAAATTGGAAGTAACTCGCATTTTCAATAGAGGGGGAGACTAAATTTATTTTCGAAACTTGCTAAAACAAAGATAAATTTGAATCGACTCCGCTAAGATTAATGTCCCAAGTTTCGAAGAGACCAGTGGTTGATGGGAACGAATGTCGTGTTAGAATGAACCAGTATGAGATTACTTAGAGATAATGGATAAGACGGAATTTAATATAAGAGGATTTTCATACATTAAAACTTCTAAGTCGCCTTTAGTTGAGTGATTAATCTATTGCACAAACACTTTAGTTGAAGACTGAGAGGGTTTTTGGTGTGATTTGACCTGAATTGACCTTTGCCCTGAAAGCTGTGATAAAGGGTCAATTAATTAATGCGTAACGTAAACATCAAGTAGGTACCTACTTGCTCATATATAGTTTAATGTCTTTGGTTATAAATTACTAGCTGATCCTGCAAGCGTTGTTTTGCCAGATATTGTTATTTCTAGTGCCACATAAAAAAATAAATAACAATATCCAAAAAATTAAAAAAAAAGTTAGGGGTGGATATTCCTTACCACTGAGAGGTATAAAAAATAGATAGTAGCCGATTCTCAGACCGCATTTCATTTCCATTTAAAATTTCATAAAAATTGGTCAAGCCGTTTCAGAGGAGTATGATTACTAACACTGTGACAAGAGAATTTTATTAAATATATTAGAAGAAAGAAGATGTAAATAATAATTGTACAATTTAGCAAAAATTACCAACATGTTATGGGAGACTCGTATGTATTCTTGATATAAAAAATACTTTTTGAAAAAATTAATACGATTAAAAAAAAAAACAAAAACAAGTGTGTCTTTGTTTCTTACTTCCTTGATAATTTTGCCACCAACTTACGAAAGATAAGTTATTAACATTTTTTGTTTTTTTTACCACATTTTTTTCTACCCAAATTACAAATGACAGACCACATCTGTTATCAACATAAACCAAAAAATAATAAATTAGAACTAAAGTTTTCCATCAGATATTTTAGAACGTTATCCAATTCCAATCCAATGAACACTGAATTTTATGTCTCGCCAAGACGGCGCTGCAATTTTACACAAAATCCATCTCGTGTGCGATTGTAATCAAGTTTCGCTGAGTCCGATGAAAATTCTTTAATTAGATTTTGTTTCTCTGCTAGGATGAATTTTATCTTAAGAGATTCTAGAAAAATGAGACTTTTAAATACAGACAGCATTCAAATTACCTTCAACTAAAGTTTAAGGATTAAATTCGGGTTTTGGCTTCTTTAAAGCGTTATCATCTTGATAAATACTCCAAAAAAAATTATTTTACTAGAAGAGCTTAATTTGTTATCACGGATTAGTTAACTCTTTGAAAAATAATATTAATTTTCATGTTTACAATTATTTTTCCTCAGATTCTAACAGTCATATCTATGTATATCTGTTGTTGAAATACAGTGTATTTTTAACTTATTTTTTTAACTATCAAATTCTATTATTTATCTAAAATCTCTCAAGTGGCCTATAAGTAATTTAAAAAAAAGAACCGGAAAACAACAAAAAAAAACAATATTCCCGTTAATTTGTGTAAACACTGTTTTATTTTTAACAGAAGCTACTTTTCATGCAGTTTTGAAGGCAATCAAGAATGCCAAAAACACTTTCAACCTTAATAAAACTTATCCAACGTCGAAATTCATTATTTCATTTGATAATGTTGACACGAGAACAGGAACTGTCTCGTGATTTATACATAAATATCGCAGGTGACCCAGTTATGGTGTGTGCGGGACCACAGAACGGAACAGCGTAAAGGAAAAGAGGGTAGCGGATTGGCAGATTTAGGAAAATAGTTTCCATCTTTACATGGTATTAAATAAAGTCACTTGTTGCGTGTTGAACACATTTTAAAATTTCTTTCATTCCGAGTTTAACGCAATGCTAACTGCTAGGTGCAGGACTGCGCCGCTTGGGCAGAGCACCGCCGCGCCGCGTCCTCACGGCGGCGATTGTCGGAGACCTCTCGCGCCCGGCATTGTCGAGGCCATGCTACGGGGCGAGACGGAGTGGGAAATGGTCGCCTCCTTTTGCACAGAAGTCATACTCGTGAAGGAGGAGCCATCCCAAAAGTGGCTACAATACTCCATACGGGATCGGATTTGTGCTTTGTAAAGAGTTAAAAGCTGTTCAGGCATGAAGTACCGTATCACTTTATTTAGGAACCAAAATACGAAAATATTACCCTCCTTTGCATCGCGCAGTCGGGTAAAAAGCGAATAAATTCGAAACAAAACGTTTTGATTCTAACTTCATTGTTCAATCAATTGAGGTAGGTCTTGTGGGCTAGGTAGGCTTATCCGAAACAAGCCGCTTCCACGATTCTATTTTCATCATCATCATCATCAGCCTTTAACGTTCCCACTGCTGGGACACAGGCCTCCTCTCTGTGAGAGGGAGTGGGCTATAATCCACCACGCGGGCCCAGTGCGGGTTGGTAGATGTCACATGTCTTCGAATTTTTGGTTCTAGGACATGCCGGTTTCCTCACGATATTTTCCTTCACCGTTTCTTGAGAGCAGTGGTGATGAAATAAATTACACAAAGTAATGCGCCTGGCGGGGTTCGAACCCACGACCTACAACTCGTAATTCGGGACAGATACCACTGGGCCACCACTGCTCTCTCTATTTTGGGATTCTCGATTCTATTTTGGGATCTCGGAATAACATTGATTTGATCAACTTAGCGCGTACTTCTGGTCCGTGTTATTGATGAAAATTTTTATTAAAAGAGAGAGATACTGAAAGATTTAACAAACATCCTAAATTAAATGAAAGGAAAACCAGGCAATCTTAAATTAATTTAATTATTTACAAAAAATGGTAAACTATCTAATTAGTTGCTCGTTGCCTTTCATTTAATTTATCATGTTTGTTAGAGAGATTTCATCCTTATAATTGACCCTAACGATCGATGCAATAAAAGGACAGGGTATATTTTTTTCAGATTTTAGCCGGTTCGATTCCCGGGTGTGGGAGAAGAGAAGTTTCGAAAATCTTTGAATGCAGTTTTCTTTCTATTCAAAAATAAAGGAATGTTTCCTTTGAGTAAAATTTTCTATCTGCAGTATTAAGAGTACTTGCCCTCCAGGTGGCATTACAAAATTCATTAGAGTTTTTTGCACGTTCTTCTCCATAGAGATCTACGACTTGGAACGTGCATCTACGGTACTTTCACAGTTTTTATGTCTTGTGACTGGGACTGTAGCACCATAACTTTTTAGTGTTTAATACTTAATATTCCTTTAATTGTCTATGACAATTCAAAAGTGCCTGTAACTGGCCTACTTGAAATAAATGCTTTGATTTTGATTTTGATGATTCCACCCTGTATACGTGCAAAATTTCAGCTCAACCGGAAACCGGGAAGTGAATCAAAAACTTGCAAAATTTGATCACAGAAAACGTGACAGGTGAAACTAAATAAAAGCTTGTGAAAAAACACACACTTTTATCCATCACTCGCTTATGCTTTACACCACACAACACTTTCCCCCGAAGGTCTGCTCAGTTCTCTCAAGGGTACTAGTGTGTGCTCAGTTTAGAATGAGTTATGAACATCGGGCGAGAAAACTTTTTTATACGCTCCCCTTGCACTTCCATTTTATTCCTCCCTTTTATTAATTGTTCCAAGTTTTTGTCAAAGCATTTTCTGGCCAGTCTTACTGTGAGTAAGTGCTTATTGAAGGCATTAAAAGTTTTAATGCAAGATCAGTTTTTTATCCGGCTTTTCTCACGTATGAAAATTTTCTCGTTCATTGGTATTCAATGGTCTGGAATAATGTGTGTGTCGTGTCAGTATTTTGGGTCGGTGACTTGAAAGAGCATAGGTCAAACATTATTCGCTTTGTTTGCAAAGTGAAACAAAATATTAGCAATGTCTGAGGCGGAATACTTGAAATACTTCTTCTGAATAGGAACTTTTCGGCTTCTTCTTAACTTAGAATTTGTTTAATCAAAATGGAATGTAGTAGTTTGACACTACTACAAGAGGGCGCAACGCTACCGAAAGACTTTTGACCATGGAATGAAAGACTCGACATCGCTTGTGGGGTTGTGATAGCTTAGTTGGTTAAGCATCTGGAGTACTTTCTAGAAAGACGAATGCTTCGAGGTTCGTTTACCACTTCTTCTTTGGCTGGACCAAAAAATCTTCAAAATGGAAACATGCGAGTGATATTTGCGTCGTGGCTATCTTTTTACACCTCCAAAACGAGGTGATTTAATTTGTCTAAGGCATTATCTATAATATCTATGTACCTACCTATCTACGTCGATTGCTTCGAGCAACATCTATACATCACATTCGGTATTACCATCTGTCAGGAGCGGCATGACCTATTGATACTAAGCTTCTGTACGTAGAATACATTAGCGTTTCAAATGTATGTAGAACGTTAACCTAATCTAGTGACATTTATTGAATGTGACATATTATTATGTCACCTTAGGAATGTAAACATCGTTTGTCTGATATCTTGTGGGATTATACATAACTAGCTGGCGCCAGCGGCTCCACCCGCTACATATCGAAAATGATCCTGCGGGAAGATTAATCCAGGTTTTAAACTAGGTATCAGTATTATACCTTTCATCCAACTAGATTCAGTAGGTTTTGCGCTAATTTCCAAATCATACATCCTCACAAATTTTCACATTTGTAAGAAAGAAAGCTTGATAAATTGTAACCTACGTACATGTTTTTTTTACAAACCCGCTGTAATTTTATAGGCCTATCCACACCATGGAGTATCTACGCAAGAAAAACAAACGTACTCACTCTAGCCCAGTTTCTACCACGAAAGAGTAATGTGCGAGAAATAGGAGACACGGGCTCCTACTTAATAATAATAATAATAATAAACATTTATTTGCAGACCTTGAAGTCCATAGTAGAATATTAGTACCTACACATTACAATTAATATTGAATTTAAATACAATTAATACTCAAAATAACAATAACATAATCAAACACATAATCAAAATCATAATCAAATAAATAATCACAAATAACATAATGAAATAGGTTTTCATTTCTACCAATAAAAAGTTCGGAATCGCTAGCGAGCTCATTTTCACTTTGAGTTATTAATGGGCTCGCTACGCTCGTGACAGAAGTTGGCTTTAATACCAGGGATACCGTATTACCCAGTTACTGGGATGTGGGGGTCAGATAGGCAGTCCCTCCTCCATGTAAAATACTGATATTCAGCTACATCCAGTTCGACTAGAAGCTGAATCCAACATAGTTAGGAAAAAAAGGCTGGGCAGATGATGATGATGAAATTGTTTTATTTCATAACATGTCATTAGAAATGCCCAGAGTACTAACCTTGATTATTCATTTGAAACGCAATTTACTTCAATTCGTCATGCATTTCATTTGATAGATATCACAAACAAGATGATACAAAACACGACTACAGTATTTTACAAAGAAATATCACATTTACTTAAGGTTGTTCTGTTTTGTGGGATACTTTTTTGTTTATTAAGTGAGTGAGACTTTTCAGCCCGATTTTATTTTGACACTTTTATTAATGTTTAAACATCTATTAATGCCAGATTTCATTTATATGTATATTTACAAATTAATAACTGGTTGACCGAGCTTCGCTCGGTTTTTAAAATGTCTATATCTTGGGAACCGAGCTTTTCTCGAACCTGGGACCTTGATAAATCGATTCCTTGAGCCGAAAAACCCCTAATCTGTAACTTTCATGAAAATCCTTGGAGCCGTTTCCGAGATCCTGATTATATATAAATATACAAGAATTGCTCGTTTAAAGATATTAGATTTATTAGCAATCAAAAACATTTGTACGAAATTACCATTCCACGACATTTCTTTCAATGGAGTGTTAGTGGCTGACCATTGGAAAGTCATAATGAAGCCATTATATTAATAGATTATCGTTATCAAAATAAAGAATTATGAAATTGATGATAGACACCATGATATACCATTCTGACACTTGCAATATTTAGCAGGTGAATTTTTCATTCTGCAAAATAATTCACTAATACTTTTTCTATCACCACAGTTTACCACTGCGATGTACAAGCCGAAGGCAAGTTACGTCTCGATGAATACCATCACGTAAAAAATTTGTTCAGTCTT
Organism: Agrotis clavis; assembly: GCA_954870645.1. NCBI lineage: Eukaryota > Metazoa > Arthropoda > Insecta > Lepidoptera > Noctuidae > Agrotis > Agrotis clavis. Next base: position 8,143,357 of record OX940941.1, read on the forward strand.
GTTGATCCCTTTGAACTGCCCAAAGGCATAGAACTACAAAACATGGAAGAGCTAACGAATTGTACCTGTCCCCGGTCATTTTACGCTTGTTGTGGCGAAGATAAAGTCACCTATTTCAATCCGTGTGTCTTAAATTGTATGAATAGGACCAAGTTACGACGACTGGGCCCCTGTATTTTATATAGAAGATCGAATGGTATTTCTCTCGATATGATGATTCCATCGATGTGGAAGAATACGACTACCGATTTTGAAATAACGCCTGATGAGGACTTGGACACTGTGGTTTTGTCAGTACCGAGTTTCAATCAGAATGGTTGATGATTTATTGTTTTGAGTACTCGTTGTATTTCTTTTTAATTAATTAAACGGATGTGAAAAGAGCCTTGATATTTTTTTTCTAGCCTTGTTCAGCCACTACGAAAAACCAAACGGTTTACTTTCTATCTGTATGTCACAGCTACTTTATTTCGAAACTATTAAGACTGTGGGTCTCGGGACGGGTAGGTTCCTGGCACTAATAGGCTATAGGATATACACGGCGCGTTGTGTTCCACGCGCGCCTCAAAGTGTCGCGGAACTTATTCAATTACCGTGACCCTGGAACGTAAAGGGCTATTGAAGGATACCGTGGGTTTTAGTTAGTACGAGTCTGACAGTAAGGGTTCCGGGAGGAGTCATTTGATGATTTTACCACATCAAAAAAAGTTTAAATCATTTTCTACAAGACATCTATAAAAATATGCTATGGCGTTTTGAATGTGTATTCAATTTGTTAAGAGAGCAAAACACATTTCATTTCTGTTTTCTGAAAAGCGAGTGAAAAGGAACCTCGAAAAGAAATTCCATTAAATCTTAAGCCAGTATAAAAACCAATCCTTTTTAAGAACTCTTATACACAATCATGTTGGTATGACGTATACGTAGGAAAAAAAACGTTTACGTATACGTAAACGTTTTTTTTTCTTTTTAGTATTTGCTGTGCTTAGAGATAAAGATGCTTTAAATCTGCCCCAGGAAAATCAGATAGATCAGTTGTAGATCTACCTCAAGTACGAGGAGTTCGTGCCTAAATAATTACAGCCACACAGGCCGAGGTTGGTTTGTGGTTGCGTGACCATCTGTCATAGCGAGTTTCCTCTGTGCCTCGGAAAGCACGTTAAGTCGTTGGTCCCTGCTGTCATTTGTAGATCTTTGACAGTCGTTACTGTTAGTCCATGGGGTATCGTATTATCCAGTTACTGGGTTGTCAAGGTCCGATAGGCAGTCGCTTCTTGTAAAATACTGATAATCTAGCTGCATCTGGTTCAAATGGAAGCCGACCCCAATATAGTTGGGAAAAGTTTTGGCAGCTGATGATGTTGATCCACCACGAGTAACATTCCAACTGCCGGCCACGCTCGAGCTGCAAACACTGTAAAAAAAAATCATACCACTATTACTATTCTATAACTTCTATTATGGACGGAATAAGTAGAAACAGAGTCACGACGTAACCTCCAGTGTAAGCACCTGTAGTTTCAAGGGGTTTACCATAGCGCGACGCTGTCTGTACTATCAATCATTTGTAGAAAGTGTATTTAAGGGCGCGTATTCCGAAAGTTGGCAACGTGCAAATAGCTGTCAAATATTTATAAATTTAATTAGGTATGTAGTTAGTAGCACTGTATGAAAATAAGAAATATGGCTCTGTAGTGCACTAAAAAATTGATACAAGAATGCAATTAAAACACTAAATTTGATGTTTTAACCGTTTCAGGTATAAAAAGGCATTTGGAAACCTAAAGTATTTTTTTACATCTAAAACTTTATATTCGGTGTCACGATATTATTTATTGCATTCCCTTATCAATTTTCAGTGCACTACAGAGCCATATTTTTTATTTCCATACAGTAACATTGACAAATTAATTAAAACTTGTTAATATTTGACAACTATTTGCGACGTTGCCAACTTTCAAAATACACGCTCTTAATCTACAAGTAGTTGTTACGAGTCTGAGTGTTATTGTATGTAACATAAGAGGATTTTCTTTTCAATAAAATTAAATTAAAAATTTAAAAAACCCCCGACACAAAAAAAAATACGTCACGTTGGGGGACCGCTCCAAATTATTTATTATCTACGATTTTTTTCGGTCCCCCAACGTGACGTATTTTTTTTATAATTATTAATAAATAATTAGGTACTTTAAGATTGAGTTTCTTTTATTATTTAGTGCTTTTTAAAGGGATCTTGGTTTTTGTGTCGGGGGTTTTTTAAATTTTTAATTTAATTTTATTTGATAATTTTTATAGGTACACACTTATTATTATATCATTTTATGTTGGGCGGTTACAGCACAAATTATTTAATAACCCACGTGATAAATCATCTTTAGCAGAATTGCAAAGACTGAGATGTATTAATTGACACTCTCACTTGACAATCGGATTTCCATGTCCCAATTTTCTCTCCACCAATTTTCTCATCAAAGCTGAGATCACTCTCGATTAAGTCATCAGTATTCCCTTTCAGTGGATTTCATTTGCAGGGCCCCCGTAAGGTCTACTGGCGCCTGTGTGCAAAAAAGGATTTTGGCGCCCCTTAAAACATTTTGAATTATCTTTTTTTTATGGTTGATAGGTCAGTGGTGTATTTTAAAATTCAGCGCCCATGGGCTGTAAAGCTTGCCGCCTTGGAACTTAAACGCAAAAGAAACAATCAAGTGCTACTCAAACTTCACACCCAGAGTGCCATACCACCTTAGAGAAGACAAACATAAAATTTTAAAATTTGTAGACCTAAAGAAGAATAACTTACATAAGAAGCATATGTAATTGAAAAATGAGCTATCAAAAGAGAGGTCAAGAAAAGCGAATGTCAACCTTATTGGAAGCCCGAGCGAAGCGAGCGCGAAATTTTTTAGGTTTTTGGAATATGACAAGGTAATTAGGTAACGCAGTTAGCTGTAAAAGTAAAACGTTTCCGGACTTCAAGTTTAATCTAAAAGTGAGGTCAAATATTTGAAGTCTTTAGTACTTAAACCTAATCCTATATATTATAAGTTCTCAACTCCTATTTCAAAATTATTTTTTTCATAAATCTTTTTTTCAAAATTTTTTTGGGCCCTCTCTTGGCTTTGGGGCCCTTAGAGCATGGCGGCCGTGTGCATTGCACACTTTGCACATATGATAGCGGGAGCCCTGTTTATTTGAGACCTCACTCGTGTATATTTGCAGACATTCGGTTATTTTTCCCCACTTTTGACCCCTAGGTACAACTCGGCTCCACCGATTTTCATCAAACACATCTATATTCTAAGAACACTCGACACGTAAGTCACCATTATTACAAAAAAAAAACTAAATTGAAATCGCTGACATACACACAGACAGACAGACATACATACAAACAGACAGACACATCAAATTTATAACACCCCTCTTTTTCCGTCGGGGGTTAAAAATGAGCTATCAGAAGAGAGGTCAAGAACAGCGAATGTCAACCTTATTGGAAGCGCGAGCGAAGCGAGCGCGAAATTTTTTAGGTTTTTGGAATAGGACAAGGTAATTAGGTAACGCAGTTAGCTGTAAAAGTAAAACGTTACCGGACTTCAAGTTTTAATCTAAAAGTGAGGTCAAATATTTGAAGTCTTTAGTACTTAAACCTAATCCTATATATAATCATCATAAGTTCTCAACTCCTATTAAGAATTTTTTTTTCATATCTTTTTTTCAAAATTTTTTTGGGTCCTCTCTTGGCCTTGGCGCCCTTAGAGGATGGCGGCCGTGTGCATTGCACACTTTGCACATATGGTAGCGGGAGCCCTGTTCATTTGAGACCCCACTCGTGTATATTTGCAGACATTCGGTTATTTTTCCCCACTTTTGACCCCTACAACTCGGCTCAACCGATTTTCATCAAACACAATTTATAATCTTAGAACACTCGACACGTAAGTCACCATTATTACAAAAAAAAAAACTAAATTGAAATCGCTGACATACACAGAGACAGACAGACATACATACAAACAGACAGACACATCAAATTTATAACACCCCTCTTTTTCCGTCGGGGGTTAAAAATGAGCTATCAGAAGAGAGGTCAAGAACAGTGAATGTCAACCTTATTGGAAGCGAGCGCGAAATTTTTTAGGTTTTTGGAATAGCACAAGGTAATTAGGTAACGCAGTTAGCTGTAAAAGTAAAACGTTTCCGGACTTCAAGTTTAATCTAAAAGTGAGGTCAAATATTTGAAGTCTTTAGTACTTAAACCTAATCCTATATATAATTATAAGTTCTCAACTCCTATCAAGATTTTTTTTTTCATTTTCTTTTTTTAAATTTTTTTGGGTCCACTCTTGGCCTTGGCGCCCTTAGAGGATGGCAGCCGTGTGCATTGCACACTTTGCACATATGGTAGCGGGAGCCCTGTTCATTTGAGACCCCACTCGTGTATATTTGCAGACATTCGGTTATTTTTCCCCACTTTTAACCCCTACAACTCGGCTCAACCGATTTTCATCAAACACATCTATTATACTAAGAACACTCGACACGTAAGTCACCATTATTACAAAAAAAAAAACTAAATTGAAATCGCTGACATACACGCAGACAGACATACATACAAAAAAACAGACAGACAGTCAGACAGACACATCAAATTTATAACACTCCTCTTTTTCCGTCGGGGTTTAATGTACTGACTAAAATCCACGATGTCCATTAATAGCCCTTTACGTTCCAGGGTCACGATATTCGTTAGTCCCGCGACATCAAACGATGCTAATAACACTCTCGATTAAGTCATCAATATTCCCTTTCAGTGCGCTTTCATTTAAGACCCCACTCGAGTTTATTTGCAAACCTCGGTTACCCTTCCCCATTTTTACCCCCACAACTTTTAAACGGCTCAACCGATTTTCATCAAACATATCTAAGAACACTCGCCCGTAAGTCACCTTTAATACAAAAAAAACTAAATTGAAATCGCTTCATTCGTTTGGGCTCAATGGTGCCACAGACAGACAGACAGACAGACAGACAGATACGTCAAACTTATAACACCCCTCTTTTTTCGTCGGGGGTTAAAAAATAGGTATTTAGAAAAACTCGTGCTGTCCCTCTCGCTCGTTGAAAAACCCCCGATCGTGCGATAGAGAGCGTTGCAGCTCGCGACTGACTGTGAGTATTTTTTATATGAAATTTGTCTCTCGGGAGAAAACGTTTTTTACATACTAAATCACGTCCAATCTCTTAGATTCTAGTGTCAATCGTTTCAACATATTATATTCTAGGTTTGTCGGTTTTGCTTTTTTTCTAAAACTTCTTTGTTTTTAAAATACAAAGGTTTTACTTCAATGAAGATTTTGTCATAAAAATAGTAACTTTTAGGCGCCTGTTACTTTCAATATATTATAAATTTTGAAAAAAAGAAAACCTATAATCCTAGTTTTTTACAGTGTCAGAAGCATTCTAAAAAATCATTGAGATAGGATAACATTTAGGGGCAGGAAAACGTGTTCTCTTTTAGTATGGACGAGCGCTCGGTAGACGATAGTCTTAAAATGTTTGACAATGCACCCACGATAAAGAAGAAATTTCTAGTGCGGGACATCGTTTTAAAAAACAAATGCTCTCCTGACTGGTTTTAAATCGAACCTACAATCTATAAGTCAATGGCAGTTACCACTGCGCCACCACTACTCCTATTTTTCATTACTCACAGTAAATTAACTTTCTTTTTTCAAATTGAGCTAAATTCTCATAAAACAAATTGCCTATTAAGTAATGTCATTAGCGTTACGTGTAATAACATTTCTAATTACTTAAGAATTTAACAGCAGACCACTTTGATCTTGGGTTTTGTGAAATACTAAAATGACAGTCCGCTTTTGGCAACTTTCTTTTATTCTGCGTAAGTAAATCCTTATTATACAAGACCAATCATTATTTAGACCACAGCTTTGCTCCCGTTTATGAGAATTCGATACCTAGTCAATTTAAAGACGAATAGCGCCATCCTGCTTCGTACTAGGTACTATTATAAACGTGAAAGTTTGTTTGGTTAGATGGATGGATGTTTGTTACTCTTTCGATGTTTAGTACACATAATATAATAACACATCAGAATAGTTTTTATGCCGATTTTATGTTTTCGTAGGAGAATTTTTGAGTTGTAGCGAGTGAAGCCGCTGGCATAAAGTTATATTTTTATATAAGCAATAACGCCTGCCAGAGAGAGAGACGCCTGTTTAGAGTACCTATCCAGAAGACGCAGTTTCGAACCCTGCTCGCACCTGAATTTTTCGTTCCTTAAAATAGTCTTTCATACTTAATTAAAAAAGTAATTTGGTTGTCCTCTCTTCTTCAATCTGTAGTCACAGAATGCAATTATCATAATATGTGTTGATCTAAGTTATAAACTAAATTTAAGTTTAAGGCCCGCTTGCACGAACCCGAGTTATCTTTTAACTCAGAGTTAGTTGCTAACACAAGGTTAAATTGACAGTTTGTCATACAATATTGTCAATTTAACCTCGTGTTAGCAATTAACTCTGAGTTTAAAAGATAACTCGGGTTCGTGCAAGTGGGCGTAAGAGTGACAAACATACAAACTTTCGAATTATTATATTATTGATTGTTGACACAACCGTCCCGTATGACGAGAATCTCGTGAAAGCTGAAAATGATAAACAAATTAAGTATCTTGATTTGGCTCTCGGGGTTGTCGTTATGTGGGATGTGGATTCAGCGATCATTGTGCCGATAGTCGTGTGAGTCCATGGCTTAATTGCTAAGAGCCTCGACCAACATCTTAGGAGGTTCTCGTTAGGCAGCTGCATCAAGGGCCTGATTCAGAAAGCAGTTCTTCTGGACACGGCGCGCATTGTAAAGAGTTTCCTCACCCTGGAGCCCTGACCGCCATATTTAAGAATGTAAAGAATAAGTTAAAAAAAAGGATTGTGAGGTTTTATGAAACCACAGTAAAAGTGAAACTTTTTCACAGCTGATGCGAACTATAGGCGCCGCCATATTGGCCTCGGCTGCTCTGACGAGCGCAACATGCAACACACCGACGAAAAAGTTTGAGACGATTTAATAATAGTTTCAGTTTAATAAGTAAAGATTAATCAGAAATAAGATTAAAGGGGTAGTAACAATTGTATTTTTTTTTTCAGTTCTTGGACTTCTTTACACAACTGTAGCTCAGTTTCGTGAGGCTGTAGGAGAACATTTCAGAGAGTGGTTCAACAAATATCCTTATGACCCACCATTATTAGATAAGATTGCATTTGGCGATAAAAAATGCAGTAATTGCCCGTACGTGTACTACCCCGTTTGTGGCACAGATAACAAGACTTACATAAACGAATGTAAACTTCATTGTAAAAATAGGGAGAAGAAGGAGAAAGTAAACATGACAAGAACGGGGCCTTGCAAAGTCTTCCCGGACTAACCACTTAAAGACGGTTAAAAAATGTATTTATGAGTTCCATATTATTCAATAGTTTCAGAAGATTGCGTGGTTTTTAGTCAGTATTTTCATGTAGAGACTATAGTATAGAAATAATTTTGGTTTGTGATTATTTAATTAAAATAAAGATATAAGTAGTTACTTGTGGATAACACGTTTTCATTTATTTTTATCTTCCCTCCTATCAGTAATAGGTTAAAAAAGTAATATTTAAAACACTTTTGATGGCCAAGACAAGTAGTAAGGATGCCAGGCCAATAAATCTCAGCCCCTTCGTATACAGCGCGACGCAAGTCCCCGATACCTTACGACTTTGGCACCCACGTGCCTGTGTACGAACCTTTATGGTATTGTATTGGGGCAAAGTCGTAAGACCCCATTCGCACGAGCGCTTTTCTTCTGGGCGTTAGAAAAGCGCCGAGTTTTAACAAAAAGTGAATTGAACTTAAATGTCACTCCCCATACTTAAAATCAAGTTCATTTCGAAAAAAAGCGCCGCGCATTAAAAGCGCTGGCATGTGAACATGATACATGGGAATGCATTTGTTCTATTTCGGACACTTTTTTAACGCCCTTAGATAAGCGGTCGTGCGAATGGACACTACTAAGGCATCGGAGACTGGCTGTTCGTATCCGAACATAGATTTTAAATATTTTATTTTATTACGCTGGCTACATGCCATTTTCTTTTGTTACTGGCAACAAGGTGTTGCGAGAAAAAGGAAGTCACGATAAAAATCATGGTGGAATAACGTTAAAAAGTGAAAGGTGTGCGTTTATAAAAATTATAGATCATATCCAATAAAGTGATTCTCAATTGATTTCACAAAATAATTTTATTTATGTTTTCGCCACGAACATAAATTTGGTTCCGATACCGAAGAAATTTGGTTCCGATACCGAAGAAATTTGGTTCCGATACCGAAAAGTTTTGTTCCTGTTAATACTGCAAATAAAACGCGTGGACGTGGCGCGTGGAGGAGAATTTCCTGCGGTCTTGGCGGAGGGCCTGGAGGATTGTTGAAGAATTTATTCGGCACTATACATCAGGGCTTCATCTGCTGGCTTGCGGGGCCTTCAAGTGTCGAGCGGGGAATCAAAAAATTTATCATCGTATAAAACAACCAAAAATTGGTTAATAAGGTATTTATTCATGTTGTACCGTGCAAGAAAGAGACGGCAGCAAAATCAAGAATAAGATCAAAGTTTTCGTTTTTGTTTGGAGCTGGAACGCAAACCAAGTGAAGGCAGTCAAGGTGGCGCGGTATTCAAAAGGTCCAATCAGGAGAAGAAAAAATCCGACCGTGCAAGTTGTACCAACCTCACCAGCGTAGCGGAGCATCGTGATTCGTCAGCATCGCATGTCGTCAAGTTGCCTGTGTGGAAAAACGTGTCGTGTCGTACGCGACGATTTGGTCAATTCATCAATATCTACGCCATTTTGTATTGAATTTATGATTTTTCCGGTGTTTGTGCGCAACGAAGTTGAACAAAGACATTAAGTTACTATTGTACAAATTACAAGTGACACGATAAAGGCGAAGAGTATTTGTTATTTAAACGATCGGTACAATGGCCGATTTACAAGAACTTCTAGCTCAGAGGGGCTATGTTAAAGGTAGTATTACTCGACTATACAAGTATTCACAAAACAATCTCTCTGAAATACATGAAGAGTTGCTCAAAGAGAAGTGTAAGAAATTGTCAGAAGCATTAAAGGAGTACGAAACTTTAAATAAAAAAATATTGTATTTATGTCCTAACGATAGGGAAGATTATGGTGAAGTGGAAGATAAATATTACACTGCAGTTTCCACTTTAAATAAAGCAATTAATACATTATCTATTCACAAAGATGTTAACCCTCCTAAAGGTGAATTTAAAAAGTTACCTGTAGTAAACATAGCTTCATTTAATGGCAAAAATGTAGTGGATTTTCCACCATTCATTAACATGTTTAAGTCAGTTATTGATGCAGATGGTCGGCTAAGTTTATGTGAGAAACTGCATTATTTACGCTCATTCTTGGCTGGGGAGGCTCTAGATCTGATAAAAAATTTAATGTTGAATGATGAAAATTATAATGTTGCATTGGAGCTGCTAAACAAAAGATTTAACAATAAATTACTCATAGTTAATCATCATGTTAACAACATTCTGGAGTTGCCCATAGTCACAAAATGCACTGCTCAAGGTTTGAGGTCTCTTGTTTCAGTGATATACTTAAACATTGCTGCACTAAAGAATTTGAAGGAGCCGGTGGAGCACTGGGACACCTTACTGGTTAATATAGTGTCCAAAAAGGTAGATAATTACACTAACAGAGGGTTCCATCAGGAACGGCTCAGCAAGGAGGTACCCAAGTTGTCCGAATTTCTAGATTTTCTGGAACGGAGGGCTATTGCAATGGAAAACACCACTGATGATAAGTCATCCCATTCCCAAAGGCCGGTTAAGGTAATGAGCGGTATAAGCACATCCAAGCATACATCATGTAAGTATTGTCAGCAGACACACAAGCTTTATGAGTGTTCAAAATTTAAATTGGCTTCTGAGAAGGAAAGATTATGCTTTGTTAATGACAATAAGCTTTGTAAGGTATGCCTAAATAGCCATAAAGGAAAGTGCTTACTAAAAATAAAATGTGAGACTTGTGGAAAAGGACATAATACGCTTTTGCACGACAATGCATGTAGTAATACGGCATTGCTGGATAAACCAGAAAATAGTGCAGGAGTCAATAGGGTGGCATTATCGAGTGCTACAGCTTACACAGATGTTTTATTGCCCACAGCTATGGTGCGCTTGGCAAAGGCTGATGGTACGTTTATCACTGCTAGGGCTCTACTTGACTCGGGGAGCCAAGTATCATTTATCACTGAAGGCTTGGCCGATGAAATTAAATGTAAATTAAGAAGGAATGATCAGCTTATCATAGGTGTGTGTCAAGGTGAAAAAAATGTATCACGTAGGGCTGATTTCACTGTTTACTCAACCACAAACAACAACAGTGTTGCAGTTTCATGCTGTGTTGTTAAAAACATTGCATGTCCATTACCGCAGCAGTCGTTTGACATTTCACAGTTTACTTTTCCTTCTTATGTTCAGCTGGCTGACAAAAACTTCAATAAAACTGGTGAACTGTCTTTGCTATTGGGGTGTGATGTATTTTTCCAGGTGCTGCTTCGTGAGTCCCTACCAGTAACTCCATCAGGACCTTACCTGATAAACACTATTTTGGGATATGTTGTGGCGGGCAGTCTCCCTATCAGCTCAGGAGGGATAAGTTCTTCTAATCTTTGTTTGATAGTAAATCCATATAACTGTAAAAAGGTATGTAATACATGCATTACTAATAAAGATAGTCAGCTTGAACAAACAATGTTAAAATTTTGGGAATGTGAAAATGTCACCACGGTATTCAAAGAAGATACTTCTGAACATGAGCAAGCTGAAAAAGTATTTCAGGATTCTGTAACATTAGAAAACAACAGGTTCAGGGTTGCTTTACCTTTAAAAGTTGATTTGGATAATACAGGGTTAGGTCATTCATTTCCCATGGCTTTGAGTAGATTGCACAACTTAGAAAAGAGATTTGCTAAGGATGATAACTTGTTTCAACAATATAAAAAGTTTATATCAGATTATATACAGCAAGGTCATGCCAAATGCTTAGATACTAAAAGCAAAGAGCTGGATATGGCCAAGTTAAACTTTATTCCTCATCATCCTGTTTTAAATCCTAATAGCAAAACAACACCAGTCAGGGCTGTGTTTGATGGAAGTGCAAAAACAAAAAATGGTTTAGCATTAAATGATATTTTGTTGAATGGACCTGTTGTCCAAAGTGATTTGTTTGACATTTTGATTTTGTTGAGAACCTACAAATATGTATTGCTCTGTGATGTTAAGGCTATGTACAGACAAGTATTTCTGGATGAAAAATATTGTGGGTTGCAAAATATTCTTTGGCGTGAAACCAGGGAAAGTCCTGTACAATGTGTTCAATTACAGACTGTAACATATGGTTTAAGAAGTTCTGCCTTCCTTGCCACTCGCTGCTTAGTTGAACTAGCGCAAAGATTTAAGGAGCAGTTTCCATTGGCTGCATTTTGTTTACAGAACTCTAGTTACGTCGATGATATACAATTTGGCTGTGATGATATCTATGAGCTGAACCAGACAAAGAATGAGCTTTGCAAACTATTAAGTATGGGTGGTTTTGAATTACATAAATGGTGTTCAAATGATATTAGCTTACTAAAAGACATTCCTGTTAATCTTCATCAATTAGATAAAAAGGATTTTGATAAAAACTGTTTGTATGTTAAAACATTAGGGTTAATCTACAATGTCAAAACTGATAGTTTGGAAATTCAATGTCCTGTAAAAGAGTTAAAGCTTGAATATACTAAGAGGGAAATGCTTAGTTTTATAAGTAAATTTTTTGACCCACTTGGTCTTGTAGGACCTATATTGGTCTCAGCAAAACTACTAATGCAAGAAGTGTGGTTTCATGACATAAGATGGGATCAGCCTTTGCCCTCAAATATTAATAAAAAATGGGTTGAATTTGCCAAGGATTTGATAAATATGCCATGTATTGCTGTTCCTAGGAATGTAAAAGGTATTTCATGTAATAGCTTTGAACTAGTTGGATTTTCTGATGCATCTGGCGTTGCCTATGGTTGTTGCTTATATTTAAGAGTGATAGGGCCTGATAAATGTGTAAATATTAATTTATTTTGTTCTAAGTCACGCATCAATCCTAAAAACAAAACATTAACAATACCTCGACTTGAGCTGGAAGGCACATTATTATTAGCCACATTGGCAACCAAAGTTAATACTAAATTATCTCTAAAATATAATGTGCGTACCTACTTATATTCAGACTCTAAGATAGTACTTGCGTGGCTTAAAACGGAACCTGTAAAGTTAAACATGTATGTTGCTAATAGAGTTAAGAAAATACTTCAGTTAACTCCCTCAAGTAAATGGTTTTATGTCAACACAGGAGATAACCCGGCAGATTGTCTATCGCGAGGTGTAAGTCCTTCTTCCTTGAAGGATAATTTATTGTGGTGGCATGGACCCAAGTGCATGGGGCATGCTGAATTTGTGCATGGCTCAATTCCACTGCTAATGTCCATAGAAGATATACCCGAAATAAAAGAAATAAATTTTGTACCAAAATCAAGCAATGTATGTGTTAAAGACAATACATTATTAATGATGTTGGAGAAATATTCAGATATAGAAAAAACTACTAGAATAATGGCATATGTGTTAAGATTTATAAACATTTGTAGGGCACAACCTGTTGAAGGTGTGAAAAAATTTAGTCCTATTGAGCTGGATTTTGCCCTGCAGACAATAATTAGATTAGATCAGGGTAAACACTTTCAAAGTGAGATTCAATGTATACAAGCTGGTAACAGTTTAAAATCCAGTTTGAGTAGTCTTAATCCTTTTCTTGATTCTGGTAAATTATTAAGAGTAGGTGGTCGATTGCACAATGCTGACTTACCTTATGCAGAGATGCACCCTATAATCTTAGCTAAAAAATCGAATGTTACTAAGGGGATTATATGGAGGCAACATATTAAATTAAAACATGCAGGTCAAAGTTTAGTTCTTAGTAGTTTGAGTGAAAAATACTGGATTCTTAATGCTTTACGCGAAATAAAATCTGTCTTATATAAATGCATTATTTGCTTTAAATTAAAGGCTAAGAATGCTACCCAATTAATGGGATCTTTACCTTTGGATAGGGTAAATATGACGAGGCCATTTCAGATAGTTGGCACCGATTATGGTGGCCCTTTTAGTGTCAAGCAAACTCGTATTCGCAATCCAGTAATAACAAAGGCCTATATTGTAGTATTCGTTTGTTTCGTAACTAAAGCCATACACATAGAACTAGCATCTGATATGTCAACAAAGACTTTTATGGGTTGCTTAAAAAGATTTATATCCAGAAGGAACAAGCCCACTAAAATTTATTGTGATAATGGTGCCTGTTATAAAGGGGCTGCTAATGTTTTAAAAGAATTGTATGAGTTGCACGCTTCCACAAGTCACCAAGACACTGTAATAGAATTCTGCAATGCGGAGAGAATATCCTTTCATTTCATACCAAGTTACTCCCCTGTGTTTGGTGGTTTGTGGGAGGCGGGCATTAAAAGTGTCAAGTATCATATGAAACGGGTAATAGGCAATTCAGTGTTAACCTATGAGGAATTGTATACTGTTATTGTGCAGATTGAGGGCATCCTTAACTCACGGCCGTTGACGCCTCTATCTAGAGACCCAGATGATATGTCTTATTTAACACCTGGGCATTTCTTAACAGGATCACCATTGTCTTCTTATCCTGAATTAAATCTAAGTAATGTGAATGTTGGAAGGTTATCCTTTTGGAAACAGTGTGAACAAATGCAACAATTATTTTGGAAAAAATGGCATAAATATTATTTGGTGCTTTTACAAAACAGACCAAAATGGAAAAATATCCAACCAAACTTAAAACCAGGTGACATGGTAATTTTAAAGTATGATAACATAAAACCCCTTGACTGGCCGGTAGGAAGAATTTTAAATGTAATGCCTGGTAAAGATGGATGTGTTCGTGCCTTAGAGGTTAAGACATCAAGGGGATCTGTCATCCGAACTAGTGTTATGAAAGTATGTCCTTTTCCTATTGATTAAGTTAATAGTTTAATTAAGTTTTAGAATAGTTTAGTTTTTTGGGTTCCACTGTTTTGTGTAGAAGGCCAGAGGCGCCCCCAGTATGTTCGTATCCGAACATAGATTTTAAATATTTTATTTTATTACGCTGGCTACATGCCATTTTCTTTTGTTACTGGCAACAAGGTGTTGCGAGAAAAAGGAAGTCACGATAAAAATCATGGTGGAATAACGTTAAAAAGTGAAAGGTGTGCGTTTATAAAAATTATAGATCATATCCAATAAAGTGATTCTCAATTGATTTCACAAAATAATTTTATTTATGTTTTCGCCACGAACACTGGCGTCGCATAGTGTACGAAGGGTCTAAGAGTCCCAATACCCATATGAAATTAGCACGCTCTATTAAACACACTGAATATATCAAATACATATATATTTTCCGCTAAGGTCTCCAAATTTTGAGAACCACTGAGCTAGAAGATTTGGTACAAACAATGAACATCACTCAATTTGCTGAACCAGTTAACAGAAAGGAAATCGTCAGTAAACTAAACATAAATCTAGTTTCTATAGTTTCTTGCCTTTTAATATAAATAGCGGCTAGATTTCGTATACAAGGCAAGCTATTTTTATTGTCAAACCAAGTTTAAGTCTAAATAGGTTATTTTACTGCAAAAATTTGATTAGTTCGTCAGTAAGAGCCTATGCACACCACGTTTTTTAAACGCACCGGTGCAGCGCGTTTTCGAAACGCGTGTCGATGGCGCGTTTTCATTAGAGCAGTTTATTGTCGTTTGATTTAGGGTGCGTCTGATTTTCGTGCGTATCGTGTCTGTATCGCGTCAAACGCGCTGCACAGGCGCGTTTAAAAAACGTGGTGTGCATAGGCTCTTAGATTATCAAAAAATACGTGTGGCACTCGGGGACTGCCGCGGTAAAGCTATTTATTGCATAGATTTTTTTATACTTATAATTATTAATTTATTTTATTTATTACTCAACTAATAAGGCTATGGTCAGCCACGTCAGTCAAGTGAAACGTCAAGAAAAAAATTCATTCATTCTATTCATGCACTTGACATGACAGATATCGACATTTGATATGACTCAGTAGTGGATATAAGAGATAGAATCAGTTATGAGCGGTTAGCAGCTAGTCTACACGCATACGTCTAGTCGCACGCACACAAACACCGTGTCGAAGTCTGCCAAACTGAAACGACGTTAGACGATGCACGGCTTTCAATGCCGCACCGCTGCTGTGCCGGTAAGAAAGGGGGGTGTTAGGTATATTTTCGTTACGGAATTTCTTGATTCGGTTGCCGCGCTCAAAGCTCGCGTTAAAAGCTATGTAATAGCCTAAAAACGTTAGAAAATCATACTATTGTTTCTAAATCGTTTCGTGATCGCGCTTTAGGCTGGCATAGACAAGTGCCAAACAATAAACGAAAAGTGTAGTCTTCAATAGATTTTCAACTTTTTCTTCTAGAGTAGGTATAAAGTTGAAAATCTAAAGAAATGTAGCAAATTTTTGATGGAAAATTACCCAAAGATTCTTAGTTTAATAACGGGTTTGTAATTAAAAAAAAAAACATACACTGTAACTTTTAGTGGCAATGAAGTATGTAATAATCATTTACAAAGTAAAAATCTAATTAAATCATGATTAATTTACAAGTTAATTACTAATTGCTTAAGGCTTAATAGAAACGGATAATGTCTCATTACTATTCCCAGATTGATGGCAACGAGAATTAAACAATGAAGCGGTATTTGATAAAAATTGCCATACCATGCCGTAAGTACCGTTTATTGAAAGTACATTAAGGCCCACTTGCACGAACCCGAGTTGTCTTTTAAACTCAGAGTAAGTTGCTAACACGAGGTTAAATTGACAATATTGTATGACAAACTGTCAATTTAACCTTGTGTTAGCAACTAACTCTGAGTTAAAAGATAACTCGGATTCGTGCAAGCGGGCCTTAGGAAGCTTACTAACTAAAAATGAAAATCGTCCTTGCTACTATGATATAATGATGGAATTCGATTGACTTGACGTCGTCGTGGCGAGCGTGTTTTGTTTTTCATCTACCCGTACACAACCGCATGTTTTATGTGATAATAATATTATGTCGTAGTGGTAAGGATTATTTTCACTTGCATTTGGAATCGGTCAAAATTGCATCGCATCGCGTCATGTGCAAGCTCCGGAACAGTTAGGTGATTCTCACACTGCCCCGCATCATGCTGCATGTTGCGTGTCGACGCACCTACGCGCGTTCCTGCGGGAGTGCAGATCTGCATCATCGTGCGGGTTTTTTGCGCACTCACGCGCGTAGGTGCGTTTTGTAGATTCACGCACGGCGGCTCTCATTTATTTATTCGCCATTCTCTGTGGTGGTCGTGCAGTACTGAGCATTCAAAATCACGCGCGGCACTGCGGGATTCGGTGTGCCATACCTTGCCTCTCGCCCCGTACCTACGCGCGGGGGTGCATGTTTCTCCGCGTGTATGCGCGTGATCCGCATGAACGCGCGTGGATGCATTTTCTGTGTGTTGGACTGTGCGTGTTTTCCATACAAATGGAGATACTTACAAGCAACGGAAGAACACGCATCCACGCGCTACGCTGCATCATGCGGGGCAGTGTGAGAATCGCCTATTCCGTACCAAACGAGTGTCAACAGAACTAATGCCCTAGATGATTGTATATACCTTATAGTGCATTAAGTTGAAAATCTAATAGAGACTACAGGACGTTTTCATTTATCGTTTGTTACTTGTCTATGCCCTCTGTATTACAAATACTGCACTACCGATCCGTCAATTCGTACATGTACAGTTGCCAACAGGTCAACCTACCCCAATCTGTCAAATTTTACCAATCGAACATTAACCTTCCACTATTGTGATAAGGATGAAAATCCATTAAAGATATTTGACTGATTGAGGTAGGTTGATAGCGTCTGTACAACATAGTTTTTTTTTAACCGACTTTCAAAAGTAGGAGGTTCTCAATTCAGACGTTTGTTTTTTTATGTTTGTTCGGGCTTAAATCCGTCGTATAACAACCGATTTCAAAAATTCTTTTTTGTTGGATAGGGTATACTTCTGGAATGGGTTGGAAAGTCGGTGACAAAAAGTCAATGAAATAAAAAATAAAGTTACCGACTTTCGAAAGAAAAGTTTTTTTGTAGGTTATTTTGAACTTTTTTTGTGGTTATTTTGAAGTCGTTTTTTTTTGAAAAAGTTTTTATTTTTAACGTGGTTAAATCATTATTGGGAGTCCTCCCATACAGGGCAGGGCAAGAGGGACTGTCAGACTTGTACTGACTAAAGTCCACGGTGTCCTTCAAAAGCCCTTTACGTTCAGCGCAGTGATTGACCGATTGGCTGCTGTGCTGTGTGTGAAAGTGTGTGTCAAAGGTTTGATCACCGCAAGTTACAAATATTTGTGTAGCCTACCTACAGATATTTATTTTTAGTCTGGCCGGTCCAATTCAGAAATCATGCCTGTGCGCATTTTTGTTTTAATAAAATCGCTGAAAAAAATTATTGTTGTGTTTTTTTTTTTTTGTATAGTTGCAGTTATTCATTTGGGGATTCTTCAAGATTATTGCAAGGTGGAAGGTAACAGGGAAACAGAAGATAACAACTCGTATCTCTTACAAAATTATATGCTGGATAAAACACACGACTCACTGCCTTTGATTGAAAAAATCTACCTATGTAATTGTCCACGAGTTTACATTCCAGTGTGTGCCTCAAATAACCGTTCTTTTACAAGTGTGTGTAAAATGAATTGTATAAATAGCAGATTACGAGCGTGGAACACTGAAAGGGAATTAAAAGTCCACTATGCAGGACTTTGTATGAGCTATTTTGAACCTTTTGAGTACTGATTTTAGAAATAAAATTGATTGAACCCTAATATCATAGTTTCATTTGCATCTAGGTACCTTTTACCTGCGGCTTCACTTTTATACCCCTCAGGTTGTAATTTAAAAAAGTAACCTATAACCTTCGTTAGTCCCACCTATCCCTGTCGCAAAATTCATAAAAGGCGCTTTAACGCTTTAGTCGTGAAAGCGATTAGGATAAAACGTGTCCTATAAACTCAAACAGTTGGTCCTAGCTGTCTTTAAAAACGTTTTAAGAACCAGGTTATCTGACTGCCAGATTTTATAAATATTCGTTTTAACCAGTAACTGGGTTGTGGAGGGCAGCTGATGTGCTGTCATTACGGCTGCCTCTCCACGAAAACGAAGAAAAATTAACCAATAGGAATGTTAACGGTTGGCAGCATCAAAAAAATGAAAATTTAATTAGAGTCCGACAGTAAATGTTTTGGAAAATAATGGATCCCACCAAAAACATTTCATGTAAAATTTTGCCAAGACGACCACATAAGGTTTGCTCTGTGAAAAAGATATCAGATTTCATGTAGAGCCATTCTTCTGAATCTACACGGCCTAACTCTACCGACCCTAACTTTGCAAAATTCTACATATTATCAGTAAAAATGTATGGCTCCGCCATTTCACTACCGTCGTTGGAGGTGATGCGAATATTCAGTTACTGAATGTAGTAACGAAACCCAAGCCATACATTTTTTTTTCATACACAATTCTTTTCATTTGTTCAATCAATTGGTACAGTACAATCTTTTTATTACGTCAACCAATTCTGTAGATCGTGCCCGCCTGCTGGCTGTGGGCGAATGGGAGTCGGGTCTATGGCTTCAGGCACTACCGTCACTCAAGGTACCATGCTGAGTGACACTACTTTCCGGATCACTACATGCCTACGTTTGGGCGCTCCACATCGCTGTCAATGTGGCGAAGCAGTCGACTGCCTCGGGCACCATGGCCTTTCCTGCAGCAAGAGTGCGGGTCGGTTAGCACGGCACGCCAGCTTAAATGACATTATCCGTCGTGGTCTTGTCATCGCCGGGGTTATTCTTTATTTTAATATTTTAATTATTGTAGGATGTGGGATATTGTGGGCGGCGGGTTTTCTTCAAATAAACTTCTTATTAGTTTTCAACTTGGTTTTTATTTAAATACGTACAAAATGGACAACTACTAATTTAAAAATCGTCGTCTTTCGTATTTTACGTCCACTTCCGTTTGCTCTCTCCAAAACACTCTGTCATCCTTCCGTCGTCTTTTTCTTTTCTTAATTTCACTCATTCGTTCCACACTCATAATAAGGTTTTACACCATTCCTACATTATTATATTTATTTTATTATTAATTGTTTATTTCTTGATCAAAGAATTAGCATTGCCATCCAACGTGGCAATGCTGCCAGTGTTTTTTTTTTTTTTTTTTACGTGTTTTTTTTACGTTTTCATCAAATCATCAAATGAGTCCTCCCACCCCGGGCAGGGCGGGAGGGACTGTCAGACTTGTACTGACTAAAATCCCTTTGTGTGCCGGAGTCGCGGTATACGTATGTCCCGCAACCCCGGCAGGGCTGTGGCCCTCTATAGGGGGGCCCCGTCACTATGCTGACGCTCCTTGAGGCGCGCGTGGGACACAACGCGCCGTCGACCCGGGCATGGTCCATGGTCGGGCAGCGAGTTGCCCTTTACTCGCCGCCCGCATGCCCGCGCCTACGGTGGCCGGAGATCGTCCCGCGACATCCGTCGCCGTGGGCGTCTACCACTGCGTCTCGGGCGGAGGGAGGACGGTATCCTCTCCCTCAAGCGGCCCGCCTCCTCCTTCACGAGCATGACTGCTTCGCAGAAGGAGGCGACGGCCTCCCACTCCGTCTCGCCCCGCAGCATGGCCGCAACCAATGCCGGGCGCGAGAGGTCTCCGCCTATCGCCGCAGTGAGGACACGGCGGTGCTCCGCCCAAGCTGGGCAGTCCTGCACCGTATGCTCCACCGTGTCCTCCGGGCGATCCTCGCAGTGGTGACACCCGGGCGTTTCCTCCTTTTTTATCATGCACAGGTACCTCCCGAAGCTGCCATGTCCGGTGAGGACCTGTGTCATGCGGTAGGTGAGGACGCCGTGGGACCTATCCAGCCACTCCTCAAAGAGGGGTCTTACAGCCGCGATTGCGGCTAGCCCGTACCTCGGTTGCGACAGTCGTTCTCTCCAAACTGCTCTGAGATCGCGCCGGAGCTCTTCTCGCCGCGCCTCGACTTCTCGAGGCAGCGGGGATACACCCCGACGCTGCGCCTCCACGCGCCACTCATAGACGCGCAGGAGGGCAGTCGCCTCCAGATCCCAGGGCAGTGATCCGGCAAGCAGGTTGGCCGATTCGCCGGCGATCGTGCGGTATCCTCGGATCATTCGGATTGCCATGACCCTCTGGCATGCGACCAGCTTTGCCGGCCGCGTCCGAATGCTCAGGGCCCACACATGGACCGCACGACGCCGGCGTGCAACCTCCGGCAGGGGGCGTTTGGCCCGCCGATATTGGGCAGGAGCCGCCCGAGAGCGGCTGATGCCCGGTTCAGCCTTGGGGCCAAACGGGAGAAATGCTCCCCGAAGTTCCATCGGCTGTCGAGGACGAGTCCCAGGTACTTCATCGTACCCCCGACGCCGATGCGAACCCCCCCCATCGTTATGTGGGACTCTGTCAGTGGCGCATTCAGATGGCCATGAAAACGCATGGCCTCTGTCTTGTGCAGCGCCACTTCGAGTCCCAACTGCCGGATCCTTTCGACGACTATCGCAACCGCCCGCGTCGCCAGGTCGGCCGCCGCCTGGTGCGACACTCCCTCCGCCAGGACGAGCGTGTCGTCAGCGTAACATATTACGCTGACGTCTAGAGGGAGGTCGCCGCGCAGCACCCAGTCGAAACCGATGTCCCACAGGTGCGGTCCCAAGACCGATCCCTGTGGGACACCGCACGACATCTCTCGCCGGTTCCACTCTCCCCGGTGACCGGGGTAGATGACGGCTCTGTCCGTCAGGTAGTCCTCGACTGTGCGACGGAGGTAGGTCGGCACCCGGTGATACCGGAGTGCCTCCCTGATGCAACTCCAGGGCAGGGTGTTGAAGGCGTTGGAGATGTCCAAGGACACCGCCACGACGACCCTGCCCCGGGCCACTGCATCCCCCGTCGTGAGGGCTCTAACGCGCATGATGGCGTCCACCGTCGAGCGCCCCCTGCGGAAGCCAAACTGGCTCTCCGACAGGTTCGGGCCCACCCGATTTAGATGCCCGACGAGGCGGTCTGCAATTACTCTCTCAAAGAGCTTGCCCACCTCGTCGAGCAGCACGATGGGCCGGAATGCGGACGGAGAGTCCGCAGGGCGCCCGGGCTTCTGGATGAGGACCAGTTTCCCTGTCTTCCAACGAAGCGGGAACTGGCCCCTCGCCAAACACGCGCTAAAGAGCCCCCCCAGTCGAGGCCCGAGAGTCCCGAAGGCCAGGACCCAGGCTTTTCCTGGCAGGCCGTCGGGTCCTGGGGCGGTATTTTTGGCTTTGAGCCGTTGTACCGCCACTCTCAGGTCTACCTCGGTCACCTCTGGAGCATCGTAGACGTCGTCGTCGCTGTGGTCCGCGTTCGCGTCAGCTTCGCCCTCACTGTCAGACTCCGTCCGAGGCGGAGCTGCCATGGGCGGGGGAGCATGCTCCCCACGCGATGGGAACAGGGCGCTCACCACGTCCTCCACGAACTGAGGCTGGAGACTCTGCGTCAACGGGGGGGCCCAGGGGCGGAGCTTTCCGCGCACCCACCTGTACGGCCAGCCCCATGGGTCCCTGTCCAGAGTCTCCAGCAACTCCTTGCGGGCCTGTTCCTTGGCCCGCAAGATTGCGTCGCGGAGGGCGGCCTTCGCTGCCCTGTAGCCCTCGTGCAGCTCCGCCTCCACGGCGGCCGCATCCGGAGGTCGGGTGCGGCGCCTGCGGAGCCTGGAGTACCGGCGTCGCGCGGCAACGCACGCCTCGCGCAGCGATGCTAGCTCGCGCGACCACCAGTAAAGCTGACGCCGGGCGCGTCCTTGCCAGACCCGGGGCATGGCCACGTCGCAGATCTCCGACATGGCCTCCCGGAACCACTCGGCCTCGTCGTTTATGTCGGCAGGCCTGTCCGGTGGTGACACCCAGGCCTGCACGATCGAGGCTTCCAGGAATAGCTCCCGGTCCAGCTGTTTCAGCGCCCATCGCGGACCACTTGGGTTCCGTCGGACCGGCGCGTCTGGGGTCTGGGCGGAGACGTCAAACCGGATATACCGGTGATCGGAGTAAGTCTCCGCCTCCTCCACAACGCGCCAGTCGGTGACGCGCGGCGACAGGGCGGCGCTGGCAAACGTGACGTCTACCACCGATTCACCCGTCCACCGCACGCAGGTGGGGACAGAACCCCGGTTCTCAATGACCAGGCCCTGCGCCAGGGCCCAGTGCTCGAGCAACCTGCCCCGCGCAACGTCCGTGTACCGGGAACCCCAAGCCACGTTCTTGGCGTTGAAGTCCCCGAGGACGAGCACGGGGAGGGAACCGAATGCGACGACGACGTCTCCCAGCTCCACAAGGGAGTCCTGGAACTCGGCGAGAGTTCGGCTCGGGGAGAAATATACGCCTACCACGACGATCTCCCCGAACCGGGCTGCGACGATCCCGCGCCTTCTCTCGACACGATCGAGGGGCGGGGTACCGGCGGCGGCCGACGAAATAATGGTCACCGAGCCGTCCAGGTCCGCTACCCAGTCTCGGCGACCACGGCGACATTTATCAACCACTGCGCCATGCTCTGGAGCAAAAGATCCTGAGCAGCGGCGCAGTGGTTGATGTTCGCCTGGAGGAAGCGCAATGGAGACATTATTCTGAATCCATTGCAGCCTCCTCCAGGGCCCCCTGCGAGGGCGCAGCCACGGCGGCGGCGGCGGCAGCGGGAGCGGCGGCGGCGGCAGTGGCGGTGGCGGCGGTGACGGCGGCGGCAGAGGGCCTACCTCTGCGCCTGGCTTCGGTGGGTGGAGCGCAGGACTTGCCCCCAGCCCGGTGATCGGCCGGCTTGCCAGCCGCCTCACTTGCGAAGCAGTGAGGCGGGGCGGAGCACGAGCCGGCCTTGTGACCGGGCTGACCGCAGCGGAAGCACCTATCGCTGCGGTCCACCTCCGAGGTGCAGACGCATGCCGCGTGGTTACCCACTTGGCAG
This sequence comes from Agrotis clavis, assembly GCA_954870645.1. Taxonomy (NCBI): domain Eukaryota; kingdom Metazoa; phylum Arthropoda; class Insecta; order Lepidoptera; family Noctuidae; genus Agrotis; species Agrotis clavis. Next base: position 8,166,631 of record OX940941.1, read on the forward strand.
CGGTAACACCTCAGGGGTCGGGGTTCCAGGATTTTCACCTGCGCCGATACCCAACCCACCAGGAGCCTTCGGCCCTCCTGAATCTTTTTGGCCGCCGTAACGGGGCAGCTAACCGTGATGGTTTGCAGCCCCGCAAAGCCAGGACGCAGGGCGCCCGCCCTCACCTCGTCTGAGGAGCACCCCCCAGTCCTGGCAACGGCGGCCACCACGTCTTCCGCCGTCACGGAGTCATCCAGACCCAGTATGCGCATGTCTGCGCGCTTTGTGGGTCTGGAGACTCGGGCCTCCTCCGCATTTAGGGACGCTCTGAGCCGTTCGGCCAGAGCGTCAGCGGTGGGGCCACTGGCCGCGCCGGGGAGCTCCAACATGCGGGCCCCCGTTGCAGTGACCAGCAAACGGAGGCCGCCGGCGATGCCGAGCTCCCCGAGGTCTATCGCCTCCCGCGCCTTCGCGAGCACGTCGCGGTACGACACACCCCTCTTGACCGCGTCCGGCTGCAGTGTAATGACCACAGCCGCGGTCTTAGGGGCGCGCAATCGCGCTGCGACGTCGCGCTCCTTGCGCTGTCGCCGCCTCTCCCTCCGCTTCTTGGATCTGGCCGCCTTGGCAGCCTTCCTCCTCTCCCCGGCCACTTGCCAATCGGCGCCGGCCGGAGAAGCCTCTTGAGTAGGCTGCTGCTGCCTGGGCCCCTCGTTTGGCCGCCAGTGTTGGCCTCGCTGGCGTCGAGGTCGAGGTCGGGGTCGAGGTCGGGGTCGAGGTCGGCCGCGACGACCCCGAAGGGCCCGGCCTAGCCTGGCTGGGCGCGGCTGGAGCCGTCCTCGCCCCCGCAGGGGCCGTCCTCGCCCCCGCAGGGGCCGTCCGCACCGGGGGCGTCTGCGCAGGGGCGGTCCGCACCGGGGCCGTCCTCGCCTGAGGCGGTCTCGCCGTCGGGGGGGAGTTCATCGCGGCCGCGGCCGCGGCCGCATACGAAGACGCCAGCGGGGGCCGCAGCACGCGGCTCTCCAGCACGGAGAACCGCCGCTCAAAGGCGGCCAGCTCCTGCCGCACCAGGGTGAGAACTGGGTTCTCCCCCGGCGCTGGCCGGCCTTTCTCCTTGGGGCTCCCCGGTGGTGCCTCCCTACGTCCGGCCGCCTGGAGCGGGGCCAATTCCGCCTTCAGGGTGGCGTTCTCCTGTTGTTGGAGAGCCCCCATGGCGGCGGTCAGGCGGGTGACCTCCGTCCGCAGGTCGGACAAATCGTCCCTTGCGGAAGGAGGCTCGCCATAAATGCGCGCCGCCGCCACGATGGAGGTCATGGCGTCCGCGATCGCGTCCTCGCGTGTTGTCTTTCTTCTCTTCATGGCCACTGCGCGCATCGCAGCCGCCACGACCTCCTTCAGTTTGGCCTCGTTCGAGGCCAGATTTGTGTTGGGCTCTCCAAGGGAGGGCCCTCTCCCCGAAGTCTTGCCTCGGCCCTTACCCCGCACGCTCGTGGGGATCTTAGGGGCCGAAGCAAGCCCTTCCTCCGACGACGATATAACGCCCTTCGTTCGTCGGCGCTTTAGGAACTCGGACCTACGGTCCGAGTCCCTCCGTCCCTTCTCCGCGCTCCCTGAAGCTGAGCTCCGGGAGCTGATGGCGTCCGATGCAGAGTCGGACTCCGACTCTAGCACCATCGTCGTCTCCTCATTCGGAGCGGCACACTGTGCCCGCTCGTTTTTCGGTGCCGGTGAGGAGGACGTGCTGGACAAGTCCAGCGACTCCTCCCCACAGGCACGTGAGCCACCCTGGCTCTCTGCGGCGACTGCCGGGGTATCGGGGTTATTTTCAAAAAATGTATCCATATTGTTCCCACGAGTAAATAAAGTTCCAAGTCCAACCAACCAACCAATAATACGGGGTTCGCACTAACGGCTGATTTCCCCACAGCTACCCGTCAACCAAGCTGTCAACCTCCCTCGCGGTGCGCCGCCGCTTGGAGGTTCGGGGTAATTTTTTATAGAGGTTTTCTTCCTCGCGGCCCGGGCGGTTAAGCCAAGGCCCTCGACCCCCGTCGAAAGTCATAGACATGATCATGACAATCTTCGGGGCTACGAGAATATCGGTGGCAAGAGGGGGCGGGAGTGCAAGACCTCCTCTTGCCTGCCCGCTGGCAGGGTTAGTGCACACCGGGCCCGCTCTTACTCCAACCACTGTGCCCTCTGATAAGCAGAGGAACACGTGGTGGAGCGGTGTATCCCTCTTGGTTGGTTTCTCCCTCTGAGCGCAGGGGCCCAGAGATCATTGAAACCGCAAGCCCCACCACGACGACAACGTGGAGATACGACGGTGGGGTATGCTGCCAGTGTGGCGTACCTGGCCACTAACAATCTATGGTTGAATGTTTTTCTCTTGACATTTTGGTATTGTCAGATAGACAATTGACTGGGAATTTTCCTGGAGCTTTTATGCGGATAATAGTAGTTTATGTAACTGGTACATAATGAGGGGTATTATACACGAGTGTGAGTTTAAAAAACGAGCGAAGCAAGTTTTTTAATAGTATCACACGAGTGGTATAATACCTAGTTATGTACAGTTTCATACACTACTTTATCTACTCTCATTGAACACGAACATATCAAATAAAAGATAAAAATTAATATACACTAATATTCATCCACCGAAATACAAACGTCGAAATTCCAACATTCCCATTCAAAGCGCGCGCAGCCACAGATAAAAAATGAAATAGATGTATCTATGATCAGTCATCTGTATCATAATGAAAAAAAATTAAATTATAACATTGTTTTGTTAGAGAAACAGTGTTATAATTTAATTTTTTAATTTCATTACGATACTCTATGGTATAAAGTATGTCATTATAAACTCGTTTTGAGTTTTGTATTTCGAATTTTACGATATGAGAGTAGATAATAGTAGTTTATGTAACTGGTACATAATGAGGGGTATTATACACGAGTGTGAGTTTAAAAAACGAGCGAAGCGAGTTTTTTAATAGTATCACACGAGTGGTATAATACCTAGTTATGTACAGTTTCATACACTACTTTATCTACTCTCATTGAATACGAACATATCAAATAAAAGATAAAAATTAATTAACACTAATATTCATCCACCGAAATACAAACGTCAAAATTCCAACATTAAAAATGAAATAGATGTAACTATGGTCAGTAATCTGTATCATAATGAAAAAAAATTAAATTATAACATTGTTTTGTTAGAGAAACAGTGTTATAATTTAATTTTTTAATTTCATTACGATACTCTATGGTATAAAGTATGTCATTATAAACTCGTTTTGAGTTTTGTATTTCGAATTTTACGATAAGAGAGTAGATAAAATATATTATGTTATAGTTTAATACGCGTTAGCAACTAATTCGCTGCAAGAAGTGTGTACAGAAACTTTACAATGTTTATTGAATAATATTCTCTGATTTCCTTCATGCGACTTTTATTGCCTCGCCTCCAAGTAAAGGAGAACGAGCATCTTCTGCCCGTGTCTCCAAAGTGGTGACCCCGACGTGATTTTCACAAGATTGCTTCATTGCGAATGCTCGAGGTGAATTCAGCCTGCGCGACGCACTACGCATACTGACCGCTGAACTACGAGCTGACCTGTGGACTGCGGCATCTTGGCACATTTTGCATCACATCGTGCTGTTCCGTTTCCTGTCCATTCATCGGTGCACTCAGCGCGCCCGGCGACCGGCGAACATACTTGCGTGTGATAAAGGTTTTTATTGACATTTATGTGTTTACTCTTCTATTTTTGCATTTTTTGGTGATCATTGTTATAGGTGTCTATGTTTATTCCTTTAATGTATTTTTTATTTTGTCTCTGCATGTGTATGTAACCAGTATTTAAATTATCAAGTGGTTATTCAACCATAGTCTTGCCTCACCACATTCCCACGGTTAGGATAACTTACTCCTGGTTTGGTTTTTCGTGTGGTTGCTAAATTTTATTTTTATTTTTTTGAGGACTTGCACGTCTTTCACCATGGCTGATGAACTTCAAGCACGTTTGAAAATGCTTGAAGCTGAGAATGCTGCCTTGCGTGGCCAGCATGAACAACCTAATGCTCACCCTAAACTTGAGGTGTCGGCCGCTGCATGTAAGGTAGCTGTGAAGCTGCCACCGTTTTGGCCAGACCGGGTAACTGTGTGGTTCGCTCAGGCTGAAGCACAATTTCTTTTGGCTGGCATTGTCACTGATGCCACTAAATATAGTTATATACTCAGCCAGATCGACCATCAGGTGGCCGGGGAAGTTGAAGACATTGTGATCAACCCGCCGGCTGAGGGCAAATACATAGTTTTGAAAGACACCCTGATTAAACGGTTCTCCACATCCAAAGAGCAGAGGGTTAGACAACTGCTAAATGACGAGGAACTTGGGGACAGGAAACCGTCACAGTTCCTCCGCCAACTTTGGTCCCTAGCTGGGAATGCATTGTCTGACGACAACATCCTGCGCCAGCTCTGGTTTCGCCGTATGCCCCAGCATGTACAAGGTATATTGGCAGCCCAAGCTGATCTCGCCCTGGACAAGATAGCAGACATTGCTGACAAGATTGTCGAGGTTCAGCCAAGTCAGGCAAATGTTTTTGCTGCAACAAGTGCACCTACGCTTTCCAGTCTGATGGAGCGGTTAGAAGTGCTTAGCTGCGAGGTTGCTGCTTTAAGATCCCAAAGGTCCCGATCTCGGAGTGGCAGAAGATATACTTCGCGCAGCACCACTCCGGTTCGGAATAAAAAATGGTGTTGGTATCACCAGAAATTTGGTGTGAAGGCAAAAAAGTGTATCACACCGTGTAGTTGGGTATCAGAAAACATAGGGACCAGTCAGTAGCGACGGCGACTGATTGCTGTCATGCCCCTAGCCGTCGTCTTTTTGTAACGGACCAGGTTACTAAACGACAATTCTTAATAGATACTGGTTCAGACCTTTGCTGTTACCCTCATCGCTGGCTTTCTAGTCGAAGGAAACCTATGGATTATGATCTCTGCGCTGCTAACGGGAGCAGCATACATACTTTCGGCACAATTACTTTGACGCTAAACTTTCGTCTCCGTCGCAATTTTACCTGGACGTTTGTCGTCGCCGATGTCAATAATGCTATTATTGGCTCGGACTTTCTGTCATATTATCACTTATTACCAGACTGCCGCACGAAGCGGTTAATAGACGGCGTCACCAATCTTTCGGCAATTGCCTGTACCGCGACGTCAGAGCAACCTAGTGTCAAGGCCGTAGCTCCGTCGAATTCTGTTTTCGCACAAGTGCTAGCAGAGTTCCCCGAAATAACTCGACCTCCTGGCATTACCAGGATCGTTAAGCACGATACTGTGCATTTCATTAAGACAACGGATGGGCCCCCCATTTCTTGTCGTCCCCGCCGTTTAGCCCCCCAACAACTAGTGTCGGCTAAAAAGGAATTTGAGAACATGGTGCAGTCTGGCACAGCACGACCGTCAAAAAGCCCGTGGTCATCTCCATTGCACATGACCCTTAAGAAAGATAACACTTGGCGTCCCTGCGGCGACTACCGCGCGCTCAACGCCCGAACGGTACCAGACAGGTATCCTGTCAGGTACATAAACGATTTTGCCCACAACCTCACCGGTGCTAAAATTTTCAGCACCATCGACCTTGTGAAGGCATACCATCAGATCCCAGTTAATGAAGAGGATATTCCGAAGACCGCCATCACTACTCCGTTTGGCCTCTTCGAATTCCCATTCATGACATTCGGTCCTCGCAATGCTGGCCAAACCTTCCAGCGCTTTATCGACGAGGTCACACGGGGTCTTGATTTCTGTTTTCCGTACGTGGATGACATTCTCGTTCACTCTACAGACGAGGTTCTCCACTGCGAGCATCTACGCATCCTCTTTAGACGATTGCGGGACTATGGGGTTGTGATAAATCCTTCCAAGTTGGTACTAGGTGCACGTGAGGTAACATTCTTAGGATATCGCATAAGCCCAGAGGGCACTAAGCCTCCTCAGGATCGTGTTCAAACCATCCTTGATTTCCCACCCCCTAAAACCGTCCAGGGAGTGCGTCGTTTTCTCGGTATGTTAAATTACTACCGCCGTTTTCTACCTAAGGCTGCATTGTTCCAGGCTCCATTAATTAAAGCTGTGATTGCTACTAAAGGCAAGGGTGCAAAACCATTTATATGGACACCTGAGCTACTCGAACAATCAGAAGCCAGTAAAACGAGTTTAGCGACTGCCACCCTGTTACATCATCCGGTCAACGGTGCTCCTCTTGGACTGTTTAGTGATGCTTCCAGCGTTCACATCGGGTCCTGCCTTCAACAACAAATTGACGGCGAGTGGCTGCCTCTTGCTTTCTTCAGCAAAAAGTTAACGGATCAGCAAGCACAGTGGCCTGCTTATTATCGCGAGTTACTGGCGGTGTATGAAAGCGTACAGCATTTCCGCCACATACTCGAGGTCCAACATGTTACTATTTATACAGACCACAAGCCGCTACTCTACGCTTTCGTACAGCGCCGGGAAAAACTCCCACCAGCACAATTAAATCAATTGTCTTTCATTAGTCAATTTACCACCGACATTAAATACATCAAGGGCGAAGACAATGTAGTCGCTGATACGATGTCACGGGTTGATGCCATTGCTCTTGAGCAGGATTGGCAAGCACTTGCCAAATCACAGGAGGTAGACCCGGAATTATTAAACCTGGAGCAGCAAGGCACCAGCCTTAAATTATCCAAAATTAACATACCGGGGTCTAATATCGCAGTCACCTGTGATATGTCTACGGGCAAGCCTCGCCCTTATTTGACCCTCTCCTTCCGAAAAACAGCATTTGACAAGCTGCACAATTTAAGCCACCCCGGCGCTCGCGCTACCACCCGTCTCGTAACCGATCGCTACGTTTGGCCGTCCGTGAATAGTGACTGTAAAGAGTGGGTGCGAACATGCATAGCATGTCAGCGTGCTAAGGTATCGCGCCATAATTCGTCCCCTCTTGGTAATTTTGATCTACCACGTGGTCGTTTCAGACATGTCCATATCGACATCGTCGGTCCCTTGCCGGTTTGCAATGATTACCGGTACTGTCTGACGGCCATTGATAGAGTCACTAGATGGCCTGAGGTATGGCCAATGCGCTCCATCACCGCAGAAGAGGTGGCGGAAACCCTAACACGAGGGTGGATTGCCCGTTTCGGTGTGCCTTCAATCATTACTACAGATCAAGGTACGCAGTTTGAATCCGACCTTTTCCGCCGCCTGATGACGTTATTCGCCACAACGAAAACCAGGACAACAGCTTACCATCCCTGCGCTAACGGCATGATTGAGCGCGTCCACCGCCAGCTCAAAGCTGCTCTTATGTACCACCAAGACTCATGGGTCCGTGCGCTGCCCCTTGTCCTCCTCGGCATGCGATCAGCCTTCAAAGAAGACTTGAAAGCCACTGCTGCTGAAATGGTGTACGGGGAACCTCTTCGATTGCCCGGAGAATTGCTTATAGCGGCTGATGAATCACATCGTTTAAATGACCCGGCTGATTTTGTCGTACAGCTTCGACGTAAAATGTCGACCGTGCGACCCATTCCGGCTTCCCGGCATTCACAGCCATCTATATTTATATTTAAGGACCTTGCATCAGCAACGCACGTATTTCTACGGGACGATTCCGTCAGACGACCATTACAGCCACCGTATTCTGGCCCGTACGAGGTCGTAAGTCACTCCAGTGATGGTAAAACTATCACTCTTGTCGTAAACCGCAAAACTGTGACTGTGAGTGTCGATCGCGTCAAACCGGCACACATGGATCACTCAATCCAAGTCGACCATGATCTTCTGAAGGGCCTCACAGAACCTGCAGCACTTACGACGCGTGACATTCCAATGAAAACTACAGAGCCTTCAAAACTCAAGAATGTCAATCCGGCCCCAAAAACGCCGTATACCACGCGCTCCGGTAGACGAGTGAAGTTCAAAGATTTCTCCGATTTTGCGTAACCGGTGCATCTTTCTCCATGGGGGGGGTGGTGTGGCGTACCTGGCCACTAACAATCTATGGTTGAATGTTTTTCTCTTGACATTTTGGTATTGTCAGATAGACAATTGACTGGGAATTTTCCTGGAGCTTTTATGCGGATAAAATATATTATGTATATCTATTAAATGAAAAAGTACGTGTCAAATATTTTTTGATATCCTTACTGATATTTTAATTAGATTTTTCCAGCTAATTAGCTTATATTTATAGCAATTTAACTGCTAATTAAAATCAATGTAGTCGGTTAAAACGTTAAGTAATGTTTACAATTATTTGACAGTTGAATACCTATTGGAACGCTTGTATTTTACTTTAAATATGCAAATACATCTTCGTAAGTAAATTTTTATATTATTATGAAACATTTAAACAAAAATCTATTCATAAATAGGTATCTGGACCCGTGCAGGGTTCACCCTTGTTTGGTAGAACAACATTTCGTCGATAATCACTCCGGCTACTTTTGGTTACACTATAGCCGTTTCGTAGAATTATTCATTGCACCGAATAATTAATTGGTAAATTTTTATTTAGCATATTTATTTCTTTGAAATAATTTCATTTGACCGAATTTTCAAATGCACTAATTTTATTTTAACTAATGTTCCACTAGACTAATAATGATTCGAAGTCGAAATATCGTGCCGAATATTCAGTTAATTAATAACTCGTTTCCTTTCATTGTCTATTAAAAAATCGGGCTCCGTCGAGATACCTTGGTAGGTGGTATCAGCAATTTTACTAAGGATGCAAGAGCGAGCGAAGCGAGCTCGGGACTTGGGGCACCAATTTTTGAAATCGGACCACGTTAGGAAAAGTTATGCGTGGTCGTACATAAAAAAAAAAAACATAAAAAAATATACATGTCGAATTGAGAACCTCCTCCTTTTTTTTTTCGTCGGTTAATAATGGATCCCACCAAAAACATTTCATGTAAAATTTTGCCAAGACGACCACATAAGGTTTGCTCTGTGAAAAAGATATCAGATTTCATGTAGAGCCATTCTTCTGAATCTACACGGCCTAACTCTACCGACCCTAACTTTGCAAAACTCTACATATTAACAGTAAAAATGTATGGCTCCGCCATTTCACTCGGGACTTGGGGCACCCCGACTCGGACAGGTTAGGTTCGAAGGGTATGGCGTGGTCTGAAAGACCCCGCCATCCCCTTCGTGTGAGGTTACTTTTAACCTTGTAAACAGAAATAGGAGCCCCGCGAAGCGTGCCTCCGTCGAGCTACCTTGGTAGATAGTAATCGGCAACCAAGGTACCAAGGTACAAGGTAGCTACCAAGGTAGCTCGACGGAGCCCCGCTTCGCGGGGCTCCTATTTCTGTTTACAAGGTTAAAAGTAACCTAACACGAAGGGGATGGCGGGGTCTGAAAGACCCCGCCATCCCCTTCGAACCTAACCTGTCCGAGTCGGGGTGCCCCAAGTACCGAGCTCGCTTCGCTCGCTCTTGCATCCTTAGTTAAATTACTGATTACCACCTACCAAGGTAGATCGACGGAAAAAATATTTACAATGTTTTCTTTTCTGCATTTCATTACACTAATCGAATATTCGATAAACTAAATGTTATACCAACTGAACATTACATCAAATGAACATTACACCTTTTGATCAATAGCGCAAAAATGTTGTTATCGCAAATAAATATTCGATGAAATGATAATTAAGTTAACCGATATTATACTAACTGATTATTTTCTCAAACGTTGTTCGAATTAGTAAAATTATATCAAAAGTTGTTCTACCAAACAAGGGTGAACCCCGTGCAGCACATTGGTTTATAACCGACATAAAAAATAAAAAAATAAACTTGAGAGGTGTCAAGGGACACCCGGATCAAACGAAGTTACTGTATACACTCAACAAAAATAATCGTCGCGGCTCCACTCCACTCCACTCCACTCCACTCCACTCTTTGAGCTCTAGCACCCTTTCGCAACGCGCGACTAAGTTCCTTATGGAACTTCGTTCCAAAAAGTGTCGTGACAACTTTTCGTAAGAATTTTTTCCGTCTAGCCCCCTTTCGCAACGCGCGATAAGGAACTTCGTTCCAAAAATCAAACCGACGAAACATCGAACTGAAAAGCAAAAAATAAATTTTAAGGCGGCGCCGAACAAACAAACATTTATAAATTAACTATTTGAAGAGCAGAATAGCTCGTTGTATGGCTTGTCGTGGTTGAATAGCTCGTCGTAGCTATGCGTTGATTGTTTCTTTGGCGCCGCCTCAAAATTTATTTTTTGCTTTACAGTTCGATGTTTCGTCGGTGTGATTTTTATTTTAAGTTTTTTTTTTTTAATTTTGAGTTTCCTATCTCGTGTCAATTTCTGTAACTAAAAAAATATATTAATTTTTTTTATTAAATTTTTTTTTTTTTTTTTTTTTGTTAACTATTCACGACCTCCTACACCTGCTTTTTGTCTTCATTCTCAAACTCTCAACGACTGTCATACCACAGCTACGTCTAAAGTTCTCATCAAGATGAGTAAAATGAGCCCTAATACGATATAGTTACTGTTAAGGATCTCTTGCTACTGCCCTCCGTCACCATCCTCAGACCCTCGATGACAGTTACACCCCAGCTAGGTATAAAGTTTTCATCAAGACTAGTGAAATGAGCCCAAACACGATAAAGGTGCTGTTAACTGTTGAGGACCTCTTGCCCCTGATATCCGTCGCCATCCTCAGACCCTCAATGGCAATGATACCTCAGCTAGGTCTAAAGTTTTCATCAAGCTGAGTGAAATGAGCCCAAACACGATATAGCTGTTGTTAACTGTTAAGGAATTCTTGGGACTGACTTCACAAAATAACAGGGATCTGGAGTTGATCTGATGATGGTGACGCCATCATGTTATGTTCTCCACATCTTTGCTATATAATAATGTCCTCAGAACTACAACTGTTAACTTTATTTCAACAGAATCAGTTCATAATTGAAAATTCTGTATGAAGATTGACAATTAATTCCTTTTTTTCTACCCTTAGAGGCCGATTTTAGTTTTGAAATTTAAATGGGACCAACTTTGAGATATACTCTTTCCAACAAAAAAAGAATGATTGAAATCGGACCACGTTAGGAAAAGTTATGCGTGGTCTTACATAAAAAATATATACATATATGTCGATTTGAGAACCTCCTCCTTTTTTTTCGTCGGTTAAAAAAAAGGAGGAGGTTCTAATTCGACTGCATTTTTTTTTAGCTATTGCATAACTTTTATCGCGGGCGCGGCGACCGAATCAAGGAATTCCCTAACGAAAATAACCTAACACCCGATCGTCTAACACCGTTTCAGTTCGGGAGAAAACATCCGTCATAAAGACAATTTACTTATTCTTACTGATTCTAAACGGCCAGCTACAAAAGGAGGATTTCACAATGAAACATACTTACAAAATTCTCCTACAACAAAGCAGAGTGGCGCAGTGGAAGCGTGCGGGGCCCATAACCTGTTTAAAATTATGTCCCAGTTTGGAAGTGAGACCTGGGAATCCTGTATTTAAAAGAGCCACTTATATCTTCATAATATCATAATAATTTTTTCTTTATTACAGTAGTGCACCACAAACGTTTTAAAAATGATATTCTCGTTAAATATTTGCGGTGGGCCATATATTTTTCGTTTTTTTTTTTAATGCTATTCATTATCTTTACCGCGGCAGTCTCCGAGTGCCACACGTATTAATTTGGGTTGAATGTTTGAACTACGTATACCTCAGGGCTCATGTAAACGATGCCGCCGCCACCGCACCGCTGTGAAGACTATGTCTGTATTGCGGCGCGGTGGCGGAGTGGCGCCGGCTCGGCAGCGGCACCGTGTACAGGAGTAAAGGGTAAAATGAAAACAACTGACCACCTTCAAAAACCTCCACAAAAAAACTTAAAAAAAAAAATGTAACCGCCTTCAAAAACAACCACAAAAAAGTGTAAAATAATCTACAAAATAACTTTTCTTTCGGAAGTCGGTGCCTTTGTTTTTTTTCTTTTCATTGTCTTTTTAGCCACCGACTTCCGAAAGAAAAGTTATTTTGTAGATTATTTTACACTTTTTTGTGGTTGTTTTTGTAGGCGGTTACATTTTTTTTTTAAAGTTTTTATTTTACTCTTTTTAGTTTAAATATTCAACCCGAATTCTTGCCAAGAACATCATTCTCTTACATGTGCACTAGAATTTTGTAATCCTTCGCACCAGTACTTACATCACTCATGTACACATTAAGCTAATAAAATTCCATATCTCAAAAATTAATGAACCGATTTTGATGAAACTTGCAGTATTCTCTAAGTTAAATGATACCTAGTACAACAAAAAAAGAATTACTTAAATCGGATTTGTAGTTCCGGAGATATGCGAACACAAAGTGAATCAATCGATGCCTACTCCTTACTGTTAAGGAGTTGTACCTTCCATCATCAGGTCATCCACCTGAGATGATGATTATCAGATGCAAATACTTGAATAGCTTTAGAAAATATATGAAAATGGTACTATGTGCCTATAAAATTTGAAGGTTGCCCTCGATTTCCCTAGGATCCCATCATCAGATCCTGACCTGTACGCGTAGCATGGCGCCGTAGAAACGGGTTTTGTCGACGCGAGAATAGACAAAATGACAGAACGTAAAAGATTTATAATTATCGATTTAAGCATAGCAATGTTTAAAATATAGAAGAGATATGTTTCTATTGTTTAATGGTGTTCGAATTGTGTCATACTTGTGCAAAAAAACAATCGATTTGTATAGAAATAACGATGAAATAACTTTGTCTTTTCTTGGTAGAATAGAGATAGAATCGCCATGCTACGCGTGCTGGTGATCATGGGACCAATTGGAAAGTATACCCTTTCAAACAAAAGAAAAAACCGGCCAAGTACGTGTCGGGCCACGCACAGTGTAGGGTTCCGTAGTTGCCCATCAAAATACTTATGCGAACTAACTAAACTGATTCGCTGAATTTAATTTTAAAAAGAAGAATTTTCAAAATCGGTGCTGGAGTCTTTGAGAAATCGGGGAAAACGCATAAAAAAAAAGATTACGACGAATTTAGAACCTCCTCCTTTTTTTGAAGTTAGTTAAAAATAGTTGACGATAAAAACCTACCTATCCCCAAAAAACATACCGTAAAAACATACCTATTAAAGCTGTAAAAATAAAGTTGACAAACTTACATTTGCAGTTGAAGAGCATGTTCTCCGATACATTTTGTTTAAGAAAACATATTATCCAAGTACATTTTATAAGTTGGTCGACTATTACTCGTAAAGTTGTAAAGCCTACTTAGTCATGATAATTTTCTTTTAAACTTCGTTATATATACTACTATTGTGAATTTTTTCACACCCCCAAACATAACCGTTTAGCTGGTAGAGGGGGGGGACACTCGAGTCGAGCAAAATTTAGCACTTTAAAGCTTAAACGAATTTTTTTATCAAAAAATTGTTAATGGAAACTATCAATATTTTTTAAAGACCTATTTAATGATACCCCACACTAAGGGGTACGCGAGAAAAAAATAAAACATTCCCACTTTACGTGTACAGGAGTTACCCTAAAAAAAATATTTTACGAGATTTTATTTTACCACTTTTTTGGCACAACAAATTCGTATATTTACACCAAATTACAGCTCTCTAGTACTGTGCGTCTCTGAGCTAAACTGCGGACAGACGGACGGACGGACGGACGGACGGACGGACGGACGGACATGGCGAAACTATAAGGGTTCCTTGTTGACTACGGAACCCTAAAAAATTTCCAAATCGGTCCAGGCATCTTCGAGAAATCGGGGAACATACATAAAAAAAAAAAAAAAAGATTCCGACGAATTGAGAACCTCCTCCTTTTTTTGAAGTCGGTTAAAAAAGTATAAAATAACATATCTTTTACAAGCCGCTGGCAAACGTCGCGAACCGACTTCCAAAAAAATAATTTAGCCTTGTTTGGTGATTTTTGAAGGCGGATAGTTTTATTTTTATTATTTTCTTTTTCAGTTGCTCTTCTTAGTTTAATTCTGCTACAACTTGGACAGTCATGGTCTTGGGGGGGTAAGGGGCGTAATCATCTATCAACAAAGTTTACAACTACAAGAACAACGAGTACAACTACTCTCCGGACGTGGCCTCGTATTTTGTCAAACTTGGATTTGATAGATAACTGTAATGAATGTCCTGCAGTATACCTACCTATTTGCGCCAGCACAAATATCACATATATGAATGAGTGCTTTTTCACTTGCGATACAACTAAACCGGAGAATGCTAAAAAATTATTTCGAGGAGTTTGTATATTTTTTTAATTGTTTCGTGGCTTTGCGTTTGCGCTGTTGTATAATATTGATATTCTTATTAAACCTAAATAAATAATGGCCTCCGTATCTGGTTTTTAATTATCTACACTAATATTATGAAAAGATTTTTTTTTTTGTATGTTTGTTTGTAATGAATAAACTCAAAAACTACTGGACCAATTTTAAAAATTCTTTCACCATTAGAAAGCTACATTATCTGCAAGTAACCTAGGCTATATTTTGATACGCACGGACGAAGTGCTAGTCCTGCTAATATTATAAATGCGAAAGTTTGTGAGGATGTATGTATGTGTATGTAGGTATGTTTGTTACTCTTTCACGCAAAAACCACTGAACGGATTTGGCTAAAATTTTGTACACAGATAGTTTATAACCTGGATTAACACATAGGATAGTTTTTATCCCGATTTAATGTACACGTGGGATAATTTTCGAGTTGTAGCGGGTGAAGCCGCTGGCAACAGAGTATTAAATAAAGTAATAGCTCAATATAGTCCAACGAGCTTTGAAGAGGGCTATGCTCGGAGTCTCTCTGCGCGTTCGACTCAGAAATGAGGAGATTCGTAGACGAACCAAAGTTACTGACATAGCAAGTTGAAATGGCAGTGGGCAGACCAAATAGCATGCAGAACTGATGGCCGATTGGGCCGTAAGGTTCTCGAATGGAGACCACGCACGTCCACCGACAAGGTGGGCAGACGATATTATGAAGATCACAGGATCACACTGGATGCAAGCCGCTTCCAACCGGTCCTATTGAAAGTCTGTAGGGGAGGCCCATGTTCAGCAGTGGACGTCTTACGGCTGATATGGTGATGATGTAATTTTTTTTATATCACCAAAAGCACGTTACAAAATCTGTAAAAGCACAGGTAAAACTAAGAACATAACACACATAAAAAAAAATTGTGATCGCTTTCATATAATTAAGTTTTTTTTTTATTGAACTTTTTCAACACTTTAACTATTTTATATTCTAAATCCATATTTTCAAATAAAGAATCTACATACATAGATGAAGAAATCATAATTTTAAAATCTGCAGTAACAAAAAAGATTCAGATTTTTCATAGTGATCGCAAACTTTTATTGATGTGTGTATTTAACAAATTGACATCGGATCCGTGAAAGCATTTTTTTTATGTCTACCGTCTTACCGCAAAAAGTTAAAAATCTGTTGATCACTTGTCTAAAAAAAGTGTAAGTGCAAACCCTTATAACTATCAATGTACCTATGTAAAATGGCGTTTTGACGTTGTCAGTTTTCTTAGACAAGTGTTCAACACATGTTAAACTTTTTTGTAGTAAGACTGCCAATGTCGAGAATGTAAAGGTTACTTCTAGGCAAGAGTGCTTCATCGTCGACCACGTCATCATCGCTTTCACGGACTTTACAAGCACTATTGAGCATTTATTGATGGCTCTAGTGCTTATGAAATAACAGATAGGAAAGGAAGACAGAGGGACATACCTACAAGAAATTAATACCTACTGTTCTGTAAAAATTTTTGCTTAAGGGTCAATTTTTCGGGGTCGCGTGACTTATCTCATTACCGTGACCCCGGAACATAAAGGGCTATTAAAGGACACCGTGGATTTTAGTCAGTACGAGTCTGACAGTCCCTCCCGCCCTGCCCGGGGTGGGAGGACTCATTTGATGATTTTACCACGTAAAAAAAAGGGTCTACTTAGTTAGAAATTATGCGTGAGTTTTTACGGAGAAAAGACCACCGGCATTTTTTTTTCCTCTTAAACTAATTACTCGATACTAATTAACTTAAACAACATTTTTATGACTTTCTAATCAGTTGTTATCAAGCATTCCAAATACAACTCATTACAAAAACCAACATGCGACTAATTTGTAAGTGTTTTCAAAACTGTATAATTATTTTTTTTAACGATTGCTTTGCCTTTGACTGCTATCTCGCTTGATGCTAAGCAATGATGTGATCCACGTTTGCCTAGAAGAAATCTATTCACTCTTAACTTCAACTTTTTAGCGTGTTAAAATCATCAAATAAGTCATCCCAGGTGTCCCAGGGCAGGGCAGGAGGGACTGCAAGACTTGTACTGACTAAAATCCACGGTGTCCTTCAATAGCCCTTTACGTTCCGGGGTCACAGTATTCGTTAGTCCCGCGACCCCAAAACCAATACCCTAAGGTTTAAGCTTATGAACATCGTTGACTTTTATGCCACTGCCTGCTGAAAGAAAAGTTATTTTACACTATTTTGTGATTGCATTTGAAGTTGGTTATCTTTTTTTACCCTTTTAGTTGTATGTTCTAAAGGGGCGTACTGACAACTATAAACTATTAGGAAGCATTATTATACAACCGACGTGTAACGTTAATAGCGCAAAACCTCTCGTGGGGTAACTCAGCCCATGTTACTGAACCATGTCTGTTCTAAAACTTTGGGAAAAAAAATGATTTTTCATACTGATGGGCTCGATCAATTTCTCATTTTGTATGAAAAACCATTTTTTTTTTATTTTTTTTTCAAAAGTCTTAGAACAAACATTGTTCAGTAACGTGGGCTGAGTTACCCCACGAGAGGTTTTGCGCTATTAACGTTAAACGCTGTATACATTACACACACTTCATTATTGATAAGAGTGAACGTTATTTTTCAGATTACATCTTGTTTTTTCTCGCCTTCTATTTTTGTTTGGCGGAATACGAAACTTGGAAAGAGAAAACTGCCAGGCCTTTAAAACCATACAAAGTTCTATTTCCATCAATAACGGAACATAAACCATGTAAAGAGTGTCCACCTGTTTACTTCCCTGTGTGCAGTGATCAGAATTTAACATTTATGAACATATGTTTTTTTAATTGTAACAATTTCACTGATTCCAAAATTGTTATGAATGGAGTTTGTATATTTTATTAAATAAATATTATTTGTGTTTTATTTTGGACCTGCATCCTATTGTTTTTTAAGCTATTGAATAGCTTTTATTGCAGATTCTGAAAGCGGCGACCGAATCATGAAATTCCCTACCGAAAAAACCTAACAAAAATAACCCAACACCCCGCATCGTCTAACTTTGTTTCAGTTCGGGAGACTTCGGCAATCATAAAAACATCCGTCATAAAGACAATTTACTTTTTCTTACTGATTTTAAACGCCCAGCTACAAAAGGAGGTTTTCACAATGAAACCTACTTATTAAATTCTTCCACAACAAAGCAGAGTGGCGCAGTGGAAGCGTGCTGGGCCCACAACCTGTTAAAAAAATGCTATGCAACAGCCTTACCGCGGCAGTCCCCGAGTACCACACTTTTTTATTTATTTACTTCTAGCTTTTGACCACGACTTCGCTTGCGTTAATTCAGAATTTGGCTATCAATTCGTATTGCACATGTAACACCCTCTATTATCATACAAACGTTATTATTGTTTTTCTCGGAAACAGTACTTTTTCAGAATGAAAGTTACCCTTTTATTACGTGGTAAAATCATCAAAGAGTCCTGGATCCAAGACGGGATGGGAGGGACTGTCAGAATCGATAAAGTATTAAACCCCTTCTACACGATCAGACCCGACCACCCGACAGAGGTGACCTTGGTCCGGTGGGTGTGAAAATCTACCGTGTAGACGTTGGTCGGGCGACCAAATATGGGCGGAGTCCTTTGGATGACCTTGGTCGGGAGCGCATCCATCCAGACAGGCTGCATCCGCGGTCGGACCCGACCGTCAGCCGACAGCGTTCCAGACGGTCGGGTACTGTTGACGCGACCAAGGTCACCTCTGTCAGCGGTCGGGTTTGATCGTGTAGAAGGGGTTTTACTAGTAGTAGTAGGGAAACACAGTGTATAAGACGGGACGCGAGGTATAATGGGGACACAGTTACACATTTAAGCTATTTGTCAAACCGGCAGGCGAAGCGAATGCGTTCCGAATCCTGTCATATAGAAAACCGAAAGCGGTCCGATAGTCTATGTGACAGCCTTCAAACAATTCCATACATTACAAACAAATAGCTAGATCTAGCTATAAAGTTGCTAAGTTGGCATCGCTGCTGCAGATTTGACGTTGTGTCAAATCGATCGTACGATAGGCAGTATGGTGTATGGTGTATTCGTTGTGTGCGCGATGACAGCGCCCCTAGTGGCCGCAACTATTCAGGACTTGTCATCTGTCAAATCATGTCAACTAGATGATAAGATATCTTTGTGATATTAAATTTCGACTAGTTTTTCAACGAAATTGAAAAAATAGTGTAAAAAGTGAGTGTGTATTACCTAGCGATTTTCTTCCTCGTGGAAAATATGGATATTATAATACGCACGGGATTTGAATCGGTTAAGCATAAAATACATTTCCAACCTCAAACTGAGCAAAAAGGGAAAAAATTAGTATTAGCACAGCATGTGAGAGAAGTGGAAGAGCTTAGAACGAACGGGAAAAGTTAACCTTTAAGTATGGACGTCATTTTTTCTTAGCACTACCGTGGACGTGGAGTCTCAGAGGCTCCTATATGCACACACATTTTTTTTTGGGAATTTGATATAAGATCGTTTTAAAACTGATTGAATATTAAAGTTATGTGATTTAGCAATAAAATAACGTGCTTTTATAATCAACTTTTATTTGAAGAATTATAGAAATTACAAAAAAACAAAAATAATGGTACTTTTCAGTTTAAATTTACTTAATTTATATTTTAGGTATTAAAGATAGCTAAACTAATTATTTTAACAAAACGAGTCTTTTTTTCTCAAAGTATAATATATCTGAAACCAAAAACGCAAAACACCTATTTCAGGTAACAAATATAAAAAAAATTGACAACAGTCTAATAACGTAAGTTTATTGGCAGTCGGCGCTCGACCGTGGACGCCATCATGCGCGTGTCACGACGGGGGATGCAGTAGCCCGGGGCAGGGTCGCCTTAGCGGTGTCATTAGACATCTCCAATGCCTTCAACACCCTGCCCTGGAGTTGCATCAGGGAGGCACTCCGGTATCACCGGGTGCCGACCTACCTATGTCGCATAGTCGAGGACTACCTGACGGACAGAGCCGTCATCTACCCCGGTCACCGGGGAGAGTGGAACCGAAGAGAGGCAAGCGGTCGCGACAGTCGTCGACAGGATCAGGCGGTTGGGACTCGACGTGGCGCTTCACAAGACGGTGGCCATGTGTTTTCATGGCCACGTCAACGCGCCACAGTCGGGTTACAACATAACGGTAGGAGTTCGCATCGGCGTCAGGAGGACGATGAAGTACCTAGGTAGCCTAGTCCTCGACAGCCGGCGGAACTTCAGGAAGCATTTCCTGAGTTTGGCCCCAAGGCTGAACCGGGCAGCAGCCGCACTCAGGCGACTCCTGCCCAATCTCGGCTGGCCAAATGCCTCCTGCCGTAGGCTGTACACCGGCGTCGTGCAGTCCATGGCCCTCTACGGGGCCCCTGTGTGGGCCCTGAGCATCCGGACGCGACCACTAAAGTTGTTGTCAATATTTTCTCGAAACAAACATAATCGCCCTTATAAAATATATCATAGGGCAACAATGGACGTGTAGCCTGATAGGCTTCGGTCAATATTTGGATGGTCATTACTTACGTGATATTCATCGGAAGACGCAACCTCCTCCCTCGTTGGTAGTTTTACAACTAATACAAAAGCTACTGAGCCGCTCAATCGCGGGGAGTGGGGGGAATTAGGTGAAACTAAGAAAACGAAAACATCGAGTAGCCTGTGAGACTCCACGTCCATACTTAAAGGTTAAAGTTAAAGTTTTCGTATTAAATTATAAAGAAAGTTATGAAAATAAAGCAACTTGACACATGACAGCCCAGAATTAATTCACATTTCTGCCACGTCGTGCGCTACGATCGATTTGCCGTTCCCCACCACCCACTTCGCACATAGTCAATATGGACGAACTGCCAATTTGAAACAATTGCAAACGTCAAATCGATCGTCGATAGGCAGGATGGTGTATGGCTACTATTATATTACAAAATATGAGTTTTTTTCCGGAATACTTCGTTTTCAGAATCCAAGTCGCACTTAATCAGTTTCCCATGTATTCCAGAGGTAATCCAGTGGTAAAAAACACAATTATGTGTCGTGGTTACGAACCCAGCCAGGAGCATTAGCGCTCATGACACGAGACGGTTTTAACGCGGCACGGTTTTTTGAGCCGGCTCTAGCGCCGGCGTCGTGTGGTCAGCTTAATAGAGTTTCATACCTACACGACTGACGACCGCCCGTAGACCCGGAGCCGGCTCTAGCGCTGGCGTCGTGTGGTTAGCTTCATAGAGTTTCATACACGACTGACGACCGCTCGTAGACCCGGTTTGACGGCGGGCTTAGCTCCAGCGCAAAACCGTCTCGTGTGCATGAGCGCTTACTTTGTGTAATTTGTTTCATCATCACTGCTCTCAAAACGGTGAAGGAAAACATCGACATCGGGATGAAGCCGGCATGTCTTAGAACCAGAAATTCGAAGTCTTGTGATACCAACCTGAGGTGGAACCCGTGGTGGATTAAATCCCCCCACCCTCACAGAGACGAAACCTGTGTGCTAGTAATTGTTCAAAAGGCTGATTTTGTGAATTATCTATAGGTCCGTTGAGAGACATAGGGTAGAAATATAGCTAATAGTACATTGTTATCCATGGGGTTAAAGTAACTTATTAAGCCCCGAGATGGGGTTTGTGCCCATAACGTAGTGAGAGGGTCTTATGTACAATCGACAAAGTTGAATCATGACCCACCATAAGCTTATTTTCTTACAGACTTTCAAATACAATTAGGTCCACATTCGCATAAACATACATATCCGTGGTAACGACTTTGATCTTTGTCAATTTGACGGATTCAAACGATTTATTGTCAAAATGGGTCATGATTCAACTTTGTCGATTGTACATATAAGTCTGTATAATAACCCGAGGTAATACTGTACTTTTCTTAACGTATATACGAGAACAGTAAAAATAAGAGCGAAAATTATTAGCTAAAGAAAAAAATGAGTATAGAACGGATTGCCGCTTTCCCGCTTATAATGTTTTTTTGTCCTGTGGTCGTCCATCTCTACAGCCATTATTTTTCATGATAGTTACAAAATGGTTCAATAGAAATGTCAAAATAGAACTAGTTTTTCATTTATTTGACTGCTGTCAGTTGAAAGCGATTTAAGGCTGCAAATTATAACTTTCAACCCGCTCCTCAGGCATGTTATGACCTACTTTCAGAGTATGAGTAATGAAACATACATTTTCGCATTTGAAACTGCTCAAAATCTGAAAATGCTCATTAGATAAAGGATATAGGTCCGAAATAAAACGAAAATAACATTCAAAAAAATATACAAATTCCTCGCTGAACAATTTTCGAGTCAGTAAAATTCTCACAATTGAAAAAACACAAATTCAAATATGTTATATTCTTGTCACTGCATACCGGGAAGTATACATAGGGACATTTTTCACATGGCATACTTTGTCTTATTGGTGGAAACAGGGATCTGTAGGACTTTGTACTCCAATCTAGTTCTGGTGGTGGAGTTTCAATGAACGGCAAGCAAAATTTTGGCATTGAAGCTATGAAGAATAGAACAAAAACTGAAATAAAATAATTAAGGGATAATCAACTTGTCAGTGATAGTCACACTGTGGTAACGTTACAATCATATTCATTACTTTGTGTAATTTATTTCATCACCACTGCTTTAAAAGAATAACTTCGAAAAATTCGAAGACATGTGACATTTATCAATCCGCATTGGGTCTGTATGTGTGGTGATTTACCACACGCTCTCAGAGAGAAGAAGCCTGTACTTCAGCAGTGGAAACATTATAACAATTATCAGGCTATTTTTAATTTTATGAAAAAAAAACGCTTTTTACTTACGAATTGTTTGCATGGCGATTTTGTAAATATCATGTTCTGAATTAGGAACTATAAAAACAAGAAATGATTACAAAGTAATAAAAAGATTAAAGTCATTAAAATGTTAATTACGATTATTGACTGCTTTGTGACAGACTCATTATTAAAGTTCTTTTAATTTCAATTTATAAATAAATTACACAAAGTAATGTGCCTCCTGGGTAGGGTACCCAGGAGGTACATTACTTTGTGTAATTTATTTCATAACCACTGCTCTCTAAACGGTGTAGAAAATCGTAAATGGAAATTCAACCCAAGACCTACAAGTCGGGGCAAACACCACTGAGCCACCACTGCTCTCAAAAACAATCGCATTTCTAATAATTATGAGAAACAAGTACTATGCAATCGGTAAGTCGTGATTACGAAATCAAGTAAATCAATTCATTTGCTCACACTATTTAAATATTGTATTATTTATTTTTTAAATTACAGCTTTGATTGGCTGAATGAAATCCTCATTCAAAGTCCGTCTGCCTTTAATTTAATGTAGTTAGCTCCGAGCTTGGAATTTAACTGAATTTTCTTGGTAATGCGACACACTGTTTTGGCGTTTGGCGAGCTAGATTATTTTATTTTACGTTTTGTACATAATCTGATTATGATTTTTATAACTGTTACTAATATTGTAAATGCCACAAACCATCCCATCACGATAAATTTCACCAGTAAATTCGGTTGATTCAGTAAGGAAATAACTAAAACCATGAATGATTTTTCTACCCGCATCGATTCAAATACATGCCATGCCATGAATTACTTGGTTGCGGGACTTATCTCATAACCGTGACCCCGGAACATAAAGGGCTACTGAAGGACACCGTGGATTTTAGTCAGTACAAGTCTGACAGTCTCTCCCGCCCTGCCTTGAGTGGGAGGACTCATTTGATGATTTACCACGATAAAAAAATGCCACGAATTACTCAGCTTTAAATTGACTTTTATACCTTTTTGGAAAGGCCACATTATAAGCAAAATTATAACAGTAATTTATATTATACCTACGATTCGATACATAGAAGTTATTTTAACAAAACAACAATTACAGTAAAAGCGTTTTTATTGTTGAAATGTCCAACTTAAAGTTCTGTACTACATGTTTTGCTTTATACTGGCCAACCAATCCAGCTGTATGTCCCAAAGTAAATATCATTATACAAGTTTATTTATAGCCAACTATCATTTTGAATGAAAAATTTATTTCAATGTCGTTTTCTCTCGCACTTAGTAAAAAAATGTACAGAAGATTATTAATGGCTAGTCCAATTAGACACTTAATAAACTTAACTGTGCTTTTTCACGATCTTGAGAAAGCTAACGTATAAAAAGTTTTGACATCACTACTTTTTTTTTTAATTTAGAGCTTTATAAAGAGATTCTTGCTAATTCTTTGGGTCCATGCTATCATCATCATCATCAGCCAATAATGTTCCCACTGCTGGGACACAGGCCTCCTCTCTGTGAGAGGGAGTGGGCCATAATCCACCACGCGGGCCCAGTGCGGGTTGGTAGATGTCACATGTCCTTGTCCGCCACCTTATAGCTCTATAAATATTTATAACATTAGCAGTCATCATTCTCTTTGATGTAATTTGTCTTAAAGTAATATTCATCAAGTCACTAATTCTTCACTAAACTGTTTAAGGGGAATGCATTGGAGTAGCCAAATTAATATTTCCTTTTTTGTAACCTCTTTTCAATTAATTGTCGCATTGTATAAAATTGTGTATCGATATTTTTTTATATTGACCACGGCAACAAATATGTTTTACCTTTACTTTTTGACAGTGCGACTTAAAGAAGGGTACTGAGTTTTACTTAGTCCATTAAGTTTATTCCTTTGTGAGACTCCAGAGACCAATTCGAGATGAGATTTGCCTTACTTACACGAGTTAAAAATATTTTTTAATTAAAAAGGCCTAATTTTGAGTAGTGACTGAATTTTAATCTGCCAAGCTTGTTTAATAGGCTATCAAAATAAAGGGTTTTAAAATATTATTTAAAAAAATATAAAACTTAAAAAAATATAGGTTTACTCTAACGCTTTCGCCTTAACAACGTCAACTAATTTAAAACGAAGGACCGTGGAGTTGCAGTAATGACTGTCTTTTGTCTTTTAATCCAACTCAAAGAAAACGACTTGGGACGTCAGCTCCTTAATACGACTGCAACATTGTTACTTTATTCCTTTAGAATGTAATCTACAACTCTACAGTAATGCATTTTGGCTACGGAAAAGGCTTTTGTGAAGACGCTCTCAACTCGCAACAATTAATTCAATTTTATTCGAAAATAAATTGTATGTAGGTACCGCTTTCTTATTTCTACAAAGAATTTCTCCTGTTTCGTGGGTGCATTTATAAATATAGAAACTTACATACACAAACACTTAGACCTGGAACAACTAACTGCCGATCAAATTAATATTATTTTGTTACTGTCACAACAAAAGTCCAAACTCAAGATTTGCCAGCGGGCGATGGAGCGCAGCATAAGGCGATTCTCACACTGCCCCGCATGATGCTGCATGTTGCGTGTCGACGCACCTACGCGCGTTCCTGCGGGAGTGCAGATCTGCATCATCGTGCGGGTTTTTCACGCACTCACGCGCGTAGGTGCGTTTCGTAGATTCACGCATGGCGGCTCTCATTTATTTATTCGCCGTTCTCTGTGGTGGTCGTGCAGTACTGAGCATTCAAAATCACGCGCGGCACTGCGGGATTCGGTGTGCCATACCTTGCGTCTCGCCCCGCACCTACGCGCGGGGGTGCATGTTTCTCCGCGTGTACGCGCGTGATCCGCATGAACGCGCGTGGATGCATTTTCAGTGTGTTGGACTGTGCGTGTTTTCCATACAAACGGAGATACTTACAAGCAACGGAAGAACACGCATCCACGCGCTACGCTGCATCATGCGGGGCAGTGTGAGAATCGCCTAATAGGAACACCACCCTCGATTACCAAAGTAACTGACGTAGGAGTAAAAACAGCCAAGCTGAAGTGGGAGTGGGCGGGCCACGTTGAACGTATGCGACCGGAGAGGTCGGCAAGGATCGTCACTCACTGGATGACTGAGCCGGACATCGCCGTCGAGCTCGACCGCGGTGGAGGTGGTGTGACGATCTGATCATGTTCGCGGGGCAGACGTGGTCAGAAAAAGACCAAAATAGAGGGGTTTGGAAGGAACAAGGGGAGGCCTTTGCCCAGCAGTGGGACACCAATTGTGCTGTTAAGTTAATGAATCGGAGCCCTGGATGGAGTGGAAGGAACTGTCAGATTCGCACTGACTAAAATCCACAGTGTTCTTTCAACTGCCCCTTTACGTTTCAAGGTCATGGGTACCTGCGACGCCGACAGCCGTTGGGCCCTCTATGGGGCTCCGTCCGAAACTGGCATGGTCCATGATCGGACGGCGAGTCACTCATTATTCGCAGTCTGCATGCCCATGTTTACGGTCGCCTCGCGATATTCGAAGCCCTTGCTGTCTTCCGCGGCAGCTATGTCGTGAGGTGGAGGATATCCTTTCCTTCACGCATTTCGCAGCCGCCTTTGCTAGCATTGCTGCTTCGCAGAAAGAGGTGACTGCTTCCCATTCCTCCTCGCCCCGCAACATGAAAGATTACGAACGCTACCCTCAAAAATTATTTGTCGAGCACAAATCATTATTGGTTGGTAAGTTCACAATAATTCAAAATTGAGAATGGAACTACAAAAAACGCACCATTATCCAAAATGATAAATTTTAATTCTTTCAGAAATAGCACATAGCCAAATATCAATTGGCTAATATGCTATTATAAAACCAATCTATATTGTTATACTATACTCTCCATTTTGCCAAAAAATTACATAATATTATTACGACCCATTGCGTGCTAACACCCAATTCATCAACACGGAGGTAGGTAATCAAATAGAAAAAAAAACATCCAACATTTTGCCTTACAATCATAATAATGTCTTCATCAAGACTATCTTCCAAATCGATTCCTATCATCAAATCGATTCCAAACTTCGAATCGATTCCTAATATAAAATCGATTATCGAATCACGTATAATCAGGTTATCTTTATCGAGAGCGTCTGATTGTTTCCGTGACTCGAAGCGTTAGGAAATTAAGTTCTTTAGACGCTACTCGATCAGCCACTTTGTTTGTTGGGTGTAGGAATGTTTTGAACGATTTTGAGGCGATAAGATGAGCATTTTGTAGGACTTTATAGATGACTAGCTGCTGCACGCGACGTCTTCTGCGTGAATGCGTTGAAGAAATAAAGGTTCACTGATAATTCCCCGTAGGTGGTAGCGTGATAATAATTATGTAGCCCATAAATAGGTATGTTGATCCCACTTCTTAATGCATGCCTTTGAAAAAAGTGCGCATGGACCTTATTGGTGAAGTGCTTCAGAATGGCCGGGTATAGTAGTACTTGTACCCGTAGTACTCACAATCGGCGTGCATGTATGACCAGATGTTATGAATGTGGTTATGGCGAAAGGAGTATGTAAGGATGGTGGCAGGTGGTGCATGTGGTTTGTGCCTACCCCCATGAGAAGAAGGCCTACAGCTTGGCCAGAACGGATTGGAACGGAACTAAAATTTTTATTTCTGACAGCGTTTTAAAATCTTTGATATTTGATGTAAACAAAGACCGCAGGTTTGTTAGATTTATTATTGTGCCATAAAACTAACGTAATAAGTGAAAAAAAATAAAATAAAACCATTCAAAGTGCTGGTAGCGCGAAGACAGTGGCGACTTCCGGTTTTCTACATTTTTATGTGTAGGAATTTTAAATAAAGAAAAAAAATATCATTATTAGCACAAAGTAAATAATGCAACAGCGGTGGGTCGTAGGAATTTAGCTATAACTCGACAAAAGTCCTAAGTCACTTTTACGATTCCCTCGTGTAGGGAAACAGAATAACTCCTAATTAAAGGAAATGAAACTACTATAGCACTGACCCTAATGAAGTCGTAAAGCGAATAAAATAAAGGTATTCTTGCTTCCTCACAAACTGCATAATGCAGTTTTTAACTTTCCAGGGTTTAATTGCATGAAAACTTGCGAGATTTTTATATTAACGTGAATGAAAAATTATATTCAACGCTTTTATGGATATGAGTTTTGTATTGGCTGTGAGAACTTATGACGGATTACGGTCTGTATTATGATATTATTCATCGTGGTTGCTCCCTCGTGGTAAGCCTTTGTTGCAGCTGCTTTTATAGACATTGTTTACGTAAATCTCCTCTTACAGCTTGTTTAACTGGCTTTTTCATACTGATCTTTTAAAAACGGTGAATTATGGACAAAATATCAATTATTATCACCGTAGATCGGTATAGGTAGAGCTATTTAGTTTTAGTTCATAGACCGCAAACATTGATGTTGATATGAATATTCCAAGGGATACCGACTGATATTACGAGTACGAGATTTTATTGAATTTCATTTTTTCTGTTTTTTTTTTGTTTCTGTCGCTAGAGTGACGCACCTGAGTTTGTCTCTTTCTGTGACAACAGAATTCAATTCTTTACCAACAGGAACTTGTTGTCTCACTCCAAATCCCGGGACTCGGGGAGTATCCATATTATTCTAACCTACTCGTATAATGGCAAGTACATAAAATAGCTGCACTTATTCCGATCTATGATTGGGTTATCACATAACTTGCCTTTTAACTTTTTATCATTTTGCGAACCTAAACTTGATGAGTTCCTATGACCATCTTCCAGCTCCATCATTTGCTCCATGTACCTAATCATAATATTAAATTGTCAGGCAATTAAAATATACGTGCAAAAACTGTAATCTAGACAGATTACTGTCAGACAATGGTACAAGTAAAACTAAATAATATAAGCTTGTAATAAATCGGCGCGTCGTGTTCCACGCGCGCCTTGAAGAGCTGAGGCGTTATCATAAGTTTTCAGTTATTCTGCTGTAGAGTAAATTGGACATTGTCAATTGACAAATTTCAAAGAAAAAATTAGTTCCTTCTTCGCACACCTGTGGCGCTGTTCCATTTTTCCATACAAGAAACGCTGTAAATACTGGGAAGCCGCTGTAAAGTAAACTAGTGAAAACTCGTGATAAGGGCTCTGTTAGCAAAATTACTGGGCCTCCTTTTAGAGGTCCAAAGCCCGCCGGGGTGGTGGGACTGTCTCATCAGGTAACCGTGAACCTGGAACGTAATGGACTATTGAAGGATCACCGTGAATTTTAGTCAGTACAAGTCTGACAGTATGGGTGGGAGGATTCATTAATGATGATTTTACCACGGTAAAAAACTGACAACCAGTCTTACCATGGGGTATTCTTATTACTCAATTACTGGGTTGTGGAGGTCCGATAGGCAGTCGCTCCATGTGAAATACTGATATTCAGTTGCATCTGGTTCGACTGGAAGCCGACTCCAAAATAGTTGGCAAAAGGCCAGGCAGATGATGACCACGATTAAAAATAAATGAAATAAAAATAACTGAAACAAAACACAACCAACACACTTTTTATTTATTTTCAAATCAAATAATTTTATTTTTAATCAATACGGAATACAGTTACCCTGGTGAACTACGGTTACATTTTCCGCCTTAGGCACTTTGCATTCTAAATAACATAAATTGAAATAGGACTCATTGTTTGACGCACATATAGGATCATAGATCTTTGAGCATAGACAATATTGTCCCGGCGGTTCGTCCTGCACATACCTCGGCTGAATATCGTCTGGGTCTCTGCAAAGGTACATTATAAATTTTTCTACAATATTAAAAAAAAAACTGACTAAAGCTATTGTCAAACAGACAGGCGTGACGAACGCGAAACGAGGCGTTTTTGTTTGTTTTTTCCATACATTATGGAATTGTTTGAAGCCTGTCACATAGACTATCGGATCGCTTTCGCATTTTTATATGACAGGATTCGGTTCGGTTCGCTATCGCCTGTCTGTTTGACAAAGGCCTAAATGCAAGTTGGAGTAGCGCAGAAAGCAAATAAGGCCGATAGCTGTTTGACACATTGTCAACGGAATGCTATAAGTTCGATATCTATACAACTATACATATAAATAAAATTGAAGTGTCAGTTTGTAATATTGAAATAACCGTTTTTTTTACTACATGCATACTAATATTATACAACGTGTAACGTTAAATACGCAAAACCTCTCGTGGGGTAATTCAGCCCATGTTACTGAACAATGTTTGTTCTAAAACTTATGGAAATTAAAAAAAAAAAGATTATTCATAGTTACGGGCCCAATTTATGTCTCTTTTTGTATGAAAAACCAATTTTTTTTTTCCACAAGTTTTAGAACAAACATTGTTCAGTAACATGGTCTGAGTTACCCCACGAGAGGTTTTGCGCATTTAACGTTACACGTTGTAAAAAGTACATAAACCAAAAAATTACACACATTATTTGTCTGTCTGTCTGTCTGCCCGTTTGTAATTGCTAATCTCTGAAATGGCTGGGCCTGTTTTGAAGGGACTTCTATTGGCAGGTAGCTGATGTAATAAGGAGTAGCTTAGGCCACTTTTATTTTAGAAAAAGTCCTTTGTTAAAAAAAATAGCATTGTTTAGTTCCGACATCCACGCGAACAAAGTCGCGGGCACACCTAGTGATACATAAAATTACACATGCAATTCAGCTTGTGTAATTTTATGAATATTAAAAAAAAATTGAATCGTTAGGAATATTATCTACTCAAAGTGAGTGTCTTATAACTAATGGTAAAACCTCTATAAAAATCTTTAAAAAATCTTTGATTATCGTAGATCTAATTATTAACGTAGATCTTTGGATTATTGTAGATCAAACAAACACTTACGCCTCCCAACGGTCGAGTTACTCTCCCAGTACAAACAAGGCTCATACATACACAAAAAAATGGCCGGCGTAAGCGAATCTCGAGTTTAAAACAGCTGCGCTCTCAATAATTCCTGATTGAGTCACTCAAATTAAGAAGGAGCCTTTAACGTAAACTTTTTTCCGACGAATTTTCTTTAGCAAAAGTTAGATACAGTACCTAACCTATTCCGCTTGAGATTTCATTCAGAGTTAAAAAAGTCGAGGGGTATTAGATTTAATCTTGATTGCTGTGTTTTTTCTTTTCTTTTGTGTAACAAGAACCAATAATTTATTGGTCATAAATGCTTGAGTTTGAATATTGGATTGACTACTTGCAACTTTAATTTTCATGTTAATATGAAATACGTCCTATCATGGACCATGCCCGGGTTGGCAGAGCTGTCAGTAATTTGACGGAGCCTCCATAAAGGGCCTAACGCCTGCCAGGGTCGAAAAACTTTCCAACCGTGGTCCTAAAACGTAAATGGCAATTGAAGGAACACTGTGGACTGTAGTCAGTGTGGGTCATCAGGGGGCCTCGTCAGATTGCTGAACACGATGCGCCGTCGATCCAGGCATGGTTCATAATCGGACGGCAAGTCACCCATTATCGCCGTCTGTATGCCCGAAAAAGAACCCCTGCCCTAGGGTGTAGATAGATAGATAGAATATAAGATGCACATAAAAATTGTTATTGTACATAAATATCGAAAGAAACAATTTATATCTAGGTTGACTTCGACACAATGGGCGGTCTTGGAGACAAGTTTTGGATGAATAAGAAGACAGCACAGAATATAAGTAATAATATCCCATTCCTGGGACACAGGCCTATAGGTCCGAGATAGAAGAATCCAGAACAAATGCAGAAGTTTTTTTTTTACATTAAAAAAATACAGCCCTCTTAGTTATAGAAACTAGTTGGCTATATTCCAACTACGAACACTTTTATAGACTCTAAAAGGCACAACTACTTTCAAATTAATAATGAGTACTAGAACGAGTGGCTAGTAAAACGTTAATGTGGGTTTAAGAAACTGATAAAGTCATTCACATTATCAAAGCCTGTAAAGTCCGCTGTCAAAAGAGATGCAAATTATAAATCATAAAATATCAATATATAATTTCTATTTCTAGGTGAACTTAATCTAGCGACCTTCTGATTCAGTAATCTTCTTAAACAGGTAACTGTGACCCTAGACCGGAAATGGCAATTGAAGGAACAATAATTGGATTTTGTTAGTACGAGAATGAAAGTGCCTTCGACTCCACGAAGGGCGGAGGACTCATTTGACCATGAGACGACCTAAGAAAAATTGTATACATTTCTCAAAAATACTCGTACCGATTGTGTGCACGTAGTGCTGTGTCCCAGGATTCCAATCCTTCGATGGTGGTGTTCAAATTTTTCTTAGACACGGAGCACGTTACCACGATAAAGGCAGCTTCTGCAAAAGAAATTTATTATCTAGCAACTCGGCCTATCGTGGTCCACGGCTGATTACAAATACACCTGTTTTCCACATCCAGTCTTCCCATCATCATCTGCCTAGTCTATTCCCAACTATATTGGGGTGGGCTTCAAGTCGAACCAGATGCAGCTGAATATCAGTATTTTACATGGAGCGACTGCCTGTCGGACCTCCACAACCCGGTACCTGGGCGATTACGATACCCCATGGTAAGACTGGTTGTCAGGCTTATGAGCTTCTGACTAACATTAACGACTGTCAAAGATATACAAATGACAGCCGATGCTTTAATTGCTTTCCGAGACACGGAGAAAACTCGCTATGACAGAGTAATCTCGGCAAGCGCGGCTTAACCTCGAAGATCGGTCTGTGCTGCTGTAGCGGGACGAGAAAGACTGTCAGACTTGTAGTGACAGTTCTTCTTCTTGTAGTTTATTGACGATGTGTTCTGTTTACACCGATGTTAAATGTCTTGGAATTTTGATTCTAGGACATGCCGGTTTGCTCACGATGTTTTCCTTCACCATTTTGAGAGCAGTGGTGATGAAATAAATTACACAAAGTAATGCGTCTGGAAATCTTAAATCCTTGCACATTATTTGAGATTACTGCAAATTATTTATATATTTTGTAGTTCCAATTAAATAAAGTAGAATCATCAAATGAGTACTCCCATCCCGGGCAGGGCGGGAGGGACTGTCAGACTTGTACTGCCTAAAATCCACGGTGTCCTTCAAAAGCCCTTTATGTTCCGGGGTAAGGAAATAAGTCCCGCGACCCCGGCAGGCTTTCCCTCTGAGAGGGGGCCCCGTCATTTTGCTGACGCTCTTTGAGGCGCGCGTCCATGGTCGGACAGCGAGTTGCCCTTTACTCGCTGTCCGCATGCCCGATATTACGTACTGCTTAAAAAAATACTTACGCAAACAAATCGGCAGAATTCCCTTCATAGTTATGTCCGATGTTCAGTAAAATTTAAAAAGACATTCATAACCAATCACTTTACGTGACAATATGGACAACGACCGTAGATAACTGGTAAATTAAAATGCAATCACAATGAAGAAAATTAATAAAGTTGACTTCAATTGAATTGAATTTGATGATCCGATTTAGATAAGAAAATCCATTGTTTTGATGAAATGGGGTTGTAGTAGTGGGACTGCTAGGCCACTAATTTATTTGGATCATCCAATGGCGTTAGCTGTGTGAATAGATCAGTAGTAACAGTTCATACTTTTGTATCGTAGGTTTATTTCATTAACTCAAACCCAGGTAGAGCTAATGCAGAGAGACTGTCAGACTCGTGCTGACTAAAATTCACAGTGTACTTCAATAGCCCTTTACGTTCCGGGACCACGGTAATACGGTCCTGCGACCCCGGCAGGCTTTGGTCCTCTAAAGGGGGCCCCGTCATTATGCTGACATTCTTTGAGACGCGCGTGGAACACAACACGGCGCCGCCGTCGACCCGGGCATGATCCATGGTCGGACAGCGAGTCGCTCATTACTCGCCGCCCACATTACCGCGCCTACGGTGGCCGGAGATCGTCTAGCGACGCGCGACGTCCGTCCGTTGCCGTGGACGCCTACCACTGCGGCTGGGGTGTAAGTTGGACGCAGTCCTCTCCATTACGCGTCCCGCCTCAGGTTGATACACTTTGCATACCTAATTGATTAGCTACTTGTACGTGATAGAATAAATTAATTGAAGTAAGTTTATTAATTTTTTATCTCTCTCTTCTCTCTATGAACACTTAAAAAATCAAATTCTAATCATTTTGAGAGCAATAACCTTGATCACATTTTTTTTTATTATTTCCATCTAAGACATCCCAACTAGTATTTTAAATACTAAATTCTGTTAAATAATTCTTTGGAAACCTATTTACCTAGTACCAAAAATTCAAAGGTACTTATAGGCCTTCAAAAAAAATGGGAGCCGAAACCTGATACGCTTTGGTACATTAATTGTATTCATACTAAAACTCAATTACAAAATATCAACAGAATAGAAACTGCGTCAATATCATTCAAAATAAAAACAAAAAAAAAAATATTAAAACACAACTAAAAACCGGAATTCAGGATAAAATATTCGCAATTTTTACACAACAATTACAATTTTGCTGAAAAAATACAATGTATTTATATCCTCGATAATTTAATATTGTGCTGCGTTTCAACTCGCTGCGGTATTCAATACGTAGCTTTAAGGTGCTGATAGACTTAACCATTCACTTGTAACAGAACATCGAGCATTCGCTATTCGTATTTAATTTTGTCAAACTGAACAACTAACAAAGCCAAGCCTATGCTTGACTCTGCTCGTTGTTCAGTTGGCTCTATAGCCAAACATCGCTACGAACATTTTCACGATCTTTCTAGCGAATGCTCTAGTCGCGGATCGTGAAATATTTTGAGTTATTGCATAGCTTTTATCGCGGGCTCTGAGCGCGGCCACCGAATCAAGAAATTCCCTAACGAAAATAACCTAACACTCATCTAACGTCGTTTCAGTTCGGGACACTTCGGCAATCATCAAAACATCCGTCGTATATAGACAATTTACTTTTCACCTCACCCGCTCGGAAAGATTCTATTTCTCATTCAAAATCTGAGCGCAAAACTCCATTTTGTGCTCTAGAGCACAAAGTGTTGTTTAAAATTCGAACACGTCTTGTATTCAATTGTTTTCTACACTGGCAGGCGAGCCGCCCCCACTTCATTTCCTCGCTGTGTGAGGTGAAAAGTTGTGTGTTGCACTCGGCAGCAAAGTTTTTCTGCGTCTCGTACCTTTGAAAACTTCGCATCGCTCAGGATTCTATATTTGAATCGCTCGTTTCTCTCGCGGTTCAATCTTAGAATCCTTCGCTCGCTCAGTTTTCAATTCAAGTACTCGCGCCAAAAATCAACTTTGCAGCCTTGCATAACAAATAACTATTATACCATTCCCACTTTAAAAAGTTACTTTTTCTCACTGAAAACAGTGAGTAAAAAGCTCTTTTTCTCACTGTTTTGGTGTTTGAATTTAGAACACATTGCTGCGGTCCACCCCCGTCAGCCCCCGTGTTGTTAGGATAATGATACTCTTAATTTAAAACATTGTTCCGAGTTTAATGTCAATTTGTTGGCGCAGTGACCGAGCGATTGGACTACTTTGTCGCGTGCAGTGGGTTCGATTCCCGCACGGACCAAATTTTCGTATGATCTACAGTTATTTGTTTCGGATCTGGGTGTTTGTGTATGTGAATTTAGATGTTTGTAAACGCACCTTTGTCTTTTTTTTCTTCGTTAAATACCTATCTATTATCGCTTGATTATTATTTTTCTTGTGGTCATGGTATAAAGTATCGTATGTAATTCATATATAAGGCCCTCGCTTTAAATCCGCTCTTTATTCACTCGTTGCATAATGTACTATTTTCACCTCACCCGCTCGAAAAGATTCTATTTCTCATTCAAAATCTGAGCGCAAAACTCCATTTTGTGCTCTAGAGCACAAAGTGTTGTTTAAAATTCGAACACGTCTTGTATTCAATTGTTTTCTACACTGGCAGGCGAGCCGCCCCCACTTCATTTCCTCGCTGTGTGAGGTGAAAAGTTGTGTGTTGCACTCGGCAGCAAAGTTTTTCTGCGTCTCGTACCTTTGAAAACTTCGCATCGCTCAGGGTTCTATATTTGAACCGCTCGTTTCTCTCGCGGTTCAATCTTAGAATCCTTCGCTCGCTCAGTTTTCAATTCAAGTACTCGCGCCAAAAATCAACTTTGCAGCCTTGCTTAACAAATAACTATTTTTTTAAAACAAACGCTTTTATTTTTTATTCGTTAAGATGTCAGACTTGACAGTCGGCTCAGCAAAAAGCTCGACGGAACGTTCGTTAGAATGCTCGCTAAAATATTCTCGTTTGTTTTTCTCTAATGTAACATGGTAAGATTGCTCATTAGAAGTGAATGCTTAAGTTTATCAGTGTGTACAAAATTAAAGGCAGACGCCAAAATTTTAATTAATTTTAACCCCTATAAAACATTTATAATAGACATGTTTCGTGTTATAAATTAATACATCCCTCGTTTTCTGCTTGTTGTCGTTATTATAATGTAACTTTGTCTGGGAGTAATTTAGTGGTGTGTTTCAATTAATTAATTATTATCTACTTTCTCTTGGGTAAGATATTTAAGGTACGGTACTGTTTTCGACCTTTTTTTTTGCGTGGTAAAATCTTCAAATGAGGACTCATTTGATGACACCCAGGGTGGGGCGAGAGGAACTATCAGACTTGTATTGACTAAAAGACACAGTGATCCTTAAATAACCCTTTACGTTCCAGGGTAACGGTGACCTGATGAGAAAGTCCCGCGACCCCAAGTCGAGATGACCCAAAAGTTAACAACTCGCTGATCATTGTGAGAATCCGGAGTAGTACCAATGTATCTTTTTCAATGCATATAAATGTACTCTAAATTAGGCGTCACTGACGTGGGTATGGGTACATAGTGATGAAATTTGGACTTAGATAATATAAGTCCAAAACCATGTTAGAGGCCGATGGAAATCCCAGAAGGATTTTAATAAACTGTGATAGGAGGAAAAAAAGATGTCTAGACATTACAATTAAGATTTTATTCGCAATGCCCCGTCTATAGTAAATTAATTAAATGCCTTCGCCAAATTCAATGAAAAAGATGTTAAGACGAGCCACATTTAAACCCGTTATCATTGAATAGAAAATTATTATTTTATTAACAAGATTTTATTTACTTTGACCTGTTCCGTTGTCTGTATCATTTTGCAAGTATGATCCACTTCCCGGTTTCCGATTGAACTGAAATTTTGTACGTATATTTATATCGCGTGACAATATTATATATGATGACATAGAGCTGATCTCATGATGGAGCTGGAAGGTGGCCATAGGAACTCTGTAATGAAAATCCGCAAACCCATGACGAGTTCTCTGTCTATTGTAAGTAGGTATTTCTTTAAACAATAAAAGCTTGTTTGTATAAAATTACACAGTTTTATAAATGACTAGCTTGAACCCGCGGCTTTGCTCGCGTTAAGTTTGGAGATTGAACTGGGCTGTGGCTTGATTAGTAATCATTCAGTTTGCCTTTTATATATATATAGAAGAGTAACTTGTAATATTAAAGATTCCTTCACACTCCGCTCATAAAATACAAAATGGCGATCAGAAAAATCAGTTTACAAACGAAAAGGTAAATTTTCATTTATCAATCTTAACTTGCTCACGTTAGAATACTCTAATATAGATATCAGCCTTAAATCTAAGTCCCCTGATATTTCTTTTCTTTGGAAACACGAATGATAAATGCTTTTGCTCTTTCACGAGTGATCCTGGGAATTTAAATTGGAACTGAACAGAGAAAGGTCATTCACATTTGGCGTTTCATACATTATGTAAGCCGTGTTTTAATGGTTTAATCGAAAAGTTAGCCGTTTGGGAAATATGGACCGTCAAAGGTTTGAGTTTAGGCTTTTCGTTATTTAGAATATGAGTTTTTTTTTTTTGAAAGAGTTGTGGGTGTCTCAAAGTCATAAATAAATGTCACATGACCTACAAAGGTTGACAGATTGAGTTACAAAGACTGACAGATTGAGCTTAAAACTAAAGCACTTCTTACACAACGTGACGGCAGTCTCCGTAACCATACGACTTTGGTATCCATCGGCGCGTGCCTGTGTAAGAATTTTTATTTATTGAGATATTAATTTTTATTAGTATGTATTTTTATTGCGATAGTCGCCTGGATACCAAAGTCGTAAATTATTGGAGACTTTGCGTCGTGTTGTGTACGAAGGAGTGCAGGGTACGTACTAATAAACGGAAATCCGTAACTGGAATCCCAACCCTACGCAGCGTGGTAAATCCCTAGAGGAGCGGGCAGAGGGAAGTCAGGATGACGTATGTCAGCGCGGTGGGATTTGACAATACCGGCAAATTCAAGTTGCATGATGATAACTGTATTTTATTAAATAAATTGTATATTCAGTAATGATTCAGTTTTCCATATAATAGTACGTAGGTATGCACTGATCGCCTTGCTTAGTGCATAGATTCTATGCTTCCAGTCTAACTGAATGTAGGTGAATATTATTATATTATTTGACAACATGTAGCGATTTCATAAGGCCAGGTTCACACAGCGATTATTTTTCCGTAT
Organism: Agrotis clavis; assembly: GCA_954870645.1. Lineage (NCBI taxonomy): Eukaryota > Metazoa > Arthropoda > Insecta > Lepidoptera > Noctuidae > Agrotis > Agrotis clavis. Next base: position 8,204,418 of record OX940941.1, read on the forward strand.
ACCGTGTAAACGATTTTATCGAATAAAGTAGTGACAACAGAATATATATGAAAACTTAAAAATTGTTTACACGGCGTTCATACGGGAAAATCCCGTGTTCGAGAAATATATTTTACCGTATACCGTGCGAAGTTCTCACCGGAACGCCGCGTCTCGAAACGATTTTATCGAATACGACACGCAGTGGCGCTTATTTTGATGTTGTCTCGTTCACACGACTCGCCCATTCGAGAATCGTACGCACTCGCATGCGTGGCCCGAAAAAATCAAATCGAATGGTTGCCGTGTGAACGACTGTATCGTATACGGTAAAACCGTATACTTGAAAAAATCGAATCGAATGGTCGCCGTGTGTACCTGGCCTAACTGACCTCAGAAACCAAGTTATTACTAAGAAAAAAAAATACGATATCTCGTGGTAAGAATGGTTGTCAGACTTACAGCGCACTGACTATTATGTGCTATTATTAATATTCTGATCGCTTTACAGAAATTTTTAATGACGAAAATGTCCACTGAATTATAAAACTGCGACCGAAAAAATCATATTTTTTTGATAAAATTCTATTCTTTTGTAAAAAAGATTTCAGTCTCTAGAAATTAGAATAATATAATTTCTTAAAAACTTTATGTGGGTCTTAAGTCTTGTTTTAAAATTCACACTTTGACATTTAACGAAGAGTTTTAAAAGCCTTTTAATGTTATACAACAATTGTACACTATTTTGTAAATTTTTCTTTTTAGGATGTAGAAATCAAGCCAAATCTTCTCTAAATAGTTCAGAATTTATTCACTTCGTATCGAGGGTAATATCTCAGACTGGTCAAGACTGAGAACTTTAATCGTTTGTAGTTATCGTGTTAGCGATTAAAAAAATAAGAAGATATTTAAATTGAATTTGCTTTGGAAATATTATTACTTGCAGCAGAAAACTGTCATCGAAGTGACATCTAATTTTCGTAACAAACTGTGTTAGAAACTATGTTTTCATTATTTTCAATGTTATCTAACCAAGAATTTGGAAAAAAACCTTAAAAAATATAGTTTTCAAAAATCATCATCATTATTCTTGGTATCTAGAATTGCATAACAACGTAATCAGGGTATACTTTTCCTACTGCTGGTACACAGTCAAGGTGAATTTTCACTTCCTCTCATAATATATGAGAGGAAGTGTGCTGTAATTCACCAAGCAGGCCCAGTGCGGGTTATTAGACGTCACATAATTATTTTCTAATTTTTGGTTCTAGTACATGCTGGTTCCATCCTTCCTTCACCTTTTTGAGAGCAGTCGTGATGAAATAAATTGCGCCTGGCTCGGTTCGAAGTTACACCTCGTAAATCGGAGCAGATACCACTGGGTCACCACTGCTTTAGACCTAAATTACTAAATCAATAATCATAAGAAAATATTACTAAAGTTAACTTTTTAATAGTTTCTTGACGCCAGCGCTGCATTCAAGCTAAGCCCTGCCCATAGACCTTAATTACCAAAACTAGCACTTATGTACATCATAGTCAATGATCGGCCATATTGACCCGACTTCATAAACAAACTCCTGTCATTGATAAAGCAACCTCCTTTATAGCCAAAATCTATCTTCTATGACGTGTATTGTTCGCTTTTGTCCATTTTATTGCTATTTTCGCAGCCCAACATCCAGAATGAAGTGGGTTGCATTTATCTCAATCCATTGAGTTGCGAACATCTTCGTATCCTGATCGATCGGTAACTATGAACGGCTCGATTTATAATAAAAGTGTGGTACAGGCGTTTGGTGAATTTTTGGGGACTTACGGGGAAGTAGTTTGGGCAACACGTTTATTGTTCACCTGTCCTTGAGTAGTTAATGAAGAAAGTAAATAAAACTTCTTAAGCTGAACTCATCATCAGCCTATAAAATGTTCCCACTGCTGGGACACAAGCCTCCTCTTTGTGAGAGGGAGTAGGCCGTAATCCACCTCGCAGGCCAATTGTGGTTTGATGGATGTCACACGTCTTCAAATTTTTGGTTCTAGGACATGCCGGTTCCCTCACGATGTTTTCCTTCACCGTTTTGAGAGCAGTGCTGATGAAACAAATTATACAAAGTAATCCACCTGGCGAAGATATCCCGGACATCAGTCTGTACGAGATTAGGATGGCCCTGAAGCAGCTTAAGAACAACAAGGCGCCGGGCGAGGACGGAATCACTTCAGAGCTTCTGAGAGCGGGTGGAACACCGGTACTTCAAGTCCTCCAGAAGCTCTTTAATTCCGTCCTCTCTGAGGGCAAAACGCCTGAAACATGGAGTAGAGGTGAGGTGGTGCTGTTCTTCAAAAAAGGTGATAACAGCCTATTGAAGAACTACAGACCCATCACGCTTCTAAGTCATGTTTATAAGCTGTTTTCAAGGGTTATCACGAACCGTCTCGAACACAGACTTGATGACTTCCAGCCTCCCGAACAAGCCGGTTTCCGAAGAGGCTATAGTACCATAGACCACATCTATACGCTGCGGCAAGTTATACAGAAGACCGAAGAGTATAACTTGCCTTTATGCTTAGCGTTTGTGGACTATGAGAAAGCCTTCGATTCGGTGGAAACATGGGCGGTACTTGAGTCACTCCAGCGATGCCGTATTGACTATCGGTACATCGAGGTGTTGAAGTGCTTGTATAATAACGCCACCATGTCGGTCCGAGTACAGGAGCAGAGCACGAAGGCGATTCCATTGAGAAGAGGCGTAAGACAAGGGGACGTTATCTCCCCGAAATTGTTTACTGCCGCAATGGAAGACGCCTTCAAGCTCCTGGAATGGCAAGGACTTGGCATCAACATCAACGGCGAATACATCACTCACCTTCGGTTTGCCGACGACATCGTAGTCATGGCAAAGTCGATGGAGGAACTCAGCATGATGCTCGATGGCCTCGACCGAGTTTCACAACGGGTGGGCTTGAAAATGAACATGGACAAGACGAAAATTATGTCAAATGCCAATGTTGTGCCCACCCCAGTCTCTGTTGGAAACTCGGTACTCGAAGTTGTTGACTCATATATCTACTTAGGACAAGTAGTCCAGTTAGGTAGGTCCAACTTCGAGAAAGAGGTCAACCGCCGAATCCAATTCGGTTGGGCAGCGTTCGGGAAACTGCGCAATGTCTTTGCGTCCGACATACCTCAGTGCCTCAAGACGAAAGTCTTCAACCAATGTGTGTTACCAGTGATGAGTTACGGCACCGAAACGTGGTCTTTCACTATTGGCCTCATCTCAAAGCTCAAAGTCGCTCAACGAGCTATGGAAAGGGCTATGCTCGGTGTTTCTCTACGTGATCGAATCCGAAATGAGGAGATCCGTAGACGAACTAAAGTCACCGATATAGCCCACCGGATTAGCAAGCTGAAGTGGCAATGGGCAGGCCATATTGCTCGCAGAGCAGATGGCCGATGGGGTCGAAAAGTACTAGAGTGGAGACCACGGACTAGCAAGCGCAGCGTAGGACGTCCACCAGCAAGGTGGACAGACGACCTTATAAAGGTCGCCGGAAGACGCTGGATGCAGGTCGCTTCCAACCGGTATAAGTGGAAATCAAAAGGGGAGGCCTATGTTCAGCAGTGGACGTCCTACGGCTGAGATGATGAATCCACCTGGCTAGGTTTGAACCTAGGCAGGCGTATTACTTTGTATACCTGGGTTGTGATTGTGGGTTTGAACCCATGGCCTACAACTCGTAAGTCGTGGCCGATACCACAGGGCCACCACTGCCCAATTAAGCTGAACAACTTGACTGAAGGAGTCGTTTGAAGAAAATCGAGTTTACTATATTTTTAGTTGGTGTCTCTAAACAAGGCCTCATATTTGCTTTTGCACTCGATTGAGATTCAATGCAAACCCAAAAATGAAAGATGTTGGTTCAAATCAATGCTTGTGTGTCCACTTATACATATTTGAAGGAAGTATGACGAAGAGCCAGCCCCGACGTCGATGCCCCGATATTTTCCTGACTTCAATGTTACATAAAAGATTGATTGCGTCTCTGAATAATTTCACGGGCTGTTAACGATGTACATTTTATATTTAAAAGGGGCTTTCAGTTTAATTTTGTCCAATAAAATATTTAATACTGTAAAATCTGTAATAATGCGTGTTTCGTGTTATTTAAGTGCTGGATTGGACTATTTATTGTAATCAAAATAAATCCTCGAAGAATTGGTTAATCATCATCATCATCAGCCTATTGCTGACCATAGGCATAATACTCAATACTCAATACTCAATTCTTTATTGCATTCCATATGTCACATAATTAGATGGTAAAAAATAAAAATGGTACAAGATCAAATATGGACCCTGTCGGGCACGCAAAAATTAGGAGAGAGGAAGAGGGCTGAGTTACAAACTTAATTAAATCAATATTCTCATGAAATGTCTTTCATTTGGTATTAATTATAATGAATACATATTATTATGATATATTTAGTATAGTAAGAGATATATATTAAACGTCACGTTGTGTTGTGAAATCGTTATCAGACGATTTAGAAGTCATGATGGTTACTCTAGTCAGAATTTCCAGTATAAACAGGTTTTACCTGCAGCAGTCAGTACTGAGCCGTACATTCCTGTTTGTACCGACAGCCAGCTTCTTTAAAAGAACCCTGAATCAATTAATACCAAGACGCGACGCTGCGCGCACATTTCAATAGAGCTACTCAAAATCTAGCTTTAGTACGTGTCAAAATACATATTTCACCGATGATGCGACGCAGCGCGGCACCCCTCGCACATTTCCATAGAGCTACTACACGAAGAGATAGGTACACATTTCCAGTACTTTCGCGTCAGGTCGCGTCGCGTCTGGTGCGTTGCGTCAGGTGCGTCGCGTCTTCTAAGTAATTATATTAAGTATGCGCGAGCATGCGGGCGGCGAGTAATGGGCTACTCGCGATCCGACCATAGGACCATGCTCGGGTCGAGGAACACAATCGCGCGCGTGGAACACAACGCGCCGTGCGTTGTGTTCCACGCGCGCCTCAAAGAGTGTCAGCATGATGACGGGGCCCCCCTCTAGAGGACCAAAGCCTGCCGGGGTTGCGGGACTTATCTCATTACCGTGACCCCTGAACATAAAGGGCTATTGAAGGACACCGTGGATTTTAGTCAGTACGAGTCTGTCAGTCCCTCCCGCCCTGCCCTGGGTGGGAGGACTCATTTTTATTCTACTACTTGAAAAAAAGTATGTGCGTACAGTTAGCTTCAGAGAAGTAGTAGAAGTAGTTTGGTAGTGATGGCACTACATAAGGGGTGAGTTTTCTCTGAAGCTTATCATACAATTTTCCAAGAGTACCATATGATAAGCCCTCAAAGACTAAGTTATGAACTATTATCAAGAGTATCCACGCAACAAACTTTCATTCCTGTCAGCACAAAGCTGGTTAAAGTTATTAAAACACAAACTGTTTTGGTTTGTGAGTTCTTCAGGGAAATAAAGCGACTCTTCCTGGTATAATGACTTATAATTGCTATAATTGCTTCTAATTACAAATAATAATTTTTATGTTGAAAAACCGTTATGAATTTAAATTGTCGTCAGTTAGAATACAATGCAAACGACAAGAAGTTTTGTCCAGAGTCCCCCCCGGCAGGCAAGCTCCGGTGCTTATATAGCTGCGGACAGCGCCATCTCGTCCGTCCCTCCGGAACTAGTGTGTCGTATCGATTTGTTGGGAAGGTTGCGTGCACTCATGCGTGCGCGCTGTTGCGTCGTCCCGTCCCTAGGTGGCGGTGTGTGTTATAAACATGCCGGCGGGCCTTGAGAGCTCCTCTCTTGCTCTCAACGGCTTTGAACTGGCTCTGTTGCTGCTGCATCCTCGTCGTTTGTGGAGGCAGGCAAGGGACAAATTTTTGAGAATGCCCTCTCGATGATCCCGTTAGCTGTTTGGATGCTAGCTACTCGTGGCACACCATCCTTCCCTGGGAACACAGATAAAATTCTTCCCAACCGCCACTTCAGCGGTGGGAGAGTATCTTCTTTTATAAGCACCAAAGTGTTAGGTGCTAAGACTCCCTTTGTCTCCTTCCATTTTGTGCGGTTTGTAGCTCTCCAATGTACTCAGCCGACCATCGCCTCCAGAAGTGTTGCCTCAGCTGTTCCAGACGCTTGTAGCGGGATAGTGCATGTAGTGGAGTACTGAGTGCAATGTCTTCGCTTGCATGTGAGGTCAGTGGTCGGCCAATCAGGAAGTGTGCAGGTGTGAGGGGGGTGTAATCTGATGGATCTGGGGATAAACAGTACATAGGACGGGAATTCAGGACAGCTTCTATTTGTGCCAGAACCGTACTGAACTCCTCGTAGGTTAAGTGACTATTGCCTAACACCCGTGTAATGTGGTGCTTGCAGGATTTCACCCCCGCTTCCCACAAACCGCCAAAATGAGGAGCATAAGGTGGTATAAATTTGAATTCTATACCATTAGATGAAGCGTAATTAACAATAGGTTGAGACTCCCTAGATAAGAAAGTTGTAAGTTCCCTTTTAGCTCCTACAAAATTCCTACCGTGGTCAGAGAATATGCAATGTGGTTTTCCTCTACGGGAGATAAACCTTTTTAAAGCTAAAATGTAGTATTCTGATGTTAAATTAGTGACAAGTTCCAGGTGCAACGCCTTAGTGGCGAAGCAAACAAATAAGCATAGATAACACTTCTCAAGTTTAGAGCCCCTTCCCTTTCGGTTCAAAATATAAAGTGGCCCTGCATAATCAACACCGCTATTCATGAAGGGAGAATCAATGGTTATCCGTTCCTGTGGCAAGTTTCCCATGATTGGTTGCACTGTTTCACCTTTCATGCGAGTACACATTTTACATTGTTTTACAACCTTTCTAGCTAAGTTCCTCCCACATAAGGGCCACCAGGTCTCTCTTATGTGAGCTAACAGCTGTTGAGGCCCAGCATGTAATAACCTCAAATGACCTTGCTCAAAAATAAGTTGAGTAACATAGTGCTTACCACATAATAGCATGGGATGCTTCTTGTTATATGAGAAGTCACGTGAATTAGACAATCGACCTCCCACTCGGATAATGCCTTTTTCATCTAGAAATAAAGTTAAACTTAGTAAGTTACGAGTTGATTTAATTGGCCGTTTGTTTACTAAGGCGTCATGTTCGTCTGGAAATGATTCTATTTGCACTCTTTTAGTGATAAAATTCAATGAATTATTTAATTCTTTTACTGACAAGGGGCCTGTCAAACGTTCAGACTTATTTTTTAATTTAGTATTATGAATGAATCTTAGAACGAATGCGTAAGCGCGTTGAAGTTTGCAAAATGAAGAAAACCTTTTGAAATCTACACAAGAATAATTATTATTGTTGCAAGACATGACAGTTATTTGGTTTGTTCTTAGTTCTGGCAAACAATCTTGAAAATTATGTGGTGTGATGGACGATTGAAATTCCGTTACCTTATTCCATAAAAAGGAAGGACCGTTCCACCACGTTTTATTTCGTATTAAATCGTTTAAACTGGTACCTCGAGAAACTAAGTCGGCTGGATTATGTTTTCCATCGACGTGCAGCCATTTTGTATCGCTGCTGTATTCACTGATTTGCACTACACGATTTTGAACAAAGGGCTTTAGCTGTTGAGGCGACATTCTTAACCAGCCCAGCACAATAGTCGAGTCCGTCCAGCAAGTTATTTTATCAAATTTAAGCTTAAGTACTTTAGTTATTCGTTCTAATAAAGTTGCGCCGACGAGTGCGCCACACAATTCTAAACGCGGTATGCTAACCGGTTTGACAGGGGCGACACGGCTCTTTGAACAAATCAGTCTCACTGTTACGTCACCGGTCTCACTGAAGCTACGGCCGTATGCACACGCGCCATAAGCGTTTTCGCTAGCATCAGTGAATATATGCAACTCTGTTCGAATAGGGTTAGTACATATTATGTGACGAGGAACTCGAATATCGCGTAATGCGGATAATGAAGTAACGAACTTTTCCCACTTGTCTCTAATGTCAGGTGGTACTTCGTCGTCCCAATCTAGTTTGTATAACCACAATTTCTGTAATAGTATTTTTGCTTTAATGATAACAGGGCTAAGCAGACCCAATGGGTCGTACACTTGCGACACAACAGATAAGATTAAGCGTTTAGTTATCGGAGTTGAGATTTCTTTTATTCTAGAAGTGAAGTGAAATTCATCATGATTGTTCAACCAACCTAAACCCAGGGTTTTGTTTGAACAATTCTCATCTAGTGTGAAATGTTTCGACTGACCGTCCTCAGTTTTAACGATTTCTTTTGCAATTTCATCTGAATTGAATACCCACTTTCGTAACGGTAAACAACCTGACTTACATACTTCAATCACACCTTTACAAATGCGTATTAATTCCGCTTTATCATCATTTCCGAAAATACAGTCATCAACGTACATGTCATTTAAAAGTGTACGCGAAATATCTGCATCAGTGCATTCATGCCCTAACTGTCTAACGCATCGCATGCTAAGATAGGGTGCCGATGCAGTACCATATGTCACGGTATTAAGTTTAAACATAGAAAGTGGTTCAGATGGGGATTCACGCCATATGATCATCTGTAAATGTCTTTGATCCTCCTGTATTAATACCTGTCGGAACATCTTTTCGATGTCACCACACGCAACGTAGTTATATTGACGGAAGCGTAATAGAATCGCAAACAAATCATTTTGTAAAGGAGGGCCCGTCATCTGGAGGTCGTTAAGCGACTTTCCCGATGACGTTGGTTGACTAGCATTAAACACTACGCGTAGCTTTGTTGTGACACTATCTTCACGGAATACACCATGATGAGGTAGGAAATAATTAGTTGGTGCTGTGCAATGTTCAACACGAGTCATGTGTCCCAGCCTTAGGTATTCTTTCATGAAATCATTATACATCTGTTTGTACTGAGGTTTGCGTTCAAGTTTTCTTTCGAGTGTCAGAAACTGGCCTTTAGCAGTTTCATAACTATCACCGAGCTTATTTGTCGAGTCTTTAAGCGGTATGCGCACAGAGAACCGACCATCGGCTAAACGTTTAGTTGTATCTATAAATAGCTTCTCACAGGCTTGTTCTTCTTGTGAATAGAAGTTATTATTTTGGCATGACACTTCCTCTATCTCCCAAAATTTTCTTAATTGCTCCCCAATTTCTAAAGTTTGAGTAAAGTTACATTGAACCGGAATAATGCGCCTAGGTTCAAAGTGAATGGGGCCAGCGACTATCCACCCTAGCTTGGTGTTTTGGAGATGAGGTCCGTTACTTAAGCGAATTCTGCCTTCGATTAATAAATCCCAAAAATGATCAACCCCTAACAATAAATCTATATTGGACGGATTGCAGTAAGTGGGGTCTGCTAGACGTAATCCGTTAGGTATAGCTAATGAGTTAGAATTAATTTTAAAAGTAGGTATCATATTAGTTATTGTGGGTAGGACTAAACATTTAATATTTGTATGATAATTATTGTCGTTTAAAGATCTGAGTTTTATTTCACATATCTGAGCAGAATGTGAGACCGACTGTCCCACTCCTACGATCTGATAAGCGGACTGTATCGACTTCAATTTTAATTTATTGCGTAATGACTCAGAAATGAGACTATGCTGACTACCACTGTCAAGTAAAGCGCGTGCCTTATGATACTTGTTGTCTTTACCCGCGACTTCGATAATTGCAGTGGACAATAAAGCGGTATCTAATAATTCCGACTTCACGATAGGATACTCGTTATTACGTTCTGAACATAGATAAGTTTGCGTATGTAGAACTGCAGATGAATCAGAAGGTTCAGATATTAATGCGCTGTCATCACTACCTTCATCATGCAATAAATTGTTATGCTTGAGATTACATTGCTTACACGGACCAAAATAACAATCCTTCGGGGTGTGTCCCTTACGTAAACAATTTGCACACAGACTATTCTTGTTCACGGTATCCAACCTATCTTTCACTGATAATTTCAAGAACTGGTTGCACGTATATAACGCATGATTGCCGTTACACACAACACACTCACGAGTGTGCTTATTCTTAGATTTATTCTGAGTGGAGTTATTAGTTGATGCAAAACTATGAGTTCTTCGCGAGTTTGATTTATTCTCAGGGACTGACTTATTCCCTGGAGGGTGGAGATGATGATTAGCCTGCACCATCTCCAACGTATTAGCTTTATTCGTTAAGAACTCCAGTAACTGGGACAACTTTGATTTTTCACTACCTAGAATGCTTTTGTGTTGTTCCCATTCCTTTTCCGTAGCTACATCTAATTTTGAGACAACTATAAAAATAATGAGGGTATCCCACCACTCTGTGGGTTCCCCGAGCGTCTTTAACGCACGTAAATTCGTTAGCACTACATCTATTAATTTTCTGATATGATGAGGTGATTCTTTTGTCATTGACTGTGAAGAAAATAACGCTTTCACATGATTATGCACTAGTAAGTTGCTGTTGTTATATCTGTGGTTAAGCAAATCCCATGCTATCATGTAGTTTTCTGATGAAAACTCTAATGATTTTATTACCTGACTGGCATTCCCTGTTAGAGCAGATTTTAAATAATGAAACTTTTGAATTTCATCAAGTTGTGTTGATTTATGGACCAAGGAAAGGTAGGTATCTCTAAACCCAAGCCACGCATTGTATGACCCATCAAATGAAGGCAAAGTTATAGTGGGCAATTTAACCAACGGGTTTGAGTTGCACTTAGATTTATCACTAATAGCAGAACTAGGGTTATTAATGCTTTGCAATAAACAGTCAACCTCTGTGAAAACCGTATAGTAGGAACTTTCAAAGGATTCACGAATATCTAGTTGCTGAGATAATTCTTTCTCCGAAACTAATTCCTCTATAGCACTCTGAATTAAGTTAAAATCATGCATTAATGATTTAGCACTATCTGATCTTAACTTTAATTCCGTTAATTTTTTATCGTTTAACGGTTCACTGATCAGGGCAGTTACAAATTTCGTAAAAAGTGTCAACCTACCCCTTATTGTACCCCTTTTTCTATTTAAATCTTGAATCTTATCGTTAGCACTTTGTAACACTGGTATAGGAGATTTACTACGGACTGAAACTTTATCTAAATCTTCCGAACCTAGACTCATTCTGGCGATTTATGAAAAATAAGGGTACTCACGGTTTTCCTGCAAACACCTCGGTGTGATTACGCGAACCAAGGCGAATTACCTGTAATCAGTCACAGTTTTAGCACAAATAAAAGGGGGAGAAGGGAAGGAACGATACGGATGACCAACCCACTGCTGATTCCTCTTTTCTTCTATTCGGCTTCGGAGGTCCAATGTTTTGGTTTGTGAGTTCTTCAGGGAAATAAAGCGACTCTTCCTGGTATAATGACTTATAATTGCTATAATTGCTTCTAATTACAAATAATAATTTTTATGTTGAAAAACCGTTATGAATTTAAATTGTCGTCAGTTAGAATACAATGCAAACGACAAGAAGTTTTGTCCAGAGTCCCCCCCGGCAGGCAAGCTCCGGTGCTTATATAGCTGCGGACAGCGCCATCTCGTCCGTCCCTCCGGAACTAGTGTGTCGTATCGATTTGTTGGGAAGGTTGCGTGCACTCATGCGTGCGCGCTGTTGCGTCGTCCCGTCCCTAGGTGGCGGTGTGTGTTATAAACACAAACAAAAACTACAATGTAAATGAATAAGTTTAGAGTTCATATTCACTTATCTCATATTCCTTACTTTATACAACTTTATGATGCACGTTGCATGATAAGGTTGTTGTATAGTTTTATGTTTCAATTCAGTTTTGCTGGCTTGATGTTGAGAATCTTCCTCAAATTTTCATTGTTTTATGAACGTATCAAGTTAACGAATCAGACTGAATGCAAGCCCGATTGTTTCATTTTATGTTTGAAAATCCTTACAGAATTCCCTTGCCCGATTTAGGTGGAGAAGTCTGTCAGACCCAGACTAAAACCACACGGTGTTCTGTACTGCCTTAAGCCGGGAGAACGGGTACGCTCGTGCAGTCGCTGTTATGGCCGGTTCACAAATTTTGTCTAACGCTCACAGCGTTGCGATGGGCGGCGCAAATAAAACATTAATCACTTTATAAGTACGCGAATTTGCCACTGGCAGCGCCTCGTGACGTGTATCAAACCTTTCTATATATGATCTTACCACGCCCTGTCCCGCGCTATGTTATCGTTCACAGCTGCAAGGCCGTGTACGGACCGTTAGGTACAATACACCGTTAGTTACAATGCGATAAAGAACATTGAAATGTATCAACAGTAATTACACAATATTTTTAAATATTAAACGCAATTAACGCATGCGTAGCGAATTTCAAAGATTTTCTTAGGAAAGAAAAATTCAATCCGCGGGCAGGATTCGAACCTGCGGCCTTCGGATTCAGAACATCCGACGCTCATTTCCAACCGAGCCACCGAGGATCTTACCTGCCGCGGCGAATTCTTCCTTCCATTTCTAACGTCTCATGGTGAGAAAATCTTAGTAATTACACAGTTCATATTTGCACGCATAGTTATCTCCGTCGGCATCCCGCGACTCGTAGCGACGTGTTCCGTAAGTTACATGCAAATATGAACTTTATTAATTTACTGTTGATACATTTCAATGTTCTTTACCATATTGTAAAATGCCGCCCGGCCCGGCCGGTTGGTCTGAATCGTACCTACCCGGCAGGTAAATCAGACTGCTGCTGGTTTGGAAGCTTAGTTAGACAAAAGACAAAGGATGAAAAGCCAAAAATCTATTGGATTGACACCTACAAGCTGTCGATCATTTTAAAAGGTGTAGCAGAAAGGCTTTCGGCAGTTGTGAAATCTTCGCGATCGCACTTGTTGAAGCACCTTGTTTTAAGCGTTGCTTCGAACTAGTAATTATTATTTTTTCTGTGTCGTATGGACGTTTAAAAACATAGAAACTTACATACGCAAACAATCAGACCCGGAACACCTACTTGTAGGTCATACAAATATTTGTTCCGTGACCGAATCGAAACCATGACATGCTGAGCAGCAGTCCAATCGCTCAGTCACTGCGCTAACCATGATTTTTGCCCTTTGGTTATGATTTCCAACTCCTGGGCAAAGTCTTGGTGAGATTTCCATAAGAAATTTCATAGGTACAGTCACGAGCAATAGTATGTATACACAAAGCCGTATTCAAAAGCGATTTTTTGCTACCACTATTGATTAAACTTTTGCCTTTTCATTAGACTTCTATTCTGGAAGCCATATTATTACGAAATAGGTCTCATTTCAAAGTGGAAACCAGTATTTCACGAGTAAAATTGCGTTTCAATTTTGTGAACTGTATACTTACATGTTATTGCTCGTGACTGTACTGTTTTACTTCAGTTAAATTATTTTAAACACTTTTGCTAACAATTATCTTAAAGAAATATAAGTTCTTGATTGCATTGACTGTAATCTTTCAAAAGTACGTGACGTTTGCACAGCGTTTTGAACATTCATCCCGGTCGGAGCCCCTATGAGTCCCTCCAAAATGTCAAGTTTTTTAAAACCCCATCAACGAAAAATAAACGGACACATCGCTTGAAGGGAAAACTTTTATAAAGAACAAGATAAAAATAGGTATGTTGGCGTCCCATCAAAATTCAGTTTGCAACTTTATCACAATGGAAGGAAGAAGTTTAAATATAAAACAAACAAGAAGAGCGCCGCCGTCAAAATTTACTGATAACTACTTAAAACATATTCAGGGAGCGTATTCTGGATAGTTTATTTATATTCTGGATTAAAACTGAACATTAAGGACTGGAGGTACCAGTGGTAACAACCACGACTTACGAGTTGTCGATACGTCGTGGTTCGAACCCATACTTTGTGTAATTTATTTCACCACCACTGCTCTCAAAACGTTGGTGAAGGATCCTAGAACCGGCCAAAAATTTCGAAGGCATATAACATCCACCAATCCGCACTGGGGCCACGTGGTGGCATACAGCTCTCTCACAGAGAAGGGACCTGTGTTCCAGTAATATAACATGTTTGATATTTTCCAAGATTCATTTACATACTTTCATTATAAAATCACAAGTTGATTTTCCGGATAATTAGGCCCTCTTTCAAGCCAATAATTATTGTCTCACAATCAATATTAAATTATTTCCTTTCATTATTTTCCGAGAGATTCATCGTTAAGGTCAAAAGAGACCATAATTTCGCCAAGAGTTCCTTCAGTTCCACAAACTTTTCTTTTTACATTACCGTACAGATAATTTCTATAGCCCCCAGCCTTGTTATATCCGGGTACCATGTTCACATCGGACCTTTTCCAATTTTAAATACTGAATTGTTCCTATCTGAATAATTTTTCTTTTCATTTGAATAATGGCGGAGAAGGAATCTTTTATTGAAAAGATAGATTTGAGTGCGGAAGAAAAAGACATTTTCAATTTTTATTCTAGCAATTTGAGGACGGAACGCGTCATTTTCGAATTGTAATTAAATTTATATTTAGATTTGAGGACGAGTGGAAGTAATTAGGTCAATTGATTTGCTGTTGAAGCGTTGGAAATAGACGGCGTACCCCGAGGGACTATACTGGGCCCTGTTGATGTAAAGTGAAGTATTATGAAACCAGACTAAAATGATGCCGCGTTATATTTTACAAACCTATTTTTGAATCCTAACCCCTCAAGATTTCAGTTATTGAATTTTTGGAGTTACTTAGCATAGGTAAATAGTTTTGTGATGAAAAATGAAGATGTATTTTTATGTTACTGAGATATTTATAACAGAAAAAATATATTTGGATTTTCAACTTGATATTACACCTAAAATGTAAATAGAGAGCGAAGTTACTTTAGTGCCAACAGATTTACTTTAAATGAAAGTTACTTGGAGCTCATTTTCGATTATAAACGTGCTTAATATAAACTCAAAGAGCTTTAAGCATTAATACATTATATTCTGATTTTGTGTACGTGTTAAATTCCGAAATGAGGTGCTATAGAAAATTGAGACTAAAGTTAAATGACTATGTATTTTAAAGTTTGATATTATAATGAGTTTTAATTTCAAAAGTAAATGTTTAGTAGATTAGCCCGTGGCATTGCTTCGCTGGTGCTTCAATATTTTTGAGCAAAATTATAAATTGTTTGGTTTCACCGTCTTCTTCTTTAGCGCACTACTGTCATACGTTATCTCTGGTTAGTTCGTGCTTCGAGCGAGAGAGATAACGATCCATGAAACCTAAACTAGCCGATTGTCTCTTTCCAACGGTCGATAGATAGATAGAATATACTTCATTATACACCAAAATTGTTACACAACTGTTTTAGAATATAGCTTATTCTATGGTTACAATGGCGGTCCCACTGTTTTACTTTAAGCGGTCAAAGGAGATCCGGCGGGTGCGGCCCAAGTGGCGGCGGAGCATGACGTTCATTTTATTTGAAAGTTCCCTAACTAAGCTTACTTTTTTTGTACGGGTAAAAAAAAATCTATCCTGGGAGAAAAAAGTTATAGCGTTATAAAGAAATACGCATTTATAGAGCTATTTCAGCTATTTATTCAATTAAATCTAGTTATCTGAACTAAAGATGTTATGTTTGCTATTACGAGTACCTATCTAACATTCATGATGACTCATACACGTGGTGTCCACTTTTTTTTATTTTGGTAAAGTCTTGAAATGAGTCCTCCCACCCAGGACAGAGCGGGAGGGACTGTCAGACTCATACTGACTAAAATCCACGGTGTCCTTCAATAGCTCTTTACGTTCCAGGGTCACGGTAATTCGATAAGTCCCGCGACCCCGGCAGGCTTTGGCCCTCTAAAGGGGGGCCCCGTCATTATGCTGACACTCTCTGAGGCGCGCGTGGAACAAAACGCGCCGTTGACTCGGGCATGGTCCATGGTGGGACAGCGAGTCGCCCATTACTCGCCGCCCACATGCCCGCGCCCACCGCGGCCGGAGATCGTCTGCCGATGTCCGTCGCCGACGCCGTCTACCACAGCGGCTGGGGTGGAGGGAGGACGCTGTCCTTTCCCTCACGCGGCCCGCCTTCTCCTTCGCGAGCATGACCGCTTCGCAGAAAGAGGCGACCGCTTCCCATTACTTCTCGCTCCGCAGCATGGCCTCGACCAATGCCGGGCGCGAGAGGTGCTCTGCCCAAGCGGGGCAGTCCTGCACCGTATGCTCCACCGTGTCCTCCGGGCGATCCTCGCAGTGTTGACACCCAGGTGTTTCTTCCTTCCCCATCCGACACAGCTAGGTACCTCCCGAAACTTCCGTGTCCGGTGAAGACCTGCATCATGTGGTAGATCAGGACGCCGTGACCTATACAGCCACTCCACAAAGAGGGGTCTTACCACCCGACGTAGTATCTACTTTATAAATATGTAATTACTCCATTGTTGTAAGGATTCTGGTTCAAGTGGTTTTTGAAGACGAGGCTAAGTTATAATATATGTTTGAATAAAATACGATTTTTGAGAAATGATTTAAAAGTGTTTAACCGACTTTATAATATATGTCATCGTAAGTACAGTCCCACATAACGGTGAGGGGGGTTCGCATCGGCGTCGGGGGGACGATGTAGTACCTGGGACTCGTCTTCGATAGCCGGTAGAACTTAGGGAAACATTTCCTACACTTGCCAAAGCTGAACCGGGCATCAGCCGCCTTCAGGCGACCCCTGTCTAATCTCGGCGAGCTAAACGCCCCGTGCCGGAGGTTGCATGCCGGTGTCGTGTGATCCATGGCCCTCTACGGGGACCTCGTGTGGGCCCTGAGCATGCGGACGCGACCGGTAAAGCTGGTCGCATGCCAGAGTGAATATGGCTATCCGAATGATCCGAGGATACCGCACGATCGCCGGCAAATCGCCCAACCTTCTTGCCGGTTTACTTTCTCACCGGACACGGAAGTTTCGGGAGGTACCTGTGTCGGATAGGGAAGGAAGAAACGCCTGGCGGTCGCCTCCTTCTGCGAAGCAATAATGCTAGCGAAGGAAGAGGCGGGACGCGTGAGGGAGAGGACAGCGTCATCCCTCTGCCCCAGCCGCAGTGATAGACGCCCACGGTGACAGATGTCGCAAGACGATCTCCGGCCACTGTAAGCGCGAGCATACGGGCTTTGAGTAATGGACGACTCGATGTCCGACCATAAACAATACCCGGGTCGACGTCGACGGCGCGTTGCGTTCCACGCACGCCTCAAAGTGTGTCAGCACAATGACGGGACAAAGCCTGCCGGGGTCGCGGGTCTAACGAATACCATGACCCCGGAACGTAAAGGGCTATTGAAGGACACCGTGGATTTTAGTCAGTATGAGTCTGACAGTCCCTCCTGCCCTGCCCTAGGTGGGAGGACTCATTTGATGAAGGAAGAAATCTAACGCATCAATTCAACACAGCCGATTAAGAATGGAGGAATAACAGAATAGATAACCCAGCTCAAACACAACACAATCACACTAATCAGCAGCGAGCGGAGAGAGTAAGTCAGCTGCAAATCTGACAGAATTGCCATATATGTTGCGTTAACTGTTGAAGTATTTGAATATGCAGTAACTTTTTTTTCCCGGGATAGATTTTTTTGTACTTGTAAAAAAAGTAAGCTTAGTTAATGAACTTTCAAACAATATAAGTGTCATGCTCCGACGCCACTTGGGCCAGAGCCCATACAAAAATGTCCGATCTCCTTTAGAAGGCAAAAAGCCACCAAGTAAGCCATAGAAATTACGAAGCTTTGGACAGATAAAAATAATATCACACTATCAAAACGAAAAACAAGAATATGAACTATATTTAAATAACATCGATCGATGTGGGCAATTTCGTCTTGGTCATTCTGATTCGCTAGCCTGCTAATTTCTTTTTTATTCTAAATCTTTTATACTTCAGTTACATCTAGGCAATAAATTAATATTCTACACAAATTCAACAACTGAACTCACTAACTTATTTAAGCACCAATTTTCTTTAATATTTGCCTAAAACAAAAAAAGAAATCTCCAGACTTTTATAATAAGATCTAAAACTCCCAAGATTAATATTTCTTTCTAGAATAGGGCTTGCAAACTGGTCGAGAAGTTGCCGAAAGTGTGCCGGGACGGTTCGACGATGTTTTTTGGGGAAAAAAAAATATCTGGAACTTCGCCAGAAGGCCGCAAGCCGTTGCCGGTCGGGAGAGTCGAATCGGGCAGTTGGTGAATGGCGTGTCGGTAATGGATGCCTGAATTCACTTACAGTTTGTTTATTTAAAGTTACGTCTTGTTTGGTAGAGGACAGTGGAAGTTTTTTCGTGGTTTTGGCACTAGGTTATTATAAAATTACGATGTCCATCTCTGCCTCGAGAGTGGCCAATACGCAGGCCTAATACGAATTATAAATCCCCTAATAAAATAAAAGTCATACAGACGATAGATGGACAAAGACAGTAACACTATGGAGAGGCCCTCACGGTTACAGACGTAGAGGTAGACCAAAAGCGAGATGGAAAGACGAAGTAGAGGCAATCGCAGGAAAAGACTGGCCAGATGTCGCCAAAGATCGAGATAAGTGGTACTCTCTGGAGGAGGCCTTTACCCGAAAAGGGGTCCAATTAGCTTAATATTAATTAATTAATTAATTAATTTTATAATTTTAGTTTAACAATTTTATTTTATTCAATTTTTAATTATAATACTGTTATCATTTGCAAAGGTAACTTAAAAATACTGCATGTTTGTTTTTTCGAATTAAGTCAATATGGATTATTTAATTTAAATTATTTTGTTATTTTAAATTGTTTTATATAAAATTTGATCAAGAATTGATGACGCATGTAAAATGTAACTTTTTAATTAGCTATTGGAATTAAAAGGCTTTTTATTTTATTTATTTTATATAATATAATAATCAATCAAGTCGTCCTACCTTGGTCGGGACGAGAGGGACTGTCAGACTTGTACTGACTAAAATCCACGGTGTTCTTCAATAGCCCTTTGCGATCTAGGGTCAGTTACTTAATGAGACAGTTCCGCAAACCCTTCAGGTTTTGGCCATCTAAAGGGGTGGTCAGATTGGTGACGCCTCTTTGAGACGCGCGTTGAACACGACGCGCCATCGACCCTGGGGTAACATACAAGTATATTATGTTATATAATTATATTCTATACAAAACACTACTGGGAGCCTCGTAGCAACAACAAAAACCTCGGCAGTACGGGTCTATTATCGCGGGAAGGGGCTCAGAAAACAATATTAGCGGAACGCGCGAAGCTTGCTTTGGTACTCACTTGTAACTAGTGATGTGACACGGTTTGGATATTGTAGCGGGCATTCGGATATTTGTGGTTGGATAATTAATTATTGCTGATTCGAAAAAAAAAAATGATAATCCATATTAAACGATTTGTATTTGAAAGATTCCACTGTGATTCGAGAGTGTCAGATATGACCGACTAAAAACCACTCTGTTTCTTTATGTATGTGAGTTTCTATGTTTGTAAATGCATGAAAAAATCCTAGTGTAAGGAAAAGTATAAAAATATCATTTACCCTGGATCCGTCAGTTTTATCGTATTCCATCAGTTTTTCAAATGCATTCAGTTGACAAATTTCAAATCATACATCCATCTATCCTCACAAGGCACGCGTTCATAACAGTTTTGTAAGATAAGAAAATGATGACCAAAAATCATAAATTAGTTAAGATCATTGAAAACCTATAAAGTTTCTAAATGCCAAAGGTTTTAGAAGTACCTATCTTGTAAATCATAATAATGAGTTTTAAAACAACTACAAAATATCGGGCAACCTTTGAGAGTTTGCTAACTAGACTAAACAGCTGTGGTGGCTTTATTTTCAGTCCTGAAACTTTTTTCAGATACAAAATATCAGCCAGTCGTGTATTTGTTAAGATGGGTGAATGGATGTTTGTTGCTCTTTTACGCGAAAACTATTAAATTTTGATTTATTGAGCACACATTTTAGTTGCAAAATCAAGTTAATTTATTTTATCTAATTAAAAACTAATCTGTATTGACATCATACAAAAGGAGTTAGATATCTCACACATACCGTTGAAACGATAAATACGTAATTTTCAGCAAGAGTGAGCAAGACAAAGGTATTCGAATTTCAAAATTAATTAATTAACAATAGTTACAATGAGATTCCTAAACAGATCTAGCAATCTAATAATGTTCATCATCATCAGCCTAGTTCCCACAGCTGGGACACAGGCCTCCTCTCTGTGAAAGGGAGTGGCCATAATCTACCACGCGGGCCCAGTGCGGGTAGGTAGATATCACATGTCTTCGAATTTTTGGTTCTAGGACATGCCGGTTTCCTCACGATGTTTTCATTCACCGTTTTGTGAGCAGTGGTGATGAAATGAATTACACAAAGTAATGCGCCTGGCGGGGTTCGAACCCACGACCTACAACTCGTAAGTCGGGATCGATATCACGGAGCCACCGCTACTCTATAAATAATGTTGCCAGTCTATTATCACGTACTTATTAAGTACGTGATGACAAAAATCGCAACAATGAATCCGCAAACAACATTATAATGTTACATCCCTAGAAGCTTAAGTAAAAACTTCGTGGATGTTAATCCGCTAACTTACCAATGATAAATGCGTCGCGTTGCTTTTCACAACTAATTCTGTATTACGTACAAATCCGGATATTATTCACAAGTTAGTTTCCCTTCTCATATTTTTTGTTTGAATTTTCTACAGTTTTTACAGTTACTCGTACATTACCTAAATTTAAAGTCACAGCCCATTAAAACACCAGACCTTCGCTGCTTCTTATTGTTTTCTTTTTCGTGGGTTCGAACGCGTATTACGCGTAAAATATTTCATGAACACGGCTCTCAAAAAGAAAAACATCATGAGGAAACTGTCATGTCCTAGAACCAAAAAATCGAAGACACGTGACATCTACCAACACGCACTGAATAGAATAGAATATATTTATTTGCGTGAAACATATTATTTCACGATACATTGAGGTGTTAATTCTAAAAACTTCCTCATAATATTCCGCTCACTACTATTCAACATGCAAATTGTTTTTTAAAAGCTAAGTTATTAAAAATTATAAAATTACAATTTAGATAATCATGAGATTCTTGTAGTTGTTATTGCCCGTACCTACTGGGCTTGCGTGGTTGATTATGGCCCACTCCCTCTCTCAGAGAGAAAGCCTGTGTCCTAGCAGTGGGAACATTATAGACTGTTAATGTTGAGTAATAACCTATAGACTTGCACACCAACTATTGCAAAATTATAGAAGCCGAGCCAGCAAGAAACATCTCTAAGATTAGCGTAGCAGTAAATCTTGGAGCTGTTTTTATCCAATTTGAATACTGCAGTAAGGAGCAAGGTATTAAAGCATTAGGGGAATAGTATATAATAGTGATAGTGTTATTTGAATAGGTAGAGATTAGGCAGTTGATTTGATTCTTATCTTACTTACTTGAATTTGAAAGTGATATATACTTTTGTGCGGATTTATAAACGAGCTGAGAACCATATTTTAGAGGAATTGTACTATTACAATAAAATTCAACCTAAATTATAATCGTCTGATAAATTAATAGTCTGCGGCACATTTTTACGCACACATTTTGTGCAGAACTTCAGCGATGACGCTAAAGCGCTCTACACACCAAAGCCGCCGACCCAGCGACATTTATTATGTTGGCAACATTTTGTCGGCGGCTTCAGTCATTGCAAGTTGTAAAACTTTGTCGGCGGCATGTCGGCGGCTCGACATCAGAAACTTATTTGGCAGGCACGTCACTACAGCTCAAATGTCGCCGGGCAACTGAGCGCATGCGTACGCTAGCCGCCGACAAGCCGCCGACAAGCCGCCGACAAGTCACCGACATGTCGGCGGACAACACGCGCGCGCGACTGTTGCCGACATGCTTCTTTCAACATGGGCCGCCGGGTTGTGTCGGCAGGCTGTGTCGGCGGGTCGGCGGCTTTGGTGTGTAGAGCGCTTTAGTCCTGAATTGCTGGCTGTCCAATTCAATTATGAATTAATTTTATATGAATACGTCATTACAAACCTTGACATGAACGGACACCTTTTGCAATTCATTCATTTGAACGAACGAAATCCTAAAAATCCAAACAAAAAGTATTTACGAGTATTTATCCTCATTTTCCAACGATCAGACGACGGACAAAACATTTTTTTCACGTCTGAAGCGTTTAATCAACAAATCGTACAATTAACAACGAAAAGTATTATAAAGAAGCCTTTGGAAATACTTACTTTGAGAGTCTCATTACCAATAATTTTCTTTCCTCCTGTGAAAAATGGTGCTATTATATTCAAAGGAAATTCTAGTCTTTTTTCTTCAGCAAATGATTTTTATCGTGTGATTAAATGGCAATGAAACATTTATTTTAAACGTTTACTTATCTTATCTTTTACTTTTTTGGAAGATTACCTTTTGAGTGAATGGCTTTTAGTACAATTATTTTAGACATAGTTGGGTATTTTGTTGATTAGAAGTCTTTGAACTAAGAAAATTGAATAGATATTATACGGATAAAAATACATCATTTATAAAAATATAATAAATCTAATATCATACACTGTGCGCCCACGATTACGACTAAAATAATGAAGAAAAAAAGTGAATTGAAAAAATTTAAAAACTATGAGTTTTGTAAAGCTTTATCTCGTTCTACATTATATATAATATACAATTCTGGTTTAAATTTTTTCGTTTTTTGACAAACTTACATTCGACACTCGACTTGAAAATGACGGTTCAAACTTAAATTTTTCATTGTACCAACATTATAAACGTGTCTGGCAAAATCGGAATTACCCGATTTGACGCATATTCCCCATACTTCCTTACCACTTTTTTATTTTAGCGTGGTAAAATCATCGAATGAGTCCTCCCGCCCCGGGCAAGGCGGAAGGGACTGTCAGACTTGTACTGACTAAAATCCACGATGTCCTGCAATAGCCCTTTATGTTCTGGGGTCACGGTAATGAGATAAGTCCCGCGACCCGGGCAGGCTTTGGCCCTCTAGAGTTGGGGACCCGTCATCTTACTGACGCTCTTTGAGGCGCGCATGGAACACAACGCGCCGTCGACCCGGGCATGGTCAATGGTCGGACAGCGAGTTGCCCTTCACTCGCTGTTTTTATTTTTATTTTTGTGTAAAAATCCTAATGCGGTTCACATAATACATCTATATATCAAGTTTCAACAGGATAGCTCTTATACTTTCGAGAAAAAGTGGCTGTGACATACGGACGGACAGACAGTCATGACGAATCTATAAGGGTTCCATTTTTTGCCATTTGGCTACGGAACCCTAAAAAGCATTCCAATTTCATTTCACTTACAATATAATTATCCCAACCGAGTCCTACCTATAAGAAACAAACTTAAAGAACTAACAACAACTTCATTCCTCAAACAAAGAAACCACAATGTATTTTTAATTTAAGTCTCTCATATATTTTAACTTAACAGCCTTAAAAGCAACAATACTAGTGTAATTACTTCTGGCGTCGCTTGAGCATCAGATAATAAAAGCAATTCTTTGGGGTTGTCAGCTCAAACAAAAGCGTTGAAATTTTATTAATTTCTCCCAGACGGGGTGAAATTAATCAGACATCTGTAGTGCGTGGGCATTTTTGGGGGTGAAATGGACTTTTATTTTAATTAAAGTTTTGACGGCGTAATATTTTTCCAGTATTGACTTTTGGTTTAAAGAAAAGAAAGTAGAGTTAGGTAATGAAGTATTATGTAGAATTTTATTTCAAAGCTGAAAAATCTGATAATTTGATTTGGTTTTAGGTTCACTATTTTGCATATTACTCTACCACCAGAATTTGGTGACAATATCAAGAAATTATGCTATAACGTCCCCTAGGTGTAGGTCGTAAGTTCAAACCCAGTCAGGCACGGGTACATATTTAAATATCGATGTTCAAAACAACGAAAATGAAAATATCGAACGACTCTTTATAATATCGAATGGTTAAATGATCTACGTCCAATATATCTAAAATCTAAATACCTACAAAAGTTACATCGAAAGATCTAAATATCGAAATTGAGATTATCGAATGTCCTAAATATCGAAGTACAGATTATCGAATGAATCGAATCGAATCCTAAATATTGAACCTAACATGGTAAGTCGACGTTTTAAGCGTAGATGTAACATTTTTCGATATTTTGTTACAATCGATACTTTTTGATGTTTTGGACACCGATATTTTAAGCGTAGATATATATATATATATAATATATAATATCTTTGATATTCAAATATTTACCCCCAGGCGCATTATCACCACTGCTCTTAAAACGGTGAAGAAAGAAAATATTGTGAGGAAACGGGCATGTATAATTTAAAAAATACAAGACATGTGACATCTAACAATCCGCACTGGGTCCGTGTGGTGGATTACAACCCATATCCTCTTTTACAGAGGAGGCATAGGTCCTAGCAGTGGGAAGTCTATAGGCGGATTATTATGATAAACTATTGACTAACTTAAGGAGTTTTTTTGAGATAAGTTAGTGTTTGGCCATTATCTCGCCTGATGGTAAGCCGTGATGCGGTCGACGGTGAAGCACGGTTGCCTAGAAGTAACCATGCATGCATGCATGGGGCGGACAGCGGGAGCGGGTGGCGGGTAACGAAATAATACTAGATTTCCGCTCAAACCGCCCCGCCGGGCTTGGTGCACCTTAGTCAAAAGCTATGTGTTTGCGTTACCCGCCAGCGGATTCCGCTGCCCGCCCGCTGCCACTGTACATAATTGCACACTTAGAGTTCCCTCTTTACAACTTTAACCAAACATTTACACATTTACGGTTTCTCAAACTAAAAAAGTATTTCTTTAATTTAAGTTTTAAATGCGGTAACACATGCGAAGTAAAAATAAAACATTTAATTCAGAACCTTTTCGCAGTCAGTTAAACAGAACCACAGCACTAACTTAAAATGTGGTTTTAACAAACAGTTAGTTTCAACCGCTTTTAATTCGTCCAGAAATGCGAAGACAAGCTCAACTTCCGCAGTGCGGTATTCAAAGAAGAATTTATGTGACATTCGTATTGTAACGACTAATAAAAAGTTCAGCAAAATGGCTTTTATTGATCATCATTTGTTTTTATATCGTGGAGTGTCATTATTTGTGATGGGGAAGTGGTCAGAGGAGTTCGTGGCCAAAAGACGTTTCTGTAAGGGATCATTTTGAGAAATGGACCGTTTGTGAAAGAGACGTTCTGGGAAACTGAGGGACATTTTGGGAACTTAATTATGTCGAAGAAAACTTCATACGGGATTATTGTAAAAACGACCTAAAAGACCTGGCTAACATTAGGTTATGGCACGGATTAAGACAGGCCTCCAGTATAGTCGTAAACTGCGTTACCCTAAATACACAAAACTCTTTCAAGTTAAAGCGAATAGGCTTCTTCTGGGTAAGCTCGCTCCATTATAGACTTTGTCTGTGTCACCTTCTGACCTAGACTAGAGTCAAGGGCTAATCATTTTTTAACATCTAGACCGTAAACAATAGACTAGGCAGAATATAAACATTAAACAAATAAGACAAACAAACACCTTACTTCCCAACAACTTAACACGGAAACTGCTACAATCTACAGATAATTAAAACTTAATTCCACAACAATTTTATTAATGACCGTTTAATCTATCCACGTCGCAAATTTAGGCAAATTGTGCTCGAAACTAGTGACAATATATTAACATCGCGAAGTCTGTGGGTTGAGAACAAATTGTGGGACAAGAGGCACGTCACGGAGGGATAATGAAATGGAGTGATAAGACTAAAAGGAGTCATTGTTGTAACAAAAACTTGTACCTGTCTTACACATTTCTGTTGTATTTTTAAAACGGTGAAGGCAAACATCGTGAGGAAACCGGCATGTCCAAGAACCAAAAATTCGAAGACATGTGACATCCACCAACCCGCACTGGGCCTGCGTGGTGGATTGTGGCCCACTCCCTCTCACAGAGAGAGTAGGATGGTGTCTTTGTTCCCACGTTTTTATACACTCACTTTTCTTGTTTGTTTGTTTACCTACTTGCTTATCATGTCGATAGTTTGGTTAGGATTGACTTATAATTCATAACCAGTAATATAAATGTCGTTACAAATACAGGGTCAAATAAACTGGATATAATGACTACGCCGGAGACTCCATTTAGAAAGACAACCACGTTACCTTCTAAATTAAAGAATAAAAATATCACCGATTCGAAATATATCTCAAGCTGAGTGTGAATAAATTGATGGATTTTTTAAATCCTTTATGATCTACCTATATAAAAATATGTTTTTATTCGAACATCTTGCCGTCAGTATCCAGTAGTAGTAGTAATTGATAATTTAGGTTGTACCTAGATAAATGAACTTTTTGTTTTTATCCGACTGCACCAGCCAGAGAGCAGTGGTGGCCGAGTGGTATCGGCCCTGACTTACGAGTTGTAAGTCGTGGGTTCGAACCCAGCCAGGCGAATTACTTTGTGTAATTTATTTCATCACCACTGCTCTCAAAACGGTGAAGGAAAACATCGTGAGGAAACCGGCATGTCCTAGAACCAAAAATTTGAAGACATGTGACATCCACCAACCCGCACTGGGCCCGCGTGGTGGATTATGGCCCACTCCCTCTCACAGAGAGAGGAGGATGGTGTCCCAACAGTATGAACATTTATAGGCTGATGATAATGATGACCCGTCAGAAGGAGGGTTGTAATTAAATCCTAAATCTGCTTTTTTCCCACGTTTTTATACACTCACTTTTCTTGTTTGTTTGTCGTTCCGGTTGGACTTTTGAAACTCAATTTTGAGGCACTTCCCGATGAGCTAGCAGGCTGAACCACGTTTTGAGCGGCCCCTCTCTCAGCCCCGTAGGGTTATTTTCTTATTTTTAGGAAATTTAAAAACGTGGGTTTTTAGATTTTTTAAATCTATTAATTTAATACCGACATTTTAGTTTAGCTATGAAAATAATCCCGTTACTACTCCACGTCCTATCTCCTCTGCAAACAACCCGCATCCAACTTACGCCTACTCCCTAATCTCAGTTACTTAGACGTTCCGACGTCAATTTGTACATATAATGTCCCGCGTATTAATTGCTCTTGTTTGTCTAAAACTAAGGGACAGTTGAGCGACTTTCCTATGTTTATACAAAACTTTGGGTACCGCTGTAAGTTTTAGTTTGATGTTTTAGTAGTACTGAATCACTGAATATAAAGTGGGGTAACCTATTAACATTTCCTTTAGCGTTCTCTTTGAGTTTAGGTTATATTTTTTTCTAGTGTAGTTATTGATTAACTTTGAAAGAAACAATCGACGAAGATAGCAACAATTTTCTATTAGTAATTTATTAAAGCAAATTACAACTATCTAATACTAATTTATACCTACAACAATACTAAAATTATATACTTGACAAACTATACACAAAAACTTAGTACCTAGTAATATGAACAAAATAAAAAAATAAAAAGAAAAAACATCCAATAATTAATTACATAATAAGTAAAAACTTACTAGTAAATTATGTACAAAAAAAATATAATAAAAAGAAAAAAATATAGTAATTAATTACATAATTTTTGTTTTAAATATTTTTTTTTTGCTTTTCAAATTCTTTGTTTCGCTGACGCAGCAAATCTTTTTCTGAACGATGGATGGCACAAATGACACCTGTAAAAAATATTGATCGGTGCCGTGCATGGAATACCTTAGGTGCCATTTCCGCGGGTGCCTGAATACATCGTCTATAGTAGTTTTCTTTTCCTTCGTAGACTTATTAGACATCTTTGTATCACAATAAGATATGATTTTGGTCCCAAAAATTTAGGGGCCAAA
Source organism: Agrotis clavis (assembly GCA_954870645.1). NCBI lineage: Eukaryota > Metazoa > Arthropoda > Insecta > Lepidoptera > Noctuidae > Agrotis > Agrotis clavis. Next base: position 8,232,322 of record OX940941.1, read on the forward strand.
AATATAATAATAAGTATCAGTTTCGGATAATTTCGTATTTTCTTATATTATATCTCTATTCTTTTATCCCGTGATTCGTCATCCTATTTAAGCATCAACCATTATTGTCCCAAGAATATTAAGAATCATGGGTCTTATTAAAAATGGAACGGCAATTATTCTTTCAAAGTTCCTCTTAATGGAAATCAAATCTTTGAACAATTTAACTCTCGCTACCTTCATCTTTCTCTTGAGTACTTAATGGCTCCTAATTTAGATGCTAATTAGGTATAGTCTTACTTATTCAACCTCAATCATAATAAATATTGATTTTATTTTAGTGTTGTGATCTTTTTATTCTAAGACCTTTCATTTTCTTTCTTTCCTGTTTTTTTTTTCGAATTACTGTTCAGCCAGAACCGACGTGTGCTTTGGCCAGATTGTTTGTAATGTAATTGAGGTCTCCAACTGCATGGTGTAATTTCAAAAATATTATTATAATTACTGCCATCCAACGTGGCAATGCTGCCAGTCTTCTGGGCACGATGGGGAGTAATAATAATAACTTACTCAAATATCCAACGCTCAATAAAAATATAATTGTAATAAAAATCTTTCGGGACCTACAATTTTACGAGTACTTTCAAGTTTGTTATTAAAATTGTCGCCTAAGAGCAATATTAAGATTAAAATCTGTTAATCTCGCTCCCCTTGAGAGAGCCGATGGTTAGAACGGTGAAATTGCCCGGCCATGTAATTTTTGTAACGAAATATAATTAGCAATGGAATGGCAAACAAAAGATTTTCTTTTGAATATTTGTGTTTTTCAAAATTGATCTTCTTGTCATACAAATCCACAGAGCATAAAGACTAAGGGCTCATGTATACGATGCCGCCGCCGCACCGCCGCCGCCACCGCTCCGCCATGGCCCACCGCGCCGCTTAGCTGTTATGTAGGCGCGGTGGCGGATGGCGGAGCGGTGGCGGCATCGTGTTCATGAGCCCTAAGGCCTTCGATCTGTTATGACCTACGGAACCGAGAAGTGGAAAACTGGACACCTCGATACGGGTGGTTCACAAAAAACTCGAGCTCAATGAGCTATGAAAAAGGTTATGGCCTATCAACAAATTTAAAGTCTTTCAGCGAGCTATGAAAAGGGCTATGATTGGATTTAATCAGCGGGATTGAATTCGTAATGATTTGTGATCCGACAGAAAATGAAAGTGATCGACATAATAGCCCATATAATAAGCAAGCTAAAGTGGCAATGGGCCGACAATATTAGTCGTAGAAACGATAACCGTTGGGTTAGATGTTTTCTCGAGGGGAGACTGCAAATCGGCAAACGTAAGGTTCCGCCCTCAGGCAAGGTGGAACGACGACCTTCGCAAGGTGACCGGTAACAACCGGATGTTCAGTGAAATGGCATACGATTGGAAAAGCTCTATGTCCAGCAGTGGACTGCTATAGGCTGTTGATGATGATGATGATGATGATGAAGCTGCGTTTGCCGAGGTTGGTCTACGGATGAGTGGCCATTTATCATAGCGAGTTTCCTCAATGCTCTTATTTGTTATTTTTGATTTATACAGTCAGTAGGTACTGTTTAGTCAGAAACTCGAAAGTCGGAAAACCAGTTTTACCAAGAGGTGTCGTATTTTCCAGTTACTGGCTTGTGGAGGTCAGTTCCTTTAGCACGAGTTTTCAGTATTTGAGACGTAAAGTAAACTGGAACTTTGACAATTTCAAATTGTCAATTTTCAAGGAAAAAATTAGTTCCTTTTTCGCACACCAGAGGCGCTGTTTCATTTTTTCATGCAAGCAACGCTGTAAATACTGGAAAGACGCTGTAAAGTAAAAGAGTGAAAACTCGTGCTAAGGGTACAGATAGGCAGTCGCCCCATGTAAAATACTTATATTCGACTGGAAGCCGTCCCCAACATAATTGTAGAGCTGATGATGATTTTTGTTTTAAAATTGTAAAATAACACGCAGACCAAATAGCTGTAAATAAACAGTTATAATTAAATCAAGTGTCCTTCATTTAATTATAACTATTAAAACGTAGCCGTCAGAAAACTACTTAGTTCAAAATTATGATTAATAATTTATTTAACATCAGATATCAAAGCGTAGGACCTAATTAGTGGGCAATTTAATTACCTAGTCTTTTAGAACCGAAATATATATAATTTAGGTAAGTACTAAATACAAATCTCTGCACTAGATTAGAATGATTATAACATATTTATTTAAGACTAGCTTTTTACCATGGTTTCTGTGGTGCAATGCAACGAATTATTCCCGTTGGATCCCACTTTTGAATCCCACTTGAATTTTTTTCCCGTTGAATTCCATAACAAAAGAAAAACGTTTTATTCCCGTTGAATCCCAAAAAATATTTCCGTTGGATCCCACATGCTTTAAAAAATCTGAATGCGAGTACTTTCAACGACAAAATTGCTTATGTTTGAGAACTTTTTTTTTTTATAAAATTCATAAATTAGTAACAGAGAATTAATCTTTAAAATAAAGGTAACACTTTTCTTCTAATGTGTACACAATCATGTTGTCATAACGTGGGATTCAACGGGAATTAAAAAAGGGATTCATCGGGAATACCTAAAAAATGGGATCCAAAAGTGGGATTCAACGGGAATAAATCAATGCAAAACGCTCCGTTGACCTGGGGGGGTATTACAACGTCTTAAAACCAGCCTTGTTCCAGTGAGTGAACGAGATGGCGCTAGACGACTTGTATATCTCTGTCCACTTTCACTCGCTGGAATAAGCCTGGTTTTAATACGTTGTAATACCCCCCTGGGCATGGTCCAAGATCGAAACGCAAGTCACCCATCAATTGCCTCGCGCCCTTCAGTGGCCAGAATTCACCTCGCGACGTCCGATGCTGTGGGCGACTAAAATATCATTTTCTATGATTAAATCCACCTGACCAACTTAGATTTTTATAGATTCGAGTTCAATTAACAGGTCCGCAAAAGCCTTTCAGTAATAAAAAGGATAATCAAAAAACTTCGGTTTTATTTTCTTTTAAAACTATAAAATGGGATTGAACTATAAACTTGGGACTATAACTTTTTAATAAGAGTATTTTGCTTCCAGGCATAAATGGCATAATTATTACAAATACTCGTACTTCCATTAATAAACCGTGTACTTTTATGTAAAATTTTAAATACAACACTGAGAACTATTTACAAAATAAATTATTTAATTCTAGCTTTTGCGCAATAAAAAGTTTTCGTGTCCAATTAAAATCCTTCATACTATATTAGTCAACTGTTTTTCGATAAGCGCCTAAACAAAATTACAAGAAATAGCTTTACCATAATTATCACAAAATAGAAAAGAAATAAAAAAGTATACGATACACTCGCGGATCGTCCGCGTCAAATCCGCGAGTCATCCGCGAGACATAACGCCCACGTCTACATGACAGCGTTCATTGTCCACATGTCCCCTTCAAATGTCCGCAGAAAATCTAGTCACAAAATAAATAAGTAAATACGATGTAGGTGTGAAGAATTTTTCAATTACTTTAAGTGAGACAGTGACTCCGCCATATTGCAAAATGGCGGTATCTTGCATCGTCGGGCCTTTGATGTCACGGGTCGTTTGTAGCACATGTTAACAAATTAAAAATAACGATAGAAAGGAGAATGTAATTAATGAGGTTTACTTTTCTTCTATTTTTAAAAGACATATTAATTTGTGGGCTCATCTCTTGTAGAGACATTTCGTGGGATATTTTAAACTTTGATTGAAAATTAATTTTGAATTTTATGTAATTGGACATTATGTTTTTTTTTTTTTGAGGTCCGTACGCAAACGGAACCCTTTAACTAAGACTCCGTTGCAGCGGTTTTAGTAATAAGATTCTCAAACACGGCTTTTTTCAAAACATCAATCCCTAAATGTCTCCCAAAGGTCGGACAAAGAAATCCGTCCTGAGTTAATACGTACAAAATTGGATGAGTTCTGTAGAGAATTTTAAAAGGGTACACATTGGCACAAATTTACGTTAAAGGGTTAGTTTACGGCACTGCCTGGGTCCAATACTATTGTCCTACGTGGACAATGACAATAAAGCACGTGGAGTAGTGAGGCGATAATTTCTAGTAAAACACATATTCAGGCGATCCTCTCACGATATCTTTCGGATTGGATCGTGCAGTGAAACGGATCTCACGTCGCATATTTGTCTTGAAATCCGTTGGTGTCTAACACACTTGGCACGTAAATTACAGAACGCACCTCAAAACTCAAGCGTTACATATAACTAGTTTCAACCAATCAAATGGCTTAAATCTAGTTCTAAGAGGATTATATAGCGGCTGCCTTTTCAAAAAAATAGGTATTTATAAAAACTCGTGCTGTCCCTCTCGCGCGTTGTAAAAACCCCAATCGTGCGATAAAGAGCGTTGCAGCTCGCGACTGACTGTGAGTATTTTTTATATGAAATTTGTCTCTCGGGAGAAAACGTTTTTCACATACTAAATCACGTCCAATCTCTTAGATTCTGGCGTCAATGGTTTCAGCATATTATATTCTAGGTTTGTAGGTTTTGCTTTTTTTCTAAAACTTCTTTGTTTTTAAAGTTTTACTTCAATGAAGATTTTGTCGTAAAAATAGTAACTCTTAGGCGCCTGTTACTTTCAAACTATTATAAATTTTGAAAAAAAGAAAACCTATAAACCTAATTTTTTGCAGTGTCTGAAGCATTCTAAAAAATCATTGAGATAGGATAACATTTAGGGGTAGGAAAACGTTTTCTCTTTTAGTATGGACGAGCGCTCGGTAGACAACAGTCTTAAGTAGTGCTTGTATATTGACGCGACGTTCTGTAAAACGAACCTTTGTCTTATACAAATATACAGCCCAAAATTGCTCGACCAGAAAGATGAAATTCATAATCAGGCGAAAAGATTTCCATTGTTGGAACACAAGGCATTCTTTCTGTGAGAGGGAGTGGGCTGAATTCCACCTCGTGGGCCGAGTGCGAGTTGTTAGATGTCACATGTCTTAAAATACTTATTAGCTCAAGGAAATGCCGATTTCCTGCTTTCCTTAAAAATTGCAGCGAATAAACTTTAAGAAATTATCATCATCACCTGCCTAGCCTTTTACCAACTATATTGGGGTCAACTTCCAGTTGCACCAGATGCAGCTGAATATCAGTATCTTACATGGAGCAACTGCCTATCGGACCTCCACAACCCAGTAACTGGGTAATATGATACCCCATGGCAAGAATCAATGGTTGTCAGACTTTTAGAGCTTCTGACTAATAATAACAACTGTCAAAAATCTACAAAATGACAGCCGGGACCAACGGCTTTGCGTGCTTTCCGAAGCACGGAGAAAACTCGCTACCACAGATGGTCACCCATCCACAGACCAACCTCGGCAAGCGTAGCTTAACCCGGAAGATCGGCCTGTGCGGCTGTAATTATTTAGCCACGAGCTTCTCTCGTTCTAAAAAATATATCAAAAACACTTTAATCATATTATAAGCTAACCCAACCTGATAGCGTAACAAATATTTTTTTACGATATCAGGTTGGATTCTCACTTATTGTGTGACATGATTAATGCTTGTACTAATTGCGTTTAGCGCAGAAAATATTTAATATAACAGCATTTTATTTGTATAAATAAATCACAAATTCTTTGAGCTATAATATTGTACACGTACAAGTGAATTAAAACAATATTTGTATCCAAAGCCAAAAATAATAACTTTTTTATCTTTATCTTTACATATAATAAAATCGTAGAGCTGTCATTCCTGTACATTGAATATTTTTTTCTTTTTGTATTTTTTTCGAGATAAGGGATCGATTCTGAATCTGATGCAAAATCAACTTTTTTTTTTCGAAATTTTTTATGTTTTTTTAGGGTTCCGTAGTCAACAAGGAACCCTTATAGTTTCGCCATGTCCGTCCGTCCGTCCGTCCGTCCGTCCGTCTGTCCGCAGTTTAGCTCAGAGACGCACAGTACTAGAGAGCTGTAATTTGGTGTAAATATACGAATTTGTTGTGCCGAAAAAACGGTAAAATAAAATCTCGTAAAATATATTTTTTTAGGGTACCTCCTGTACACGTAAAGTGGGGATGTTTTATTTTTTTCTCGCGTACCCCTTAGTGTGGGGTATCATTAAATAGGTCTTTAAAAAATATTGATAGTTTCCATTAACAATTTTTTGATAAAAAAATTCGTTTGTGAAATATTAAGCTTTAAAGTGCTAAATTTTGCTCGACTCGAGTGTCCCCCCCCTCTACCAGCTAAACGGTTATGTTTGGGGGTGTGAAAAAATTCACAATAGTATTATATTTAACGAAGTTTAAAAGAAAATTATCATGACTAAGTAGGCTTTACAACTTCACGAGTAATAGTCGACCAACTTATAAAATGTACTTGGATACATATTTTCTTAAACAAAATGTATCGGAGAACATGTTCTTCAACTGCAAATGTAAGTTTGTCAACTTTATTTTTACAGCTTTAATAGGTATGTTTTTACGGTATGTTTTTTGGGGATAGGTAGGTTTTTATCGTCAACTATTTTTAACTAACTTCAAAAACGGAGGAGGTTCTAAATTCGTCGTAATCTTTTTTTTTGTGTTTTCCCCGTTTTCTCAAAGACTCCTGCACCGATTTTGAAAATTCTTCTTTTTAAAATTAAATTCAGCGAATCAGTTTAGTTAGTTCGCATAAGTATTTTGATGGGCAACTACGGAACCCTACACTGTGCGTGGCCCGACACGCACTTGGCGGGTTTTTTTTTATTTGATCTATCTCCTAAACTACTGTAAAGTTGTCGATCAAATTTTCCTCAAATATTTCTAATAATATGCTCCTGTTAATAGGCTATGTATTATTACGCTATTTTCCCTGGGAGATAAGCAATTTTGAATTTTGTTGTTTTTAAATGTTTGTTTGGAGTTGGAAGCTAAACCACTGGATATTATTTATTCATTTTTTTCTCAAATATTCCTTAAACTGCTCTTCAATTTATAGGATATGTATAATTACGCTATTCTCCTTGGGGGATTAGCAATGTTATAATATGTTGATTTTCAGTCATTGTTGACATTTGTAGAACCGCTATTTGAAAACTACTGTCAGCGTACTAACCAGTCTGGTTGGTAACCTGCTTGACTTTCGTGCAAGAGGTCTCAGGATCAAATCTTGCAGTTTTCCTTTTCACTTTTTGTGTTTCATTTTTTTGTTTTATTTGTCCTAAGAGTTTCAAATAATAAAAAAAAGCTATTGCATAGCATTTTGTATCAACTTATGCAATTATAATTTTATTTATTTATTTTATTCATGCAGTATTGCTTTTTCTTTGATATTCATTCAAGTTACATTTTTAAATATTTCTTTAAAAAAAAAAAAAAACAAATTATTATTATTGTTATTATTTCCTTTATTAATTTTTTAACCTTACTAAGTACATTTTTAAATATTTTCATAAAAACAAAAAAATAAAATAAAAACATTTAAAAATATAAATAATAGTGGCCCACCGGTATCGGGAACAGGGTCCAAGCTACCGGAAGTCAGGGCTCCAGAGTAAGGAACCCCCTAACAATGCGCGCCGTGTCCAGAAGAACTGCTCTCTGAATCTGGCCCTTGATCCAGCCGCCCAACGAGAGCCTCCTTAGATGTTGGTCGAGGCTCTTGGCAATTAAGCCATGGACCGACACGACTATCGGCACTATGATTGCTGAATCCACATCCCACATATCGACAACCTCGCGAGCCAAATCAATATACTTGATTTGCTTATCTTTTTCAGCTTTCACGAGGTTCTCGTCATGCGGGACGGTTTATTATGGTTTTATTATTTTATTATTACATTAATAAATCAATAATTAATTAATTTTAATAATTAATTTAATAAATTAATAATTTAATTAAATTAATAATTAAATTAAATTAAATGAGCGTGAGGTTTTTTCGTTACGGAATTTCTGGATTCGGTCCCCGCGCTCAAGGCCCGCGATAGAAGCTATGCAATAGCTTAAAATTGTGCATACTTTTACTTCAATATTATTCGCAATTTTAATTCATTACTATTTTTTTTTTCAGTAGTTCTCTAGGATATAAATCTACACTGATTTTAAATTGTAGTTGGTTCTTTTTTAAACTGTAATTGTTTCGAGGTGTAGGAATTTGAAAGATTCGAAAACAATCAGTGTTTCCATTATTTTGTGTTAATTTATGTTTTGAATTGGTGCTCAAACCAGTGCATAGATTCTGTTTGAAAAGACGACAAGTTGTACTTCATCGAGTCAAATAATTAGTTATTTTTAGGTATCACGCGGTATTCTAAAGGGAGAAGAGCAATGCTATCGTACGTTCAATTTGCAGCGATACTGTAAATCGACCAAAAAATTATGGTCTAATTTTTAAGATAAACACGGATCTTTGAAATTAATGTCGCTCAAATAAGGATGTTTCCTATGCAAACTATGTACCTACTTACCTAGGTATAACATTATTGTTCTAAACTAATAATAAAAATGCAAGTATGTTTGTTTTTTTACCTTTTCACGCATTACTACCTACTGAATCGATCGTCCCAAAATTTAGCATATACGTTGTCAGGAGTATAGACACGGATATAGGGTATCTTTCATCCCGAATAACAGAAGAGAGCTGTTGCCGAGAAAACAATTACGTTCATATTCCAGATGGCGCCACTTACACGATCCGTATTGTTTCTCAAATTCTAAATTAACGCAAGCGAAGCCGCGGGCAAACACTAGTTAATAATATAAAAGCTTGTGTGTTTGTTCGATAGATATGTGTTTTTTAAGCTATTGCATAGCTTTTTTCGCGGGCTCTGAGCGCAACAACCGAATCAAGAAATTCCGTCACGAAAATACACCCAGCATCGTCTAACGTCGTTTCAGTTCGGAAGACTTCAGCAATCATAAAAACATCCGTAATAAAGACAATTTCATTTTTTTTACTGATTCTAAACGGCCAGCTGCCACAAACATTTTAAATAAACGATATTCTCGTTAAATATTCGCGGTAGGCTTTAATTTATTCTTGTATTTTTTTGAAATTGCTATGCAATAGTGCTTGCGCAAGCTAGCAATATTAAAATGTTGGTATCATGTATCCAAACGCGTCTCACATATTGAAGGTAGTATTCATATTGGACCACAGTATTGAGCCAATCATACTCCGGCTTCCTTCCCAATCCTACCCCCATTCCGCAAAAGGTGCTACACAGCTACGCCAATGAGAACCGTTTTCCGCCGCAACGACGCGCCGCGACGACAGAGGTCGCCATGATGATTTCTGCCCTGTTCTCTTCAAACCGCTAACCGCTCAACACCGTGCACCGCTTAAAACTAAATTGCTATACCATCATACTGTTATAAACTATTTAACGTGTTGGCCGACACAAAGTGATAAAGTGGGACAATATAATCGATTTTATTCACCGAGCGCGAGTGCAAAGACCATCCAGGAACGCGTGTCATCATCCACGGACCACGCCGGCAGTCGGTGCACCAACCTGCCCCTCCAGCACTCCCAAGTAAGTTACCTACCTATACTTCCCACACTTTCATTTGCTCAATTTCTGTGTCGTCCAATATCCGATCCGCTAAAATTACACAACGCTTGTTGGTCCTTCGAAGAGCCGCTATCCCTAACTTCACCATAAGTTTTTTGGTCCATACGAGTCGGATTCATAGAATCAGCATTCCTAATTAGGTCTCATATCTAGGATTTAGGTCAAATACCTAAATTCATAAAACCGCCATTTTAACATTCCCCGCTAGGTACATTTATTCATTGAGAACTACTGTACCAACTTAATAGTTCGCCTGTTGCATTGAAATAGCATCTGGTAATTATTAAAACCGCTAAATAACGTGAGTTAGTTCGGTAAACTTGCCTACAACTTATACGTACTCAACCGCAATATTACACCCGCCTAAGATAAAAAAAAATAAATAGTCTAGTCTACCCACTAGACCTAAATTATTCTATCCGCTGTATTTTCTAGTTCCCGTAGGCCTAGCTAATACTAACTAGTGTCTGACTCACTACTGGGTCAGACGATGCCAAGGGATCTACGACCATTCTCCACCTGGTTGTAGGAGGTCGACTTGTACCAGAGATTAAGTTTCTTAATCTCCGGCGTGCAGCTTCTACCGCTTTCGCCGTCTACCTTAGATAGCTATAACATATTTATAGTTATACTAATGGCACACCAAAATGCCTAATTTAAGTTTTTTTTAATAAAAATAAACTGATCATAACCTAATTAAATACTGTTTTACAATTTAACTCAAGTAAACACTTAAGTAAAACTTATTTTAACTAAGAAAACTTATAATAAAATCTAACTAATAAAAATTTAAAACTTGAGTAAACATTATCCAAATCTAACTAAAAACTAAACTCAAACTATTAAAACTACTCCAATATGGAAGAACTTTTTTTTTTTTTTTTTTTTTTTTAGCGTGGTAAAATCATCAAATGAGTCCTCCAACCCCGGGCAGGGCGGGAGGGACTGTCAGACTTCTACTGACTAAAATCCACGGTGTCCTTCATAGCCTGTTAAGTTCCGGGGTTACGGTTAGGGAATAATCCCGCGACCCCGGCAGGCTTTGGCCCTCTGAGAGGGGGGCCCCGTCATTATGCTGACGCTCTTTGAGGCGCGCGTGGGACACAACGCGCCGTCGACCCGGGCATGGTCCTTGGTCGGGCAGCGAGTTGCCCTTTACTCGCTGCCCGCATGCCCGCGCCTACGGTGGCCGGAGATCATCAAGCGACGTCCGTCGCCGTGGGCGCCTACCACTGCGGCTGGGGCGGAGGGAGGACGCTGTCCTCTCTCGCTCGCGGCCTGCCTCCTCCTTTACGAGCATTACTGCCTCGCAGAAGGAGCTGACCGCTTCCCACTCCGTCTCGCCCCGCAGCATGGCCGCAACCAATGCCGGGCGCGAGAGGTCTCCGCCTATCGCAGCCGTGAGGACACGTCGGTGCTCCGCCCAAGCTGGGCAGTCTTGCACCGTATGCTCCACCGTGTCCTCCGGGCGATCTTCGCAGTGGTGACACCCAGGCGTCTCCTCCTTTCGCATCAGACACAGGTACCTCCCGAAACTTCCGTGTCCGGTGAGGACCTGCGTCAAGCGGTAGGTCAGGACGCCATGACTTCTCTCCAGCCACTCCTCAAAGAGGGGTCTTACCGCCGCAATTGCGGCGTGCCCGAATATGGAGAACTTAAAATCAAAATTAAATTACTGCAAGCTAAAAATCAAGCAATCTTTGAGCGTTTATCGTCATTGTATGAAACTTCAAAGAAAATAAATACGACTAGTATTGAGCTTCGTTCGGCAGAGACGTTTATGGCAGACACACAAATACTCTCAGTTATTCGTCAGGAATTTAGTACTAACTTAGATAAAATAAATACATATTCTTTACAAATAGATCCTGATCATAAAATTGATTACAACAGTCAAATATCATTTGACGGCGTTTACACTCGTGTCGAGAGAATACGTTCACTCATCGAAGCGAACTCCTCAAGGTCATTGAATAACTCAACGTCTAGCGACAATGCGAGCGCGACGCAGTCCAAATGCTCGGTCAAGCTGCCACCAATTCTGATTCCGTTCTTTGACGGTAGAATTGAAAATTGGCCTGTTTTTTATGAATCATTTAAATCAAATATCCATAGCAATTTAAACCTTACAGATTCTCAACGTGTGCAATATTTAATAGGTAACCTAAAAGGAAACGCATTGCAAATTACCGCCGGAATTATTCCGTCAGGGGAAAATTATGCGTCTATCTGGAATAGTTTGGTTCAAAAGTACCAAGATAAACGAGCACTAGGCTCACACTATATGTCTAACCTACTAAATATCAAACCCGCAATTAATAATTCCGCCTCTTTAAATACCTTTATTGAAAGTTTTCACGCGTCTGTTTCGGCACTAGAACAATTAAAAATTAAAGACTTAAAGGATTTCATGTTATTAAATTTAGCTTTAAAAAAGTTAGATCCCGCTATCATACATTTATTCGAGATGCATATGAGAGATGTGGAGATTCCTACTTATACGGATTTCGTTGAATTCATAAAATCGCAAGTTAAAATACTCGATAGATCTACTTCTTCTCGGACCGCATCACTAAGTAACAATAACAACAATAATAAAAATAATTCTTATCGTAATCAGTCACGTGCTAGTACAGTGCATACTTTTGTTGCTTGTGATAATAACCAAACTTGTTTATATTGTAACAACAAGGATCATTGGAAGCTTTACACCTGTCCAAACTTTCAAGCACTATCGGCCGGTTCGCGTTTGGATTTTATTAAAAACAAACGTGGATGTGTGAACTGTCTTAGTACAACGCACACTGCCTCACAGTGTAAATCTATACACACTTGTAGGACATGTAACAAAAAACATCACTCTCTTTTACATCTTGAACAAAGTTCACAGCCGCGATCGGTATCAGCTGACGCTGCAACTAGTTCCGCGCAATCACAACAGGTGGCGCTTTGTGCGTGTTCTCGCGTAGGCATAAACATTCCACGCACTACGGTTCTTTTGTCAACAGCACAAGTCTATGTTGATAACAAATATAACCAATACGTTTCTGTAAGGTGTTTAATAGATAACGCTTCGCAAAATAATATAATTACTTTAGCTTGTTGTAAGAAACTGCAATTAAATATTATACCACTTTCAAATTCTTGTATAAAGGGTGTAGGTACCTCTTCGCGGCCTATCATAGGTTACGTTGAGATAACAGTTACTGCAAAAAATAAAACAAATTCTTTTAAAATAACCGCTCTTGTTATTGATTGTATAACGGATAAATTACCATCTCACGTTGTTGACACCTCTGCTGTGCAACATTTGTTCGAGTTACCGCTAGCCGACCCCCTGTGGCACGTGCCCGGTGAGGTTGAATTGCTTCTAGGGGCAAAGCTGTTTCCGTATTTATTACTTCATAATAAAATTCTCTCACCTACCGCGCCATCAGCTATTGAAACCGTGTTTGGTTACATTCTTATGGGTGAGATACCTTCTAGTTTATATAATAAAAATAACATTGATTTAAATACTGCTTCATATTTTTCTACCGCGTTAAATATAGATGATTCTCATTGTTTTCTGTCGTTGGACGAAACTTTACATAAATTTTGGAATATCGAAGAAATACCTTCAAAATCTTTTATGAGCCCCGCGGATCGGGAATGTGAACAGCTGTACGCTTCTACTGTGTCACGTGACTCCAGTGGTACGTACTGTGTTACGTTACCATTCTGTAAAAATCCAGAATTACTCGGAAATTCATATGCTGTCGCTTATCGACGTTTAATTAACTTGGAGAAAAGTAAGCTTCGCGACCCGACTTTGCGCGCTAGCTATAACAAAATAATACAAGAATATATAGATCAAGATTATTTATCTGAAACCGCACCTAGTTCTGCAGGATATTACATACCGCATCACCCTGTTATTAGGAATGATAAACAAACTACTAAAGTGCGCATTGTCCTAGATGCCAGCGCTAAGTCTCATAATGGCGTTTCATTGAATGACTTATTGCACACAGGGCCGAATTTACAGGCTGACATATTTTTATTACTTTTAAATTTCCGTTTGTTTCCTATTGCAGTTACAGCTGACATAAAACAGATGTATCTTCGAATTAAGGTTATTGATGATCATCAAAAGTATCAAAAAATATTGTTTCGATTTAATACTATGGAACCTGTTCGCGAATTTAAATTTAACCGAGTTGCCTTCGGTCTTAAGCCCAGTCCCTTTCTAGCCATGCGCACTGTGCGTCAGCTGTCCGAGGATGAAAAACATCGGTTCCCGCGCGCATCCATTGTCGCTTCTCATGAGCTTTATATGGATGACTTAGCTAATTCGATCCCTACTCTGGAGGAAGCAAAGACTCTCTCCGCTGAACTTATCGCCTTATTTAAGGCTGGGGGCTTTGACCTTACTAAGTGGGCAAGTAATTCTTCGGAATTACTAGAGGTCATTCCACACTCCAACCGCTCTTCTATTAACTTCTCTGACGGGGATAATTTAAAGATCCTTGGACTCAAATGGATTCCTTCCGAGGATTGTTTCACCTTTACTACATCTGATTTAGATAAAGGTTGTACTAAACGCTCCATACTTTCCACTGTTGCCCGTCTGTGGGATGTTCTCGGTCTAGTGGCTCCTGTAGTTTTATTCGCGAAATTACTCATAAAAGAATTATGGAAATTAAACACAGATTGGGATGAAACTCCACCCGATTCTATCGTACGTCTTTTTCAAAAATTTAAAGAGCAACTGCCTCTACTTTCTTCTTTAAAACTGCCGCGTCATGTAGCCGTTACTATGGGTTGCATGACAAATATAGTAGGTTTTGCTGACGCCAGTTTGAATGCGTATGGCTGCGTAATATACTTACATGTCACTGACACAAATGGTAACACACACGTAAATTTGGTGTGTGCTAAATCTAAAGTTGCACCAGTTAAGGTCGTATCTCTGGCTCGTCTAGAGCTTTGCGCCGCTGTTCTTTTGTCTAACTTAATTAAACTAGTTTATGACACTTACCGCTCTCGCACCACTATAAATAAAATATTTGCCTTTTCCGATTCTAAAATTACTCTTTCATGGATTCATTCCTCACCTCACAAGTGGAATATTTTTGTTAGTAACCGCGTCGCTAAATGTCAAGAAAATCTTGATCCTGAACATTTTTACCATATTAGCGGAAAGGAAAATCCTAGTGACTGTCTATCTCGAGGTCTTCTACCTGAACAGTTACTAAACCATGATTTATGGTGGCATGGCCCTGAGTGGCTTCTGCGACCAACTGCTGAGTGGCCTATCACTCCGTTTGTATCTTCATGCAGCGAGCAATTGCCTGAGTTTAACAATAAATCTTTAACATTAGTATCTACCGTATCAGAACCTAATTTAATATATAGCCTTTCTCAAAAATTTACATCGTTAAATAAAATATTGCGCATAATTGTATACATTTTGAGATTTTTGCATATTATTCCTTATGACAAGGCAAATAAGATAATTACTGTCCGTGAATTAGTTACCGCTGAAATTTATTTAATTCGTTGTATTCAACAATTTCATTTTTTTGATATTTATGACGAAATTAAAAGTAAAAAACTTCGCTCACAGTTTAAGAAACTCGATCTGTTTATAGACGAGCATAACATAATTAGAATTGGTGGTAGATTGTCAAACGCGAACCTTCCTTATGAAGCTCAGCATCCCGCGCTTTTACCTAAACATGATAATTTTACACATGTTCTGATAGACTATTATCATCGCATTCATTGTCATGCCGGTGTAAGCCTTCTTAGCTCTCTGTTACGCCAAAAATATTGGATCCTCTCTTCCAGAGGTGTCATCAGACAAAGGGTACATGCTTGTAACTTCTGTTTTAAAGTTTCTCCTTCTCACCCCAGTCCAAAGATGGCTGATTTACCCGCTTGTCGCGTACAAGAGACTAAAGCTTTCGTTCATACTGGTGTGGATTACGCTGGTCCCATTAAAGTAACCTTATGTCGACGCAGAGGCCAAAGAAGTCAGAAGGCTTATATATGTTTATTCATTTGCTTCGTTACAAAAGCAGTTCATATTGAATTGGTTACCGACGTGTCATCGGACACCTTTATTTCAGCTTTTAAAAGATTTATTTCCCGCAGAGGACCTGTCTCTTATTTATATTCTGACAACGGAACAAATTTCGTTGGAGCCAAGGCTCAATTGCAAGAACTACTTGCTCACCGCTACCGCATAGAGTGGAAAATGATTCCACCCCGCGCCCCCCACTTTGGAGGGTTGTGGGAATCAAATATTAAATCTATTAAAACACATTTATACCGTGTTATCGGTTCTCAACTTCTTACTTATGAGGAGCTTTCGACTGTTCTCACTGAGATTGAGGCAGTTCTAAATTCCAGACCGCTCTGTGTCCTGAATGAGGATCCGTACCCAGAACCGCTTACTCCCGCTCATTTTATAATGGCTTCTCCGTTGACTACGTTGCCTGTCGTGAACGTTCCCGAAACGACGAAAACACTAACTTGCCGCAAAAAATTGCTTGACCAAATGGTTTGTAGCTTTTGGAGAAGATGGCGTATAGAATATCTACATAACTTGCAAGTTAGGCAAAAATGGTTAAATGTCGCCGACAATATTAAGATTGGTACAGTGGTTCTCATGCATCAGGATGATGTCCCTCCTTTGCGTTGGCCAATGGGCATAATCACCGAAGTTTTTCCCGGCAGGGATGGGACAACCCGCGTTGCCATGGTGAAGACATGCAGTGGCTCTTTCAAAAGACCTGTTGTTAAACTATGTCCTTTACCTTCTCAATAATACCACCGCGTAATTAAAATTCTAATTTAGCTGTAGTTCACATATTTTCATTATTACTTTTTCTCTTTTTGTCCGCTTTAATTTAATTTCAATCCGCTTTAATGTAATTTCTTACCTTTTGAGAATACTACATATTCTCGAAAGCCGGGCAGGATGCTTGCGCAAGCTAGCAATATTAAAATGTTGGTATCATGTATCCAAACGCGTCTCACATATTGAAGGTAGTATTCATATTGGACCACAGTATTGAGCCAATCATACTCCGGCTTCCTTCCCAATCCTACCCCCATTCCGCAAAAGGTGCTACACAGCTACGCCAATGAGAACCGTTTTCCGCCGCAACGACGCGCCGCGACGACAGAGGTCGCCATGATGATTTCTGCCCTGTTCTCTTCAAACCGCTAACCGCTCAACACCGTGCACCGCTTAAAACTAAATTGCTATACCATCATACTGTTATAAACTATTTAACGTGTTGGCCGACACAAAGTGATAAAGTGGGACAATATAATCGATTTTATTCACCGAGCGCGAGTGCAAAGACCATCCAGGAACGCGTGTCATCATCCACGGACCACGCCGGCAGTCGGTGCACCAACCTGCCCCTCCAGCACTCCCAAGTAAGTTACCTACCTATACTTCCCACACTTTCATTTGCTCAATTTCTGTGTCGTCCAATATCCGATCCGCTAAAATTACACAACGCTTGTTGGTCCTTCGAAGAGCCGCTATCCCTAACTTCACCAAATAGCTTTACTTCTAAACAGATTTGGGATTACCAGGATTGATACTTTTATCCCGGTAGAAAATTCTCATGTTATAATTTTGTTATTATCGAACTAGACGGAGGAAATGTCTCAGGCATTAGCTAGACCTCCATTTGTACCATGCTTTACAGTAAAACGCATAATTAGAATCCGTTTGATCATTGTGGACATTTACCTATGGCATCGTATCGCATTAGGTGCGCGGCATACAGAGCGAGCAGCCTCGCGAGGCATTCGACGCGCTAAGAATTGTGTGGACGCACCTATTGTTTCTCGTACGAGGCACGAAACAATATAAGCGAGCAATACAAAAAGGCCCTTCGTACACAACGCGACTCAAGTTTCCGATACCTTACGACTTCGGTATCCAAGCGGCTATCGCAATACAAACCCATAGAGGTTCGAACACAAGCACGCGTCAATGAATACAAAAATCGTAAGGTATCGGAGACTTGCGTCGCCTAGTGTACGAAGGAGCAAAGCCGACTCTGGATGGCTCGGGCGCTCGGTCGCCCGCCCATGGCAGCGCTCGCGCTTTCCTCGGCCGAGACACGTCCACACTAACCCAGCTGTTTCGCGCGGCAAATGCCTCGCGAGGCTGCTCGCTCTGTGTGGACGCACCTATTTATCTCCCACCGCGGACATAATATGTCTACCATCAGCACTGTCAGTCGTCCTCCTAATGTGTAGAGGTTCTAAGTAAAAGCCACCACAAAGGTCGCGCCACATGACTTGCTGGATTGTCTAGCTGATGGTACAAGGTAGAAGCGATGGGCGGGAAGAGGTGACGAAATTTGAGATGTGAAGGTAAGATAAATTCATCATCTACCCTAGCCCTTTCCCAACTATGTTCGGGTCGGCTTCCAGTCGAACAGATGCAGCTGAATATCAGTATTTTACATGGAGCGACTGCCTATTGGACCTACACAAACCAGAAACTGGGTAATACGATACCCCATAATAAGACTTTAGAGCTTCTTACGAATAGAAACGACTGTCAAGATCTACAAATGACAACCGGGACCAACGGTTTTACGTGCTTTTCGAGGCACGGAGGAAACTCGCTATGACAGATGGTCACCCATCTGCAGACCAACCTCGGCAAACGCGGCTTAACCCGAAAGATCGGCCTGTGTGGCTGTGATTATTTAGCCACGAGCTCCTAATTAATCTTTGTGTTGATAAGTAAATAACAAAACCAATGGCATGATTTTTACGTATACTTGAAGTCCGAAGGAGACGGCCAACGCAGACGCAATTATGATACTGGATAATGAAAAAGCTCCTCTTGTAAACGATCTTGGAACTAATTTTATCCATCAAATTAACGTTAAAGTTCGCGTAAACTTTACGTAAACTCTCCAAAAAAAAAAAAGACGTGTGGCACTCGGGGACCACCGCGGTAAAGCTATTGCATAGCATTTTGTATCAACTTATGCAATTATAATTTTATTTATTTATTTTATTCATGCAGTATTGCTTTTTCTTTGATATTAATTCAAGTTACCGTTTTAAATATTTCTTTAAAAAAAAAAAAAAACAAAACAAAAACAAAAAAAAAATATTATTATTATTATGGTTTTATTATTTTATTATTATTATTATATTAATAAATCAATAATTAATTAATTTTAATAATTAATAAGTAATTTAATCAATTAATAATTTAATTAAATTAATAATTTAATTAAATTAAATGAGCCTGAGGTTTTTTCGTTACGGAATTTCTGGATTCGGTCCCCGCGCTCAAGGCCCGCGATAGAAGCTATGCAATAGCATAAAAGTGAAAACTCGTGCGTCGAAAGCCTCGGTTCGCAAGTATCTTGGGGACATACATACGTACGGAAAATTTTACGCATGTTTCCTTTCCCACTGAATTTTAAGGAAAAGCATAAAGCCATTAAAATAAGGCACTTTTCTCTCATATTCAATACTAGCTGTTGCCAGCGGCTTCACCCGCTACAACTCGAAAATTATCCCACGGGAACATAAAATCGGGATAAAAACTATCCTATGTGTTAATCCAGGTTATAAACTATCCGTGTACCAAATTTTAGCCAAATCCGTTCAGTGGTTTTTGCGTGAAAGCGTAACAAACATACATACATACATCCTCACAAACTTTCGCATTTATAATATTAGTAGGATTTTTGTCCATACAATTTTGGCAATGATCGCTGCTGCTTATAACTCAACAACTATTATAAAAGGTTGGACATTACGAGTAGAAGAGTGGAACGTCCATTTTCAGACCAACCCGTCGGCAACCGGTGTTATTTCGAAATTTATTCGAGCGATGATTGTCGATTTTATGTACCCAATATCTTTGTGTTTCAAATACCTATACGTAATGTTGATTCTATATATTTGAATGTTAGCTTTTTCCTTTGGCTATTGACTATTTATTACCACCTATTTTTACCTACGATTTGAGTCACAGTAAGTACTACTTTACAGGACCTGGTTTTTTTTTTACACATTAAGAGCATTGAAATGAAAATTTGCTGAAATCCCTTCAGCTGTCAAGGCGATAAGAACGTACGTACGTTATTTTCTCGTAATTATAACAATATTAATGGATATTATTTGTATTTCGAAACACCTTAACACGCTTCTATATCTATAATTAAATGTTCTATTTTGATATCTGGAAGTTTGATGAGTATAAAATTTAATTAAATTGGGGTTTAGAATTGATATTATAATTGATACATTTATCGAAAATAACTTACGAATGTACTGAAATATAAATCAGAAGGCATCTGTCGAATTATTTGAGGTTCATTATGAAATCAGTGAAGTTGAAATATAATTTCGCGTCGATAAATAAGGCGGTGTCCTGCGTGAGCGACAAATATGACGCGACGCGACGCAACACGAAGTAAATATTATAATTACATTATGATAACTTAGTTGAAATAAGTCGAATTGCGTCGAGTCGCGTGTTATTCGTCGCTCACGCAGGACACCGCGTAAGTTTCTACGTTCAGCTATAAGATTTTTATGGATATAATTTAGCAATTTAAGGTAATTCATTTTCACACTATTAGATTTAAGTGGAAGGATAATTCCACCGTTATATCACCGTCTTACTTAGCGCAAACTAAATTGTAGAGTCAGACAGGCAGTCGCCACGTGTAAATATCATTCAGCCAATAAGCCAACCACAACATAGTTATGAAAAGGTTTGGAAGATGATAAAAATAAAAGTACCATAGTAGATTCACTTTACTAAACGTAGTGTAGTTGATTCTAGCGAAGGAGGAGGCGGGACGCGTGAGGTAGAGGACAGCGTCCACCTCACGACCCGCAGTGGTAGACGCCCACGGTGACCGACGTCACAAGACAATCTCCGACCACCGTAGGCGCGGGTATGTGGGCAAGTAATGGGCGACTCGCTGTTCGATCACGAATCACGTCGTCAGTGTCGCATAATGACGGGGCTCCCCTTAGAGGGCCAAAGCCTGCCGGGGTCGCGGGACTAACGAATTACCGTGACCCCGAAACGTAATAGGCTATTGAAAGAGACCGTGGATTTTAGTCAGTAAAAGTCTGACAGTCCCTCCCGCCCTACACTGGGTGGAACTCATTTGATGATTTTGCCACGTAAAATATGCGTAGTAGATTCGATAGAAAAAAACTTGAGAGGTGTCAAGGGACACCCGGATGGAACGGATGATTCTCACTAGTTCCACCATCAATTAGTTCCATGGAACTATTGAGACTTATTTTTCTCAGTAGTTCCATGGATTTTGATAATGGAACAAATGATACAAATCTTAATCAAACTCGTCTCACTAGTTTCACCGTAGTTGTTCAATGTTATGGAACTAGTGAGATTGTTTTTTCCCAGTAGTTCCATTAGTTCTTTTTAATTGAACAAGTGAAACTAAAGTTAATCACAACATCATTCTCATGAAAAAATTGTACTAGGGTTGCATAATATTAAGGTGGTATTTATTTTAGCAGTTCTGTCTCTACGCACAAGTTTTTTCGAACTAATAATGCGAAAGTAAGTTTGTAAATTTTTTTGGGCATCCAGGATTCACTGAAAATATTTTTTATTGGTGAAGAGAGCTGGCAACAGAAACATCTTCTTTATGATCCGGTTCTCCTAGTACTTTTAGTTTAAATTCCGCATTGAGTTCAGGCAAAACCTTTTTCATGATCCAAAGAACTAATGGAACTACTGGGAAAAAACAATCTCACTAGTTCCATTGAACAACTACGGTGGAACTAGTGAGACGAGTTCGATTAAGATTTGTATCATTTGTTCCATTATCAAAATCCATGGAACTACTGAGAAAAAAAAATCTCACTAGTTCCATGGAACTAATTGATGGTGGAACTAGTGAGAATCATCCGATGGAACGAAGTTAACGAAAATATCTGGCTTGCTTTCTATAAGAGAGGGAGACAGACAAAGAAACATGTGCACGCCGCATGGCTTAATAGCTTACTGTAGCAAAAAGTGTCGTTACAACTTTTCGTCTTAATTTTTTCCGTCTAGCCCCCATTCGCAACGCGCGATAAGGAACTTCGTTCAATAATGTCTAGAGTTTAGGCACAATTGAATAAGAATATTGAATAAGACATACAATATATCATTCTGTGCGAAACGAGTACGTATTGTCAATTTTCAGATCGCTCGCTATGATACATTTCTTTTGCGTTTGTTTGCTTGGCTCTCAGACAGCTATAATTATATTTACGATAAACACATTTTTACGTAAAAGTCTGTATTGATCTTCGTTACTACGTCTTGTTTGTAGACGAATGCTTAAAAAAATAATAAAAAATGACGTGACATGTCTTAGCAAAGGAAATATGTTTATTTTAAAATAATATACTCATAAACCACTACTTTCATTAAAAATTGAACTTATCACCTTAATTAAAATTAATAAAACAAAATGTCTACATAATGCTACAACAGTTTTTATTCTTTGAACGACCCAAAAATTATCATAGCGGACTAATAAAGCAATATTATATATTTTTAAGGTAATATTAAAAATGTTATCATAACCAATTTGGTCCCCGAACGTAGAGAAAATTTACACATTAATCATTTTTTCTTTATATTAAAATGGTAACACGTCCCCACACTATTGTAATATAGGTACATTTTAGAGTTGGCGCAAACTTGGCTGCGCAGAGTTGCCAGAAGTTGCGGCCAGTAATTTCTATCAAAGCATTTTCTATACAAACGAAGACTTTTTTATGTCTGGTAGTCATATTCGTCGTATTTTATCAGCCGTAAGACG
The DNA here is from genome assembly GCA_954870645.1 of Agrotis clavis. NCBI lineage: Eukaryota > Metazoa > Arthropoda > Insecta > Lepidoptera > Noctuidae > Agrotis > Agrotis clavis. Next base: position 8,254,769 of record OX940941.1, read on the forward strand.
GTCACTGCTGAACATAAAAGACTATCGGTCTTATTGCAAGTCTTTAGACATTCCCCTAAAGTCTTCCAATAGGACCGGTTGGGAGTGGCTTGCATCCAGCGTGATCTTGTGGTCTTATAAGATCGTCTGCCCACCGTCCTACGCTGCGCTTGCCGATGCGTGGTCTCCATTCGAGAACCTTACGGCCCTATGGCCATCAGTTCTGCGTGCTATATGGCCTGCCCACTGCCATTTCAACTTGTTAATTCGTTGAGCTATGTCGGTAACTTTGGTTAGTCTACGAATCTCCTAATTCCTGAGTCGATCGCGCAGAGAGACTCCGAGCATAACTCTCTGCATAGTCATATTGTTTAGCGAAACGTTCGTCATTTTTTCATTAAACACGTTGAGTTTTCCCTTGGATCTTTTGTTAACTCTCCTTTGTTTTCGGAATGAGAAATTTTGAAAACACATTAGCATTATTTGGAAGCAAGCTGTTGTCGTATCATGTGCTTACATTATTATTATGTTGCAATATATTTATGAACAGTGGAATGAAAAATACACAGTAGCGCAAAATGTGTACCTAATCATTTTTCTACTTCAGAATCTCGGCAGCAACTTTAGTGGCTCACACTTGTTGCCTAGTGTGCGGTGATTCTTACATATTTTGTAATAATATACCTTGTCCCTATAGCTAGTCATCGACCTCACGCAGGTCACCTACCTGCAATGTGAAGAGACATATTTACAACATGATATTATTTACAAGTATGTTGACCTTTCAGGAGACCTTTTGAAGTATACTTGTGGATATCAAGCGATGATATGCAGTTTCTTTGTTCTTTTAGAATGGCTATAAATCGTGGGTGGAAGAATTTGCGGGTTGCTAATTGCGTATAGCATTTTTTTTCGTGGTAAAATCATCAAATGAGTCCTCCCACCCAGTCCGGGACGAGAGCGACTGTCAGATTCGTATTGACTAAAAAACCACGGTGATCCTTCAATTGACCTTTACGTTCCAGGGTCATGGTTACCTGATGAGACAGACCCGCGACCCCGGCAAGCTTTGGCCCTCTAAGGGGGGACCCCCGTAAGATTGCTGACAACTCTATGAATCCCGCGTGGAATACGACACGCCGCCGTCGACCCAGGCATGGTCCATGATCGGACGGCGAGTCATCCATTACTCGCCATCCGCTCGCCGGAGCATAATGCATGGATAATTTTTTTTCTGCAAGGACACTATTTTTCGTCATCTGCCGTAACCCAAGTAAATCAAGTTCGGCTTCCAGTTGAATTAGATGCAATTGAGTACCAGCATTTTACATGGAGCGACTGCCTATCGGACCTCCACAAACCAGTTAGTACTGGATAATGGTATACCCCATCATCATCACCTTCAGCGTATTAGTTGTTCCCACTGCTGGAACTCAGGCCTCCTCTCTATGAGACGGAGTGGACCATACTCCACCACACCTGCCCAATGCGGGTTGGTAGATATATCTTTAAATTTTTGGTTCCAGAATGTGACGGTTTCCTAACGACATTTTCCTTCACCGTTTTGAGAGCAGTGATGATGAAATAAATAATGCAAAATAATGTGCGTATCTTGGTTTGAACCGACGACTTTACAGCTCGTAAGTCTGAGCCTATACCACTGGGCAACCGCTACTCCTCCTTAGTACTGCGTAATAAGATACCCCATACTTACATACTAAATTACAACCAAATCATGTCCATAAACACAATTTCACCCATTTATCAAAAAGTAAAAGTAATCAAAAATCCAATTTGCATGAGAAAGTCTCATCGATCCAAAGTTCCCCGACTTCCTCATTCATTATTACATGTTCTAATAATATTAATGTGTACTTTAGAAAATTATATTCAAAAGCACCTAAATGTTCCTAATTATGTTTTAATAAAATTAAGAGAAGCGGAAGTAGAAAATTATTGTTAAATTAGCAAAGCGCTGGAGAGGTGATTTTCTTAAATTAATTTTGGAGTAAAATTTTACATAAACATACTTAATTATTAAGTAACTAGCCGCTACAGCTTTGCACAGGTAGATTTATTAGAAATTAAAAATAAATTACTCCAAAAAAAAAAGTGGGCGTTCATTTAGGTAGAACGATGCCCTCAGTACGGAGTTCCGCCTCAAGAACGCTCAAAACGCAAATCAATATCTATTTAACAGTTTTTTCTGGACACTATAATCAAGGCAATTATGAGCATTATCATTTTTATATTTACAACTAACGGCCCGACCCGGCTTCGCACGTGAATATAGCCTATGTTACTCAGGGTTACTTGCGAATGGTGAAAAATTTTTGGACAACGCCACAGTGTTTTTGAGTTTATTCATAACAAACATACACATACACACAAAAATACAAATCTTTCCTCTATTTAATATTATTCTAGATGTAGTTATCGTACACGTACATACGAGTACCAGAAAATGGTTGTTGAAAACAACAACGCCACTGATGTAAATTTAATGTAAGTGCTAATTATATTAAAAATGCGTCCAATCGCGGAGCAATTTTCCAGATTACTAAAGAACTAAAGGCAGACCAGACCAAAAGTTGTTCATTTTGTGCAAGAATAAAAACCACGAGACATAGAGAGCAAGCAACTGTGGCACCAGCCATGTCGTCATTAGCATTTATATCTGTTCTTTGTATTTCTGTGTGATTTTTGTTTTTCTAAACGAAACCATAACGAGTGTTAGTTGTACCGTGTTTGGTTGAACATTCTTTGTACCAGCTGGCAACAAAACAATAATATAGGCTATACTATTTCAAAAAAGGTTTTATTTTGTGAATTAATGTAAATAATTAAATAAAAAAAAAAAAAAACAGGATGAACACGACCAGGGGAAAAAAACGTTGGCACCGATCATAATCGTTTTTTATTTGTTAATTAAACACACACGTTATAATCGGTTTACTGATTGACAAAATAATTTTCAATATATTTTTATTCCTAAAAATACTAACGTAAAACATGTTAGGTATATTTCTTTTGTAATATTATGTTTATATTTATTTTTTTAAATAAGTTTAAAATTACCAGTGCACACACAAAAAATAGTAGCCCACTGGTGTCGAATGCAGTGGGCAATTTTTTTAGAATTTCAAATATAAAAAAAAAATTCGCGGAATGTTTTTCCGTGATTAAATATTTATTTTAGTTCCCGATATTTAAACGCTGATGCAAGCGCCCCGTGAACGCAGGTCAACCCGCGATCATGGCGCTTGCAACAGTGTCTTAATTTAATCACGGTAGATATCCCGTAATAGTACATTATGCAACGAGTGAATAAAGAGCGGATTTAAAGCGAGGGCCATATATATGAATCAAGAGCAAGCGAAGGATTTTAATGACTGAATCACGACCGCAGGGAGTGATTCATGATGATTGAATCACGAGCGAAGCAAGTGATTCAAGTATTTAAATCCTGAGCGACGCGAGTGATTCAGGCCCTCGATTTAAATCCGTTTTATTCACGAGTTACATACGATACTTTATACCATGACCACAAGAAAAATAATAATTAAGCGATAAATAGATAGGTATTTAACGAAGAAAAAAAAGTCAAAGGTGCGTTTACAAACATCTAAATTCACATACACAAACACCCAGATCCGAAACAAATAACTGTAGATCATACAAAAATTTGCTCCGTGCGGGAATGGAACCCACTGCACGCGACGAAGTAGTCCAATCGCTCGGTCACTGCGCCAACAAATTGACATTAAACTCGGAACAATGATTTAAATTAAGAGTAACATTATCCTAACAACACGGTGGCTGACGGGGGTGGACCGCAGCAATGTGTTCTAAATTCAAACAACAAAACAGTGAGTAAAAGAGCTTTTTACTCACTGTTTTCAGTGAGAAAAAGTAACTTTTTAAAGTGGGAATGGTATAAATGACATTTTAATTTTAGAAACAAACCGTAACAGATTAAATTCAAGCATTTCTCTAATGTAAAAAATAAATAAAGAATAAATGGTTGCATTGCATCAATTTTTACCTCAAACGTCGGAATTTTAACCTACTAACAGACTGACAACGGAAACACACAGTACCTTGTGCCGCCAACAATAGAAAAATATGCTTTGACCGTTTCGCGAGCGTTTGTGAAGAATTCATGAAGTTACGCTGAAATTCAGACCTCGTACGGTTTGAGAGGAAGTTTCTAGCTTTCCAACTGTTTTGTTAGTCCGTAGAACTTCGGGTGGTTTTAGTTCTGGATTGCTTAGAAAATATTTTTGTAGGTCGAAGGTTTGTAGAACATTTTTTTTAGTCTGTTAGAGGGTTAGTAACCTTAACAATATTTTTAATAAAACTTCGGTAAACCTAAATGCTAGTGTTATAATTTTTTGCTGTCTGTCATTTTTTCATACCGCAACTACTAAGCCGATTTTTGGTGAGTAATGATGTGTCAAATGTGTCAATGCCTCTTTGAATTCATTTTAAGTGGCACATGTAAAATGCTCGATATAATTATTTTTCGGTTTTCGTATAATCAAAGTCACATGTCATTGCTTGACGGCACGTTTGGCTCAGTGGCTGAGCAAATTGGACTGCTGCTGTGTCGCGGGTTCAATCCCCGCACGGAACAAATATTTGTATGATCTGCAAGTAGTTGTTCCGGGTGGCTCAGGCGCAAAATGTCCCTTTCGCAAAATGTCCACAGGTAGCAAAATGTCCCTTTCGCAGTATGTCCCTTTCGCAAAATGTACCTTTCGCGGAATGTCCCATTTCGCAAAATGTTCCTTTCGCAGAATGTTTATATAAAAAGAAAAAAAAATGTCTTGTTTTACTGAAAATAATTGATTTCAATATTTTATTGAAACATTTTTTGTAGTAGTTGGGTTTTACTTTTTTTTTGGATTTTAATTTTCTTCAATGTAATCTAAACAACTAACGGCGACAAAATTAATCAATACTGGTCTTAGTACACTTTCAGAATAAAATCCCCTAGATTATTTTAGAAAGATACTGTTGTTTCTAAGCCAAAATACCAGCGGTTTCTCAGAAAAGAACTCTAATGCTTCTAAAACGTTTTTTGTGAATGGAGAGCTAATTAATTTTTATTATAACAAGACTCGCTTTAAAAATAATACCTAATGGATGCTCAAAAACAAGAATTTTATTCATTATAACTGAAAAGATACCGTAGATTTAGTGAATTAGCTAAGAGACAGACAGACAGTGATCTGTCTGTATGTCTCTTATAGTAGCCATACACCATCCTGCCTATCGACGATCGATTTGACGCTTGCAATTGTTTTGTTGTATTTGATGGCATGACATGCCAATTTGATAGGTCATCAAATCGATTTGACACAAAGTCAAATAGGCAGCAGTGATGCATTTGCCTATTATTCGGTGACGACAGCTGCAATTTTATAAATTTGTAGCTATCGGTCACCGAATAATAGCTAGATCTAGCTATAAAGTTGCTAAGTTGGCATCGCTGCTGCAGATTTGAAGTTGTGTCAAATCGATCGTACGATAGGCAGTATGGTGTATGGTGTATATGGACGAACTGCCAATTTGAAACAATTGCAAGCGTCATACGATAGGCAGGATGGTGTATGGCTACCATTAGTTAATTTGATGTAATGACATACACACTAGCGCCATTTCAAAATGACTTCAGTCGTCGCGGTATTATCTGTCCGTAATTTGATTTTGACGTTCGTATGTTCGTATATCTGTATCCTTTCCCGTGTTTTTGTTGACGGACTTAGAAAGTAGACACTCTGGACATAGGCTTTACCCAGGCTGTACACATCATCCTGTCCACTGCCCAAGCATAGCTCGTTCCATCGCGCTGATAAACCTTGAATTTGTGGACCAGACCATGTGTCAGTGTCCACAATTAGGCACCGTATGCCGTATAAGGGTTCAATTATTTCATACGGACTCACGGAACTTTAAAAATTCAAGTGTCTTCACATAATTTGACACACTTCCACCTTCTACAACTTTGCAAGACATTTTTATATTTCAAATGCAAACTCCAAACTTTATTTATACAGTCACACACTTGTAGAATATTCCGTCAAAGCGGGGTCTGCCGCGCTTTGCATAAAGATGTGTGGTCTGACAGATGTGTTTTACTAAGATATGTTTGTACGAAGAGCTAAAAAATTGCAGGAAGAATATACTTGTGATAGTTCTTCTCCTTTCACAGAGACGGCTGTAATCCACCACTCGGGCCCAGTGTGGAAGTACTAGATGTCAAATATCGTCGTAGGTTTGGTTTTACGACATGCCGGCTTCTTCACGATAGTTTATTTGACCGTTTAGAGAGCAGTGGTTTTTTTGTTTTTTTTTAGCGTGGTAAAATCATCAAATAAGTCCTCCCCACCCCGGGCAGGGCGGGAAGGACTGTCAGACTTGTGCTAACTAAAATCCACGGTGTCCTTCAAAAGCCCTTTATGTACCGGAGTCACGGTAAGGAAATAAGTCCCGCGACCCCGTTAGGCTTTGGCTCTCTGAGACCCCGTCATTTTTGCTGACGCTCTTTGAGGCGCGCGTGGAACACAACGCGCCGTCGACCATGGTCGGACAGCGAGTTGCCCATTACTCGCTGTCCGCATGTCCGAGCAGTGGTAATATAATAAATCACACTAAGTAATGCGCCCATTTGGGTTCAAATTCACGACTTATTATGATTCTTTTGTCGAGTAGGTATACAACGTGTAACGTTAATAGCGCAAAACCTCTCGTGGGGTAACTCAGCCCATGTTACTGAACAATGTTCGTTCTAAAACTTTAGGAAAAAAAAATAAAAAAATATGATTTTTCATACAAAATGAGGAATTGATCGAGCCCATCAGTATGAAAAATCTTTTTTTTTTTTTTCAAAGTTTTAGAACAAGCATTGTTCAGTAACATGGGCTGAGTTTTGCGCTATTAACGTTACACGTTGTTATATTAAATACTGCTTGTTTCCTAAAATAAACACCAAATTAAAGCAAAAAGTGCAAATTTGACGGCACAACTGGCACAGTGGCTGAGCGATCGGCTGCTGTGCAGCATGTTGCAGGTTCAATCTTCGCACGGAACAAATATGTTTTATGATCTGCAAGTAATTGTTCCGGGTCTGGGTGTTTTTTTATGTGAGTTTCTATGTTTGTAACCGCACCCACAATACAGGAGAATTTCCTTGTGTGGGGGGGGCAACGTTTTGAAAATAAAAATAAATAATAATCTTCAAACTTTTGATCGTATTTCAATCATATATTTTAGACACTTGACTTTACTCAAACATCAACATCCGTAAAGGTCTACATCCACCAAAAATCATGAAACGACAACCAATAAAACATTTCAATTCCTTGTTTTCAAATCACTGTTTTCTTGAAGAATTTCTCGCAGAATTGTGAAGCGAAGACAAGCTTTAGATGGAGTGGAGATAGGACTTTACGCTAGTGTCGGATGTTGGTCGTCAGGATCAAATATTCAAGCAATGCGGGTGTGCATTGCGCAAAGGAGTCACGTGGTCACAAAATAAACTTATATAAAATACTACACGCTGAATATTTTTACAGTTACACTGGGTCAAAGAATTGGTAGCGTAGATAGAGGAAGAGCCAAGTTGGGAGAAAAATGTATCATTATAATAAACCCACGGTGATCTTTCAATAGCCCTTTTTGTTCCAGGGTCACAGGTACCTGATGAGGCAGTCCCGCGGCCCTATATTTATTTACATTAAGCCAGTATTTAGCAGTAGCTTTGCCGTCAATCGGTCTTCAATGCAGAGTAATCCTCACTATTAAACACCACATATATTATCTTGGAGACGCGTCGAATGTGGTCACAATCCACAGTATAAAAAATAAGTTGAAAATAACTAAAACCCGACTACGAAAAAATAGCGCACTGAAAAGTATAAAACAAGAACAATACGTATAACAGTTTTTTTTTTTAAGTAGATATAAGGAGAGGAAAGAAGAAGAGGAAATAACATAACAACCTGCGGTTGTTTCACGCAATCCTTATTGGCTAGGTAGTAGTAGTATGCCAATACGACCACGGGTATTACCTACATAATAAAATCTGTAACACGGATTGTTCTTGTTTTATACTTTTCAGTGCGCGATTTTTTAGAACAAACAAACATACATACATACATACCGGTCAAAATCATAACCCTCCTTTTGGCGTTGCCGTAGTAGGGTAAATAAAACGATGGAAGGGCTAAAATTTCACTCATTAGCAAATCAAACAGGGTTAGTTACCGCTTAGGAATTTCAAAACCTCTCACCGAGAGCTAAAAATCAGCTTTAAAAAGAACACATTCAAGAACTTACTAGCCCCATTATAAAGCACGTTAGAAATGGAATGAGTACACACACCACTTGATTTATTGACAAATAAATGAACAACGCATACGAAGCAGTTCAGAACTACGTGTAGTGTTTGGCAAGGAAAATTTTAATTAAAATCATGTTTGAAATACTCGTAATTAAAGGACAATGGGCAAAAATGTATGAAACTTGGTCCAAGATCCTCCACTGATGACACTTATGGGAAATGAAAGAATATGGTTGTGACATCATTCTGGCAAGAGACTATCAAAATCCGTCCGGGAGTTCTTTTTTTATGTCCATTTAAGTGACTACTAACCTAACCTAACCTTACCTATTCAAACCTAACCTAACCTAACTTGTTTTGTTAAGCTGTAAATGATGCCCGACGCATATTGAACCATCTGGGAAGGCGGTTAGCTTATGCGTGCCTTAGACCCACTAAAAATACCAACAAGACCTTAAATAGCTAACCTAACCTAACTTTTTTCATTCAGCTAAAAATGATGCCCGACGCATACTGAACCATCTGGGAAGGCGGTTGGCTTATGTTTGACTTACACCGACTGAAAATACCAATGAGACCTTAAATAGCTAACCTAAACTAACTTTTTTTGTTCAGCTAAAAATGATGCCCGACGCACAGTGTACCATCTGGGAAGAAGATTGGCTTATAATTATGTGACTTGGACCCACTAAAAATACCAACCAGACCTTAATTACCTAATCTAACCTAACTTTTTCTGTTCAGCTAAAAATGATGACCGACGTATATTGAACCATCTGGGAAGGCGGTTGGCTTATGTTTGACTTACACCGACTGAAAATACCAATGAGACCTTAAATAGCTAACCTAAACTAACTTTTTTTGTTCAGCTAAAAATGATGCCCGAAGCACAGTGAACCATCTGGGAAGACGGTTGGCTTATATATGACTTGGACCCACTAAAAATACCAACCAGACCTTAACTACCTAATCTAACCTAACTTTTTCTGTTCAGCTAAAAATCATGACCGACGTATATTGAACCATCTGGGAAGGCGGTTAGCTTATGTGTGACATGGACCCATTAAAAATACCAACAAAACCTTAAATACCTAACCTAACTTTTTTTGTTCAGCTGTAAATGATGCCCGACGCATACTGAATCATCTGGGAAGGCGGTTGGCTTATGTTTGACTTACACCGACAAAAATACCGCAATGAGACCATAAATAGTTAACCTAACCTAACTTTTTTTGTTCAGCTAAAAATGATGCCCGACGTATATTGAACTATCTGGGAAGGCGGTTGGCTTATGTGTGACTTGGACCCACTAAAAATACCAACGAGACCTTAAATAGTTAACCTAACCTAACTTTTTTTGTTCAGCTAAAAATGATGCCCGACGCATAGTGAACCATCTAGGAAGAGGGTTGGCTTATGTGTGATTTGGACCCACTAAAAAAATCAATGAGACCATAAATAAAAAGCTAACCTAACCTAACTTTTTTTGTTCAGCTAAACATGATGCCCGACGTATATTGAACTATCTAGGAAGGCGGTTGGCTTATGTGTGACTTGGACCCACTAAAATACCAACGAGACCTTAAGGTCTGCTGAAGCTGAAAATAAAAAATTAGGTTAGGTTAGCTTTTTAACTAGCTAATAATTAAGGCCTCGTTGGTATTTTAAGAGGGTGTAAGTGAAACATAAGCCAACCGCATTCCCAGATAGTTTAGTGTGCGTCGGGCATCATTTTTAGCTGAACAAAACAAGTTAGGTTATGTTAGCTATTTAAGGTCTCATTGGTATTTTCAGTCGGTGTAAGTCAAACATAAGTCAACCGCCTTCCCAGATGGTTCAGTATGCATCGGGCATCATTTTTAGCTGAACAAAAAAAGTTAGATTAGGTTAGCTATTTAAGGTCTCATTGCGGTATTTTTTGTCGGTGTAAGTCAAACAAAAGCCAACTGCCTTCCCAGATGGTTCAGTATGCGTCGGGCATCATTTACAGCTGAACAAAAAAAGTTAGGTTAGGTTAGCTATTTAAGGTCTGGTTGGTATTTTTAGTGGGTCCAAGTCACACATAAGCCAACCGTCTTCCCAGATGGTTCACTATGCGTCGGGCATCATTTGTAGCTGAACAAAAAAGTTAGGTTAGGTTAGCTAATTATTGTCTCATTGGTATTTTTAGTTGGTCCAAGTCACACATAAGTCAACCGTCTTCCCAGATGGTTCACTGTGCGTAGGGCATCATTTGTAGCTGAACAAAAAAAGTTAGGTAAGGTTAGCTATTTAAGGTCTGGTTGGTATTTTTAGTGGGTCCAAGTCACACATAAGCCAACCGTCTTCCCAGATGGTTCACTGTGCGTCGGGCATCATTTGTAGCTGAACAAAAAAAGTTAGGTTAGGTTAGCTATTTAAGGTCTCATTGGTATTTTTAGTGGGTCCAAGTCACACATAAGCCAACCGTCTTCCCAGATGGTTCACTGTGCGTCGGGCATCATTTGTAGCTGAACAAAAAAAGTTAGGTTAGGTTAGCTATTTAAGGTCTCATTGGTATTTTTAGTGGGTCCAAGTCACACATAAGCCAACCGTCTTCCCAGATGGTTCACTGTGCGTCGGGCATCATTTGTAGCTGAACAAAAAAAGTAAGGTTAGGTTAGCTATTTAAGGTCTCATTGGTATTTTCAGTCGGTGTAAGTCAAACATAAGCCAACCGCCTTCCCAGATGGTTCAGTATGCGTCGGGCATCATTTACAGCTGAATGAAAAAAGTTGGGTTAGGTTAGATTAGGTAGTCACTTTTAAACGGAAATAAAAAAAGAACCCCAGGACAGATTTCGATAATCTTTTATCTGAATGATGTCACAACTATGTTCTTTCATTTCCCATAAGTGTCATAAGTGGAGGATCTTGGACCGCTTTTGCCCATTGTCATTTATGTTTCGTTGTATGGCGGTATATATTTTTTTAAAGTTAGATGTTATTGTTTTATTTTTGCCATTCATATTTATAATGTTAAGGAAGTAAGTGTTAAAACTCTGTAATTATTTATTCCATGTTTTTAATCATTATAAATTGTTTGTCAAGGATACGCCTTTAAAATAATAGGTCACTTATTAAATTTCGTAGTTATTGTTAGCTTATGGATGGCGCCTTGGTTAGCGATTTTAATGGTTTAAAAAGTTTAGTCATAAAGTTAGTAACCTCTTTTCTGTATGAAACATTCTTGACCATTGCAAGATTCCAAATCGTGTGCTTTTCAGTAGTGTTTAAGAGATACAAAGAATTCTAAACTTCTCGAGTTCATACTGTTGCGACCCATTTATAAATTAATGTGTGCTGTGACCCTTAAGCTTTTCAATAAAAAAATCATTTTGTTTTCCTTCGCCGTTTTGAGAGCAGTGGTAATGTTGACAAAAATTACAAAAAGTTATGCGCCTGGCTGGGTTCGAACCCACGACCTACAACTCGTAAGTCGGGGCCACAACAAAGGATTTTTCTAAATTAAAAGTAGTCTAAGTTACTCCATACTATAACAGCTACCTACCAAAAAGGTCCCGTCAAAATCGGCCCAGCCATTTCAGAGATTAGCCATTACAAACAGACAGACAGACAAAAAATTTTAAAAATGATATTTTGGTGTATTTATCGTATATTATTCGTATCAATGCATGTAGTAAAATACGGTTATTTCAATATTAAAACAGACACTCCAATTTTATTTATAGATTGCATACAATTTCTTGCATCGTCTTAATGAGGCTTTCACCTCTGTTTTCAAAACACAGTATCGCAAGTTATACCAACGATCAAAGTCTATAAGCGATGATCATGAATATATGCAGTGGCGTTCGATCCACGCTGGCCCCGACACGGTATTCTGTAGTACCTTACATAAACAACACCACGCCAGTACTATAGCGGGTAGATTGAAGCTGTAAACTATACAGTATACATAAATATTATGTAGAATACTGTTTATTCGAGTAGCTTAACAACTAGTCTTACCAAGGGATATCGTATTACCCAGTAACTGGGTTATGGAGGTAGGACAGGCAGTCGTCAGCTACATCGGGTTAAAGAAGACGATCCCCAAAGAAGTCCGAAGGCGAAAGTTGAAAACAAGTCTGGCTGATCAAATAGTATTGTTTAATAGGTAAAAAAAATCTTGTCATGTATTCGTGTATAATTTTCTTACATGGCTGCGGGGCTGAGAGGGGCCACTCAAAACGTGGGGGCGTATCTTTGCAAGTTACTTCTTTACCCACGATCTACCTATACACATCATGTAAATATATCCCTTAAATAATATAGGCCCCCACGTTTTGAGTGGTCCCTCTTTCAGCCCCGTAGGGTTATTTTCTTATTTTTAGGACATTTAAAACGTGGGTTTTTTGATTTTTTTTAAATTGATATCCGTAGAACCAGTTATAACATCGTCCAAGTGTCCAATAAGAGAAAAATGCTCATAAAATAAAAACTATCAAACCAAACTGAATCTATCGTGGACTGTATTCATCTGCAAACTCTTTGAAAGCCAACCCCAATATAGTTTGGGAAAACCTAGCCTTTTTGGAAAATCATATTGGGATCCTAAGTAATATAGAAATATAGAAAAAAGACTGGTGCTACGCTGGCCCCCAAAGAAATAGCTTTTTTTAAACACTTTGTATTACTCATGTATTGTGGGTACGTTTACAAATATTTAAAATCCACCTATAACTCCGAGCTTTTAGGTTATACCAAATATTTTCTTCGTGGTCATAAAACCCGTGACACGCAGGGTAGCAGTTAATCATTCAGCCACTACGCCAAACTTGCCATCGAATTGGGATATGGGATATAATGTTGATGATAATTTATTTTTATTGATTTCATAAGGAAGAATAAATATTGATAGACGGCGAGAACGAGGAAGGCCTAAGAAAATATGGATGGACTGTGTTAAGTCACTCTGAAACATAACTCCGACAAACGTTTCTCCGCTTAACGATTCGCCGACACAACGATTCATCCCTGAACGGTTCGACGACAAAAACTTTCACCGCAGAACGATTCCTCGACAAAGACATGGTTTGACATTATAATACTAGTAACTAAATCCGACATCAGGGGCACCCCGAGGTTCGGTTAGTTAGGTTCCTTTAAACCCTGAACACAGAAATATGTAGATCGTCTAAATGGCTTCATTTATACAATACTTCATGAAACACAATACTCATGACTTAATTGTTCTGTCGGCGAAACGTTCGTCGAGGAAAGGTTCTGACGTCGAACCGTCCAGGAATGACGATTCATTCCTGGACGGTTCGACGACCAGAAACGATTTGTGTCGGCGAATCGTTTAGCGGAGAAACGTTTGTCGGAGTTATGTTTCAGAATCGTGTTAAGTAAATGATGCTGTGACGTCTGATAGGGGAGAATGGAAGCACAAAACGTGTCGCGCTGACCCTAATTGAAATTGGATAAGGGCAGAATCCACATCTGGCGAATGCGCCGCGAATGCGCAGCTCGTACGCGGTTTGCGAGCGGCGCGCGAGCTGCACGCGCGCAGTAACAGCAATGGTTTGGTACGACAAAAGATGCGCGATCAGCACGCGTGCAGCTCGCAAACGGTGCGCGAGCTGCGCATTTGCGGCGCATTCGTCAGATGTGGACGCACCCTAAGAGGGAGGCCTATGTTCAGCAGTGGACATCTTCCGGCTGATGATGATGATGATGATGATGAATTTTGACTCGGCACACAGCCTAACGCTAAAATGACTCTGGAATGCGACCAAAAAATACCATAGATTCGTGCCATTCCTCGGAAAATTCAGTCGGTAAATACAAAGGAGGCTTGCACTCCATTGTGCGTTATGTCGGCCCTTTTCTTATAAAGTCATCCCTTTGTTGTATGGATATTATGAATTCTGGAACGTAGCCTTGGCTGTGCGTAATGGAAAATAAAAAGAAAAAAAAAATGTAAAGAGGTATTTCTGAAAAAAATTTGGAGCCTTTTATGCCCGGACAAAAATCGAATAGAACAATGGTATATGCTTCTAATTGAAAAACTTTTATCAAGCCACTAAAGAATCGGGCACGCCGCAATTGCGGCGGTAAGACCCCTCTTTGAGGAGTGGCTGGAGAGAAGTCATGGCGTCCTGACCTACCGCTTGACGCAGGTCCTCACCGGACACGGAAGTTTCGGGAGGTACCTGTGCCTGATGCGAAAGGAGGAAACGCCTGGGTGTCACCACTGCCAAGATCACCCGGAGGACACGGTGGAGCATACGGTGCAAGACTGCCCAGCTTGGAAAGCACCGCCGTGTCCTCACGGCGGCGATAGGCGTAGACCTCTCGCGCCCGGCATTGATCGAGGCCATGCTTCGGGGCGAGACGGAGTGGGAAGCGATCGCCTCCTTCTGCGAAGCAGTAATGCTCGCTAAGGAGGAGGCGGGCCGCGAGCGAGAGAGGACAGTGTCCTCCCTCCGCCCCACCCGCAGTGGTGCACGCCCACGGCGACGGACGTCGCGAGACGATCTCCGGCCACCGTAGGCGCGGGCATGCGGGCAGCGAGTAAAGGGCAACTCGCTGCCCGACCAAGGACCATGCCCGGGTCGACGGCGCGTTGTGTCCCACGCGCGCCTCAAAGAGCGTCAGCATAATGACGGGGCCCCCCTCTCCGAGGGCCAAAGCCTGCCGGGGTCGCGGGATTATTTCCTTACCGTGACCCTGGAACAGAAAGGGCTATTGAAGGACACCGTGGATTTTAGTCAGTAGAAGTCTGACAGTCCCTCCCGCCCTGCCCGGGGTTGGAGGACTCATTTGATGATTTTACCACGCTAAAAAAAAAAAAAAAAAAAAAAGCCACCAAAGAATAAATGTGGAACAAAAGAGTATCACGTGGTCTCCTTTCGAAAACACCTTTCGCCGGCTCTGCGGCAAAAATGTTTTGCCCATTACCACTTCGAAACATAAAATCGGGATAAAAACTATCCTATGAGTTAATGCAGTAAGTAATCTGTGTACCAAACTTTCAAATCCGTTCAATACATTTTTCGTGAAATAGAAATAAACATCCATAAATGCTCACAAATTTTCCCATTTATTTAATACCTATTAGCTAGTAAGAATTTTCGTTCATCGTGAAAAGGGTATCGTATTTTCTAACTTTTCCCAAAATAGATAATGTATGAACCTAAATAGTTTAGCTTCAACTTTTCTTTTATCTGTTCTAGTGGAAGCAACCAACATTTTATTTCGGATCCGGATAGTACCCTTTTTCCTTTTCTGAGTACTACCTACGCTAGCTCTCTGCCTAATTTCATCACAATCGATTTAGTTTAGTTGTAAAAATCTTAGCAGGGTTATTTGTAATTCGATGCATTTCTTGAAATAGGCGATACTAAACCTTATTTCCAACAATTTTATTCCCGACAACGGGGTATAAACTGACTCGTTTAGGAATTATCGAACTATTTATAATGATTTTTCGAAAAAAATTTACCTCTCCCTCAATAAGTGCTTATTGCTAGAAATTAACACTTAAAATTCATACTTTTCTGATAGAATATGAACGACGGAATCTAGTGAATAATTATAAGTTTGCTACAAAACTAATCATATCTTGGGAAATTAAATAAATAAGAATAAATAATATTCCACAACTATCACACAACGCCATCTAGTCCCAAGCTAAGCAGAGCTTGTGTTATGGGTACTAGACAACTGATAAATATACTTGTCGGAGCCAGCGGTATTGTTCCGTCAGATTCAGGCATCATGTGGGCAGAGTTTGGGTCTCGTGCAATGAAAATACACTGGGTGCGGTTCACTTGGTTATTTTAATTTTAAATCACAAATTAAATCAAACACAATTTAATTTAATCACTCACTACACTTATACTGGGCACAACGAATCGAGTACAGTTTCGGGATGTCTTCACACTGCTGCGGTCGGGCATTGAATGCGCTCCTCGCAGCCCCGATGAAACATCACGACTCTGTATAAGCACGCGCAGACCACGTGATACTCAAAATGGCGCACTTACGATTCGTTTGCTGTCCGTACTATTGACCGGATCCGACACGGCCATCCTGCGATTAACACGTCCTCGTGTGATCTTCTTCTTCTTCAGCCTCTTTCTACTATCTTGATATAGGCCTCCTTCAACTCTTTTCATTCTCCTCGTGTAATAATCACTCTGAAACACAAAATAGTCTACGACAGAATACTGTTCCACTCGGTCATTCCTGACCAAACTCTATATTCAGTTCTTTGGTGAAAATAAGGAAATTTCAGAACTCGACTGTACCATTAAAACCAATTATACTCTTTAACTAAATCAAAAATTGGGAATAGCCAATTGAAAATACATCAATCACTACCCTAGGCCACTAACAAATACCCTAGGCCACTAACAACTACCCTGGGCCATGTACCACAGTCGTTCGAATATACTTTCACAACTCTATTGCAAAAAAACTACCAATTTTCCAGTGATCATCGACTTTCGAGTAAAACTTCTAACGCCACGGCTCTCCAGCCGACCAGCAATCATATTGCTTTCACACATCCAACGCATGGATCAGAACTTCTGTGCGCATCCACCACGTGGATCGCCCGTGTGCATCACCCGCTGACTACACACTATGGTCTCTCAAGACCCCAACCTCCGCCAGAGCCACCCGCGCACCGCGCATCCATGGACACCAGGATGTCAATAAGATACGGACTACGGCTACGAAACAGCTACTGGTACGGTCGAAAACAATACGGCCGATAGACCGTTTTACTCAACCTCTCGCCACAACTTAATGAGAAAAATGAAACGATTCACCTGTGTTGTAACGTCTCTGATGGTGGTTGCACGATGCAGACATCGACGCATCGCGCCGCGCCTTGGACTGGTCCGTTGCCACTGCCGCCACTACTGCTCGTACAGCGCACGGCTATGTGACCTGGCTTGCCACATTTGAAGCACACCAAGGTCTTCGATGCCGGCTGCTGCGTCACTTGACTTGATGATGTAGGTCTTCCCTTCGTATCCATCGCCTTACTTCTGCACTCAATACGCTTATGGGCGTTTTAGCACAGTTATAACACTTAATTGACGTTATTTTTCCTCGCTTGGTGTCACTTGTTTTCGATGATTCACAGATAGTGTTCATTTTTCGCATCAGATATGAAACGACTGGTGAACGTGGGTAATGTTTCTTTATCACTTGGTTTTTCACCACTCATTTTTTTTTTAATGAGGGGGTACCCTCGCGCCTTTGCGAAATAAATCTTGTTGTAAAAAGTACCTTAAATTCCTTTGTAGGCTATTTGAGATAGCCAGGTTGATGCTTCACCTTTAGCGCCTTGCTCAGCGTCAAAATAAGCTGGCAGCCCTCCACTGCACTCCCGTTAAAACAAAAGTCGGTGGTGGCGCACCACGACTGCGCATCGGAATCCGGTTTGTCGGGGTCGAATTCCGGCAATAAAAACTTGTTTTTCACTGGCTGCGTTTTCAAAGTTTGTTGGTTTTGCATTTCAAAAAGTAACTAACTTCCACTGATTGTTATTGTCACTGTTCCCGCGTGTAATTTCATTAGCACGATTTGATCCCAATTCTGATGTCGGAGCCACCGGTATTGTTCCGTCAGATTCAGGCATCATGTGGGCAGAGTTTGGGTCTCGTGCAATGAAAATACACTGGGTGCGGTTCACTTGGTTATTTTAATTTTAAATCACAAATTAAATCAAACACAATTTAATTTAATCACTCACTACACTTATACTGGGCACAACGAATCGAGTACAGTTTCGGGATGTCTTCACACTGCTGCGGTCGGGCATTGAATGCGCTCCTCGCAGCCCCGATGAAACATCACGACTCTGTATAAGCACGCGCAGACCACGTGATACTCAAAATGGCGCACTTACGATTCGTTTGCTGTCCGTACTATTGACCGGATCCGACATACTTATATATTTCTAAACACTATAGATAAATTACACCATTCATATTATTATAGATAAATTACACCCAGACACAGAACAAATGACCGTGCTCATCACACAAACATTTGTCCTGGGTGGGAATCGAACCCACGACCTTCGGCATAGCAGTCAGGGTCACTAACCACTAGACCAACAGGCAGTCAGAAATTAAGTGTCATAAGTGTATATAATATATATTTTTTATTTAATGATAGGTGTAATTTTGACCACTATCCCGCCTGATGGTGAGCGAAGATGTGTTCGACGGTGAATCTAATCATATTTTTTCTTATTTTAATACATATTTATTAAAACAAGAAAAACTAAAATGAAATAAAGTTGTAATTTATTATTTCAAGACAACAATGATAAAAAGTAGGTAGATAGGTTATTGTCTGGAATAATGCATAAAATACCCTTTAATCGAGTATTACGTTCCCGTAGTTTAATTTTTGAATAACACGCGGACGACGCCGCTACCAAAAAATGTAGGTCATATAAGATTGAGCACAGACACCTACAAAAGCTAAGTCGTGCCTGTTGTCTTACCACGACGTCTTAAAGCGTGAATCGTTAGGCTGTGGGAAAGAGACAGAGCTATACAGGTTGTCTATCGCCATCTCGTTCCTAGAGCGTAACCACTCAGACGTCATGATAGGCCACCAGTTTCCACTTACCACCACAGCCTAAACAAATTGCTGCTTCCCAAAATTGACGATATTTTTATTTAATTTTTCAAACGTAAATTATATTTTCCCCGTAACGTAAACAAGCCCTTAATCCGACTCCCCCAAAAAACTTTTTTCTACCGTCTCATTTTACGGCTGAGTGTCACCCGTTTTAATTTCGTTCATTATATTTTATTTTCAATATCCTGTCTGCTAACGACGACAATTAATTACCATCTTATTTATTGCTACAAGCTGAGCTCAATCATAGATTAAAGATGTTATATAACAGAAGCGATATTCCTATTATTGATAAACTTCACAAAGGCCAAGTGCGTGCATTGTATACGTGCGTATATGGTCAACTATGCCAATCTCTAAGTCGTAGAGTTAAGATAGAATCAATTTTCAACTTTATGCCTCTGGAACATAACAACGACAAGGTCGACGATGGAGCGAGCTTACCCAGAAGAAACCTGTTCACTCTAAGTTTGAAGAGATTACGGTGGTATGCGTTCGGAAACACAGACGCAGGCAGAGAGTTCCACTCCTTCGCTGTTCGCATTTAAAAGACGTTTGTAAACGCTGTCGCTTAGTGCGAATGAGGCGTATAGCAATAAGGTAAGGTGCACCTTACATGTAGATGCACTGCAAGTACCATAATTGCAGTGCATCTAGATGTGCGATGATAGAAAGGGGCTGGCGGGATGTGTGATCTTCTTTTCGTTTTTATAAGTACTGCATAATTTTTTCGTTGCTTGATCGACAACTAGCAACATACACTAAGCTCTCGTGTTCCCCTTCTTATTTATCCCATGAAGTGGAAGCCTGTTTCCCATCAGTGGACCATCACAGGCTGATAATGCGAAAAATGATCATAAAAACTGTGTCGCTTCTATTTCTATTATTTACTCTATGAGTCATCGTGGTAAGCTTTATGGCGAGAATTTGTTGTTACTTTCTTTTTAATTTTATTTTTTAAGAAAACGGATCTTCTGGTTCAACTAAGAGTTTATGAGACATAATTGTGCCGTTGCGACGTCTTTTATTTTGTAAACATTAATTACACTTGCTTTATTAAAGACAAATTCTTTCTTTTTATAGATAAAAAGATCTTTGAAGATTAAATGAGTGGTGTAAGTACAGGCCTTTATTTTAATGAATGTCTTTTTAAAGTTGTTGTATAACTCACTCGTGTAGTGATTATCAGCATTATATCTGAGTATGTAGTCTTTTTTTTAATGTTAATAAATTGATAATGCATAAATTAATTTGGTAAAATCATCAAATGAGTCCTCCCACCCAGAGCAGAGCGGGAGGGACTGTCAGACTCGTACTGACTAAAATCCACTGTGTCCTTCAATAGCCCTTTACGTTCCGGGGTCACAGTAATTCGTGCGTCCCGGCAGGCTTTGGCCCTCTAAAGGGGTTATAATGCGTTATAATGCTGACACTTTTTGAGGCGCGCGTGTCGCCCATTACTCACCGACATGTATGTAGACTTAGGTTTGATTTGGGTTAGGTAGTATTGAGTTTTTCATCACGATATAGATCACAATGGACTGTCAGACTCGTACTGACTAGAATCAACCATGTTCCTTCAATTTGTTCTTAGCACTCCAGAAACGCGGTAACTCTTTAGAACATTCTCACAACTCTGAATCTCAGTCGCAGGCTGCGCGCGTAGCACCCACCTTAGGGCCTGGCCCCATGTCTCCGGCGCGGCGCCGTGCGCCGTGCGGCGGCGCGGCGCCGTGCCGGGCTACGGCGCCGCCCGCCGGCGAGCGGCGCGGCGCCGTGCCGAGCCACGGCGCCGCGCCGCGCTTCGGCGTCGTCTACCGGCACGTACCCTATGTTCAGCAAGTGTATCCAAAGATAAAAATTACAGTTATATAACATGTTATGTTACATAGTCTGTACGCACCGTAAGGTAAGAAATAAAAGAAATTATTTTAACTTATTTATTCTTATCATAGAATTTTTTTTTTGATGTAGACATACATATGACTACATACATACATATGTATACACTAGCAACAGGACCAGGATACGCCTTTCGCGGTCCATATCAAATCAAAACTGTAATTTTTATCTTTGGATACACTTGCTGAACATAGGGTACGTGTTACGCACGACGCCGTAGCGCGGCACGGCACCGCGCCGCCCGCCGGCGGGCGGCGCCGTAGCTCGGCACGGCGCCGCGCCGCTCTCCGGCGGGCGGCGCCGTAGCTCGGCACCGTAGCTCGGCACGGCGCCGCGCCGGAGACATGGGGCCACGCCCTTAGAGACGGATTATTTTGAAAGAAAAAGGATCGGTAAAATTCGGTGCAAAATTCGGGCCGCGACCCGAAGAAGCTTAGTAATCTTTATATTTAACACTTTCAGCTGAGCATCTGGGTATTCAAATGTTTGTTGTGCGGCGCACTATCTTCTCATACAACATAAATGACGATTAGTGACGTTCTGTTTTTCACACAACCAAAGATAATATGAAATGTGACACAACCGTTACTACACGTCGACGTTTACAAGGGACGTACTACGACGTTGCGAATGTATGCGTAATTAGAATGCTATGTGTGCGAATAGCCTTATAAAGTGCACAAAAAAACTAACCTGGAGTGGCGCTAGCAGTCCCAAAATTTAGTGATACGGCACGATGACGTAGCTTGAAGGAATTTGTATAAGCCTCGGCGGTTTATCACGTTTTTTGAAAAAAGACATATTTTTTACTGATGTGATTAAACGTTGTGTCAAATAGCGTTTGTCAAATTTTACGTATTATAACGTTGCTCAGCTCAAAGTTTTAACACTTGAACAAAAACAAGCATAAAAGAAACAAGCTCAATAACCACTTCTATAATGGATTTCACTTCATAAATATTTCTCTCTAAAGCTACCTTAAGCCACCTTAAAAGTAAATATTTCTAGTACCAAAGTTAACCCCCTTTCTTAGAAATCTGTTTTTACAACTTGTAAACTTGCTCTGTTAGCATTATTTTTCTAACTAAATGTTTTATTATTATTGTTAAAGTTTGGTAAAGAAATTATTAGTTGGGAGGAATTTATTTTTTTTTGCTCAGTTGAGCTTAACTGAGAAGCTCACAAACATTGCGTCATAGAAAAAAAAAATATGTGCCGATGGAGTTTCTATGCCTTTTCGGTTCTATGCCTGATCTTCTGGCCGCATGCGCGAGAAATGCTATTAATTATCGCAATAATAACCATTTGAATACTATTATCGCAAAAATCAACGGGAAATTATGTTAGTGTGGCCCGGTTATTACGATAGCATAGAAAATGCAATCAAATCGTTATCAACTTACTTGCAAGAGATATAAGAGATTTAACTTTGAGATCTTACTTGAGGAGTTCCTAGGAACCTCTTTATAGTATCTTAAATATTTTTAACCACAATTACACGTAGCATTTCTCCCCTATACATTGATCAATGAACGTAACGACAACATAATATTAATAATTACGTAAACTCTACGTACATAAATAATTACGCACACTCACTCACTCTGCCTCTTATGGTGCCAATGATCAATATCTTTCAATTTCTATCAAAGCTTAATATCTATTTACCGAGCCCATAGAAAACGTTGGACAGGGACGGTTATCACACCGAAGCGTAAGTTTGTTATTTAATTTTGAAGATTTTTTGTCAGCAGTTTTCATATGACTGGTTTCAAATCGGTAACCTTAGTGTAAAGTGGTACAACTCGAGTTGTAGTATTTTTGAGTGTTGTAAACAAAATTGAAGCCTGAATATTTTACAATTTTTCTATCTAATCGGAACAACAATAATAATGGGACTTTGGTAAAACTTGTTTAAAATGCTTTCCAACGAAAGTGAGTATATCTGTTTGTATAGTTGTATCTCAGTGTATTGAAAGACAAAGCTTGTATTAAATAGTACATCTCATAATTTGGTGTAGGTACTCTGGAATGCCATCTGTTCGATTGATTGAAAGGCGTCTGACTCCCTCCACGCACCAATTGTCATCTATTTTTTTAGTATTATTGTGTCCTTAACAGTTTGATGAACTGGATACTAAACTGTATATTTTATTATTTAATAAAGTAAAAATAGTAAAAATTTGCATTGAAGTTAACATTTCGAATCTCTTTTAAAAGGTAATAATAAATTCATTCAATATTTTTTTTGCTTCACTTACACTTACAAGTAGATCATTTTGGATACGCAGCATGTTGTGTAATTGCAAGGTGCAAAATTAACTCAAAATGTGTTTCTCGTAAAAGCAAATATAAACTTCGGTGTAACAACATCCCCCACCGTAATATACGCAAGCAAAGATTCTAGATAGCAGACAACATAGGCCCATTTTTCTCGCATCCACCCAAAGGAGCGAGACCACCCATCTTTCTCCCATATTTATTGGACCAACCTTTCTTTCCACGACTTGATTTAGGCCCTTCCCTGTTATCTTAATTGGGAAAGTTCCCTAGAGATACTCTGATTCTTCTGTGATCTGTTTTCGCGCGCACTTCTTTTTAGTGAATTGAAAAGGTTTATACTAAGGCCCGCTTGCACGAACCAGAGTTATCTTTTAACCCAGAGTTAGTTGCTAACACAAGGTTAAATTGACAGTTTGTCATACAATATTGTCAATTTAACCTCGTGTTAGCAACTAACTCTGAGTTTAAAAGATAACTCGGGTTTGTGCAAGTGGGCCTTAGGCCCACTTGCACGAACCCGAGTTATCTTTTAGGTTAAATTGACAATATTGTATGACAAACTGTCAATTTAACCTTGTGTTAGCAACTAACTCTGAGTTAAAAGATAACTCGGTTTCGTGCAAGCGGGCCTTACTGTGTTAGATATGTAAAACATACATTCTCGACTTTTTCTCGAGGAGGTAGGTAGAAACCACAGAACGCTACTTGCTATGATATAAATAAACAAACGTGTAGGTTGCTCTAGCTAGTATATAGTATAGTCATCATCTGCCTAGCCTTCCAACTACTCGTATATTGGGATCGGCTTCCAGTCGAACCAGATGCAGCTGAAAATCAGTATTTTACATGGAGCGACTGCCTATCGGACCTCCACAACCCAGTAACTGGGCAATACGATACTCCATGGTCAGACTGGTTGTCAGACTTATGAGCTTCTGACTAACAGTGACGACTGTCAAAGATCTACAAATGACAGCCGGGACAAAGCCGGGACTAACGGCTTTACGTGCTTTCCGAGACACGGAGGAAACTCGCTATTTCAGATGGTCAGCCATCCACAGACCAACCTCGGCAAGCGCGGCTCAATCTTTCAGCTTTTTGCCTCATGTCATAATTTAAATCTTAATCCCAATAACGTGCCAAAATTAATTCTTTTAAGAAAAACAAACCGAAAACCCAGCCAACATAATTAGAATAAACATAAAAGCGTATATAAACTGAAAATACATGAGATTATTTGCGCACAAGATTAATCCTTGCATGGGCATCATTTCAAATTCACACCACTGAGCAGATAGCTACAGAAGGCCAGCTAAGTAGAATGAGTGAAAACTCACGCACACGTAGACACGCTTCACGTACAGCGCTATTTTGTTGCCGAACGTGCGCGTCTATGTGTGAATGTGTGCTTCATTTTACTCGTTTTTGATACAATAATGTGACTACTAGCTTCGATAGCACTAGAATTTATGTCAGTTTGGTAATTGGTAGTCAAAAACTCGAAAGTGCCAGTCTTACCAATGAAATGTGGAGGACAATTTATTTAGATAGTCTCAGTTTGATCTATAGGTATGTACATACCATAACATTTACTACCATCAAATCATGGCAACAAGACTTCGTGTTTACTACCTCCTACCTCCAAGGTTGACCTGTTTGCGAAAAGTCTAGTCAGAACTAGTAATTACTTCAAGTAGTCAACTTATGACTACTTGTTGTGTACACACAGTCTTTGATAGGCAGTCACTTCATGTAAAACACATTATACTTTTGATTTAACTGGGGGCTAACTCTAACAATAACAATTTCAGGAGCGTAGTACTATAAAACTCGAACAATGGCAGAGTTAATACCATGTGAAAGTTACGTCGAAAACGTAAGTGTGAGTGTGGTTCCAACATTGATCCTAGCGTATGAAGCGTAGCTTCTGTACCGATCTACTCTCTGTCCCCACGCCGGACATCCGTTTCAATCTGTTAATCTGATGTGCCCGCATTGAGGCTGACTTAATCATTCGGCTAGTCGCTAATTAGATATTAAATAATTAAATATCGCTTTATTAGCTCGCCTACTAATTTCATGAAGTAATCGAGGATTTTGGGATATTGAGTTTTGTGGTTGGATAATAGGTATGCTTAGCGCATGGATCAAACTCACTATCAAATTATTTATTCATAGCTAGATGATCCTCGTCATTTTATTCTTTTCGACATTTCTAGTCTGTCTAGAGAATTAGGGAGTGTAGGTATGTTGCTTTTAACGTGTCAGCCCCTTTGTACACAAGGCGAAGCAAATTTCCGATTTCTTCCGACTTTAGCATCCATTGACGCGTGCCTGTGGACGAACCTCTATGAATTTGTATTGCGAAAGTCGCTTGGGTAACAAAGTCTTAAGGTATCGGCGATCGCCCTGTGTGCAAAGGGGATTACATGACAATTCTGTGTCTTTCTATGATGAAGAGTCGACAAAGTTACTTCTAAACCTAGTATGATACAGATCCGTAGACCTCTGAATTTTTCTTTCATTTTCTTCTTCTTTGAATATTTTAAACTTCGTCATACACAGGATGATAGAAATCTTTCTACTTTCTGTCATAAAATCTATTATAATAATAATATAAATAACTAATCGATTTCTTCGTCATGCTACGCATGCTGGTTGAGAATATGCTAATACGCTTATGCCTATTACCTTTTAACACTTCTTACCTTTTAACCTTCTTACCTTTTTTGTATTAAAAGAACGGGCATGCGGGCGGCGAGTAATGGGCGACTCGCTGTCCGACCATGGACCATGCCCGGGTCGACGGCGCGTTGTGTTCCACGCGCGCCTCAAGGAGTGTCAGCATAATGACGGGGCCCCCCTTTAGAGGGCCAAAGCCTGCCGGGGTCGCAGGACTCACGCTATTGAAGGACACCGTGGATTTTAGTCAGTACGAGTCTGACAGTGCCTCCCGCTCTGCCCTGGGTGGGAGGACTCATTAATTGATGATTTTACCACGATAAAAAAATGGTTCTAAAAGAAAACATCAAAAGAGAAATATAAAAAAGTATTTCAATTTTTCGTGGAAAATTATAAAAAAAATATAACTCCGCCAGTCCCCCCGACCTGAGTAGAAAGTGGGCGATGAGTTGCATTACTTTTTTTTTAGTATTTATTTCGTAACTTCATTTAAAACAGATGCTTGTTAACTTTGCACATGTTTATAAAGTTTTGATTGATGAATGAAAGTTAATATGTGAGTTTCAGATTCCAAACTGAATATAATTTTTAAAGGTCATTTATTAACTTTTACTTGTAGGTACCTAAGTGATATTCTAATGAATGATCTATCAATTACTGAAAGAAAAATATGTCAAATTGCTTGGAAATAACTTCGTCTATGGTTAGTAGAAAAACTAAGTTGTATCTCAACAATTCAACACTTTATTGACCGAATACGGCACAACCCGCAGACGAGTTAAGAAAATAAACATCGATTTTCTATATTTTAAACATCGCTAAACTTATGACGGCAGAATGTAGAAAACTTTCTACATTCGATTCTTTCGTCGACAAAAACGATTCTACGGTGTCATGCTACGCGTGCAGAGACACCGTAGAATTATATGTATAGGTGTTTTACCGTAGAATTATGTGTATAGGTTTCAATGAATGAAACAACTAACTGTAATGAAGATAAGTTTTGTTTAAAATAAAACAACAATATTGATGCTGTCGGTAAGTGTACTTATTTTTCCATTATTATAAAATACTTAAAAACTAAAATTACATTAACATCATTAAACTAAATAATATCACATATCATCAACAACGTCTAACAAAATATTACAAACATTTTTTCAAAATGTTTATTACTACTTTTTTTTTGGTCGATTCGTTTCAAACCAATCACAGACTTAAATAATAATCTCCTGTTGTAAGTTAAAATATTGGATATTTAGGCGCGTGTTCAAAATAGAACTACCTATCTTTTTTGAGTTCCAAGAGACCCCTTGCCAAACTTTTCACAGTTATTTTCCATCTGTTAAAGGCAACTTTATTGCTATGACAGTAAAGGTATTAGTATTTTTAGATCTGCAAGGCAGCAAACCAGCATAGACCATATTTTCATTACAATACTGATCACTGTCATTTTGACACACAAATCATCAGTAACCTTAAGGCTACATAAATAAAGATCAAAATCTGTTGTAAAATAACTGTGAAATAGTTCACATCACTGGTATTCGCGTTGAATCAGACGATTATAATGATGATGAAACACAAGTAAGTACTATTCAATATACAGAAACAGCTTATAGCAAAGATAACACAGACAACTTTACATTGAAAGGAACATCTAATTTTAAACAGGAAGATTTTGTATTGGCAAAATTATAAGATCTCAGTCACGATCTCGGTCTATGGGACTTGCAACGCATCTTTCGTCTTGTCGTCTTTCAAGTGGTCGTCGCAAGCCCCAAATCGCTTTTCAAAAGTAAAGCTATCGCCAAACAGACAGACGCGGCGAACGCGAAGCGAGGCGTTTTTGTTTGTAACGTATGCAATTGTTTGAAGCCCGCTTCGCGTTCGGCACGCCTGTCTGTTTGACAACAGCTTTAAAGCTTTGGCCAAGTAAGAGCAGAGTAATTATACTAAGAAAGTCCTAAATCAAATTCGTTGGAAAGTAGATATCATTTTACCCTATTATTTTCTTGTTATACATTTTGGATTAGTTTTAAACAAGGCAAGACAGATACGATGGCATAGAAAATGTAGCTAATCCACTAATTACTAATATTGCAGCTAAAACTTTATGTATACTTCACGATTAGCAATATTTGAAAAACATGTTAAAGCCATTTAAATTACTTCTTTTTAAAAATCGTTACACAAATCACAAACAGCTATTTCGTATTCATGTCAAAGAAAATATTTTAAAAACTAACACTTCAAAAGAAATAAATAAAAATTCAAGTAAGTACAAATTACAACATACAATATTCTTAGGAAATTGCATTGACATCAATGATCTAGAATTAAAGTCTAAAATGTGAACTATGATTTTGAATGCAATGCTAGCATAAATATACTACATACAATTGCCAATCCTGAAGCGTATAAAGCAGAACTTGCTGATGTGCTGTTGTTTACAAAGACCACAGGCCACCAATGTGATATATTAATGACATCACCTTCACTCTTTGTCTTTTCTGTAGTCGCATGTTCTAACATGTTGTCAGGCAAGTAGCTACCACAAGAAGGAAAATCTCTCGGTATTGGCGCCATATCTTTGTGTTCACCGACTTTGAAAACTAATGCCATACCAATTTCTACATGGAACTCAATGTGACAATGGAACAGCCAGTATCCAGGGTTGTCTGCCTTGAATCTAATAACTGTATATCCACCATCGGGAACAGTAACTGTATCCTTAATCGGAGCGTTCTTTAAATTTCTCTTCAATAGACCTGCCTTGTCATACGCCTTGATTTCGTCTATCGTGGTGTCCTTAGCGAGTCTTCTAAGACCTACCACTCTGAAACTATGACCGTGGAGGTGGAAAGGATGGTTGGCGTCAAAGGTGACTCCTTCATCAACGATGATTACTTCAACGACGGAGTTGAGTTTGACGGCTAAGACGTGGGAGCACTCGCAGTAGCCCTCGGTACAGGATTCGTCGATACTGGAAGCGTTGCAGAAGTTGTCCATTGAAGGTCTAGCGGTGAGGAGAGGACTTGACGGCAGCTTCATACTAATGTGGTTCAGCTGCGGCGTGTATAGACGATTTTTCTTTTCTGGGACTGTAGACAAAAATAAATATTGTAAAAATTCTAACTATTTATTTTATTGGATGCTGTTTAATAAACTTCTATCAATGAAAAAAAAATGTGAATGCTTCTGTTTATTATTTTTTGTCATTTCATCTTATCATTTCTCCTCCATAGTACCCACTCAATCAAAAACCAAATTAAAAATTACTCTTTAATTTTCTTTCCTTCATTCGTGCACAAAATAACGTCATTAGCCTCGGACGTCGTTCAATAAATGCTTTAATTAAAAACACCTATTTAATTGATGAATTGCAAAATTAAAAAAGAATCATTATTCCTTTAATTGGGACTTTCTCATTTCATAATTACAGCAATCCTATCCTTATAGCGTTCGCTAAGGTTCATTTTTAAATGAAGTATAGCAATTAAAAGTGTTTTAGCCAGTCTGCGTAAGATTTTATTTTAAGTAGCTTTACTATTTATTTAGTACAATCAACTATCGATCTTATAGACTAAGAGGCTAATACATCAAAGTGTTAAGTACCTTCCAACATGATTGATTCTATTTTAAGTATCTCTCGATACGGCTACAGAGAAATTCGCTTGGATTTTTATAGCAAAATATTTTTCAATAGATATTTCTCTGCTGTAATCTGATAGTCTTATTTTAGAACTACAGTTTGAGATTTCGCGAGCTTACTGCATCAGTTTATGTATGACAAAATGTTTGTTATTACATGATAATTACTGGATACTAAAGGCCCTTCGTACACAATACGACGCAAGTTTCTGAACTCTTACAACTTTGGTATCCATTGACGCGTGGCTGTGTACGAGCCTGTATGGTTTTGTGTTGCAATAGTCGCCTGGATACTGGTGGTCCTATATCTATAGGGGAGGCATATGTTCCGCAGAGGCCAATATAATGATGACGTTGATGGAATGGAAACTAGCCTATACAAAAAATATCCTAGTATGAGTCAAAGGTAAAAAAAGTACCAAAACTCACCCTGGTAATATCCGTAGTAAGGTGACCTATGGAAGTGCGAGTTGTTCTTAGCGTAGAAGTCATATGCTATGTAGAACTGGTAATCAGCGACCTCCTTCAGACTATCGTCGTGACCCGCAAGTGACCTCATCTCAGCCACACTTATAGTGTCTTCATCTTCTTCTCCCTTGTTCAATGCATTCAGTTGCTGTGGAAGAACAAATTGGTTAGTGAAGAATTGTGCATTGCATACTGGTACAAGTGAAATATCAATTATATCTGGTGAGATTCCGAGCCTTAGGTAAAAGGTGAATCCACGAAGAACGAGCAGCCTCGCGAAGCATTTGCCGCGCGAAGCAGCTCGGTTAGTGTGGACGTGTCTCGGCCGAGGCAAGCGGGCGCGCTGCTGCGGGCGAGCGACCGAGCGACCGAGCCATTCAGTGTCGGCTTTATGTTTTGCTCGCGTATATTGTTTCATGCAACGACGATATAATACTAGACTACGCATTGCACGATCTAACGAACAAAACTATTCTGCTAACTCGCTGAGGTACTACGTAAGCGAGGGGGACGGGGTACTGCGTTGTGATTGGCTAACTCAAGGTCTGTTCTGTCTCAACGTATGTTTACGGCTCACAGGATTGGTCGAAATGAGATGGATATAAGACTTTTTTGCCTAATGTGTTGGCAGACATCGGTCGCCTGTTATTAGGAGTCTAGTATTATATCGTCGTTGGTTTCATGCCTCGGTCGAGAGACAATAGGCACGTCCACACAGAGCAAGCAGCCTCGCGAGGCAGTTTCCTCGCGCGGCAAATGCCTCGCTGCTCGCTCTGTGTGGACGCACCTATTGACTAGTTTATGGGGGATACCATTAACCTATAATGTTCTCACAGCTGGAAATCGTCATTGGGTATTTTTTGAGTTTGTAAACTCATTCAAAGAATCGTCCCGCCCTGGACGAAGCAGAAAGAACTGTCAGACCCGTACTGACTTAATTCCACAGCGTTCCTTCAGTTGCCCGTTACGTCCCAGGATCACGGTGACCTGTTCCAGTCCCATGACCCCGTTCCGACCAACCATAAGATTATTGAAATTCACTCAAACATTAGGTAGTAAGTGCTATCAAATTCTCTTGTAATATCCAATCTATGCATTAAGTAACACCCACTAAGCAGCTTATCTTAACCTGACATCGATACAAGTTAATGTAGAGCTTGAAAATGATCTCCCTAATTTAATAGGTTATGTAGTGCTGAAGTGGTATAAGTTTAATGGCAAACGATTTAGCTAAGAGAGTTCAAAATATCTTTTTTAAATGGGGAAGGCCGGTCAAAGCTAATTGTAGATGGCGCGACCACAGCTAAGTCTTAATCCGACCAATGAGGTAGTACTATTTTGAAGTACCTATAAGATTTGAACTAATGACGATGCTTGGAACAAGCTAAACTAGCGCCGTTCGTTTCCCAGTTGCCATCCCCGTTAGTGACCGTGTCAGGTATAAATATACTAGCGAGAAAAAGTATGCAATCACTTACTCCGATCCCACGCGATTTTGAGTACTTAATAACTAGTAAAGAATAATAAAAATGGCATCATTGTAAAGGTTTAACTGTTAAGTTTGAATGTATACGTAATTCATTCAAATCACGCCATTATTTAAGGAGCTGTCTCGGATCTACTCAAAGTGATTCCATACCTTTGCACGCGAGTGTAGTATAGCGATGTCACAAAGTTAGAACTTCCTAAATAAGGCCCTTCGTACACAAGGCGACTAAAGTTTCCGATACCTTACGACTTCGGTATCCAAGCGGCTATCGCAATACAAACCCATAGAGGTTCGAATACAAGCACGCGTCAATGAATACCAAAATCGTAAGGTATCGGAGACTTGCGTCGCCTAGTGTACGAAGGGGCTTCATCCAGAAAACGCTTTTCCTGCCATTTGAAAATCAGTGTAAACTAAGTAATAATTTTTAGAACCTTGCTAAATATCATCTGGCTAGCCTTTTCCCGATTATATTGGAGTCTGCTTCTAGTTCAACTGGATGCAATAATTGAATTCCAGTAATATGGAGCGAATGCCCATTTGAATAGTAAGACTTGTTCAGATTTTAACGAACTTCAAAAATCTAGAAATGACAGTCGAGGCAAACTGTAAAAAGCTCTTTCCGAGGCACGGGTTTTAAATATCACAACAAATCCACTTGGAAAGTCAATAATGATTAAAAATCAAATGTTATTATTTCACATAGGCCCATCAGAGCACTTGTAAAACGTCGACAACCGGTGCTCGGTTCGGGTTAGTCGATTCCATGGAGAAGAACCGGCAATGAACTCTATGGCTACTCTTTTAAAATACGGTATGGTTTCACAAACTGTAGGGCAATTCACGTAACTAAAGAAGTGCTGTTGCAGTGCAGTTGCAGTTAAGTTTCGATCAAAACAACGCTTTTCGTACTCTCTGTCGCTGTCAGACACGCTCGCGTCAAGTTCGCGTCACGCGTGCGTGTTTTGGATCTTTGGATCGCAACATGATCGGTATTCTACTATTCGTTTGACGTTTCAAAATGACAGTATACAAGTTTCAATTCGATCAACGTGAAGTTTTAATGTTATATTCATTGAAATGTAATCGATTCTATTCGATTAATTTAGTGGGCAATAATTTTTCTCTCCTGGTTTGGTTGTCGTACAGTTGACGTGCAGTTCACGCGCAGCTTACGCGCAGTTCAAAGATTACAATACCGTCTATCACTCGAACGTGAACTTAACTGCAACTGCACTGCTACTTCATCGGCGCGTCATAAAATTACGTGAATTAGCCTTCTGATTGTTACAATTTTGAATACTTATGTGAGAAAAACGTAAGCCTGGTAACAAGGGGGAAGTCTTTACGAAAATTGGCACTACAAAAGAAGAAATTTATGTAATACACACAACCTACAATGTTCTCTCATTCACAAGGGAGTAGTAAAATCCAAGCTTCTCTCATAAAAATCTATTAAAATAATGTCGAAACCCATTAACAACCAATCGATCTTCCAACCCCATTCTATGATAGTAACTCCAGCCCCAGAACATTTTACTTGGAGCCAGTACATTATTCTAATCGGTGCATGCAAAAGCTCAACTGATAGCGTCTGGCATTCCGCCAGCTCACTACTGCCTCGTTATGCCAAAGGGATAATTTTACCGCTTCTGCAGGCGATTTGATTTTGTGACCTGCCTTATACCGTCGTTGTGCCGATAAGGACTTATCTTATAGTTTTTCCTGCCGTAGTTCTTACAACATGAGGCTGAGGGATTGATTCGGATTTATCGGATGCCTAGTAGGCGAATTTTGGAACTTACGTCAGCGGGTTTCTTACGCAATGTGTGTTAGAAGTGAAAGGATGTAATTAAAAGATGGGCAGAAAAATCTTGTGCTGTTACAATAAAAATAATAATTCATCTTACTTTAATTTTGTTTTCTGCCCTGATAAAACACAAGGAAGTGGTGAATGTTTAGTTTATTTTGGTAGTAGTGTGTTTGAGAATACCTTTGGCTTGTGTATCATTACTGTATAATTAAATGGCAATTTATTGAAAAGCCACTTCATTTTGAAGATAAGACTTTATGTCTAATATCTTTCAAGGAGCAATTCTTGTATATTTATATATAATCAGGATCTCGGAAACGGCTCCAAGGATTTTCAAGTTACAGATTAGGGGTTTTTCGGCTCAAGGAATCGACCCAGGTTCTAGAAAAGCTCGGTTCCCAAGATATAGACATCTTTAAACCGAGCGAAGCTCGGTCAACCAGATATTATTGGTTATTGACGAAATTATTACTTTTTAATTGAATTTATTATGTTTAAACTAACAAAAAAATAATAATTACGCAGTAAAAATTAATACAATACTTACACTTAAACTAATGATTAATCCAAAATGGCAAAAGACAAAAAGATTTCAGAACGTCGTGTATTCAACAAACTCCGAAAATCTGAAGCTTCAGCAAACCGTTACGGTTGACAGCCGGTATCAGTGCCGTGCAAACGAGAATGTGGCCGGAATTTCAAAATATCACGGATATGCACACGGTACTAATAAGCACACTTGCTTCTCCGTTTAAACGAGGCTTGCTGGCATGAGAACATGGTCTTTAATTACAATGATATTAGTTTTAGAATTGTGTGTGGCAGTATGATTTTCATTGTGAAGTTTAGGAACAGTGGATGTGGGATATCGAGACATAAACGAGGTAGATCTAACAGAAACCAGAAGAATGACTTTTTAAACTATTGCATAGCTTTTATTGCGGGCTCTGAGCATGGTGACCGAATCAAGAAATTCCCTAACGAAAAAACCAAACGAAAATAACCTAACACTCGGCTAACGTCGTTACAGTTCGGGAGACTTCGGCAATCATAAAAACATCCGTCATAAAGACAATTTACTTTTTCTTACTGATTCTAAACGGCCAGCTACAAAAGGAGGTTTTCACAAAGAAACCTACTTATAAAATATCAATATATTATCAATATGGATTTCTGTTATCCGAAAAATTGAAAATAAATGATTATTATTATTAAATCATAATTCAATTCCAGGCTACGTTTTGCTATCTCTACTATTAGGTATAAGTTAGAGCAAGTCAGAGAATATCTAAGATTTGGAAGCTGGAATCGCAAGACGTTTGGAATATTCGTCTTACAATCAGTATCAGATTCCATCTTGAACTGCATTCTATTTCTATAAATTTTCGGGCCTCTAAAGCAGTGGTCAAGTGACAGTAATAGTAATATTATTGTCATTTTACCACTGCTTTCACCACCAAAAAAGAAAAGATTTAATTATTAAAACATTTTTATTTTGGTGATGTTACCACCACTTTAACCAGTCATTAAATGAGGACACATCCAACAATCAGAAGACTCTTATTGATTCAAAATCCACATTATTCCTACAATTGTCCTTTACGTGCTCGGGACAAGGTAACCACGGGTAATAAAAATTACCCGTGGACCCGGTAATGGGTCGACCCACCGGGACCACGGGTAAACAGTGAACTTGCTTAGAAAATCGCGCAACATAATATTATGCAGTTTGTACAAAGTTAAGAATTTGCCAGTTCAGAAAATTATCAGCCAGAACTTGTGAATTTATTTGCTACAAGCTTTTGTCCGATGATACGCTTCGATCGAGCGCTCGTCCGTACTAAAAGAGAAAACGGTTTCCTACCCCTAAATGATATCCTATCTCAATGCTTTTTTAGAATGCTTCCTACACAGTAAAAAACTAGGTTTATAGGTTTTCTTTTTTTCAAAAGTAACTCTTAGGCGCCTGTAACTTTCTAACTATTATAAATTTTGAAAAAAAGAAAACCTATAAACCTAGTTTTTTACTGTGTAGGAAGCATTCTAAAAAAGCATTGAGATAGGATAACATTTAGGGGTAGGAAAACGTTTTCTCTTTTAGTATGGACGAGCGCTCGGTAGACGATCCTCTTAATTTTGAATTGAACAACTTATTCGGACGCCATCTACTAGTATAATCAAATGAACATAATTATTGTTTTTCTAGGGAACTGTACTCTATGCGGACAACGTCTAATACAAAATTTCTGGAAACAAACTTACTTTTAATTGCGTTTATAAATCTAGTTACAATTAGGATCACATTAGGATAGCCACCAAACAAAAAATCTTAGTGGTTTGATAGCAATCATGCGGGGCACATAATTTTACAAGAATAAAGAGATAAAAGAAAGAAAATAAGCCTTAGTATTGAAATATTATGCACACTAAAGCCGTCTATACATTTGATCTTATCGCTCGCCGCCTCGCTATGTCAATGCTCATAGCGGCAAGTCATGAACGCCTATACGCTGTTTTTATGTCCACGAATAAAATTATAATCCTCTATGCCAAAACTCGACAGTTTCAAATGCCAACTCACTATCACAAAGTTTTAGTGTAAGAACATTCTACATTTTATTATTAAAATAATACGAATGTTACTTTGTCTGCGTGACTGTTAACTTTCACACCGTAATAGCTGAATCAATTTGGCTCATTTTTAACCGACTTCGAGAAAAGCAGGAGGTTCTCAATTCATAGGAATCACTTTTTTATGTATGTTCCCCGATTTCTCGATGACGCCTGAACCGATTTGGAAATTACACACAATTTACAGATGGCCCATTGAGAAATCGTGGGAATTCTTCAATGACCTATAAACTTCAGATATAAACGAACCTTTCATCCCGAAAAAAGAAAAAAGTAATGTTTTCGAAGAAAACAACAATAATGTTCTTATAATAACAGATATAGCGCCTCGTGACGCTGAATTGACAAACTCTTAATAAGTGCAACCAAACCGCGGGCAAAAAACTAATTTAATATATTCAAAACTTCTTCTAAGTTCTAGTCAGTTCAGAAACCACTAAGAACTAACGTGACAAGTTACCGTAGTAAATTACCAAGTTTCTGAACAGAATCGGCTGGTCCCATTTCTTTGTAAAAACTTTGTTATAAAAGTGGGCAAAAACTTAGACCTTTCAAAAGGGGTTAATGAATGAGAAGGTCCTCAGATCTTGTTAACTGGGCACGTAATTTAGGGTCAGATCTCTGCCAACTATATCGTTGTGAAGTTTTAAAATGAGGGAATTTATTAACGTCGCCGGTTCATTCGATTAAAGCGTGCCCTAACTCAAGGATCAGATTGGGGATAATTAATGTTTCTGTGACGTTTTTGCTGGATTGATTAGATTTTTTATTTGAATTTGACTGTGATAAGGGCAAAATTTATAATTTGTCAGGCGTCAGGCATGTTCTCGTTTCATCGTAGACCACAAAGTCGTTTTCCATTAAGTGAAATCAAAGTCAAGAGAACCCTATAAAAGTGTTGGACTCCAGAGTCCGATTACTAGATAACATTGCAAACTTTGAGCTTCCATCAACTCGAAACGACTAGCAAAGGTTAATAAATCAAAATAATCACCCACTTCTTATTCTTGTACTATATTCTGTCAATTTCTTTTTGGTAGTAAAACCGACGGGTACTGCTATTATAGACGCCCAAGGCATCAAAGCCCAACACCATGGGTAGTTGTACTAAATTACGTATTTTCATAATGCCATCTTTCGCCATGAAGGCTTCCGTCCCCTCTTCACCAACTGGCCGAACCGCAAAACAAACGTCTATAAATATCACTTTATTATGCGTATCTTTGATAACCATAGACGTAGAATAAGAAAACATTATAGAAGGTAAATCTGGATAATACATTGTTATGCCAAAATACCACTGAAATAATTAGGTATCAACTTCTTGTTGTGACTTTGAAGATGACATAACTGTACGAATTTTATCGCAATTCATTATAGGCTATTTTACTAAAAAAATGTGATACACGCAGAGAAATGTATACGAGAACTTCTGGTTGCAACCGTGACAGCAAGACTCACGAGTTGACTTTACAAAATTTCTAGTAATAAATACTAAGTCCTTGTTATCTCTACTACTTACTTAGTATTTATTACTAAGTCCTTGTTATCTCTACTACTTACTTAGTATTTATTACTAGAAATGTTGTAAAGTCAACTAGTGAGTCTTGCTGTCACGGTTGCAACCAGAAGTCCTCGTACAGGTAGCTAGACATTTCTCTGCGTGTACAAAAAATATTTGTTCCGTATTTTTTCGTTTGCTACGAAAACCAATGACGACGAAGATACAACGCTTCAAAAAATCACAAAACGTCACTCAGTCGGTATAACTTAACAGGCGTTATGACGTCACAAGCCCTCACTTTCGATTTTCGTAGCGCTTTATCTTTGTCAATATTCATTTATTTAAAACTAGCTGTTGCCAGCGGTTTCACACGCTGCAACTCGAAAATTATCCCACGGGAACATAAAATCGGGATAAAAACTATCCTATGTGTTAATCCAGGTTATAAACTATCTGTATACCAAATTTTAGCCAAATCCTTTCAGTGGTTTTTGCGTGAAAGAGTAACAAACGTCCATACATCCATACATCCATACATACAAACTTTCGCCTTTATAATATTAGTAGGATTAAAAAGAATACGTGTACATTATTTTTCAAGAGTAGGAAACGCCCTAAACTTCGGCCAAACTTTAGGGCGTTTCCCTAAAGCTAGTGCGGTTTAGTGCTCAAATAGGTCCCAGTTCCTTTAGTCTAAGAACTTCGTGCATTTGTAAAAAAGTGCTGTACGCTGGAAACTTGTTAAATAATTCTTCAATAGGGGGTTTCACTGCGAGTTTTAGCCGTCAGTGGTGCTACAATCGCATAAAGTAAACAACGTTCTAGTGTAGCTTCGAGTGTGTAGTTTTATTATCTGTTGTGTAGTGTACGTCAAGTTAATCATACAGTAAATGACATCATGCGCTGGTAGCGCCATCTGAGCCGAGCCTTGCGTGAAATCTCCAATCTCTAAATACGATCCGATTTTTTATCCACAAAAAATGGTTGAGGCTAACGAAACCTTTGTACTTTAAAATTGAATATTTATAGAGTAGAAAAGATTTGAGCTATTATAATAATATACAAGCATAGAGTTAGATAAGATTTGTCTCCAAAACTCGCGTCTATAATCCTTGATCTATGACAAAAGGGAAGCTGTCATATCAAGATAAGGGAAGCCTACACTATCCAACAGTTTTATGACACACAAGGGTGCTATATACATCGACGTATAGAAACTGTGACCAATATACTTTTATAGGGTTAAAATGTGACCTTGGGCGGTAGTTGCGTTGAATATGCAATGTTAAGGCGCTTTTTACCGAATTTATTATTTAAATATTTGCATGGGGTGGCACTTTAAGTGTTGAATGGAAGGTAACTTGGAATAATGTTGTTTGTGTGCCTTTTTGGGTGTAGACGTTGTTATTGTAGCATTGTAGAGATATAATGAAAAGCATTTCACAAAATTAAAAACTCATGGCTGTTCTCCAAGGGGATAGGCAGAAATCAATGAACGCTACTTGCTACGATTGTGACATACTTCTTTCGCCTTATCTATGTTCACATCTGGACCTTTTAACAACATTTAAAACTTCCATTGTTAGTTTTCTAGACACCTAACGGTTCTTAGGTTGTTGCTTGAAAAGTTTCAGCAAGATTCAAACACAACGGCACCGTAAGCTACATGTACCCGTGGGCTAAACGATCCCACTAGCAGATGAAACGTGCCTATTCTTGCTAGCAGACAAGATAATTATCTCATGGCAGAGAGGACGTTGGTTTGTTCACAGTTACTCATCGGCCTTTCGGTCAAGTAGATACTACAAAATATTTATGAACATAAATATTTTATGCACTCACCAATCCTTCATTATGCAGCTCTTCCCATGTAGGGTCGCCGGGTGGCTCCAAATCCATCGCTCCTTCGTAGTGCAGGACACCAACTTGCTTTGCCTTTGTGAATCTGTACGGGAAAAAAGAAATAGGTTAATATAATCATAACATTCACCAACGACAAAATCTGTAAGTAGTTTATGTTTAGCTTCGGCGTTCTATTAGCATGACGCAAGTCTCCGATACCTTACGACTTTAGTTGAGTTTCGTACACATGCACGCGTCAATGGATACCAAAGTCGTACGGTATCAGACTTGTGTTGCGCGTCGCCTAATGTACGAAGGGACTTTGAACTCTAACAAGACCTACTAAAGAACAAGTCTCGCGCATGCATCTGTGTGGTAAAATAAGTGTCGGTACTATTTCCTGGAAATGGCTTATTTTAGGGTTTGCTAAAGTTTATATCCAATTATATATTAAAGCTGTTATATTGGGAATTTCATATTTTTAGAGCAGACAACATTATAAAATTTGACAGTTTTGTAAACCATTATTTTTGTGATCTATTAACATAAAGTGAACCCGACATTTGAGAGAACTCATAAAAAGGTACTTACATTTCGTCACAATCCATGAGACCTCGGTACCTGATCCAATAGTTATCTATTTCATTATTGGCCTCCAGAATGAAGTCGAACCGCTCTCCCGCGTACGTCACCAGTGATGTGGCTGTAACAAAAATTAAGTTCTATATTATCTTGATTGTATAATACGAAAATTGTATGTTACGGAGACTGCTTAGAAAACAAAGTTCTCGACAAAGTATAGTACCTATATGTCTAATTAATATTTTAAAAAATCACATGTACGAAATAATCTCCAAAACTACTAATCTATTTCAATAATTTATTCGAGTATGGAAAATAAGAGAGTTTGAACCCAATAAGAAGCCCTGTTGTTTAGTATATAAGGCGTGTTGTAATATTTAAATAATTCATTCAGACATAAACTTCCTCACAATTTTATTTTTGAGAATAAAAATAATTTTCTGCAGAAACAAAAGATCGATCGCGAGTAGGATTTAAACCTGCGACCTCCTGCGCTCTTACCAACCAAGCCACCGCAGCCACTCTTACCTACAAGGGTCGAATTTTCCACAGCGTATGAATAATACGGTGATTGATATTCCAACTACTGATTTTCTCACCAAAACGTTTAGTTTGCTTAAATCATGTCAGAAATTATGTTCTTATGTAGGTGCCACTAACCTAAAATTGGCCCAAAATTTCTCCAAATTCTCATTATTTAACATTAAACTAGTTTAATTTCCCGTTTCCAGTAATACCAAATCTCAGTATTTCCAAATGA
Organism: Agrotis clavis; assembly: GCA_954870645.1. Taxonomy (NCBI): domain Eukaryota; kingdom Metazoa; phylum Arthropoda; class Insecta; order Lepidoptera; family Noctuidae; genus Agrotis; species Agrotis clavis. The sequence continues at coordinate 8,295,342 of OX940941.1, forward strand.
ACACGCAGCAAAACCATAATTTTCCAGCCATTTACAATAAGACCATCCGTTTCCTCCCGTCACAGTACCCTGCAGTAATTGAACTAGACAAAGCAACAGAGCCACCGCAATAGCCACGCTTTTCCTCTGTCCAGTGTCTGGCCCATTGGTTCTCAACCAATGGACCCCTTGGCTAAAATTTATGAACCACGAAATTATGAGAATTGCATGAGAACTGAATTTCATTTTCATGATAGTTATATATGTATGTTTCCTTTCCTAAAAATAAAGAACTCAATGTTTTCTTTGGATTCATATTGTACAAAAAAATTGCGTTACATTTTTTCTCAAGAAAGCAAATTAGAACTGTGAAATTCCACCTTTCACAACACGACCTTACATAATTTACTTAGAGAGTACCGTTGGGGCAGGGTCATCTTTGCGGTGTCTTTGGACATCTCCAATGCCTTTAACACCCTGCCCTGGAGTTGCATCAGGGAGGCACTCCGGTATCACCGGGTGCCGACCTACCTCCGCCGCATAGTCGAGGACTACCTGACGGACAGAGCCGTCATCTACCCCGGTCACCGGGGAGAGTGGAACCGGCGAGAGATGTCGTGCGGTGTTCCACAGGGTTCGGTCCTGGGTCCGCCCCTGTGGAACATCGGATACGACTGGGTGCTGCGCAGCGACCTCCCTGACGGCGTCAGCATAATATGTTACGCTGACGACACGCTCGTCCTGGCACAGGGAGAGTCGCACCAGGCGGCGGCCGACGTGGCGACGGAAGCGGTTGCGACAGTCGTCAATAGGATCCGGCAGTTGGGACTCGAAGTGGCGCTGCACAAGTCAGAGGCCATGTGTTTTCATGGCCGTCTGAATGCGCCGCGGTCAGAGTCCCAAATAACGGTGGGAGGAGTTCGCATCGGCGTCAAGAGGACGATGAAGTACCTGGGACTCGTCCTCGATAGCCGGTGGAACTTCAGGGAGCATTTCCTGAGTTTGGCCCCAAGGCTGAACCGGGCGTCGGGCGCCCTCAGGCGACTTCTGCCCGCTGTCGGCGGGCCAAACGCTTCCTGCCGTAATCTGTACGCCGGCGTCGTGCGGTCCATGGCCCTCTACGGGGCCCCTGTGTGGGCCCTGAGCATCCGGACGCGACCACTGAAGTTGGTCGCATGCCAGAGGGTCATGGCTATCCGGATGATCCGGGGATACCGCACGATTGCCGGCGAAGCGGCCAACCTCCTTGCCGGATTACTGCCCTGGGATCTGGAGGCGACTGCCCTCCAGCGCGTCTATGAGTGGCGCGTGGAGGCGCAGCGCCAGGGCGTGACTGTCGCGACCGAAGGCCGGGCACGCCGCAATTGCGGCGGTAAGACCCCTCTTTGAGGAGTGGCTGGAGAGCCGTCACGACGTCCTGACCTATCGGATGACGCAGGTCCTCACCGGACACGGAAGTTTCGGGAGGTACCTGTGCCTGATGGGGAAGGAGGAAACGCCCGGGTGCCACCACTGCGAAGATTACCCGGAGGACACAGTAGAGCATACGGTGCAAGACTGCCCAGCTTGGGCGGTGCACCGACGTGTCCTCACGGCGGCGATAGGCGGAGACCTCTCGCGCCCGGCATTGGTTGCGGCCATGCTGCGGGGCGAGACGGAGTGGGAAGCGGTCTGCTCCTTCTGCGAGGCAGTAATGCTCGTGAAGGAGGAGGCGGGCCGCGAGCGAGAGAGGACAGCGTCCTCCCTCCGCCCCAACCGCAGTGGTAGGCGCCCGCGGCGTCGGACGTCAGCAGATGATCTCCGGCCACCGTAGGCGCGGGCATGCGGGCAGCGAGTAAAGGGCAACTCGCTGCCCGACCAAGGACCATGCCCGGGTCGACGGCGCGTTGTGTCCCACGCGCGCCTCAAAGAGCGTCAGCATAATGACGGGGCCCCCCTCTCAGAGGGCCAAAGCCTGCCGGGGTCGCGGGATTATTTCCTTACCGTGACCCCGGAACATAACAGGCTATTGAAGGACACCGTGGATTTTAGTCAGTAGAAGTCTGACAGTCCCTCCCGCCCTGCCCGGGGCCGGAGGACTCATTTGATGATTTTACCACGCTAAAAAAAAAAAAAGGTTGCACTCCAGGAGTGCCGGTAGAAGTGAAAACTTTTTTGTTACTATGTTTTATTTTTAATTTGAATGACGTCTTACTCATTTTCGATCAGGGTCACGTGACCCTGACGGTCACGTGACCCTGACGGTCACGTGACCCTGACGCGAGTTTTAAATTTTTTACCCATTACAGAAAAAGTGTACAACGCCGCTAAAGAAGTTTTCACTTCAAAAAAAAAAGAGAGTACCGTTTTTTTTTTAGGATGTAATTTATTTTTCAAAAAAAGAGTGTTGTTATATTAAGTTAGACGTGTCTGTCTGACTGTTTGTAGCATCATAGAGTTCGAACGGATGAAGCGTTTTTTTTACAACTTTTTTAAGCACTGGTGACGTATTTCAAATAAATGTACTTTCATACTTTTCACGTTCATTTGCATCTGGTTGCATGCAAACACGAATGCAGGTTATAACTACTAAAAACTAGAAATCAGGTCAATGTATTTTAGTGTTCTAGGACGTACTCTCCCAGCGTGTCTTCTCTTGGTCTGAAACAGTTTGGGAGCCACTGGCCTATCCGTTATATCTGTCCAAGAACCGTCCTGGATTACAGGTGGCCGCAATGCCCGGAATTAAGCAGGATTGTCCTGGGTTCCAATTGAATGCCGCGCTTATCTCAAATCTGATATAATAGGGAAGGCTTTGCACGATCGTCTTGTATGTTTTGCTCGCGTTTAGATGCGAAAGACGAGGGAAGGATATTCTTGGATAGTATTGTTAGTTACAATTTTATTTATTCTTCGTATTTTGGTTTGCTAGTAGGTCTAGAATAAGCATTTTTATTTGCCACATTTTTCAGGCAGTTTTATTGGACTAATAATCCTAGTTTATTATTTGGTAACTTCTCAGATGATTGGTTGTTAAATCACATTTAAAAATCTTACACTGAGATATACGATGTGCGTTATTTATTGTATTTTTTTAAATAAATAGATAAAAGCATGTCAGATACAGAATCTTGTCATTTCTACCTTTACACTTATTATTTTCTTGGGATTTTTCACCTTCTTTCTTTGAAAATTGATCTTTTGATTACTCCAAATCCCGACAAAGGAAATAAGGGTACAAACTTATTTTCTCTTACGGAGTGAACACATGTGATTTCCTGATCAGGGAATACAAAAATACCTACATTCGATTCTTTTGTAAAATATAATCCTATACTCTATTTCTATTCCGTTTTTCCTGTTTGCAAATGAGATTTGGCGTAGACGTGGTGAGGCCAACCGAAATCAAACAGTGTTCCTGTTCAATCCGAAGTTGTAGCATAAACTCCTTTATAAACCTAACCCGTAAATAGAAATACAAATAATACAGTTATTGAAGATGAAAATTAAAAAATCTTTAACAAAGCAAAAAGGTTTTATGGAGCAGAATGTTGGCCACTCAAGAAACAGCAAGCCGATAAACTACATGTTGCCGAAATGAGAATGCTTAGGTGGTCCGCCGGAGTCACCCTCTTGGAGAAGTGCCAAACCTGTACATCAGAGGATCAGATCTTTAAAAGTACGATCAATACAAAAAAAAAAAACTAGCAGAAACATGACTGCGATGGTACGGTCACGTGATGAGGAGGTCACTAGAGCATATGACCAGGAAAGTACTCGATCACAAGCCAGGACCGAGACAGCGTAGGAGACCCCGACTTAAATGGATGGCCGTAGTTAAGACAGACCTAGATAGAAATAGTATTGACCCTATGGCGACCCAGGAAAGACATCTTTGTAGAAGAATGATTAGGAGAACCGACCTCAAATAAACATGGGATCAGGCCGGAAGAAGAGAGAGTACGTACAGCATAAAAACAAGCAGTAACATTAGCTGAATCGTATAAAAACATAAGGAGTAATTTCGATAGACTATATGTTTCAATGAAACAGTCAAGTTGAAAATTAGAAATAACGTCTTTCAGCAATCTTTAAATCGAAGACGACTCTCATTATATAGGGTGACTGGTAATTAGTGTACGATACTTAAACACGTGATGTGCTCATGATAACCAACAACTTTTACTATGGGAACAACCCTGAAATCGTGAAAAAAATATCAGCTGTTCAGTACATTAAGCAAACATAAATATACCTACTGAACAGCTGATTTTTTCGCGTTTTCAGGTTTGTTCCCATAGTAAAAGTTGTTGGTTATCAGGCCCGAAGCCACCTAACATGCCGATTCCTATCGGCTTGCCTTTCGAAATATAGCAAATACTAGTATCTATTATTTTCATTTATCATAAACAAATTATGAAAAGAACAATCAAAAAAATAAATAAACGCCTACAATTTTTTTCCGCGCAATTTCAACTCACGCCAAACAGACAAAGTTTGTAAGCCGCAAGGCGAATCCGGAATTCAGTTCATAAAATTCAAAGTTTTCCTTGTAGCGATCGTGAGCTTGAGGCCACATAACACCGCTAGTTTATGGACGCTCGGAAGCCGAATATTACCGGCTTATGATAAGGATAGAAATATGAAATGCGTACGCCAGAACGAGATGGAATGATACTGGACTTCGTAATTCGTCTAAATAGTATTATTTGGATGACAGATTCACATTAGTTTTGGTTCGCGCTTATTTTTTTTGTATTTATTGTTTTCACCTGTCCATTTGCATTTGATTTGGTATTATTGTTGAAATTCATAAGTTTTGCGTAGTTAGCGCATTAATAACAAAGTTAGTTCAGTTCAATGGTATTGTTTGGTAAGTGTTCACCGTAATGTCAGTTTCGAAGTTTTAACTAGATGGCGTTGTGCAATTACGTCACGATCCTGAATCACGGTGTTAAGATCTGTAGGCGATTAATATAGGGTTTTGTGAACATGATTTTTATGGAATTTGTTAATAATTGATTAACCGACTACAGAAATTAAGGAGGTTACTCAATTTATTCGTCCTTAAGATACAACGTTCGTTTTGTTTATTCTTTGTTCGCGGCATAACTTCATCGCTTATGAACCGATTTTGATGATTCTTTTTTTGTTGGAAAGAAGATATTTTAATGGTGGAAACTTGATAAGGAAATCAGGGTTTGATGATAAAAGACCAGAGAAATCGAGTGAAACTTTCAAAAATCGTAGGGGCGACTAGTATGTTTGTAAGTTTTTTCATTAAGTTTTGGTCCGGGTTCCCTTTCAAGAATATTTACCCTACGCCACTGTTGGTTATCATGAGCACAATCACGTGTTTAAGTCTCGTAAACTAATTACCAGTCACCCTATATAAATACGAATAAAATACAACTCGAAATTACGATACTTGGATTAACAATCAAATAGCAAAAGAATCTAAAAAAATAAAGTTTGGTAAAAGGTTAAAATTATACTAAAGGGCGCCCAGAGGTGAGGGGAGTGTTCAACTAGGTATGTCTTTTTCAGTGCAGCTTTTATAGTTGTTTTTGGATATCACTGATATAGGTGAACATAATTATAAACATTATGAAGCAGATTCATACCAGGTTTGTATTTTATTTTTTACTTTTTTTTATCAGGTTTTGCAAATTATGTTAAAATCCCATGTAAAAAAAAACATTATCAGTCCAATATCATGTCAGAGGTTTAGGGAAATCAGCTTAAAAACTCTGATACCAGAGGGTGGTACAGCTCAAACACACATAGTCCTAAAATAAATATCACATTCTAAAACTGTAAATGTAATGAAATTAATTCACACCCACAGCTTACGAATACTTAGGTATTCCAAAAATCCATTGATCAGGACAAACAAACTCGGAACATACGAAATTTTTAATTAAAACGTATTGAATTGCCGAACTAAACAATAGCCAGAGGAATTTACGATTTTTTCTCTTGTATTTAAGGGTTAAATACGAGTACTTTGATAGCTCTGTGGGTCTTTTTTTTTGTGGTAAAATCATCAAATGGGTCCCACCCACGACTGTCTGACTGTCAGACTTGTACTGACTAAAATCCACGGTTTCCTTCAAAAGTCCTTTACGTTCCGGGGTCACGGTAACTCGTTAGTCCCGCAACCCAACTCTAGAAACGTAAAGTAAATGGGAACGATGAAAAAACAAGAAGCTATATTTACAGTGTAGTTTAGTTTGCCGAACATCATTATTTCCCACAATTCGATCCATATTAGTGAAACTGTTGAATAGTGATGCATCTTTTCATAAAAATAATGGTTTCGATTTTAAGCTAAAAATACTATTTTTCGAAAAATATGAAGTATAACGTTTTAACAAGTATAAAACTTCAAAATAACAGTGCCCAAGGCTTCTTTGAGTATTTTTTTTTAATTGCATTTGGAAAATTTATCTTTTAAGTAGTATTTTCAATTCCAACAAGGTTTGAAATACGTTTAATTTCTGCGTCTAGCATTCATTTTAGTACCTCTGTCCTTCCATACTCCTTGCAGTTTAATTTTGTTTTGACATAAAGTTCGAATTTCGAAATGCACTTTACAATTCCTCAAACATGGCGGATTTCCACCAACTTCTAGAAAAAAGTTTAATCGGAAATTATTGTGAACGGATTTTGAACTACGGTCTGTAACTTTCACTGCCTGGAATGGAGTTATTATTTTTAATAGTTTTTCCACCAGTTTTTTATCTTATTTCTTTGGTAGGAGTTGAGTTTCAGATTGTTTTAAACTTCCGTTTAATGCTTTGAGGTTTCTCTTCAATCCGGACGATTGAATACTTAAATTACTCTACCATACGTAGATTAATTGATATCGAGCGTATTTCTAATGATTTAATCTTTATTTTGGTTGGTTATAAGCACGCTCATTTCATACCCGGGTCTAGCTAAACAGAGGCAGGAGTTTTAAAATAAAAATGCAGTCCATTTCACTTATTGGTAGTGTAGTTTTTATAGGACAAATAGTTTTCAATTCGTTAAGAAATTATTGGGAAGATTACAAACATACAAAACCTTAAAAAAAATTAACCGTCTTAAAAGAAAAACTACACAAAAGTGTCAAATTTCTTAAGGAAGTCGATGCCTTTGTTTTTTATTTCATTGAGATTTTAATACCACCTCGTCTTTGAAGTCAATTAAAAATGAAACAAACCTTTTCTCTTTACTAGAAACCTTTAAATTAAAACACGAGATTTACTTTTATTTGTATCCGCTAAAGCTTTGCTTCGTGTTTCTTAGACGCTTTTGCAAAATCTAGGTATTTCAAGCACATATTTCCAAAACAAACTTCCAAACTACTATAAACGTTGTCCCCCAACTCAATTCTTAATCAAACCACACAATAATAAAGCGAATGTCAACATCCATCTTTATAAAATGTTCAACTAAACTCTAAAAGCTTTGACATCCGCGTGTATTTCATTTCCTCATACGTTCCCCAGAGTAAATTGAATTGTGGTAACGTCATGATCTCGTTGAGCACTGCGCACAAGCAACAGGACAGATCAGAAGTATAGTCTCGCGTGGTGGGTAATGGTCGAATGCCTTTATCAAAGAGGACGAACAGAAGATGAAATAAGGGCTGACTGTTATAATAAAATGGCGAAATATAAAAAACAAAAACTTGAGAGGTGTCAAGGGACACCCGGATCGAACGAAGTTATTGTATACACTCAGCAAAAATAATCGTCGCGACACCACACTGTTCAATGCGAAATGGAAAGACGAAACGAAAATATCTGGCTTGCTTTCTATAAGAGAGAGAGAGAGACAGACAGACAGAGAAACATGCGCACGCCAAGAGTCACGTGGAACGGGGGTTGGGTGAGGGGTACAGGGCGCGGGATGCAGGCGCGGGATGCGGGGCGTGGTAAAGGACAAGCCGCCTCAGCAAAAAGTGTCGTTACAACTTTTCGTCTTGTTTTTTTCCGTATAGCCCCCTTTCGCAACGTGCGATAAGGAACTTTGTTCCAAGAAAAACAAACAACGAGGGAATTTGGCCCAGGCCAAATTCTCAATACCAGGAGGGATGGCACTCATGTGACTAAGAGAGTAATAAGTACGAATGTTGATGGATGGAGAGAAAGAAGAAGGTCAAAGAAAAGATGGATGGATTGTCTAAGGAATGATATGAAATAAAAAGGAGTAAATGATACTGTGACGTCTGATTGTGAAGAATGAAAGAAAAAAACGGGTTGCGCCGACCCCCAGTAAAATGAGATAAAAACAGAAAGATGATGATAACAAATAGACGCGTATCGTTTGGCGATCTTCAAACAAATGAAAGTCGCGAGTTCGCTTCCACTGGCTAAACGAGCAGCGTATATAGATACGCTGTGTGACCGAAGGTTTAGACTATAGAGTCTAAACCTTCGGTCACACACAACAACTAAACTCAGCTTTTACATTCTCGCAGCACAGCTACGTAGCACACGGCTGGTGGAAAGGCACCCTTACAGTTTTTAGTCGAAGCACTTTGGATACAGGTCTCCTCTCTATGAGGAAGTGAGTCTTGTTCAACCACTAGCACCCTGGGTGGTCCATGTCTACGAATAGCTGGTTCTAGGTCACGCTTATTCGGTGACAAAGCTTTGCAAACTAATTAGAGCAAAATTTAAAAGCCTGCCAAGAAACTTTCGATTAAAAACATCGAGACTGTTTATATTTGACGGCACGGTCAGAGCAGTGGTTGAGAGCTCGCTTTGTTTGACCTACAAATAGTTGTTCTGGGTCTGTGTTAGTGTATGTAAGTTTCTATGTTTGTAAACGCACCCACGACACAGGAGAAATTTCTAGTGCGGGGCAACGTTTTTTTAAAAAACAAAGAATCAAACCACTGACAAAACTGCACTCAACTGACACAACCACAATTATCTATGTGTGAGTGCGTTTTCACTCGTTGTACGAACCCAACCTTCTGTATCAACTTCTCCATACACAAACTTTGTATTGAGTTGTTTAGGTAAAGGAGGTTCCGTTGTTAAACGGGAAGTAAATATACGAACAGCTAATCCCGTAATGGAGGGAGCAACCATTAATGCAATGAAAGGAATGAGAACTAAAATTCTGGGAACTGATGAAATAATTTGCTTAAGAAATATGGCTAATACTAATGTACTGGTAAATGTAGTTTGTGTGTGGAATTTGACGAAAGTTTCTGTTTTATTTGTGTCAATATTAAAGATGAAAGGTCTGGTGTATACGTATAATGGAGCAGTGGTGGCCCAATGGTATCGGTGAGGAAACCGGCATGTCCTAGAACCAAAAATTCGAAGACATGTGACATCCACCAATCCGCACTGGGCCCGCGTGGTGGATTATGGCCTACTCCCTCTCACAGAGAGGAGGCCTGTGTCCCAGCAGTGGGAACATTATAGGCTGATGATGATACGTATAATACCTTCTCAGAACTGGCGTGCTTCTATGACTCGAAGTATGAATGTGAAAGAGGTATAATAGGTATATCATAATGTATCAGTTTTTTTATGCTAGTTTTTTTTTTGCTGTACCTACCCTTCCGCAATGTTTTCTTATTTAACCCAAAGGTTGACTGAAAGAGAATGCCTTGTGGCATTAAGTCCGCCTATGTACCACTGATTGTACAAATTTAAATAATAATAGAACCGCTATATTAAAGTACAAGTATAGTAGAGCTACCAACAAACTAACTTAACCAAGAAAAGATAAAACAAAATTGTAAAAGAAATACATTTTTAATAAAGGTGGAATCTAATAGAAATGTTTTTATGAATTGTATAAACTTAATGTGGGGTTGTAAAGAAACAGTTTTTAGTGTGCAGCGGACAGGCAGCGGAACCTTAAAATCTCCTGTTGGCGTTCTTTGTAAGGAACCCCAATAAGTTTTTGACTGAATTCAGAATTCTCGGCTCCGGTATAGATAACTGTTATAACCAGCGATTAAGCTTTATTTTTGTTAATTAAATTATAATTATGTCGCACGGAATACCTAGTTCAAGGCGTAATTTTCAGAGAGAGTAAACATTAGTTCATAGCAAGTTATTTGTAAACAAATCAGATTTTCTCTTTTTAACCCAAAATCTACCATACTAAAGTGCCATTTACATTAATAGCGTAATTATTTCACCAGAATAGTCTAATACGTCACCACAGACAGTAATTGTTCCGTCAAAATAAAGGCTTAAAACTAATTAATTCTTAATGCTATTCTCGGTATTTGTGTTGAGAAAATAAATTCTATTCGAAGAGCTCTTCATTTAGTGTTGGGTTTTGTTGTTAAGAGGCCGAAAGCCGAAAATGTATTATTTGGCCACCATTTTTTTAAATGCTACCCAAGATGGGTAACTAGCCGGATGCTTTGAATTATTATCGATTATAATCCATTAACAGCCATTAACAGCCATCCAATGGCTAATAACCCTGCTATTAATGTATTGTCAAAGAAACAATTTTTTTTTTGTTTTATTGTAAATCTGTGGGTGTGAATATAAATTGGGTGCGTGTACGCAGTGTGATTCAATGTATTGTTATTCTTTTTATTTATGTTCACCTTTTTGTATGTGAAAAAGTGTTAATAATAAAATGAATAAGTACACATTTTTCGGGAAATCTAAGAAAATATAAAGCAATGCAATATATTTATGAACTGGTCCAATATTTAAAAATAAACATCCCATTCTAAAAGTCAGTAAGGACACTCCCTCACCGCGAGCATTCACCTGTAATGTAACGTTACAGATTCGAATAATCGAAGTCAATAGAGCATCAAATTGCGCTTTTTTATGTTACACTAGTGTTTGCCCGCGGCTTCGCTTCCGTTAAATTTAGAATTTCAGAAACAATACGGATCGTGTAAGTGGCGCCATCTGGAATATGAACGTAATTGTTTTCTCGGCTACCTTATATCCGTGTCTCTCTCTACTCCTGACAACGTTATGCTAAATTTTGGGACGATCGATTCAGTAGGTAGTAATGCGTGAAAAGGTAAAAAACAAACATACTTGCATTTTTATTATTAGTTTAGATCAATAATGTTATATCTAGGTACATAGTTTGCATAGGAAACGTCCTTATTTGAGCGACATTAATTTCAAAGAACCGTGTTTATCTTAAACATTAGACTATCATTTTTTGGTCGATTTACAGTATCTCTGCAAATTGAACGTACGATAGCATTGCTCTTCTCCCTTTAGCATACCGCGTGATACCTAAAAATAACTAATTATCTGACTCGATGAGTACAACTTGTCGTCGTTTAAAACAGAATCTATGCACTGGTTTGAGCACCAATTCAAAACATAAATGAACACAAATTATAGAAACCCTGATTTTTTTCTAACCTTTAAAATTCCTACACCTCGAAACAATTACAATTTAAAAAAATATCCAACTTACTACCTACAATTTAAATCAGTGTAGATTTATATCCTAGAGAACTATTGAAAAAAAATAGTAATAATTTAAAATTGCGAATAATATTGAAATAAAAGTATGCACATTTTTTTTTTAAATTATTTGAAACACTCAGGACAAATAAAAAAAACACAAAAAGTAAAAATGAAAACTGCGAGATTTGATCCAGAGACCCCTTACACGAAAGTCAAGCAGGTTACGAACCAGACTGGCTAGTACGCTGACAGTAATTTTCAAATAGCGGTTCTTATACAAATGTCAACAATGACTGAAAATCAACATTTTATAAAATTGCTAATCCCCCAAGGGGGATAGCGTGATTATACATATCCTATTAATTGAAGAGCAGTTTAAGGAATATTTGAGGAAAAATTGACAAAATAATATGCAGTGGTTTAGCTTCCAACTATCAACAAACACTTAAAAACCACAAAATTCATAATTGCTTATCTCCCAGGAAAAATAGCGTAATAATACATAGCCTATTAACAGAAGCATATTATTAGGAATATTTGAGGAAAATTTGATTGACAACTTTACAGTAGTTTAAGAGATAGATCAAATCAAAAAAACATAAAAAATTTCTAAAAAAAAAAAAATTGATTTGATATCAGAATCGATCCCTTATCTCGAAAAAAATACAAAAAGAAAAAAATATTCAATGTACAGGAATGACAACTCTACGATTTTATTATATGTAAAGACTAGCTTTTGCCCGCGACTTCGTACACGCATAACGTTCTTTTCACACCACTTGCTCGTAAATGTCAAATTATAATTATGTCATGCAAACAAGGAATAAAGCAAGGCATTGCTGTCCCCCATTCGAGCCGGGCAATAATATTGTACTGAATTTCATTATTCCCGTGGAAATAATGTGATTTGAATTTGGAACCTCAAGTAAAACAGTATGAAAACTTTCACCAAGGAGTTGTAGCAGTAATGGCGGCCGCTGGCTGCAACAGCTGATCGCTTGCTGTGTGCCTACTTCACATTCGAAAGTTGACGTACGGCGTCCCACATCAAATTTCAACAATCGAATTCATTTCCTCGCAGTATGTGTGAAAAGCAGAGTACGCTCCTCGGGAGTAAAGCTGCCTCGTCTTGGGCTAACTTGAATCCCTCGCTCACTAAGGATTCTTTATAATATTAAGTAGGGATTACAAGTGAATGCTCGCGGTAAGGGATAGCGCCTTAACAGAAACGAATCGCTGCAAACCAGTCTTGGTAGGTGGTAATCAACAACTTGACTGAGGATGTAAGAGCGAGCGAAGTGAGCTCAGGACATGGGGCATCCGGACTCGGAACCTTGCAGGAGCCACGCGAAGCGGGGCTCCGTCGAGCCACCTTGGTAGGTGGTAATCAGTAACTTGACTAAGGATGCAAGAGCGAGCGAAGTGAGCTCAGGACTTGGGGCACTCGGACTCGGAACCTTGCAAACAGAAATAGGAGCCACGCGAAGCGGGGCTCCGTCGAGCCACCTTAGTAGGTGGTAATCAGCAACTTGACTAAGGATGCAAGAGCGAGCGAAGTGAGCTCAGGACTTGGAGCACCTGGACTCGGAACCTTGCAAACAGAAATACGAGCCACGCGAAGCGGGGCTCCGTCGAGCCACCTTGGTAGGTGGTAATCAGCAACTTGACTATAAGGATGCAAGAGCGAGCGAAGTGAGCTCAGGACTTGGGGCACCCGGACTCGGAACCTTGCAAACAGAAATACGAGCCACGCGAAGCGGAGCTCCGTCGAGCCACCTTGGTAGGTGTAGTCAGCAAATTGACTAAGGATGCAAGAGCGAGCGAAGTGAGCTCAGGACTTGGGGCCCCTGGACTCAGAACCTTGCAAACAGAAATGCGAGGCACGCGAAGCGGGCCACCTTGGTAGGTGGTAATCAGCAACTTGACTAAGGATGCAAGGAGTTCGGGACTTGGGGCACCCGGACTCGGACAGGTTAGGTTCGAAGTGTTAGGTTACATTAAACTTTGCAAACAGAAATAAGAGCCCCACGAAGCTGGGCGCCGTCGAGATTCCTTGATAGGAGGTAATCAGCAACTATATACTAAGGATGCAAGAACGAAAATAATTAAATTTTCGGAATTCTAATTAATCGGTATTTTAATAATCAGTTTTCATGTTTTTGATGTTTTGAAAAATTTAATTCGGTCTTTTTGTTATTCGATCTATTCAAACATGGTATTTTGAGAAGTTTAGGTTAGGAATATTGTTTTTTTTTTTTTATAAAACACGAATACTGATCATTTAGAGTTGGTATATTAGGATTTTTGAACCATTCGGAATTATGAAAATCGGTATTTTGAAATTCATGTTATCGTAGTGTACCCGTAAATAGCTGATAATTTTTTTTAAAAGGGTCAGATTATTTTTAAATTGCACATTTATTTACTACAAAGAAAGATGATGAAAATGAAGTCTAATCTGACAGGCCTAAGCCTGAAAACCATGGGTTCAATCACTAAAAATATAAAATAACATTAACAGCAGGGTTATCATCCATAATGGCTATTAACTGGCTACTAACTGCTATTAATCGATTATTAGCCAAATGATATTAACCGGATTATTATCATTGCCCATCACTATACCCACGACTAGTGCTATTCCTGTATCGTGGGTGCGTTTACGAATATTGAAACTCACAGACAAACTTCCAGACCTGATACAAATACTTGTAGGTTAAACACATTTTTTTCCGTGCGGGATTGAATCCACAATTAATTGCATTTCGTCACGGAGTTATACGTACTTTATATACAAGATTGACTATTATTTTATCTTCTAAAATTATATATAACTCAAAGGTGACAGACTGACATAGTGATCTATCAACGCACAGCCCAAACCACTGGACGGATCGGGCTGAAATTTGGCATGCAGGTAGATTTTATGACGTAGTCATCCGCTAAAAAGGATTTTGATCAATTCTACTCCCAAGGGGATAAAATAGGGGATGAAAGTTTGTATGAAACTTTGTCAATTTGATAAAAAATACATTGTTAAGTTCCGACATCCACGCGAACGAAGTCGCGGTCACAGCTAATTTTTCATAAAAGCAATCAAGCCAAATATATAAAAATATTCACGGAAGATGTAACACTATCACAAGATATAAAGAAAAAATAAAAACACCCGTAAACATACGAAACCAAAGCTATACATCAATTGGATAAGCCGCTAACGTGTAAACCCATATCAAACAAAATCCTTTTTAGCCGAAAAATAACCATATCGTCACGTCTTCGAATTCGGTTTCGGCGAAAGGTCCCACACCACTAGTGCCGAGATAATCTTTTGTAGATAACATGTTCTTTGTTGATACGACTTTCTTTTAGCGGTGATTTGATTGTTTTTCTTTGTGATAAGCTAGTACAGATAAAAATCTATGCTCTTACGAAGAAAAGTTGTTGAAACGATGAGTGTATAAACTCCAGAGACAATTGTTGTATCTCAAGAGTACCCTATGTTGGTTGAGTTTCAAGATGTTGTTTTGTTTTTCTGAGTAGAGCGCTGAAGAAATTTTATTATGGATTTTATTTTCTTGTTTTGAGTTTGTGAAGAGCAAGCGAATTGTTGAATCATTGGGAGTAATACTCGTATAGAGATAATAATGTGTAATGTTATGTAGAGCAGAAGCGTTTGTCTATTTACTTGTTTGGATAAACGTGCTAATCTCAGAAACGACTAGTTCAAGTTGGAAATTTATTTTTGTGACGGATAGTATATTTATTGAGGAAAGCTATTAACTTATAACATTACAATACGACCAAAAGGAGTGGAGCAACAGGAGTGAAACTATTCATAGTTTCACCCCTGTTGCTCCACTCCTTTTGGTCTAATTGACTTATTATATTGGCTTATCTATTGGATAAGCTATGTAGTTTACAACTAATCTGCTCTAGGCACTTTGCTCAGCAAAAAACTTAAAAGCATTAAAATGTTCTCCGAATTGTAAATTAAAATACCTACATAAAAAGCTCACATCATAAACACATTTCCAATTTAAACTGCAGACCAAACAAAAAATGTTCCACAAGAACAACTCAGCCAATCGCTACTTGATAGACAAAATCTCATTTAAAACTCACATTTCTTGCACCCAATCCACATTTACTAATGTCCAGATAAGTTGAATTTTCCAATAAGCATTTTAAAATTTCCTATCTATCGAGATTGGAAAAAGTTGGAACGTCGGACGGAACGGGAAAGTGGATACATATGTAGATGTTACTATGTACGTTGAGCAGGGGAATTCAAACTAAATGTGGTTCGAATTTATTCAATCTAGTCTGTCTGTTTATTCCTGGCTTTGGAGTTTGTGGTACAAATACGTAAGACTGTCTGCCAATTAAGGTTTTGTTGTAGTTAATTTTTATTTGTAGCGTGTGAAACTAGCTCGCCGTCCGACCAAGGACCAAGCCCGGGTCGGTGGCGCGTCGTGTTTCGCGCCGAATGCCTGCTGGGGTCGCGGGTTTTTTCTTAACCCAGGATACCGTGGCCCCAGAACGTAAAGGGCATCCGAAGGAACACGGGTGGATTTTAGTCAGTAAGAGTCTGACAGTCCCTTCCGCCCAGGGCGGGAGGACTCATTTGATGATTTTACCACCTAAAAAAAAAGCGTGTGAAACTAGACCTTGACTCTAAAGTTAGTCATTTAAATAACTGTGTTCTTTTTAAAAACAAGCTTTTATTATTAATAAAACCCTTACGACAGACAAAGTACTCGTCAAGGCGAATCAGACGAGTCTAAACTCGATGGGTTTGTGGCGTTTTATTATAGAGTTAAAATGTGCACGTACCAGCTCCATCATCAGATCAGCTCCATGTCATCATAATGTTGCATTGTCACGCGATATACGTCAAAAATTTTCAACTCAAAACCGGGTAGTGGATCAAATTTAGCTTGCGAGATTTGATTACAGACGAAGGGACAGGTGAAACTAAATAAAAGCTTGTAAAAAGCCAAATACCCCTTATAATTTTTTAGCCCAAAATAATGAATTAATAAGCATAAGATTTTCTAAATTCTCGGACAAAATTTTGCTCCTCGAAACGGGTTAATCGTAATCCACAATACATTAATCAGTAAAATAAATAATTTATAAAGAAATAATATAAAAAGCATAGTCAACATAGAATTCTAGGACCTACAGCAAGATTAATAGAAAATATGGTACACAAAACGGTATAATTTATCAACTCCTGTATTAGACTGACAAACTATTGCTCCGGTGGGAATATAATATTATGCTTAATGATATTGTTTTGCATAATTAGTACAAAAAGTATCTTTTTCTCCCTCCTGCCTCCACTGCCATTTTTATAATATTTTTCGCCCCCCTACGAAAGGGGCACGGTTCAGCTAGTATTGCTATACAAACTCAATCAGGAAAATAAAGCGATGGGTCTAAACGACAAACAAATTCAAAAATCACAATCGAATTATGTAGATGGCCAGTTTTATTTCCACCACTCTGTTGCAAAGGCTTTATTAATTAGTAATAATGATTACCAGTATCCTAACTAAAATTACTGTTACTGAAGCAATAGTTCACTATAAAGGAATAATAATTTCTAATTAATTTGTTTGTAACCTAAATTCGATTTGGTCAGAGAGTAATTTTATTATCAAATGCAGGCGAACTGTCCTTGTATTAACAACGTTTGCGGTTACCTATATTTACCAGAATTCATAATCCATTTAATAATCTGGCTCAAATAATCTACTGCGACCTAATTTCAATAAGTATGGTCTGGAAAGGTACAGAGCAAAAAACCCGTCCTGACCTGACCCAGCTGTCGAAGCCCAAAACAGATATTTCAGAATAATTGATACGAATTTTATAATGAATCGGCCGTCATCCAGAATTATCATCAGCCTGAAGATGCCTACGTTAAATTTTAATGTAACTTCTACCAATTCTCTAAAAGACCCGCTTAGACTATTCCTCTTCTTTAATACCAATCTTGCACTCTAAGATAAGCTAATAATGCAGCCCGGCCCCACATCTAAATCCTATAAATTACTACATTTGCATACAAATGTACCTATTCCACAAAATTAAATTTAGCTTCACACACCCATTACTTACTGAATCCACTAAAAACTGGGCAAACTTCATAGGCAAACAATTGGAAAGGAAATTAAAATCCTATATTTGCTCCGACAACACTTACTGTGTAGTACCCGAATATCCTGAACTAATATTAGAATTAAAATCAACATTAAATTCTACAGCGGCGTTGCCGTTTAGTTGGGCAGCTTTCGTGCTCATCCCCTTTTGAAATTTACATATTCAAATGTGCACGAAGGATCAAAGAGCCAGATCTGTTACATAGACTCTTGGTGGATACGTTCGCTGGATGAAACCCCCGTTTTTGTAGAACAAAATTGGCAAGCAAAGTAAAAATGTTTGATAGATTCGCTGCTACGGCTTATTTAGGATGTTGCTTGCTCAGATTTTTGTTTTGAGGTAAACTGTTTGTGTTAGCTTTTTAGCAGTGAAAATGAGGCTTTATACTGTCGGATGTATTCATATTTTCAGAGGAATATAGAAAATTTTATATTCTAGGGAAAATCTTTTTATGTTATGAAGTGGTATAGGTTTGTTTGTACGTAGAGAACAATATCTAGAACTAATGATCTAGTTCCAGATTCCTTTTTCTGGTAGGAAGCTATATTATTCTGAGTTATAGCGACTACAATTATATTTCAACCGGAGGGTCGAGGGCTGAAACTTCATACGAAAGAAGTTGCGGGCTGAAGTAAATTTGTAAAAATCAGATCAAGTTGACTGGGTTGGTCTCCACACATCCTTCTTTTCGTACTCGCAAACTTTGAAATATAATTGCAATAAAAGTAAAACTAGCGTTTTTCTCAATAAATGTAAAAGAAAACAAATATTTTCATGAAAACAACAAAATAATCACACTCGTCCAACACAACCATCCTCTTAAAACAAAAAATCTTCCATAACCCCAAAAACAACAGAAGTACACGACCAAAAATATATAAACCTTTTCGCTTTTGACCCCTGATTACTTTCGTTACCCTGTCCGGGTACCTTTGGGATTGGCTCGCTACCTTCTGACCTAGACAACTTGACCCAAGGACAGGTGCGTCCGGGGAATATGGACGTAAAAATTTCACTAATGGTAGATCCGGTAATGTTATTTTGGGTAATATGTTTTTCAATGTTGTGGGAACTGTTCTAATGAGAGCCGTTGGGGTTAACACTCGGGAACGTAATTACGAGGAGAATAATTTAGGGTTAGGTGATACGGAAGGAGGAAATATGGGGCGGTTTTGTATAGTGGGTAATGATGAATACGTTGTTGAAGTTTGTTGGTTGTTAAATAACAAATGAGAGGAAGAAAATAATGACAAGAAAGCATGATCGTAATGAACCCATAATTTTAAACCTAGCAGTCGTATTGAGTCACAGGCTATCTCCCTGTACCTAACATTATGGTTAATCACAATTCACGGAGCAGTCAAAATATGGATTAATAAGTGTCACACGGCTTCATTTTCTTTTTGGCTCTAGGAAAAGACAGCTTTCTTACAGTAGGAGATGTGACTTATCAAAATATGGCATGAATGAACAGGCATTATTTTCCTCGACGCTAGATTCAGTTCGAAAATAGCTATTCTAAAATAGACTTTAGCATACTAAAATAGACTGTTAAATCAGCTCGTATAAACATTTCCATAATCACATAAATCGCGAATGGACTCGCTGGCTATTAAAAGACGAAACTCATCGAATCAAATGAACCTGAAATTGGAATCTCGATGTGTGTTGATAAATTCTAAAATAGTTCCACTAATCATGTTGATGCATACTATTTAAAGCTCACTTGCCACAGTTTCAAAATCAAACATTCAAAACAATTGAGAATCTACAGAATTTTACGGAATCATCATCATTCTTTCATCTTCTATCGGCGGTCTTTCTATATTTCTCTATTATTCGTCATCTCGGTAGTTACCCACTATCTAGCGATATGAACTTACACACATTCCGTTCGTCATTAATTTCTTTGCTCTTTTTAAGACCTCCGTCATACTAAATCCACATTCATATTCAAAATTACTCTCAAGATATTATTACCGCCGATTAATTACCCTAAAACCCTCCAATCTCTGGAGACTATTACAGCAGAACACAATGCCATTACAACATACACAACAAAAACTATAAGACCACACAAACAAAAATTTTGCAACCATTCATTCTAACAAACACACATCCCCACATATTTCCGAGTGCAATAATAATAAAATAAAGAGCGCATCATGAAATTCGTCGCATAACACCAACCGTTCTGGTTATATGTGCCATCCACAACAATCGTTATTTTAAAAATCCTCACCAACTTTATACACAAAATTTTTCGTGGTACGCAAACAAATTATAGTTTTGTATTGTTCTGTGTACGTAACGTGGCTCGAATGAGGGAAACATTTGAAATATTACACACAATTTATCCGCATATGTGAGAAAATTAGGAAAAATGGCGTTACACTTGTATACATAGATGATGAGTTGCTATCTTACTAAGACGCAAAGTGAGCAAAATCTTTCGTAAAATCTTGCAACTCCAACAAATTTTGCCAGATTGCATTTACCGAAGCTACTGGATTGTAAAAGTAGTATTACATTGTTAGAGTTACGTCATCACTTAGATTTGAAAGAGCAGAGGGCAGGGTTCTCCGACAACATAAAAGACACTATTATATCCGGCAGTAGAGTTCAAGCTGAGCGCACTAAGATCACTTCAGAAAAGCTGTTGTTTAGTACTGTTACAGATTCCCATCTTTTGATTGAAGTCGTTAAAGAATTTCATGCAAGTTTCAATTACTTTAAATAATGATTGTACACGAGACACTAACATGTTATCTTGTAATCAATTAAAATTTCACTACCAGACGTAAAACACTACAATCATTGCGAACCCCGACCCGTTAAACTTGAAACCTCGATAAATCTTGTTTCTAAGCCATCATTAAATTCTCATTCGGGATAAAATAGAGGATGGAGAAAACCTTGATGTAAGTTTGAAGTAAAAGCTAAGCAAACGAGACTTTGGTAGTGAATAATCAATGAATGTTTGATCGGAAAATCCGGGACTAGGTGTGAGAATAATCTAATAAAGCAAAAGTGGACCGTTCTTTAATGAGAATAGGGTTGAGCCTTGCTAAATGGAAATGGGGAATGTAATAGATATTGCAGCAGCTTGAAGTTCGGATATTGGGTGAAAATATCTTTAGAGGTTCGGGTTATATGGAAAACGATGTTGGGATTAATTTGAACCCTGATCTAAGTGGCGGATTAAACTTAAATGTTAATAAAAGGTTTGATAATGTCGAGCGAATTAGCGATGTTAATACAAAGTATTTAAACACACATTGAATTTGTATTGGACGACCTACATTACAAATTGATTAACCTATTCATTCACAATGGACTGAATGAAGGTCTTATTGAAGGCAATGGAGTTCACATACATGCTTTCACATTTTGGGTTACATAAAATGTTTTTAAACTACAAAAAAAACTGTCACATAAAACCAACAACCCTGTCACACGAGTTTACCAGCAGGAAAGTCAACGAATGAATCTATTTTGCATTTAATAACGAGACGGCAAGAGTTTCAATTAAACTCTTTTACGTATTTTTTTCCACTTTGCTTTGTTAACTAGATGTATGCATTTTTACAGTTCTGTATTCCCGACAATTTGGTTCGTGCCACCCTTATACCGACTTGAATTTTCAGTTTCCAGTTTTCGATTCGCTGTTTTCCTATTAGCAATTGGGTTGTTTGTTGATTGTATTATTTTAAATTTTTGATTGTGCTATGAATGGAATATTGGAATATATTTTTGGCTTTGGATGAAATTATTGTCGTTGATGCTGTTTTAACGTTAGTGGGATAACGATATTTGGATGTGAATCACATAGGATTTTTTAAACAATATTATTCCAGGAATCTTAGATGCCTACTTGCATCTGATTCTGTTTCACAAACGTGATGACCAAAATAGTAGAAAGTTAACGGCAAAACTGTCACTCGTAAACTAATATTAATTTGAACGTACAAGACAGTAATCCAAGGCTTATGTTAAGTACAATAATTATTAGTTCAACATTTTATCAGCCTCTTTTTATCGTTCCAATATCTTTTGCATCTCTCCCAATGCGCATTGCGTCAACACAAACCAAGCCAATATTTTATCCAATGTTTGGCCAGCAATCCCTAGAAGGAATCGAGGAGAATTCAATCTGCATTAATAAATTGGTAATATTAAAACCAACTTTGCAACTAATCTTTGACCAACAATATTCTTTGACCATGTGGGTGCAAATTGTATTAACTTGTATCACCTACCAATATTTGTCCAACAATCTCTAGTATGTGAGAATCCTAGAGGAAGCAAGTTCGTAGTATGTTTGCAAACGATGTGATAGCGCAGCATCCGCTGCGACTGCACTAATGCGAGTGCAAATTATCCTATCTCTCGGAATTTTGCTCGCTATGAGCATGTGAATACTTAATTAAGCACGTGAAGGAAATGTGTTTAGTGTTTCATTTTATTTTGACTTTATAGCTAATGCTTATTAACTCATAATAGATGCATCTTAAATGCTATGGCTATGAAACCAGATCATTTTGTGCCCAGGAACATCCAAAAGTGCATTGCACGCAGAGAAATGTCTAGCTACCTATACGAGAACTTCTGGTTGCAACCATGACAGCAAGACTCACTAGTTGTCTTTACATTTCTAGTAATAAATATTAAGTAGTAGAGATAAGTAGTAAGAGTATAGAAGTAGAGAGAGAGACAAGGACTTAGTATTTATTACTAGAAATGTTGTAAAGTCAACTAGTGAGTCTTGCTGTCACGATTGCAACCAGAAGTTCTCATATACATTTCTCTGCGTGTGGACAAAAATACCTATAGTGGTGTCTTTCGAAACATTTCGTAGTTGGTAGTTCAGTCTAGCTCACCTAGACTGAACTACCAACTACGAAATGTTTGCCTGACTGACTAACTACCAACAAGATTGAGAAGAGGAGAGATTTTTGCTAGCTCGTATCAGCCAAATCGTTTGTCGCCATCATTAAGGCTTAGACTCTTAATAGAAAAGTGACGCACGGTATCAGAAAGCACGGTAAAAGAAAGATTTCGATTTCCAGATAAAACAATGTACATTCAAATACTTTAAAAATTACAATACTTCATTGAAACATTTTGTAATCTTTACAAAAAAAAGAATGATATCTACAGGCATTCCAATGTTCCGCCCACCAAAATCTTCTAAAAGCAAAACGTTGAAAATCCGAAAAATTTGCTCAAACGATTAAAAAGCAGTAATACCACCACACTGGCTCGAAAAGCCTAAGGCTATTAGAGGTACGGTGATGAGGCGTGAAGAAGTCGAAGCACAGAAGGCTAATTTAATACAGTACTTTGAGCTTTAAATAAACGGGTGTGGTAATTTCGTAGTTTCACACGATTTCAACATGGAGTATTAAGCTACATTGGACTATCATATTAGAGGAATAAGCTGAAAAAGTGTCTAGCTATAATCAATTAGTAAATGTTCCAATCCTTTATTAACTTCGCGCCCGGCATTAGTCGCGGCCATGCTACGGCGAGACGGAGTTCCGAAGCGGTCGCCTGCTTCTGCGCAGCAGTCATGCTCGCGAAGGAGAAGGCGGGCCGCGTGAGAGAGAGGACAATGTCCTCCTTCCGCCCCACCCGCGGTGGTGGACGCCCACGGCGACGACAGACGTCGCAAGACAATCTCCGGCCACCGTAGGCGCGGGCACGCGGGCAGCGAGTAAAGGGCAACTCGCTGCCCGACCATGGACCATGCCCGGGTCGACGGCGCATTGTGTTCCACGCGCGCTTCAAAGAGCGTCAGCATAATGACGGGGCCAAAGCCTGCCGGGGTCGCGGGACTTATTCCATCACTGTGACCCCGGAACGTAAAGGGCTATTGAAGGACACCGTGGATTTTAGTCAGCACAAGTCTGACAGTCCCTCCCGCCCTGCCCGGGGTGGGAGGACTCATTTGATGATTTTGCCATGTTAAAAAAAAACCTTTATTAACTTAAGATGGTGTTCTTTGTAGAATAAGTTATACATGACAATATATTCTTTCAAA
The DNA here is from genome assembly GCA_954870645.1 of Agrotis clavis. Classification (NCBI taxonomy): domain Eukaryota; kingdom Metazoa; phylum Arthropoda; class Insecta; order Lepidoptera; family Noctuidae; genus Agrotis; species Agrotis clavis. The sequence goes on from OX940941.1 coordinate 8,318,934, forward strand.
GTCAATGAAGGACTGAAGCAGGAATCTTCGAACGTTCATTTTACTCATTGGTAAGGCATGCGCTGGACATGAACCAATGGAGGCAGATCCACTCCAGATATAACTCCGAACCATCATCATCACTACATAGTATAAAACAAAGTCGCTTTCTCTGTCCCTATGTCCCTTTGTATGCTTAAATCTTTGAAAATACGCAACGGATTTTGATGCGGTTTTTTTTAATAGATAGAGTAATTCAAGAGGAAGGTTTATATGTATAATAACATCCATTAAATAGTGGAGAAGTACTGTTATTTTTGAGGTTTCTAATGTGATGTCGTAAATAATTACATTTTTTCCGCTTACATTGCAAACGCAGGCTGAACCCTACGAGTTTTATCAAAATAATGTACTAAGTATTGTACACATTGAAAAGGTCTACAGAAAAGTCCGTGATGGTATATTTTTTTTTTTTTTTTTTTTATACACACACAAGTTAGGTTACATGCAAACAACAATAGAAGAGACAATAGTTTAGATTACAGAAAGAAATACCCGTGGGCCCCAAACTAGGCTCAGCCTGTATCTTGGTGGCCCAATAGTAGCAGTAGGTAAAGCAGATTAAGCAGGTAGGCGAACGTTCAGTGTGACATGTCTATCTCTTATGGATAACCCACAATAACTTTTTTTTGTCTATTACTTTTTACGACAAATAATGGCTAATTTTCGAAGCGATTTTAACCAATACAGCATTAATCCTTAACCAATTAAATACCTTAAATACATTGTTCATTTAATATAGATCTATATGGCCCTTTACACCGTATGATTTAAGTGAATATTTTCGAAGATATTACAGATTTAAAAATTGCGGGACGTAGCGTTTGCGCAGTTTTTCTGTAGTGTATTAAGTATCAGCATTGCACCCGTGCGAAGCCGGGGCGGGTCGCTAGTAATTCTTATAAAATGAGAGAATGACTACAGAGAGAGAATCTGTACGACTAAATCCCTGGTATATCTTAACCTTTTTCAAGACCATGGCCCTTCTGAAAATTCCCATGATACGGCAACACCAAGAATGGAAAGATAGGCGGGTAATGAGGAAAAAATAGCAGAGACGACCCCGGGCCAAGCGACAAAGGAAACCTCAGATTTGAATGTAAATGAACACAAAAATGAAAAATATCAAAGACCGAGTCCTGAAGGTTATTTTTTTGTGCTTCTAATGGACGTTTCAATTCATTATGTTTGATATGGACCTGGTACGTCTTTAATGTTTTCTGCTTTTATGTGTATGTTTCGGTTTTGACTTAAGGGATTCTTTTTTTGTTTGATGTTTTTTTTTATCTATAAAGCCAAGAAGTAATTCGTTATTTGTTGGAAATCTTCTATATCTTCTATATCTATACTTATAATAAATCTGTAGAGAGGTCAATTCTGTACATGAAATATATTTCCAAAATAACTATCAGGGGGTGATTAGGGACGGATACTGATGCCAAAAATGCAATTATTAAAATTATTGTCTGTCTGTCTGTCTGTCTGTCTGTCTGTCTGTCTGTCTGTCTGTATAACCGTTATAGAAACAAAAACTACTCGACGGATTTTGACGAAACTTGGTACAATTATTTTTCATACTCCTGCGCTGGTTATAGTATACTTTTCATCACGCTACAATTAATAGGAGCAGAGCAGTGAAGGGAAATGTTAGGAAAACGGGATAAGTTACTCCATACACGCTAATCTTCGGAACTACTGGACGGATTTGATTGTTTTTTTTTATTGTATGTATAGCTATTAAGTCTGGGCAACATATAGGCTATAATTTATCTTGGAAACTTGAACACCTGATGCAGGACTGCAATAGATCAACTAAACTATAAGAGATACAAAAATAGCGCCATAGTAAAAATTGTTCCGCGTGATGAGTATTTTCTGCTGAGAAAATAAAGTTGGAAGATATGGAACACCTGATGTGGAACTCCAAGAGCCCAGCTACACTATTACATATACAGTAATGACGTCTTAGCAAGAGTTTTTCAGCCTGATGAACACTCCCTGTTTTCGTATAAAAACTGAAGATATGGAACACCTGATGTGGAACTCCAAGAGCCCAGCTACACTATAACATATATAGGAATAACATGTTAGCAAGAGTTGTTTAGTCTGATGGGCATTTCCTGTTGACTTACAAAAATGAAAGATCTGGAACGTCTGGAATCGTCATGCGCGTCCCGTTGTTTTCCCGTCCCCAGGCTCTAAGAATTTGACATCAGACGTTTCAGATCTTCGATTTTGACGACCCCATTGTCGCTGGCATAAGCAACAGGATCCGCGTACGAAGTCGCTGGCAGAAGCTAGTCGCTAATAAGCTACACGAATCTCTGAGTTTAGGTATATTGTAAGTACCTAGGTAATGAGGAAGGTTATCTTTTAAGAGTGTACCTATTAAATATTTTGCTTAAAATATCCTTTTGTGATTTCATACTGCCTGCGCCTAATAATTTGCGATTATTGTATCGTTAATTTTACCATAAAACGTTAAGAATGGAATGAAATTTTGCATGACTGGGATGGCCTATTTGGTAAGGCATCTGGTGTACTGCATCGAAAGGCTGCAGGTTCAAGTCCTGTTCTCAATCGCATTTTTCCACAAGAAAGTTTTTAATAATTATCATTGTCAATTGGACGTGATATTTGTATGAATCTAATGATAGAACTATTCTCACTTCAATCTGCTTTCTCCTGTATTTTTACTCTCAGAAAGTCCGTAATTCCGTTCAAGGTTATGGACCACTAACATTAAAATTTTTCAACCAAATGTACAGTAAAATCTAGATCATCATCATCATCTCAGCCATAGGACGTCCACTGCTGAACATAGGCCTCCCCTTTTGATCTCCACAGATACCGGTTGGAAGCGACCTGCATCCAGCGTCTACCGGCGACCTTTATAAGGTCGTCTGTCCACCTTGCTGGTGGACGTCCTACGCTGCGCTTGCTAGTCCGTGGTCTCCACTCTAGTACTTTTCGACCCCATCGGCCATCTGCTCTGCGAGCAATATGGCCTGCCCATTGCCACTTCAGCTTGCTAATCCGGTGGGCTATATCGGTGACTTTAGTTCGTCTACGGATCTCCTCATTTCGGATTCGATCACGTAGAGAAACACCTAGCATAGCCCTCTCCATAGCTCGTTGAGCGACTTTGAGCTTTGAGATGAGGCCGATAGTGAAAAACCACGTTTCGGTGCCGTAACTCATCACTGGTAACACACATTGGTTGAAGACTTTCGTCTTGAGGCACTGAGGTATGTCGGACGAAAAGACATTGCGTAGTTTCCCGAACGCTGCCCAACCGAGTTGGATTCGGCGGTTGACCTCTTTCTCGAAGTTGGACCTACCTAACTGGACTACTTGTCCTAAGTAGATATATGAGTCAACAACTTCGAGTACCGAGTTTCCAACAGAGACTGGGGTGGGCACAACATTGGCATTTGACATAATTTTCGTCTTGTCCATGTTCATTTTCAAGCCCACCCGTTGTGAAACTCGGTCGAGGCCATCGAGCATCATGCTGAGTTCCTCCATCGACTTTGCCATGACTACGATGTCGTCGGCAAACCGAAGGTGAGTGATGTATTCGCCGTTGATGTTGATGCCAAGTCCTTGCCATTCCAAGAGCTTGAAGGCGTTTTCCATTGCGGCAGTAAACAGTTCCGGGGAGATAACGTCCCCCTGTCTTACGCCTCTTCTCAATGGAATCGCCTTCGTGCTCTGCTCCTGTACTCGGACCGACATGGTGGCGTTATTATACAAGCACTTCAACACCTCGATGTACCGATAGTCAATATGGCATCGCTGGAGTGACTCAAGTACCGCCCATGTTTCCACCGAATCGAAGGCTTTCTCATAGTCCACAAACGCTAAGCATAATGGCAAGTTATACTCTTCGGTCTTCTGTATAACTTGCCGCAGCGTATGGATGTGGTCTATGGTACTATAGCCTCTTCGGAAACCGGCTTGTTCGGGAGGCTGGAAGTCATCAAGTCTGTGTTCGAGACGGTTCGTGATAACCCTTGAAAACAGCTTGTAAACATGACTTAAGGCGGCGCTAGTCGCGAGCTCGAACTCACTGACAGGCATGGTCAAAAACCATGATATTTCACCGGAAATCGAGCCATATTGTTCATGTGTGCGCGAGCGTCATCCCCCCGTGGAGAAAACAGGGGAAAACTTATTCAGTGAGATGCACGATCATTCAGAGTAAAAGGCGCGCGTAAAAAAATACGAAAAAGCCTTTGGAAGTTGGGGTTTTATGAAAAAACCACTGCACCAATTAATTTCAAATAAAATTTATTAAATTCTTCGATAAATTTGCTGTGTCGGTACGGACTTCGTTTTGGAAATTTGATGCTTCTTTAGCTTCTAATTTACACCTAAAGTTGTGTTAAAATTAGCAAAAAAACGAATCTTTAGAAGCTCGTAACTTTTTAATAGCTTCATATTTTACAATTCTGCTTCCGTACAGACAAAATTAATAATGAGACAAAACGATACCATGTTTAATTTTGGATGTACCTTGTCAAATAGTGGAATAAAACCCCAACGAAGTTTCTATGGAAAAAATGTTGACTTGTTTGACCTTAAAAGCGTGATGGGTCTGTAGTTCTTCAATAGGCTGTTATCACCTTTTTTGAAGAACAGCACCACATCACCTCTACTCCATGTTTCAGGCGTTTTGCCCTCGGAGAGGACGGAATTAAAGAGTTTCTGGAGGACTTTAAGTACCGGTGTTCCACCCGCTCTCAGAAGCTCTGAAGTGATTCCGTCCTCGCCCGGCGCCTTGTTGTTCTTAAGCTGCTTCAGGGCCATCCTAATCTCGTACAGACTGATGTCCGGGATATCTTCGGTATAATGTCGGGACAGCTTGGCTCTTGGATCTCCTACCAAGCTGTCAACGGGCTTTGCGACCGAAGTGTATAACTGTCCATAGAACCTCTCGATCTCGCCTAAAACCTCTGCTTTGGTCGACGCTATGCTGCCATCCTCCCGTTTCAGCTTTGTCATCTGGCTCTGCCCAATAGACTTGTCCTTTGCGAACACTTTAGAGCCTTGGTTTCGCTGTATGGTCTCTTTAACACGATTCGTATTAAAGAGACGCAGATCGTGTCGCAAGGACTTAGATATACGTCTATTGAGCTGCCTATATGACTTCGCGTCATCGGAAGACTGCAACTGTAGCAAACGTCGTTCAGCCATGAGGTTTAAGGTTTGCTCGGTCAATTTCTGAGGTCTATCTTTACGGCAGGGTCTAAAAAACTTAGACCCTACCGTGCGGACAGTTTCCACTAGCCCGTCGTTGATCTCGTCCACTGACACTAAGTTCTCAAGGCAAGCAAAGCGATTAGAGAGCTCGAGTTGAAAGCTTTCGGGGTTTTGAATATGGGGCCGAGTAGGTCGGAGCGTAGACTTCATCAGGCTGGACCTTTCAAGTTTAACATTGATATTCAGCGAGCCTCTTACGATTCGGTGATCGCTACCGGTTTTTACCCTGTTGATCACAGAGACATCACTGAATATCCGTTTCTTGTCGGTCATGAAGAAGTCTATCTCGTTTCTCGTGAAACCATCGGGACTCAGCCAGGTCCATTTCCTGTGAGGCGGCTTCTGGAAGAAAGAGTTCATCATGAAGAGTTCCTCTTTCTCCAGAAAGTCGGCCAGCCTCTGTCCCCTAGGGTTCCGTTGCCCATATCCAAATTGCCCCACTCTCAACTCATCACCGCTTTTTTTGCCCAACTTTGCGTTAAAGTCCCCCATAACAACAGTGAAGTGGGTTTTGGAGCTATGTATGGCCCTACTTACGTCCTCATACATAGTCTCCACTTCATCATCGGAGTGTGACGAGGTCGGTGCGTATACCTGAATGACCTTCAGCGAATATCTTTTGGATATTCTGAGTATTAGGTATACCACCCTGCTCGACACACTGTCGATGGTTATTATATTGTTTACGAGGGACTTGTGAACGAGAAACCCGACACCACCTTGGGACTGTTGGTCGCCCTCCCGGTAGTATAGCAAGTTACCAGACTTCAGGGTTACGGTGTCATCCCCCTCTCTACGGACTTCGCATAACCCCATAATGTCCCAGTGTAACTTGCTCAGCTCCTCTTCCAGCTCGCAGATCTTTTCGTCAGTCCTCAATGTGCGTATGTTGTGTGTTACCAGGGCCAGTCGTCGTGGGGGTGGGTAGCCGGATCTCTTCCGGAGATTCTTAGCACCCCCTGCTCCGCCGTTACCTTGACCGCTACCCGCGCCAGGGATAGCGAAGCTGCCGGGGACTGGGGGCCTGGTTTCTGTGGTTTTCATTAGGGGGTAATTTGCCTTAATCGCCACGCTTGGCAGGCGGGTTGGCGATCGCAGTGAAGATGTGCAGTACACGGAGGACGCTGCTGCCCGACCTCCGGTTTGTCCCTTAGTCGCCTCTTACGACACCCACGGGATGATTTGGGGGAGCGCAATTCTAAGCCGGCGCCCCACGGAAATCTAGATAGTCACATAGTAACCTCATTTCTTAATTTTACTTTAGAAGTAATAGAGGGTTTCTAAAACTTTGGACTGAATCAATGGCCAGCATTGACATTTTTCAAACCAAAGTACCTGCAGTAAAATCTACATGGTCATAACCTCATTTCTGCATCAGCTATCTTCAGAAGCTACCCAGTATTCCAATTCTTAAAATTTCATCGATATTACCACTGCAGTCCATAAAATCAATTCCCATTCACTGAATTTCGTATGCAAATCCAGTCTTACCATCCAAGCATTACAGTAACTATTACAATGATCACTTACTTGTAATAGGCTCCAAGTCGTAGCCGTCTGAAGCAATCACCGTAATGTTATGACCATCGACAGACAGTTCAATGGGACAGTTCAGGAACTCAGCGTTGATTACACGGAAACGGTATCTGTAGCCCTAGAAATAAGGTTGGGTTTAGTTGTACGTTAGATCGTTTGGGGCTTCTTTGAAGGGAACTTGAGCATTTTAGTTTAAGTGATAGAGATTTGGATGTTGAAGCGGTTCAGGTTTCAAGTTGTAATGATATTCATGCACGAGTAACATTACTTATTCTATTTTACAAAGAATACAAAAATTCTACACAATACGAAATGGACAATACGAAAAAGAAAAGTGAATTCTAATTTATCTGAAGCACCAAAGACTTTTATGGTCTGATTATCTTTTTTTTTATTCAAAGAATAATGTAGTCTAAAGATTATAAGTTTTTAAACTGACATGGTCACTATTATAAATGTTAGTGTTTAAAACGGGATATTTACCATTTTATTATTTGTTTTGAGTTTCCGATATTTCGGCACTGTTGCAAGCACCATGATCACGGATGAACTGAAGTTATTGCGGGTGGATGTTATGAGCAGACAAATCGGTCTACCCTCCGTCTCGTTCGTTTTTTGCGTTCGACTCCACTACCATTGTCACTAGTCTCACTCACAACACGATAATAATATTGTTCCCGACACACAAAACTCACTGTATCTGCTCGCGAAGTAGTTACCGTGTTTTTTCGGTTGTTACACAATTGGACCACTGGGTTCCAGGCCCTCGACAGTTGAAACCCATCCTCACGATTGAAATTTTTATATTTCGTGATTTCGATCGCTTCTCGAACCAATCTCGGTATGTAGTGGCGTTCTGTCGAGATGACCTGAGGGTTATGTAACTCGATCCAGTGGTTAGGACCCGATTCCAACAGATGTTGAGCTATTGCTGATTTTTGGATATCGTTGTTTTTCACCGACCTAATGTGTTCCGATATTCTGCAAGCTACATTTCGCTTAGTCTGCCCGATATACGCCTTTCCACAGCTGCAGTCTACTTTATAAACACCGGGTTTCTCCAACGGGAAGTTGTCCTTCGGCGAACGCAACATTTGAGACACCTTCTTGAATGGAGTGAAGATCAAATAAATAATAAAAAATATCGGAAACTCAAAACAAATAATAAACATAGTAAATATCCCGTTTTAAACACTAATAGTCTAAAGATTGTCTGAAAGTTATTGTGATTTATACAAGATTCCATATTTTTTCCCAGAGTTGTATTGTAAGGGTGCCTTTCCATTCTGTGTATTCTTCTACCTACAAAATCCGTTTCTACGGTGGCATACTACGCGTGCTGGTAAACCTTCACCAGTCGGTATACCTAATACCGACTATCTTCTGTATTACAATCACGGAGAGTTCAGTTTTGAAAAGAAAATATTTGTGTGGCTTTACAAAATATCAGACTACTACTAATGCCAGATGAGTGAAAAAAATCTCAATCCTACTATTATTATAAATGCGAAAGTTTGTGAGGATGTATGTATGTGTATGTGTATGTAGGTATGTTTGTTACTCTTCCACGCAAAACCACTGAACGGATTTGGCTAAAATTTGGTACACAGATAGTTTATAACCTGGATTAACACATAGGATAGTTTTTATCCCGATTTTATGTTCCTGTGGGATAATTTTCGAGTTGTAGCGGGTGAAGCCGCTGGAAACAGCCACATAGTACGCAATATTCTTTATTACTTATCTAATATTTTGCTTCTGTCCTTCATTGTAGTTTTTCTTCCTGTGCATCATATTTTCTTCCATGGTTATTAAATATTGGAAGATTATGACTTATCATGTTTTGTAAAACTGTCTATACAATTATTCATAAATTGTATAGAAGCTACCATAATAATTACTTCTCAAATAAGTAAAATGTTTTATTGCTTTATCAAAACGTACATGTTTGTCATTACCATCACTGTTAAAAACAAAAAGTCCTTGTTAGAACTTATACAGGGTTGACTCAATTATTCTTTCTCATTCATACATTTCTATTGCCATCATTGTTTATTTCCTCTCAAATCACTACTACCATCTCTAACCCATGCGGAGTCGTATTTTCCTATATTATAAATCAAGGAAGTTTTGCAACCGGACTCGCTCGCGTTAATTTAGAATTTGACAGTAAATTCGTTTTTACACATAAATACACTCGAGAGCAATGATTCCTGGTCACTTAAAGAATGTTAAAAATCTCGGAAACTAAAAATGATAGGTTAATGCAATAAATTGTATTTAATAGACAATGTAATACTCCTTAAATGAAAGTAAAAAAAATATGAGTCACCATACATTTTATTAACACAAAATTACATAAAGAACAATAAAGAAACTGCTGATCTCTCCTTAAAACAAAAATAGGAAACATGAAATTTTTGAACTTTATTACGATTTTCTTGAATTTTAATACTTCGTATTGCCTCCTCGTGCTTCCATTACTGCGTTTACGCGGTTTGGCATGCTGTACACCAAGTTCCTTATACGATTTTGGGGAATATTCTCCCATTCCTCTGTGAGAGCAATTTTGAGCTCACGAAGCGTGATTGGGGGAGGGTTTCGTTGTTTTACGCATCTGCCTAGCTCGTCCCAAGCATGCTCGATCGGGTTGATATCCGGGCTGCGCGCTGGCCACTCCATAGAGTAATGTTCATCTCTTGAAGGTAGTCATTCACAATCCTACCTGTATGAGGTCGGGCATTGTCATGCATAAATATAGCATCCTCACCTAAATTGACAATAAATGGACCAACGTGATCATTGAGGATTTCTTCCACATATCTTACGCTAGTTAAAGAGCCGTTTTCTATGATCACCAGCTCTGTGCGACTTTCAGAAGGAATTCCGGCCCACACAAGTACAGATCCACCACCGTAGGCTACTTTTTCTTCGATGCATGCTTGCTTGAATCTTTCCCCTGGTCTTCGATACACTCTGTGTCTTCCATCGTGCTTGTAGAGCATAAATTTTGATTCGTCGGAGAACATAACTTTTGACCAATCTTCAATACTCCAATTTACATGGCTCTGGGCATATCTTAGTCTTGAAATACGATGCCCACGCTCCAGTTTAGGGCCGTTTGCAGGTCTAAGGGGTTTTAAGTTAGATTCAGCAAGCCGACGTCTTACTGTCCATGCACTTGGGTTACTTCCTCCGAGGCGTCGAAACTGATTGGTGAGTTCAGTTCCTGTGAGAAAGCGATTTCGAAGCATGGTGTTCACCAAGTATCGGTCTTCTCGTGCTGTGGTACACCTGGTTCTGCCCGTTCCTGGTCTGCGTAGGTTAGACCCAGTTTCTTCGTAACGTCGGAGAACTCTTTGTACTGTTGACAGCGACACACCGACAGTCCTGGCTGTATCGCGCTGACTCCGGCCGGTCGGGCCATGCTGGAAGCATTGTAAGTATTCTGGTGCATTCTTCAGGCGTAAGCGACATAATTTCAGCTTGAATAATGAATATAGAGCACTATCGACATGGTTTATGTACCCACATAAATGACAGATTACAAACAAAAGCAAAACCAAATGCTGTAATTTCGTAGTTCCATCTTCGAAAGTGGCCCTTTTTCAAAAATTTGATTTTTTTATGATATAACTTTACAATAACTAAGAAGTTTTAATACCTTCATTTAAGGAGTATTAAATACAATTTATTGCATTAACCTAGCATTTTTAGTTTCCGAGATTTTTAGGATTCTTTAAGTGACCCGGATTCATTGCTCTCGAGTGTATTATCCATTATCGTAATAGTTATTCTTCTCGGAAACAGTACTTTTCGGAACGAAATATTCCCTATCTTTAAACACCTGACAACGTACGAGTATATGCAAAATTTTTGGATGATCTGTTCAGTAGTTTAGATGTGAAAGATAACAAAAAAACTTACCTTCTCGTTTATATTATTAGTACGAGTAGTAGGATACACGTACCTGCTCAACATTAAACCTAGCAGCCGGCATATACAAAGGCTTGGCAGTCTCATTGAAGATCTTGAACCTTCCAACTCCGTTGATGAGCAGTGTGGGAGGCTTGTTATCACCCTTCGAGTGATGGTGATCGGTGAACATACCCATAGCTAGGTCGTGGATCCAATCTGTTACTAGCATCACGTGTTCCGATCTGTAAGGGAAGAATATGAGAAGCATTTGAATCCAGCATAAAAATATGTTTTAGCACAGGTTAATGATCATAAAAATTAAATCATAATCAACAAAGGCTTATCAAACAAATTCCTGCTAAATGTAACCTTTTTTTTATCGTGTTAAAATCATCAAATGAGTCCTCCCACCCAAGGCAGGGCGGGAGGCCGTCAGACTTGTACTGACTAAAATCCACGATGTCCTTCAATAGCCCTTTACGTTCCGGTATTCATTAATCCCGCGACCCTGGCAGCCCTCTAAGGCTAGCTACTACCTTGGAATCTTTTTAAGACATGAGTGAATAGGTTACTTCTATGCAAGCGTGTTTCACTGTGGACCACGTCAGTGCTAACCATCAGGTCAGATCGTAGACAAACGTGAGATTATCTGATCTTTGATCTTTTATATCAATGACAAGTATCACGGTGTGGTTTGGTGTCATCTTGTCAAAAATACTGGTCATATCAGTCCAAATTGTAAACGGTACAGACAAATAAGCAACTTGTATTCAAACGATAAATATCTTAATATACAGGGTGACTTTTTTACCACCGTCCAAAATTTTTCTATGCATTAGGTATCAATCACTAATCCCATTTTTGAAAAAAAATCGATACGTCAAATTGTCATATTAAATCATTTTTTCATCCGCTCTGTGTAGTCACTAAGCTAAACGTTAATAATAATATACACTTGCCGACGCATGAAACGGGCAGAGCGCACCCCGCTGACCCCCCGCCCCGCCCCGCTACACCTGAGCGACACATTACAGCGCGGTGTCCAGATTCATCAACGTTTTATAGATAACATTGAGACGTGATATCTCGATATTTTTGTATTGATTGATACAAAAAGAAAAAACACGTATTCAATGATTTTCGCCAAAGATTAATATATTAAAATTTGGATGGTGACTAAAAAATCACCCTATAGATATATAACTCAAAGATGACTGACTGACATAGTAATCTATCAACGCACAGCCCAAACTACTGGACGGATCGGCCTGAAATTTGGCAGGCAGGTAGATGTTAGAAAGGATTTTGATCAATTTTACCCCCAAGGGGATAAAATAGGAGATGAAACTTTGTCAATTTTATCTATACATATAATAAAACTGTAGAAAAGTAATTTTCATTAAAAAAAAACTCAAAAAATAAAGCCAGGGTGTTAAAGGACAACCAATAGAACCCATTTCTAGCATTTTTGGAATTTTTGTCTGTTTGTCTGTATGTCTGTTTGTATGTTTATTTGTGCGGGCATCACGTAAAATGTACGAAAGCTATGTAGATAACTTTAATACAAAACGACTGACCGTAACTTGAAGTAACATTAAGTTTTTGTTTCATTGAAATCGGTTCAGTCTATCAAAAGATATTTGAATTTAAAGTGTTCCAGAAGTAAACTTACGGTCAGTTCATACCGAAACCCGTTCAGTAGCGCGACCTAGCTTCGAATAGAAAAACTACATATTTGGTGTGGAGTGGAGTGGAGTGGTGTGGAGCGGAGTGGAGTGGAGTGGAGTGGAGTGGAGTGGTGTGGAGTGGAGTGGAGTGGAGTGGTTTGGAGTGGAGTAGAATAGAGTAGAGTGGGATGGGATGGGATGGAATGGAATGGAATGGAATGGAATGGAATGGAATGGAATGGAATGGAATGGAATGGAATGGAATGGAATGGAATGGAATGGAATGGAATGGAATGGAATGGAATGGAATGGAATGGAATGGAATGGAATGGAATGGAATGGAATGGAATGGAATGGAATGGAATGGAATGGAATGGAATGGAATGGAATGGAATGGAATGGAATGGAATGGAATGGAATGGAATGGAATGGAATGGAATGGAATGGAATGGAATGGAATGGAATGGAATGGGATGGGATGGAACGGGACTGAACGGGACGGAACGGGACGGAACGGGACGGAACGGGACGGAACGGGACGGAACGGGACGGAACGGGACGGAACATAACGGAACGGGACGAAACGGGACGGAACGGGATGAGATAGAATGGGACGGTCGGACCTTTGAGAAATAAATCTATTTTATTTGTTTTGGAGTTTTAACTCTTTTTTCGCTTTACGTTCACGCACGCTGAAATAGGATTAAGAGTAGGTTCCATCATTTTTTTTTCCATACCAACATTCATTTAATTCATTAAACATTATCAAAAATTCAAATCGATAAACAAACTACTCTAATCCAGTAGCAATTGAATGGTATACTGCCTTTGAACGACAGAAGGCGTTTATTACAAACACGTCAAATATTCTGAAAAATCTAAGAAAACTCTAAATATAGGGTTTATATGAAAAAGTGTTAAGCGCTTCGCACTAAAAAATACATTGTCAAATTCCGACATCCACGCGAACGAAGTTGCGGGCACAGCTAGTATTATCTAAAACTGATCAGGCGTTCAGATAATATCAAACAAAAATCATAATATACATATAGTCATTAAAAAGTTAATATGGAACAAAAAACATATAATAATCTTTAGCCACCAGCACGACAACCCTTTTCTTCGGAATTAAAATCATCAAAACTTTATCTGACTAAAAACCTCCCGTTCCATTAACATGCCCTTTACATTCTTGGGCTAAGGTGTTCTTTTATATACTCCCAATACCCGGCATAAGGACCTAGTGGCTAATCTCATAAGTCTGACAACCAGTGAGATATCGTATTGCCCAGTTACTGGGTTGTGGAGGTCCGATAGGCAGTCGCTTCACGTAAAATACTGATATTCAGCTGCATTTGGTTCGACTGGAAGCCGACCCCAATATAGTTGGGAAAAGTCTAGGCAGATTATGAACCCGACATGGACACTTTTACCGTTAAATTCAAAAATAGCAAAACCATTCCCTAAATAACGTAATTCTCCTTCTAATCCACTAAAACAGAGTATTGACAAACTAAATCGCCAAACAAAATAAGACCAACACTTTGACTTTTACAGAGCATTCACCAGACGCTTGTTTGTCCACACCTTTCTCTGTGTGTACTTCTAATATTGACTCACACGAAACCCCAGGACGAAGCTAGTCAGGTAACCGAGGACATAGAATAAAAAAATATGTAGAACGAAACGGGATTTCCCAGTACTAGTTATTAGGAAGTCCGAAACTCCGGATTTATGTAAGTCTGATAGACAGGCAGTCAATCCCTGTATTCAGCTTTGTCTGGATTGAATAGAGCCGACCCTAATTATTTTTGGGAATGCTAGATGACGGTATTGAAGAGATTCCAAAAGCTACAACGCAAATGTTTTTGAGATAGCAAATAAAGTACTCTCATAGCTAAACCAATATTTTTTCTTATACACGATGAACTAGTAAAAGTAATTAAGGATATCACGGTGACCGTGATGGTGAACATGAATTCTGCAGCGACAGTACTCAAAGGACACACATGTCGCTAGTCATAAAAATCAACGCTTGATCCCCTAGACAAGACACATACTTAAAAATATTTCTGACGAATTGTGATCCTCCTCCTTTTTCGAAGTCGGTTAGGTTAATAAAGAAGTATCGCTTCTGACACGTATTCCTTTTTCTATGTAGTACCTAATACGATTTGCTCGGCAGAAGATCGACCTTTCCGTTAAACTAGTTGATACTTGATTTTATTACGGACCCCCTTCAGATGTTGCAGGGATTTTAAATAGGTTAATCGGAGCTACGTCAGTTAGCAAAACCATTTAACAGGATATTTTCCATGTAGCGTTAACTATCTAAAAACAGAAATAGGGTTATGTTTGCAACGTGATTAAGTTAGGTGGCTGAAGATCCACTTATATTTTTCACTATGATCCGATGTCCTAATTGTAGCTTTGAGTTCCTAACACAAGATTTCAGTATTTCATTTACAACGTGCTTGAAGAATTTACGGCGTTTATTGTATTAGAATTATTGTTATAATAATATAATTATTTCAATCCAATTTACGTCAAAGTTCCCGTTTACTTTACGTCACTGAAAAGTATCGGCCCGTGCCCGTATTTTCGTTGACGAACTGACAGAGTAAACCTCCTGGATCGTGAAAACTAGAATTCATGGAGAAAGAGCCTTCGCCCAGCAGTTGCACGATTAGGGAGTTTCAGCCGTTAGTGGCGCTACAAGCGCATAACGTAATCAACTTCAAGTGTTAGCTTCCAGTGTGTAGTGTATGTCAATTTTCAATGGTCAAGTGTCAAAATAGGCGGCATTGAAATTTCGTTGATGACATCATGCGCTGGTAGCGCCATCTGAGCCGAGCTTTGCATGAAACCTCCCATTATTATAACTTACCTATCATAATCATACAATCTGCCATGAGCATCCTGTGACCTGGGCTTCCTCACGACGAAGACTCCGGCAGCGCCATCAGCTCGCTGCATGCCAGAATGGGAGTGCCAGAAGTGGGTGCCAGCGTGAGTGGCATTGAACTGGTACCTAGAAAGACGAAGGTTATTATGAAATGAAATTCGTTCTATTGTCTAGAATCATGCATGCAGTGGTGGCTCATGTAGTATCGCCTCCAACTACGAGTAGGTCGTGGGTTCAGACCCAGCCAGGCGCATTTGGGCCATTATTTTTTTCCAGGGCCCATAATCGGTCTCTCAAGAACAGAGCCTACTAAATTTAAAAAAAAACTATGATTACTGAAATAAAATCGCTATTGGTAGAAACGTAATTATAATATCTCTCTAAAAAGACAAAAACATTAGTGGAAAATGTTATAATTTGACGTAAATCATGGTAACTCAGCTGCTTTTCGCGGTAACTCAGTCGTATTTCATACAAAATCCGGCTGTCCCAGCAAGCAACTCGCTTCAAACACATTGACATTACATTAAAATTCTTCACGGTACTATAAAATGAAAATATCTAAGAAAATTAAATTAAGTATGAACTTTGTTAACAGGCTCATAAGTTTATCTTTTCTTTGACCGTGTATTATTTACGAAATATTTCTTGTCTTGTCCCTGTTGAATAAAGAAAACGTAAGTACCCTATGTTACCAAGCAAAAGTGATCTTTAAATTTGACTTTTTTTGTGTATTTTCGACTAAATTCTTTTGATTTAATGTAAATTCCTGGTGGGGTAAGGCGGGTGTTCGTGGCTTTGACGCTGGCCGCGTCAGTCGAGCTCGAGTTGTCCGAAGAGGCGCGAGTGTTTATTGTGCGACCGCTGAGTTACCGACAGCAAACGGTAATTTTTTTAGATATTTGATTGTTTTTTTTATTGCGTTTTATATTAAAATAAGTAAATATTTGAATGCCCTCAAAAATATTAGATAATTTATTATCATATGATCCTAATGCTAGGGTAAACGTTATTTTTACAACTGCGTTACCACTACACTGCGTTACCACGAGAAGTAACGCAGTTGTAGGTGCAGTAACGCAGTTGTAAAGTAAACAGTTTTTTAAGTGTATTTATCTTTTTTACAGTTATTTTGTTACAGTATATTATTTTCAATTTAGTGGGGCGTAAACACCAGTAGATTATCAACGGGTTTTACGGAAAAAATCAAACAGGACCCTGTAAAAAATGCTGAAGCTAAAAGAAAACATCTTCAGAAATATCATGATACTAAAAAACGTGTAAAGCATATGACAAAGAGAGAAAATGAATCTGCAAAGCTTAAATGGATGGTGGCAAACAAAAGACATCGAGAACGTCAGAAAAGAGTGCAAGTTATTCTAGATAATACGCCGGCTTAAACACCACGATCAGGAACTGCAGTTTCTCCAAGGTCAAGAGAAGAAACCGTGACTTTCAAAAAAAATAACATTTCAAAATGGTTGAGCTGAATGGTGCTGATAGATGTGTCATGTTCGTGAACGGGCGCTGTCAGTTGAGACTGGTCATCTCTTAGCTGCCACGGTCTGTTTTAATTATTAATACCTAACTTTATTTTAAATTGTCTTTTTTATATTTACTATGGACACTAATAACTTGCCACATCGTTCTCACATAATGTAACACCTGATGATGAATGATGTACAAAAAAGAAACTGTAATAATTTTGGCGATTGAAAAAGAGTGTCCATGGAGTTTCTTGCTCATTCTTCTCCATAGAGATCTACCCTTTGGAATGAGCACCTACGGTACTTTCACAGTTTTTATGTCTTGTGAATGGGACTGTAGCACCATAACTATTTGTGTACTTGTTTTATTTTATGTCTCTTGACAATTCAAAAGTGCCTGTAATGGCCTAATTGAAATAAACGCTTTGATTGATTGATTGATTGATTGAATAAAGAGCAAAAGAAGTATATCTGCTTGATACAATGAAGCTTTTTTTCATTTTTTTCAAGAGAAAAGAGAGAATCCTATAGAGAGTTGCTTATACTCTCATTTCACCAAGCATAGACCATTCTACGTAAAACCCCCACCAGTTGATGGCAGAGATACATGTCAATGTAAAACGCATACCAATACACAATAATGTGTGCTAAATGCTCTTACTTGGTTGGACAAGTAACGCAGTAGTTGGCTCCTGCGTTACTTGCCCCTCTTTTTCTGAATACGTTAAGAGCTATAAAGCTTAAATATAATTTTGAACCAGCACAAATTTTATATTTTTTTGTTTATCTACCATATTTCAACCTATACTGTAAAGATTGAGCTTAAATTGGTACTATTAAGGCATATTTTGAGAAAATACAGTAGCTTAAATTAAAGTAACGTAACGCAGTGGTAAACTTAATTAGAAAATAACATATTAGACTGAGATGATCGTGATTTTACATTATAAGATTATTGTAATTCTTGTCTAAGTTTATGTCTGAAAGGTTTTTAAAATTGAGGTAAAAGTTCCTACCAATAAAACTGATAATTTTAAGTAAGTAACACAGTTGTTGTTTTTCTACTCCTTTCCTTGTATAACCATCAAACAAAACAATAAATTCTAAAAAATCATCGCTGCTAATGACTGTACTGTTTACTTTAAATATTGATAAAACTAAATTAACATAAATAAATAAAAGAAAACGAATTTGTTAAAAAATATTTTTTACAACATAGTAAGTCAGTTTGGGCCCTGGAAAAAAATAATGGCCCATTTACTTTGTGTAGGTAATTAATTTCATCACGACTGCTCTCAAAACGATGAAGGAAAACATCGTAAGGAAAATGTCTTAGACCCAAATTTCGAAGACAGTAACATCCATCAACCCGCACAAGGCCCGCATGGTAGATTATGGCTCACTCCCTCTCACAGAACGGAGGCCTGTGTCCCAGCAGTGAAAACATTTATTGGCTGAAGATGCATGCAGACAGCGAGTAATGGGCAGCTCGCCGTCCGATCAGGGACCATGCCCGGGTCGCGTATTTCCAAAGCCTATACTATTTCAGTCACGAGTCGGACTCTAATCGATGAGCTTTTGTGTGTGCATATTTCTCAACAATACCTAATCTATCTCAGTAAAAAACTTGACTCAAATAGATTAGCTTTTGTTTTGATATTTTCAAAGAAAATGCACGGACAAAATCTAGTACCATTTCAGTCACGCACGAGTCAAACTCTAACCCCCTTTTTAATAAACGTGGACTAAAGTTACAACCATGATAATCCTCGGGTTAACCATACATTTTTTAAGGATAAACCTTGGCGTAACTTTAGTCCACGTTTATTAATAAGGGGGTAAAAGACGAGGCTTTGTTTATGCATGTCGCAGTGAAATGAGGAAATCAGGGATTTCACGAAATCCAATTATCAAGAAAAGTATCTAGTGATAATTATGACAAAAAATACTAATATAAAGTCAGAGATCATGTCGTTTCACTTAACTAAGTAAAATGTCAGAAAACGTCGACGGAGCACCGCTTCGCGGTGCTCCTACTTCTGGGTGGTTTAAAAAAAAATAACCACGAAGGGGATGGCGGGGTCTTTCAGACCCCGCCATCCCCTTCTAACCTAACCTGTCCGAGTCGGGGTGCCCACAGAGTCGTATTTACGATATTCAAGTACTATAAAATTTAAGAAAAGTTAAATTCCGAGGTAATAATAAGGTATAGCTAGTGAGCCTCTACTCGACAAGGTTTTGTTCGTACGTAATGTTTAAAAATACCTCGCCAAAAGTATAGCTATTCGAGTGATATGAATTATATAGAACTAGATTTTGTCCGTGCATTTTCTTTCAAAATATCAAAACAAAAGCTAATCTATTTGAGTCAAGTTTTTACTGAGATAGATTAGGTATTGTTGAGAAATATGCACAAACAAAAGCTCACCGATTATAGTCTGACTCGTGACTGAAATAGTATAGGTTTTTGAAATAGGCGCCCGGGTCGAAGGCGCGTCGTTTCACGTGCACCTCAAAGAGCTGTCAGCAAACTAACTAGGCCCCCAAAAGACCTAACGCCTGCCAGGGTCGCGGTACTGTCTAAGCAGGCTACCGTGACCCTTGAACGTAAAGGGCAGTTGAAGGATGACGGAGGATTTAAGTCTGTACAAGTGTGACAGTGACTTTCACTTTCATTTTACTCGGAATTTATTAATATGAAATGTTTTTGTCAGTATGCTTCACTGATAAAGAAAATTGCTTTTCCAGTAAAATTCACATTTTCAACTGAATTTCATATTAAAACCGACTGCAATTTGACCTCAGCTTCTCAAATACTGAAAGATATTATCATCCCAAAACCCATCGTAAAATCATATGATTTGAAATGTAGAAGTATTGCAATTAAAGAAAGATCTATAGGGATTTTTCTTTGATCTCTTCGCAATCAAAGAAAAAGGGGATAATAGACTTTACTTTATTATAGTGCTTTAATAATTATTAGTAAAACCTAAGGAATATTAATATTTTTAGGATTATTTATAAAGAAGAGATTTTCATAGGCTAGCTGAGTAACTACAAAGGTCGAATATTCAAGATTAAAAAAAGATTTTTGTGATATTTAATGCTCTCGCGAAATTCACCTTATGGTGTCTTTGGCTCGCCCGGCATTGGTCGCGGCCATGCTGCGAGGCGAGATGGAGTGGGAAGCGGTCGCCTCCTTCTGCGAAGCAGTCATGCACGCTAAGGAGGAGGCGCGCCGCGTGCGAGAGAGGACAGAGTCCTCCCTCCGCCCCACCCGCATTGGTGGACGCCCAAGGCGACGGACGTCACGGGACGATCTCCGGCCACCGTAGGCGCGGGCATGCGGGCGGCGAGTAAAGGGCAACTCGCTGTCCGATCATGGACCGTGCCCGGGTCGACGGCGCGTTGTGTTCCACGCGCGCCTCAAAGAGCGTCAGCATGATGACGGGGCCCCCCTTTAGAGGGCCAAAGCCTGCCGGGGTCACGGAACTTATCTCATTACCGTGGCCCCGGAACATAAAGGGCTATTGAGGGACACCGTGGATTTTAGTCAGTACAAGTCTGACAGTCCCTCCCGCCATGCCCGGGGTGGGAGGACTCATTAGATGTCTTTACCACGTTAAAAAAAAAATGGTGTCTTAGGCTTTCGATACGATTGGCGCAGTGACTCAGCATTCAATTGCTGCGCAGCTTGTCGCGAATTCAATCTCCGCACGAAACAAATATTTGTATGAGCTACAAGCAGTTGTTCCGGGCCTGGGTGTTTGTGAGTCCAAATGTTTGTAAATGCACCCAAGATACAGGAGCAAATACTAGAGTTGACCATCGTTTAAAAGAAAAAACAATAAAAAAAGAATGAAGAATTCGACTTGTGTGGTTATGACTTCGATAGCTTGGTTGGTTAGAATGGTTAATGTATTTAAGTACATATATCCAAAATATTATTATGTTTAAAGAACCAGAAGTTCGCAGGTGGAAATCCTATTTGCATTCAATTTTTTCTTTCCACAAAAAAGGTTTACAATCCGCGACGCAGGCGTTAAGACACATAAATAATTAAAAATTAATGTTAGGTGAATGTTTTTAAGGTTCAAAATTCTTTACCTGAATGTGGTCTCAGGTAATATGGGGCACTGGGTCACATACGGCGTCCCGTCCATGTAAGGCGTTCCCTTCTGATGCTGTCCATGCCAATGTACTGTAGTACCCTCCGTCATCAGGTCATTTTCCACGTCCACTATCACACGATCATGTTGGCACACCTGGAAATCAATGGAGATCTGTTTGAAAATGGTCCTAATGTGTGAAATTTTAAGGTTCGATTAAAACTTTATGTTTTTGAAAATGTTGAAAAATCTTTGTAAAATTTTTAGTCTATACTAATTTCTCGAACAATTAATGTTTGTAAGGTAAATTCTCACAAACAAGTCGCAAGTTAGTTTGTGGAAAGTAATCTCTGAAACAAGAATGAAGAATGAATCATCAAAAAGTTACATTTTATTTTCAAATTGTACCTTAACGAAGCCACAAGCATGGTTTAGTCAAAAACATCGTACTTTTTGGAAAAACTTCATAAATCAAAATTTTCTCCTATTTTCCTAAGTATATAGCATACCTGGCTTTACTCCTGGCTTACTAAGAATAATAATTCCACTAATTTATTATACTGAATTAATAAAAGATTGCGGGTTCGCTTATTATGAACTTATGACAATATTTTCACCAATATTGATGAAAATCTGAAAATGATATTGAATATTGGAATAAGTATAAAAGACTGAAGCTATTCCACGAATATATAATATGAAATTCTCATCAGTGAATTCCCACGAATTAGTTTAAGATCAAAAGTAATTTTAATTAAAAAATCTTTTTTAATCAAATATCAATTACTTTTGGTACTTCTAATGAGCTAGACTTTTCTCACACGACACGCTCCTTCGCACGGTCAAACCTTGGAGGAGCTGAATAGCGGCGTTCCACTGCACTGTTGAGCAGATGTTCCTTAGGTCCGCGCGGTTGCGTGGCATACTTGAGTTAAGCATCAATGGATTTTATTATAAGTATTCTGTGTTATAAGCCAATGTTATTTCAGATCCTTTTGACCGCCGGTTGAGAGATGTCATATTAATTATGATAACCGCCATAATTATCTCTGTTATAAAATTGGTTTTAGCTCCAAAAACAAAAATCCTTTCAACATTTTCACAATGTTGATTAACACTATAGTGTTGCCAAGTTGCCATACTTTTATTCTACGAGCCCCAATTAAAACTACTTCGCAATTTCACCCAAAATTAAAACTACAGCGTTATTATTGTCACAATATTGTGGGTTCCAGTCTAAAGTTCGTCTAACAATTTTTCCCTGAATGAAAAATGGGAGCACAGTTTTTACTGAACACACATTTTTCATAAAAAAAACCAGTACCTATCCTTTATCTCGGCTGAAACGAATCAACCCACGTCATAACTTTACCTAATTATTCTAAGTAAATTATTTATTAAGCTAATGCTGATTAAAATTTAATAATTTAAATTTAAAACCCTAGACGCCTATGGGACTGTAGAATAGGAGAATACGTATCAAATTTTAAAATATTGGGTTAAAGTTCCTGTAACTTGTGCCATATCAAACGTCAGGAAGTGTTTCTAATCTAGTTTCCATGATTGAACCCAAATTAACATCCTAACTAACTAATTCTATGTTAAATGAAAATTTGTGAAAAGGGAAATCACGAGACACATCATCATCATTTTCTAACAGTCGTAGGATGTCCACTGATGAACATAGGCCTCCCCTTTAGATTTTCAATAGAAACCGTTTGAAGCGTCTTGCATCTAGTGCGATCCTGTAGACTTCATCAGGTCGCCTGTCCAATTATGGGATGAACGTCCTACGTTCGCTTATATAATTATGATCATATATGATGATAATATGGTCTCGATTTGAGAACCTTGCGGCCCCTAGTGCATCAAATCTGCGTGCTGTGACACATTTTAACTTTAATTAACTTGTTGTTTGTAACTCACCTCCACAGCCGGTCCAGGCATTTTCCTATTAACCACGTTCAAAGGTCGATTCATGCCGTCAGCAGGAATACAATCAGGTCTAGAACAGTCCGTCACGTTGTACGGACAGTCGTAACAAGCCTTGCTCATTGTCTGATACCATTCTAGCACGAAATGATAGTAGCATATCATTGGTTCTTCTCCTTCCCTACATTCTCTGTGACACGGATGATCTCCATTCATCAATTCTCCTGTCACTTCATCATATCTCACATGAGCCCTTATTTTAGCATCTTTGACATTCTTGCTTATAACAGTCTCCTTCTCATCCTGTATCATTCTAATTGGATGCTTAGCTGGAGGAGTTTTAGGTTCAATTTTCAAGATGTTAGTGCTGTTTGGTTTTGTTGCTACTAGCACTCTGGAAGCGCTTTCTGGAGCATTATGGTGGAAGTCCTCTGAAGTTGTTGCGTTTTGTTCATCGTTGTCAACAAAGAAGATGTAAGACTCATTGAGCTGTTGTCTGCTGATTGTCACTTCGTCTGTATTTTGTGTGTTGTAGTCAAATGTTGTTGTTTCATATGATTGTTCTGTTTCTGTTTGTGTGTTGATTCCGTTTATGTCTGTAACAATAAAAGTCTGTGATTAGCACTGGACTACAGATTATACAAAAAAGAAACAATCTTTGTCACGGCAGCCAGTATTTTGTAAATGCATTTTCAATTTATTTTGATTGACTTAAATAAAAAATTTATTGGTCCATCGTGCTCCGAAAAATTCTGATCTAACTATGATTTTCTTTTATGTAGAAAAATTGTCTCTATAATAATAAAAGTAATGTCTCTCTGCAATATTGATCAACCGAAAATGTGAGAAAGCATTATGTTTTCGTTCTTTCTACACTACAACAATATTCCAAAATTCATTAGGTGCGACGACGTCGTCAACAAATTAATTATAAAATGTCTAATTCAAACAGCTTTATTAAAAACAATGATCCCTAAAATCACTTGTCAGTTACATAGACCGAGTCCCAAACCCGATCACCGATCATTAACAAGAACATTTGAATTGTAAATCTGGTCATCAACTGGGTGACTTACACTATAAAATATAGACACAAAAGGCCTACTTATTAAAAAGGGTGAAAATGAGACGCACGCTCACTACACTTAGACGCGTTTAGGCCAAGTGTCCACGTAACCGCACGTCATACGCACGCTTTCGTCAATGGACGATTGCAAGACGAATGCTTGCATCTTGCGTAGAAAAAATGAAAAATCTGTGTCCACGAAGCGGCAACGTCGCGTCAGCCGCTTGTGTTGCGTTCGTCATGCGGTGCGCGCGCGCGGCAACATGTCACCAGCAACAAAAGACCTCCTTTCTCGATGCTAATTGAAAGAAAACTGAGACCTTTTGTAGCGTGACTGACTATTGCATGAAGCAGCGTGGACATAACAAATATGCAAAATACGCCTATCTTCATTTGTAGGTTACATGCATCCTACGAAAGACGACTGCGTGGACAGTAGGCCCAACGAAATTCTATGTATAAATCGATATTTTAAAAAAATATGACAGTTGCAAATGCGCTTCATGATCATCATCAGCCCGAAGACGTCCACTGCTGAACATAGGCCTGGTACGTCGAGATTCCAAAGAAATTATAGTTACCCTTATCACGAGTTTTCACTATTTTACTTTACAGCGTCTTTTCAGTATTTACAGCGTTTCTTGTAGGGAAATATGGAACAGCGCCTCTGGTGTGGCCTCTGAGGCCTCATCATGAGTTTTCAGTTATTTTGACGTAAAGTAAACTGGAACTTTGACATTGTCAAATTGACCAAGGAAAAAATTTGTTCCTTCTTCGCACACTAGAGGCGCTGTTCCATTTTTCCATACAAGAAACGCTGTAAATACTGGAAAGACGCTGTAAAGTAAAGCCGGAAACACATTATTTAACACGCCACGCGACGCAACGTGTCGACACCCGATATGCAGTAGCGCATGTCGTCGCGTCGGGTGTTCATAGTGTGATTCTGGTCATAGAAAACAATACATTTGATTTGACTCAACACGCATCACGTTTCGTCGGGTGGCGTCGGGTGTTAATAATGTGTTTCCGGCTTGAAAGAGTGAAAACTCGTGATAATGGTGCAGTGCGCTTGCACTCTCTGAAAGTGAATATTGTCGTGTCTAGTTGTCATTATTTGACAGTCGCGAGTGTTTTTACATTCTCTCTACATGAAGTGTGTCTATATTTATGTGTGCGTCTAGGTGCCTCTAGATTCTAGACAAGAAATACAAGATAGTCACAAGTTCGCTTGCACTCGCTGTAACTGAAGCTATGCATTTTCGTGCGTGAAGATCTCAAACAAAATATAGTCATGAGGAGGGTCTATGCACGCATTCGTTTTCGTTCTTTGTTTCAAACCGAACTTCTGGACTCATCTATTTTGTGGTAAAGCTGTCGTTTAGTCCATTAAACATTTAACAGGTTTTTTACAACCGATTATGTTTGAACCCGACAAAGGAGAGATAATTTTCTAGTGTGGAGGTCTCATGTTTTGGTGTAAATGGTTTCTCATCGATGCCTTTGGAGTCATGCTTATTAATTTCAACTTGTTTGAACCCTATTTTCGAATAAAGGTTTACCATTGACGTAATTTGTTGTACTTAGACTGCAAGATAGATAGAAGAGAGCAGTGGTGGCCCAGTGGTATCGGTCCCGACTTACGAGTTGTAGGTCGTGAGTTCGAACCCCGCCAGGCGCATTACTTTGTGTAATTTATTTCATCACCACTGCTCCCAAAACGGTGAAGGAAAACATCGTGAGGAAACCGGCATGTCCTAGAACCAAAAATTCGAAGACATGTGACATCTACCAACCCGCACTGGGCCCGCGTGGTGGATTATGGCCCACTCCCTCTCACAGAGAGGAGGCCTGTGTCCCAGCAGTGGGAACATTATAGGCTGATGATGATGATGAGACTGCAAGATTGGTGATGAAACACTTTAACTAGAACCGAAATAACAAATACTTCTTTCTTTCTTTGAGCCCAGCCCACACATAGCATAAAATCGTTTAAGTTTATTGCGACCAGCAAATATAATGGGAGATTTACAAGGGTTGATTTTTGGTCGATTTCGCCACACGGCTAAATCGACCATCTAAATGACAATTCGACTAAACCACAATGGACTATTTGCAAGCAATGCGAATCGACCCTTACTTACTTTTACCTGCAGTTAAAAAGACATAGATTTGAATGTAAAAGATGAGTCTTTCATTATATTTATTACATTCCATAATTTCAACAGAATTGAATAATAAAATCCTAATTATCATAATACTGTTTTTATTAAACGAATTTCGTGGAATCTATATCGAATCTTTATTTAATAGGTACGATGTAAACAACTTTATTTATTGACACGCCAGACGTTTAGGAAATTAAAAGTATGAAGGCAATATTCATAATTTATCTATTTTGACACTTTTCTGTGTTTGCAATCGCTGAGAATAAAATATGAGCTGCATTATTGTTGTTAGGAGCAGGGGAAGTAAAAACGACACTTTACAGTAAACTTAAACATTCCTTTTTTTTAATCTTTAGAAGAATGTAATGTCCCCACTGCTGCTTCCTATGAGAGTGTGATCCATAATCTAGGGCCCAGTTCCAGTTGATACATGTCACATCTTTGGGAATTTTTGCTCCCAGGAAATGACCGGTGAAGGAAAACATCGTGAGGAAACCCTCACGATGTTTTCCTTCACCGTTTTGAGAGCAGATGATGAAATTAATAACACAAAGTAAATGCTCCCTGCTGGGTTCGAAAACACAATTTACAACTCGTAAATCGGAGCCGATACCACTGGCCCACCCTGCTCAGAATCTCTTGTAGAAGAATGATAAATAATAACTCATACTTCTAGATTACTATATCTTTTATTTTTATGTTCTCAAACAATATCTCAGAAAAACTTTTTTAAAAAAAGGGAACCGACTTCAAAACTAAACACAAAAAAAAACTTTAAAATAACTTTTCTTTCGGAAGTCGGTGGCTTTGTTTTTTTTTTATTTCATTGACATATGGCCACCGACTTCCGAAAGAAAAGTTATTTTAAAGTTTTTTTTTTGTGTTTAGTTTTGAAGTCGGTTCCCTTTTTTTAAAAAAGTTTTTTATTTTTCCCTTTTTAGTTGAGATAATTAACAAAAATCTTCATAAAATCGGCGTCTTTGAAAATCTACAATCCTATTAAGCAAAACGGATCTATGTGAGCAACTTCACGAGATATCCATTATTGTTATATACTTAAACCTTACCCAGAATGTAACAAATACTTTTCTGAAAACTGTATCAAAATCGGTTCAGCCAAACGCGAGATAATTGCGAACAAACATGCAATAGTCCCTTAAAATCTACAATCCAAGTAAGTAAATCGGATCCACACGGGCAACGTCACGGGATATCTATTAGTGTTATATACTAAAACCTTCTCCAGAATGTAATGAACACTTTCCTAAAAACTGCATCAAAATCCGTTCAGCCAAACGCGATATAATTGCGGACAAACATGCAATCGTCCCTTAAAATCTACGATCCAAGTAAGCAAATCGGATCCACGCGGGCAACGTCACGGGATATCTATTAATGTTATATACTAAAACTTTCTCCAGAATATAATGAACACTTTCCTGAAAACTGCATCAAAATCCGTTCAGCCAAACGCGAGATAATCGCGGACAAACATACATACATACATACAGGTCGAACTGAGAACCTACTTTTTTTTGAAGTCGGTTAAATACTGAAAATTTCCATTGAAGGTAAAAGTCCAGAAACACTTCAAAGATTTTAAACAAACAATTTCCTCTGAACTGTTGATTAAGTTTTAAAAGTCGGCTAAACATCTTTAACGCGAGTTTGTTGATCGGTACTTGCGACTTGGGTTTGGTTTCAAATGCTCAACTTTACCTACACTTGTATTAGATGTGGCTTCGTTCCTGAACTCCGTTATGTTTGGATTGTGTCAGTTGGGTTGAGGCAAAAATATATTTTTGTAAAGAACCCCTGTTAAACTATGTATCTCCCAAGTAACACAGTCTGGAAGTTTTAAAACCAATCTGTCTATAGACTGTCTATTCAGGGTTAATCTTTAGATACGGGCTTTCTAAAGATGGGTTTGATAAAGAACATTTGATCTTATTGCCGTGGGGCGCCGGCTTAGAATTGCGCTTCCCCAAATCCTCCCGTGGGTGTCGTAAGAGGCGACTAAGGGACAAACCGGAGGTCGGGCAGCAGCGTCCTCCGTGTACTGCACATCCTCACTGCGATCGCCAACCCGCCTGCCAAGCGTGGCGATTAAGGCAAATAACCCCCTTCAATGAAAACCACAGAAACCAGGCCCCCAGTCCCCGGCAGCTCCGCTATCCCTGGCGCGGGTAGCGGTCAAGGTAACGGCGGAGCAGGGGGTGCTAAGAATCTCCGGAAGAGATCCGGCTACCCACCCCCACGACGACTGGCCCTGGTAACACACAACATACGCACATTGAGGACTGACGAAAAGATCTGCGAGCTGGAAGAGGAGCTGAGCAAGTTACACTGGGACATTATGGGGTTATGCGAAGTCCGTAGAGAGGGGGAGGACACCGTAACCCTGAAGTCTGGTAACTTGCTCTACTACCGGGAGGGCGACCAACAGTCCCAAGGTGGTGTCGGGTTTCTCGTTCACAAGTCCCTCGTAAACAACATAATAACCATCGACAGTGTGTCGAGCAGGGTGGTATACCTAATACTCAGAATATCCAAAAGATATTCGCTGAAGGTCATTCAGGTATACGCACCGACCTCGTCACACTCCGATGATGAAGTGGAGACTATGTATGAGGACGTAAGTAGGGCCATACATAGCTCCAAAACCCACTTCACTGTTGTTATGGGGGACTTTAACGCAAAGTTGGGTAAGAAAAGCGGTGATGAGTTGAGAGTGGGGCAATTTGGGTATGGGCAACGGAACCCTAGGGGACAGAGGCTTGCCGACTTTCTGGAGAAAGAGGAACTCTTTATGATGAACTCTTTCTTCCAGAAGCCGCCTCACAGGAAATGGACCTGGCTGAGTCCCGATGGTTTCACGAGAAACGAGATAGACTTCTTCATGACCGACAAGAAACGGATATTCAGCCATGTCTCTGTGATCAACAGGGTAAAAACCGGTAGCGATCACCGAATCGTAAGAGGCTCGCTGAATATCAATGTTAAACTTGAAAGGTCCAGCCTGATGAAGTCTACGCTCCGACCTACTCGGCCCCATATTCAAAACCCCGAAAGCTTTCAACTCGAGCTCTCTAATCGCTTTGCTTGCCTTGAGAACTTAGTGTCAGTGGACGAGATCAACGACGGGCTAGTGGAAACTGTCCGCACGGTAGGGTCTAAGTTTTTTAGACCCTGTCGTAAAGATAGACCTCAGAAATTGACCGAGCAAACCTTAAACCTCATGGCTGAACGACGTTTGCTACAGTTGCAGTCTTCCGATGACGCGAAGTCATATAGGCAGCTCAATAGACGTATATCTAAGTCCTTGCGACACGATCTGCGTCTCTTTAATACGAATCGTGTTAAAGAGACCATACAGCGAAACCAAGGCTCTAAAGTGTTCGCAAAGGACAAGTCTATTGGGCAAAGCCAGATGACAAAGCTGAAACGGGAGGATGGCAGCATAGCGTCGACCAAAGCAGAGGTTTTAGGCGAGATCGAGAGGTTCTATGGACAGTTATACACTTCGGTCGCAAAGCCCGTTGACAGCTTGGTAGGAGATCCAAGAGCCAAGCTGTCCCGACATTATACCGAAGATATCCCGGACATCAGTCTGTACGAGATTAGGATGGCCCTGAAGCAGCTTAAGAACAACAAGGCGCCGGGCGAGGACGGAATCACTTCAGAGCTTCTGAGAGCGGGTGGAACACCGGTACTTAAGGTCCTCCAGAAACTCTTTAATTCCGTCCTCTTCGAGGGCAAAACGCCTGAAACATGGAGTAGAGGTGAGGTGGTGCTGTTCTTCAAAAAAGGTGATAACAGCCTATTGAAGAACTACAGACCCATCACGCTTCTAAGTCATGTTTATAAGCTGTTTTCAAGGGTTATCACGAACCGTCTCGAGCACAGACTTGATGACTTCCAGCCTCCCGAACAAGCCGGTTTCCGAAGAGGCTATAGTACCATAGACCACATCCATACGCTGCGGCAAGTTATACAGAAGACCGAAGAGTATAACTTGCCATTGTGCTTAGCGTTTGTGGACTATGAGAAAGCCTTCGATTCGGTGGAAACATGGGCGGTACTTGAGTCACTCCAGCGATGCCGTATTGACTATCGGTACATCGAGGTGTTGAAGTGCTTGTATAATAACGCCACCATGTCGGTCCGAGTACAAGAGCAGAGCACGAAGGCGATTCCATTGAGAAGAGGCGTAAGACAGGGGGACGTTATCTCCCCGAAACTGTTTACTGCCGCAATGGAAGACGCCTTCAAGCTCCTGGAATGGCAAGGACTTGGCATCAACATCAACGGCGAATACATCACTCACCTTCGGTTTGCCGACGACATCGTAGTCATGGCAAAGTCGATGGAGGAACTCAGCATGATGCTCGATGGCCTCGACCGAGTTTCACAACGGGTGGGCTTGAAAATGAACATGGACAAGACGAAAATTATGTCAAATGCCAATGTTGTGCCCACCCCAGTCTCTGTTGGAAACTCGGTACTCGAAGTTGTTGACTCATATATCTACTTAGGACAAGTAGTCCAGTTAGGTAGGTCCAACTTCGAGAAAGAGGTCAACCGCCGAATCCAACTCGGTTGGGCAGCGTTCGGGAAACTACGCAATGTCTTTTCGTCCGACATACCTCAGTGCCTCAAGACGAAAGTCTTCAACCAATGTGTGTTACCAGTGATGAGTTACGGCACCGAAACGTGGTCTTTCACTATCGGCCTCATCTCAAAGCTCAAAGTCGCTCAACGAGCTATGGAGAGGGCTATGCTCGGTGTTTCTCTACGTGATCGAATCCGAAATGAGGAGATCCGTAGACGAACTAAAGTCACCGATATAGCCCACCGGATTAGCAAGCTGAAGTGGCAATGGGCAGGCCATATTGCTCGCAGAGCAGATGGCCGATGGGGTCGAAAAGTACTAAAGTGGAGACCACGGTCTAGCAAGCGCAGCGTAGGACGTCCACCAGCAAGGTGGACAGACGATCTTATAAAGGTCGCCGGAAGACGCTGGATGCAGGTCGCTTCCAACCGGTACCTGTGGAGATCAAAAGGGGAGGCCTATGTTCAGCAGTGGACGTCCTATGGCTGAGATGATGATGATGATGATGAATCTTATAGAGTTTTTTATCTAAAGCTTTATTATTTTAAGAGCATTTGTTCTATAGAACACTTATTTTAAGTACGTTTATAGTTATAACGAATGTTTCTAGATAAAATGCTCTACAAATAGTTAAAAAAGCCTAAAGGTAACCTATTTTGAAGTGGTTTTATAGATAAAACGATATATTTAAAGACAAAACTTTCTACAGATATTCTATTTTAGCTAATGGTACTCTTATCTTTTTTTTCTATAGATACTTCAGTCTAGATAAAATACTTTACTAGATATTTTTAAGTTGGTCTAGAAAACTGATAGAGAAGTCGTGTTTTTAGAGTTTTTATCCTTAAAAAATAAAAAACTTTTTAAAAAAAAGGGAACCGACTTCAAAACCAAACACAAAAAAACGATAAAATAACTTTTCTTTCGGAAGTCGGTGGCTTTGTTTTTTTTTTATTTCATTGAGTTATGGCCACCGACTTCCGAAAGAAAAGTTATTTTATCGTTTTTTTGTGTTTGGTTTTGAAGTCGGTTCCCTTTTTTTTAAAAAGTTTTTTATTTTTCCCTTTTTAGTTGCGATATTCAACAAAAATCTTCATAAAATCGGCTTCTTTGAAAATCTACAATCCTATTAAGCAACAAAAACGGATCTATGCGAGCAACTTCACGAGATATCCATTATTGTTATATACTCAAACCTTCCCCAGAATGTAACAAACACTTTTCTAAAAACTGCATCAAAATCGGTTCAGCCAAACGCGAGATAATTGCGGACAAACATGCAATCGTCCCTGAATATCTACGATCCAAGTAAGCAAAACGGATCCACGCGGGCAACGTCACGGGATATCTAATAGTGTTATATATTAAAACCTTCTCAAGAATGTATCAAACACTTTCCTGAAAACTGCATCAAAATCGGTTCAGCTAAACGCGAGATAATTGCGGACAAACATGCAATCGTCCCTGAAAATCTACAATCCAAGTAAGCAAAACGGATCCACGCGGGCAACGTCACGGGATATCTATTAGTGTTATATACTAAAACCTTCTCCAGAATGTAACAAACACTTGCCTGAAAACTGCATCAAAATCGGTTCAGCCAAACGCGAGATAATCGCGGACAAACATGCAAATGCAATGAAAAAAATGGTCACGTGACTTAAATTCAAGATGGTGGACTGGCTGTTTGAAATCCACCCCAATGATGTGGGTATCAAATGAAAGGGTTTGCTGTCAAGAATACGAAAAAAAATTGTCACGTGACTTAAATCCAATATGGCGGACAGGCTATTTAAAATCCACCCCCATGATATGCGTATCAAATGAAAAGGTTTGCTGTCAGGAATACGAAAAAAATAGTCAAGTGACTTAAATTCAAGATGGCGGACTGGCTGTTTGAAATCCACCCCAATGATGTGGGTATCAAATGAAAGGGTATTAATGTAATTACAATTATAATTATTATTTCTCACATTGTTTATACTTAATTAAATCAGAAATACTTTTTACTCGGGTACCCTCTTGTATTGATTAATAATTATATTGGTTTGTTACTGCATAAAATGGTCTTACGTTCACAACACATGAAATTACCTATTCACTGAAGAACGTCTAGAAATACTGTCACAAGTTAAAAAGGAATACAGAGTGACAGTTACTAGATAATTTTAAACCACTCTTAAATCTGTTTATTCTCTCACTAGATAGTTTAGTATGTAGTAAGTAAAATTATTCTAGAGCCATACTACAAAAAAATCTCTAGACTGTTTGTTCTATAGAAATCGGTTTTCTAGTAAATTTTATCTGGACGCCATTTTTACTGCCTATTTTTTGCTTCAAATAATTTTTGTTACGTATTTTAATGTTTTTATTATTAATTCATGTCTAATTAGACATTTGATATGTTTTAAATTACTATATTTTAAATAAAATGAGTATTTTAAGCATTAAAATGTAAATTCGAAAATTTGCTTATACCAAATAATATTCATATTTTGAAAAAAAAATGTTAAATCTTACATTTACAGCGGGCGCTCTTATTTTACAAGAGTTTTACATAATATTCAACGATAGAATTTCAATCGCATATTGATTTGCTTATTTACCCATTATTAAAACACAAATTAATAAAAAGTAATAAATTTGTTACGCCATGATGCAAATATTATTAAGTAAAATAACTCTTGTAAGTTCCACGCCATTATGCGTCACTAGTAAAATGTTACTTAAAGTTGTTAGTCTTAAGATCATTTGGTTTTAAAACTTGACGAGCAATGATTCCTTTAAAGGTCTTAACTCTATCTATAAACTATCTACTAGTACGCTTCTAGATAAACGTGCGGTCTATAAACGGTTTAGAGAGACACTAGAAACATCTCTTAAGTCAATTTGATCTGAACTCTATCTAGTCATGTTTTCTTAACTCATTCTTAAGAGAGGGTACAAGAATGTGCCCACTTTTACTAAACTCTGTCTATAAGCGTTCTAGAAGATTGCTTATAGATATTTTATTCTTATGGTAGACAATTCAATTTAATTCTATAAGCTATCTAGTAGTACGTTTCTAGACACGTTTGTGTTACTTGGGCTAGTAAGTAGCATTAGTGTGCGTCAAAACACTTTTAGGCACACTTTAGGTATGCTAAAGCTCATGGTTAAATAATTACAGTCGCACAGGCCAATCTTCCGGGTTAAGCCGCGTTTGCAAAGTTGGTCTGTGGATGGATGACCATCTGCCATACCGAGTTTTCTCTGTATCTTGGAAAGCACGTAAAGCCGTTGGTCCCGACTGTCATTGGTAGATCTTTGACAGTCGTTATTATTAGTCAGAGGCTATAAAGTCTGACAACCGTTATTACCATGGGGTATCACATTACCCAGTTACTGGGTTGTGGAGGTCCGATGGGCATATCACTCTATGTAAAATACTGATATTCAGCTGCATCTGGTTCGACTGGAAGCCAATCCCAATATAGTTGGGAAAAGGCAAGTTAGATTATTTAGATAAGCTAAAGCAACTTGGCTTATCTGCAAATTACTATCACAATTTAAGTAGGCGCTCTACATTTCGAGGTTTAATCATGAATGTTGTGCATGTGTAAGACTTCGTGACTATTAATGGGAAAATCCTGATAGAATAGTCTCATGACTTTGTCTAGACCAGGTATCAAACCCAGGACCTCTATCTCAGCAGTCGCTGAGCTGTCGCTTACCACTTTTCCACTTTTTTATTGTCGTGGAAAATTTCATCAAATGAGTCCTCCCACCCAAGGCAGGACGGGAGGAACTGTCAGACTTGTACTGACTAAAGTTCACGATGTCCTTCAATAGCCCTTTACGTTCCGAGGCCACGGTTACTTGATAAGAGCCACTATTCCACTGCGACAAAAATTAAGTTTTTTTTTTTTATTATTAAAGATAGGTTCGCGTTTGACCACTATCTCGCCTGATGGTAAGTGAAGATGTGGTTGACGGTGAAGCACGCTTGCCTAGAAGTAACCTGTTCACTTTTGACTTGAAGACCCCAAAGTTATAGCTGTCGGGAAATACAAATGGCGGGAATTCCACTCCTTAGCTGTGCGTACAATAAAAGTATTGGCAAAACGCTTTGTACGCACCGGAGGAGGGATGTCCACCATATATCAATGGCGCATTGCCGTACGTCTTGTAGTCCGATGATGGAAAGGGCCAGGCGGAATCAGGTTGTGCAGTTCCATCGCACACTCTCCGAAATGTAAGTTAGTTTATAATTAGTGAAGATACCTACTTTTCCCGTCCAGTACTTTTCACGCACGACGTTATTTTCAAACCTTTATAGAGTTTGATCCTTTAAAATATTTCAGGAAATAAATGTACTTAATTTTCCTTTCATCATCATCATCATCAGCCGGAAGACGTCCACTGCTGAACATAGGCCTCCCCCTTAGACCGCCACGCCGAACGACAATTCGCCACTTGCATCCATCCGTTGCCCGCGACCCTCACGATGTCGTCGGTCCACCTAGTGGGAGGCCTGCCTACGCTGCGCCTTCCGGTCCGTGGTCGCCACTCGAGAACTTTTCTTCCCCATCGGTTGTCAGTTCTACGAGCGATGTGGCCTGCCCATTGCCACTTCAACTTGCAAATTTTATGAGCTATGTCGGTGACTCTGGTTCTTCGCCGAATATCCATGTTCCGGATTTTATCCCGCAAAGAAACTCCGAGCATAGCTCTTTCCATTGCTCGTTGAGTGACTCTCAATCTCTCAAAAAGGCCAGCAGTCAGAGACCACGTTTCAGAGCCATAAATCATCACTGGCAACACACACTGGTTAAACACCCTTGTCTTGAGACACTGTGGGATTCTCGATGAGAAGATATCACGTAGCTTCCCAAACGCTGCCCATCCGAGTTGGATTCTTCGGGCGACCTCTTTCTCGAAGTTGGACCTACCTAACTGAACAATCTGTCCAAGGTAAGTATAATGGTCTACAACTTCGAGAGTATCGTTCCCAACAACAACCGGTACGGGTGCCACATGGACATTCGACATGACTTTCGTCTTGTCCATGTTCATTTTAAGGCCGACCCGTTGGGAAACGATACTGAGGTCGCTGAGCATAGCATTGAGGTGCTCCAACGATTCTGCCATGATGACTATATCATCGGCAAAACGAAGGTGAGTGATGTATTCGCCATTGATGTTGATGCCGAGTCCGTTCCATTCCAAGAGCTTGAAAACGTCCTCCAACGCGTTCGTGAACAGTTTCGGAGAAATAACGTCTCCCTGTCTCACGCCTTTCTGCAATTGGATTGGTTTCGTGCTCTCTTCCTGAAGTCGGATGGACATGGTGGCGTTCCTATACAAACACTTCAACACTTCGATATACCTATAGTCGATATGACATCGTTGGAGGGACTGCAATACTGCCCAGGTTTCGATTGAATCGAAGGCTTTTTCATAGTCCACAAACGCTAAACACAATGGCCGATTATACTCCTCTGTCTTCTGTATAATCTGGCGGAGCGTGTGTATGTGGTCTATAGTGCTAAAACCTTTTCGGAAACCGGCTTGTTCGGGAGGCTGGAAGTCATCAAACCTGCGTTCGAGACGGTTCGTAATGACTCTTGAGAACAGCTTGTACACATGGCTCAGAAGTGAGATTGGCCTGTAGTTCTTCAACAAGGTGTTGTCACCCTTTTTGAAGAAAAGAACAACCACACTCCTGTGCCATGCTTCTGGCGTAGAACCTTCGAGTATGACGGAATTAAATAACTTCTGGAGGACTAGAAGTACCGGTTTTCCACCCGCTCTCAGAAGTTCTGTTGTGATTCCGTCCTCACCCGGCGCCTTGTTATTCTTGAGCTGTTTAAGAGCCATTCTAATCTCGTACAGGCTGATGTCCGGGATATCCTCAGTGTAGTGTCGAGTCAGTTTAGCTCTTGCGTCTCGAGCTGTACCGACACTGGGTTGTCGTGTTGATGTGTATAACTGTCCGTAAAACCTCTCAAGCTCTCTTAGGATCTCCGGTTTCGTCGAAATGATGCTGCCGTCGTTAATCTTCAGCTTAGTCATTTGGCTCTGCCCAATAGACGAATTCTTTGCGAAGACTTTTGAGCCCTGGTTCCGCTCGATTGCCTCTTTGATCCGTGCCGCACTAAAGGAGCGCAGGTCACGTCGCATTGATTTAGAGATTCGTCTATTGAGTTTGCCATATTCCGACATATCAGCTGAAGATTGCAGCCTCATCTCGGACCGGTCTTGCATCAACTTGATGGTTCCGTTCGAGAGCTTTTGAAGCTTATTCCGGCGCGGGGTCTTAAAGAACTTGGACCCCACAGCTTGGACAGTTTCCACCAACCCATTGTTGATTTCGTCCACAGTTTCGCATTCGGTTAGGCACTGGAAGCGATTGTGCAGTTCGAGTTGAAAGTCTTCGGGGTTCCGGATGTGGGCAGGACCAGGTCGGAGCGTGAACTTCACCAGACGAGACCTTTCAAGCTTGACATTGATATTCAGTGTGCCTCTGACAATTCGGTGATCGCTACCGGTTTTTACCTTAGCGATCACAGAGACATCACTGAATATTCGCTTCTTGGTCGTCATGATGAAGTCGATCTCATTTCTGGTAGTACCATCGGGGCTCATCCACGTCCACTTCCTGGATGGCCGCTTCTGGAAATAGGAGTTCATTAAATGAAGTTCTTCCTTTTCCATGAAGTCGACCAGTCGCTGGCCCCTATGGTTTCGCTGCCCATACCCAAATGGCCCCACTCTCAACTCATCGCCATTCCGTGCGCCCACCTTCGCGTTGAAGTCCCCCATAACAACGGTGAAGTATGTTTCGGAGGCATGTATGGCCTCGGATATCTCCTCATACAATGCCTCTACTTCATCATCAGAATGTGTCGAGGTCGGCGCATATACCTGTATGACCTTCAACGAATACCGGTTGGTTATTCTGAGTATAAGGTATGCTACCCTACTCGACACACTGTCGACTTTCACAACGTTGTTGATGAGGGACCTGCGGACGAGAAATCCAACACCACCCTGGGATTTACGGTCTCCTTCCCGGTAGAAGAGCATGTTGCCGGAATCTAGAACTATCGTATCCTGACCCTCTCTTCGGATTTCAGATAATCCCAAGATATCCCATCGCATTTTGCTCAATTCTTCCTCCAGCTCGATAATCTTCTCATCGGTCCTCAGTGTGCGGATGTTGTGTGTTGCCAGGGCCAAAGTCCGTTGGGGGTGGTAGCGGGGCATCTGCCGGGGATTCTTAGCACCCCCTGCTCCGCCGTTACCTGATCCGCTACCCAGACCAGGAATAGCGGAGCTGCCGGGGACTGGGGGCCGTGTGCTATTATTGTCAATCATAATGGGGGGGGGGGGGGGGTTGCCATAATCCCCACGCTTGGCAGGCGGCTTGGGGATCGCAGTAGGGTCACCGTAAGTTTGCAAAGGACGCTGCTGCCCGTCCTTCGGTGGCTGGACGTAGTTTAAGGACGTACCCGGGTAATTTTCCTTTAATTATGTATAATCAAAGAGTTTTTACTATTGACGCAAGAAGGTCGGAATTTGAAGGGCAAAAAAATTCTAGGTAAGAGAACCGGAGGCTGTTTAATTATATTTGACTAATGAGATTGAACTCTGTGTTTACACGTGCTATTATTAGACATTGAGGTAAACAAAGCCTCCTTTTTCCTGTTCAGACGCCGATGTAAACGCCAATTAAACCTTGGCTTAATTTGGGAATCAAACCAAAAACTCAGACTCAGCTGTAAGCTGTGCGACTGCAAGACAATAATAAATAAGACAAAGCAATCACATAATGATTATCACAAACTAAAAAAATATATTACTAATGTCGAATCATGCATTCTACTACCAAAATGTCATTGGTAAAATTTTAATATTATGCAATTTAAATTTAAATTCTGCAATAAAATATCCAGGTTTGTATGCACATTCTACTTAAGGCATTGATTTCCGCAAACAAACGCTCGAATACACCATAATTTATAAAGAATCATAACAAAATCTTCGGCTCATCAAAAGCCAGTTCTTCAGTGACGTAATATACGACAAACGCGCGTTGCCACCCTACCTTATAAGGCACGGCAACCCATGTACGGCACGGGGAATTCTTTAGTTTTTAACTTATTCATATCGTGTCAATATTTTATTATTTAATTTTATTGTTTGTTATTTACTTTTACTGTGACGCACGGATAAACGGATGTTTTAAGATCACGTGCTTAACAAGGATTAAATTTAAATGTATAAAACTATTATGTTAGAAAATGTTATGACAATAAAATTTTATAGTCTTTTTAGGGTTCCGTAGTCAACAAGGAACCCTTATAGTTTCGCCATGTCCGTCCGTCCGTCCGTCCGTCTGTCCGCAGTTTAGCTCAGGGACGCCCAGTACTAGAAAGCTGTAATTTGGTGTAAATATACGGATTTGTTGTGCCGAAAAAGTGGTAAAATAAAATCTCGTAAAATATTTTTTTTTAGGGTACCTCCTGTACACGTAATTCACAATAGTAGTATATATAACGAAGTTTGAAGGAAAATTATCATGACTAAGTAGGCTTTACAAGTTTACGAGTAATAGTCGACCAACTTATAAAACGTACTTGGATAGCATATTTTCCTAAACAAAATGTATCGCAGAACATGTTCTTCAACTGCAAATGTAAGTTTGTAAACTTTATTTTTACAGCTATAATAGGTGGTATGTTTGGGGGATAGGTAGGTTTTTATTGTCAACTATTTTTAACTAACTTCAAAAAAAGGAGGAGGTTCTCAATTCGTCGTAATCTTTTTAGGGTTCCGTAGTCAACAAGAAACCCTTATAGTTTCGCCATGTCCGTCCGTCCGTCCGTCCGTCTGTCCGC
Source organism: Agrotis clavis (assembly GCA_954870645.1). Taxonomy (NCBI): domain Eukaryota; kingdom Metazoa; phylum Arthropoda; class Insecta; order Lepidoptera; family Noctuidae; genus Agrotis; species Agrotis clavis. Next base: position 8,358,520 of record OX940941.1, read on the forward strand.
AGTTTAGCTCAGAGACGCACAGTACTAGAGAGCTATAATTTGGTGTAAATATACGGATTTGTTGTGCCGAAAAAGTGGTAAAATAAAATCTAGTAAAATATTTTTTTTTAGGGTACCTCCTGTACACGTAAAGTGGGGATGTTTTTTTTTTTCTCGCGTACCCCTTAGTGTGGGGTATCATTAAATAGGTCTTTAAAAAATATTGATAGTTTCCATTAACAAATTTTTTTTTTTTAAATTCGTTTGTGAAATTTTAAGCTTTAAAGTGCTAAATTTTGCTCGACTCGAGTGTCCCCCCCCTCTACCAGCCAAACGGTTATGTTTGGGGGTGTAAAAAAATTCACAATAGTAGTATATATAACGAAATTTAAAAGAAAATTATCATGACTAAGTAGGCTTTACAACTTTACGAGTAATAGTCGACCAACTTATAAAATGTACTTGGATAACATATAACAAAATGTATCGAAGAATATGTGCTTCAACTGCAAATGTAAGTTTGTCAACTTTATTTTTACAGCTTTAATAGGTATGTTTTTACAGTATGTTTTTTGGGGATAGGTAGGTTTTTATCGTCAACTATTTTTACTAACTTCAAAAAAAGGAGGAGGTTCTAAATTCGTCGTAATCTTTTATTTTATGTATTTTCCCCGATTTCTCAAAGACTCCTGTACCCTTAGCACGAATTTTCATTCTTTTACTTTACAGTATTTACAGCGTTTCTTGTATGGAAAAATGGAACAGCGCCTCTGGTGTGCAAAGAAGAACTAATTTTTTCCTTGAAAATTGTCAATTTGAAATTGTCAAAGTTCCAGTTTACTTTACGTCTCAAATACTGAAAATTCATGCTAAGGGTACTGGACCGATTTTGAAAATTCTTCTTTTTAAAATTAAATTCAGCGAATCAGTTTAGTTAGTTCGCATAAGTATTTTGATGGGCAACTACGGAACCCTACACTGTGCGTGGCCCGACACGCACTTGGCCGGTTTTTTTTATGTATTTTCCCCGATTTCTCAAAGACGCCTGGACCGATTTTGAAAATTCTTCTTTTTAAAATTAAATTCAGCGAATCAGTTTAATTAGTTCGCATAAGTATTTTGATGGGCAACTACGGAACCCTACACTGTGCGTGGCCCGACACGCACTTGGCCGGTTTTTTTAATATTAGTAGCTATAACAAATAAAATAAATTGAAGCAGAACGAGTGTGTGACGTAAACGTAAATTAAATACTTCGATTTTAATTGAAAATACTCGCTTCCTATTCAATATTTAATAATTACTCAATGTTACTCGTATAAATTTGTGCCTCAGGTATTATAAATTATAGGTAGTCATATACAATTTAATAGGTACATTATATTATACGAGTACTATATCCTAAAAAAAAAACAAAAACTTGTTTTCCCAAAATGACTGAAAACTAGTAGGAGTTTTGTGCTAAAAATTATTAGGAAAACTTTTTTTTACCGGCTTCCTAAAAAACCGAATGAGAGTTCTACCAGTCCTATAATTAATTCACTTCTACGGTCATCGCATTTAATTTTACGAAGATTTTCCTTAAAACAAGTCCTATGGAAAACTTTTAGATACCTACTTATTTATGCCAAAAGCACTCATGAGTTTATGCACGTTATATACGTGCATAAACTCATGAGTGCTTTTATTATTTTTAGTATTAGGTTTAAATTTATACATCATCATCTGCGGAGCCTTTTCCCAACTATATTGGGCTCGCAATCCGGGCACCACAACCCAACTCCTAGATAAGACTATTTGCCAGACTTTTAAGCCTATACTGCGATGTTGTCCGAAGCATAGTGGAAACTTAGATTTGCCGATCTTGGCTAACGTTACTTGACTTTGAGGATCAACCCAAGGCATCGTATTTTTTTAGGGTTTCGTAGCCAAATAGCAAAAAACGTAACCCTTATAGATTCGTCATATCTGTCTGTCCGTCCGTATGTCACTGCCACTTTTTTTCGAAAGTATAGGAGCTATCCTGTTGAAACTTGGTAAGTAGATGTATTATGTAAACTGCATTAGGTTGTCACACATAAATAAAAATATGTCATAAATCTTAAACCGTATTTTACCTTTCATCAAAGAACTACAAGAACTTTTAATTATGATGAATTGATGATACTTGCTGCTACGGAACCCTTGATAGGCGAATCCGACTCGCACTTGGCCTGTTTTTTTAATAACCGATTAGTCCATGATCCTCACCTAACTGCTATAAAGTATAAAATATGTGAAAGTTTGAATGAATGGATGGATAAACGTTTTCCGGGTGAAGACGCTGGCAAAAGCTAGTTTGTACTAATTATTTCCTGAACGAAACTTTCTTAACCAAAAGCGTACCACACAAAATCATACGTAACCAACAACAAGAGCCACTATTTACTGCGTTTAGTCGCCACTCAATCGCACGACTGTCGCGCGACTATCGTCCCCCACCAATCAAGGTTGTACCGACTCTCCAGTTAATCGCTCCATTCATCTCAGATCCGATACTACGAACAAACAGTCTTGATACTTAGAATAAAATTGATTCAAAATCAGACTAAATGATTTTTTTCTTCAAAATACTTTAAAAAAACTTCGTGATTAGCGATTAATGGTATCTCATATTATTTTGAGTGTTGGATTTATTTTTCATTTGTTTGTTTTCAGAGCGGAAGATGTCAAATGAAAGATAATATAAACTGGCCCAGTATGAGTAGCACATTAATCGCTTTCATTTCTAGCTTTATTTGTTGCTGTAGTCAAAATAACAAAATGACAAAACATTCAAGTGTCTTCCTATTACAACTTAAGGGGTACAGCCCCGTCAAAGCCTTATTATGAGGGGGCCCCCTTGGAGGGCCAAAGCCTGACGGAGTCGCGGGACTAATGAGCTACCCGTGACCCTGGAACGTAAAGGGCTATTGAAGGACACCGTGGATTTTAGTCAGTACAAGTCTGACAGTCCCTCCTGTCCTGCCGTGGGTGGGAGGACTCATTTAATGATTTTAGGACGATAAAAAGGAGCCTTATTATTTTGACAGGCCTGTTGGTCTAGTGGTTAGTGACCCTGACTGCTATGCCGGAGGTCGTGGGTTCGATTCCCACCCAGGACAAATGTTTGTGTGATGAGCACGATCATTTGTTCTGTGTCTGGGTGTAATTGATCGATAATACTTATGTATTTAGAAATATATAAGTATGTTTATCAATTGTCTAGTACCCATAACACAAGCTCTGCTTAGCTTGAGAATAGATGGCGATAGGTGATAGTTATGGAATATAAAAAAAAATTATGGTATTAGTTTTAAAAAAAATTAGGACCGCGTTGGCTGTCTTTGAGCACGAAGCACTAAAAATGTTACAAAGTTATGAACTTAATTACTTAAGCCAAAGCACGTGAATTAATCTCGACCTCATCTCATAGCTAAATCATAAATGTGAAGGATATATTTATTATTTCGTCATAATTATGGTTTGCCGCGTAATTTGTTCTATCGCAATGAAAGGTCATATCGAATGAGTCAATTATTTGATTAGTTTTAAATCATAACAAAAAATTATATTTGTTGATTTTTGTTATTGTAAATCTTGCGTCAAGGGGATTTATGTATTTTGTTTGGTATATGTTTGCTCATTTAATTTAATGTGTGAATTGTTTGCATCAAGCACCTTCTTCAATTATGATACAATAGAAAATATTTTTTTTTGTTTAAAATGGAATGGTTTTAGTCAATAAAACTGACACTCCCGTCTGCTCCACCCATAAAAAAAGAGGTCCCTCGATGATTTTCAGTCCTCAAACGTGATAACCTTTTTTTTACATGACAAAATCATCAAATGAGTCCTTCCACCCAGGGTAGGGTGGGAGGGGCTGTCAGACTGGTACTGACTAAAATTCACGGTGTTCTTCAATAGCCCTTTAAGTTCCAGGGTCACGGTAATTCAATAAGTCCCGCGACCAACGTGATATCGTTAATGATATTTTCATAGGAATTTTACTCTCATAGAATAAATAGTATATCGGTAGATCAGTCAACCTAATGACAATTACAACAATACCAACGTCAAGCTTACGTGACATTTCGAGTGCATTTCATTTATGTAGGTACTTCAGCGACTAATTTGCAGTACAGTTATTTATTACTTAAAAGTATTGTTCAAACAATAGGTCGTGAACATATTTAGTGTCTTTTCATAGGTAGAAAACATGGTTATCTGTACTTCACCTCATAAAACGGATAATGACTAAATTTCTGTTATAATTTCTATAAACTATTACGTTGAAAACATTTAGTAACCATCTGTCAATTAGATTTGGTTCTGTATAATTAATACAAATATTAGGAATATTTTTTGCTTCAAGAGTGATTTATATAGACATCGTCCTATTTTTCAGGGCCCATTCTATATATTTGCTCGCCACCCACCTATAATAATAATAATATTCCACAACTATCACAAAACGCCATCTAGTCCCAAGCTAAGCAGTTATTTTGTGTTTGTCCATGTTTTGAATTGGTGCAGATAGCGCCACTTACAGGATCCGTATTGTTTCTCAAATTCGAAATTAACGCAAGCGAAGCCGCGGGCAAACACTAGTTAAAACTTAAAAGTATCAAAACTTCTTAATCCTTTTATATAGATTCCGCAATCCATTGAGAGGCGAGAGTCTCGCGGCGTTCCAAACGCTACACGGGATAGCTCACGTGTCCACTTATTGGCTTAGCCCATGATTGTGTGTTCAGTACGAAAACAGGAAAGGGTATCAAGATGTTCAGGGTTTCTAAGGGCCAGTGTCGCGGGACTGTATTTTCAGCTAACCGTAGCTCCGGGACGTAAGGAGCTATTAGAGGACACCGTGGATTTTAGTCAGTGCAAGTCTAACAGTCCCTCCCATCCTGTCCTGAGCGGGAAGACTCATTTAATGATTTTGCCACGTTAAAAAAACTGTTCTCTCTGATTCCAAAAGATACTTACTATAATTAGGAAAACAGCCCCTTAAAGCCGGGTCCAGACTGGTGTAACGCGAATCTTACGATTACGTGTAATAAGCGTCAACAGTGTGGACGGCACACGAACTCAAAGCGAATTGAGAACGCGAATACTACGTGCGTCTTTGTGTTCACGCAAAAACCGACAGCCGATGGATCAGCCGCGAGCGTTACATTTTAATGCTCGCGGTGCCGTCTACACCTAGAATTCGCGTTACATTACACGGTGGATTCGCGTTACATTACACCAGTCTGGACCCGGCTTAATCGACGTTATTTCATACTGAACATTATCTTCTGGAACTATTATCCTTAATACGATGCTACCAATAATATGACACTTCCATTTTGTAGACTTAGTACCTTAATCTAGACACAGATACTAGTGATGTTGCGAATATCTGATTTTTGACATTCGCGAATGCGAATGCGGATGCGAATATTCAATTCCAATATTCGCGAATGCGAATGCGAATATTCATTTTTAAATTAATTACGTTTGAAAATTTAATAAATACAAAAAAGAAAACCTTTTTAATGTAATTTTATAACTTATTTTTTTTTTTACTTCTTGTCTGTAACGAGAATGGAAAAAGTATGCAGGGTGATTTTTTTAACTGGGCGTGGATGGCCTTATGAAACTAAGAGGAATGTCGAAAAAAGATGTTGGAGTCTCGAGGCCGATTTTGACGAAAACTAAAACTGCATTTTACCTCACCAAAATTTGATCCTTGCTCCAGCTAGTTCGATTCCTAGCCAGGATTACTGATTCTTCTAAAATCTAATGAAGCAGTTTCCGTCAAAATCGGCCTCGAGACTCCTTGCAATGTTTTTCGATATCCCTCATAGTTTCGGATATAGTCATCCACACCCCGTTGAAAAATTTACCCTGTATAAGAGTAGCTCTAAGAGTGGCGTCAGTGAAAGAAAAACAGACAGAAACACGTTTATCTTAGCGTTGTCATATTTATGATTAATTATTGTGATTGATTTGATGAAAATTAATTTTGATGAATGGCGAGATAAAGGCAGATTGAACAAAAGATGAACGGAGAGGATGACAAAAGATAAGAATGAATGGAGTGTGTGGAAGGAGTACCAAATATTGGTATTTTTCCAGTCGTTCGTATTCGCAAAATATTTGCATGAATTTTGCGAATGCGAATGCGAATGTCTAAAAATATGCGAATATCCGCATGATGCGAATGCGAATATTCGTAACATCTCTAACAGATACGTACAATTGCGCAAATCAATCGCTGTGAATACAGTACTGCGATCTACAGAGATTCTGCACGTTCCTAGATTGAATTCGACACTATTTCAGAGGTGGCTTGCTACCTAATCGAAAACGTGCAAATTCGATAGGGTACCTACCTCTAAGTGAATTTGAGATGTAGTTAGAGTTGTAATCGAAGTCAATTTAGCCTGTTCTGTGTTAATGGTCTAGTTTCTACAACGCCAATTTTTTTTTTTGCAGATTTTCAAAAGTTACTTGTATACTTGAAACTAAGCTACTTGAGGCGAAATGTTAGCTAATAAGTCTATTTCAATACAACAATGAAAATTTATGTACTCCAGAAAAATAACATTGAAGAAAATTCAGTACAAAAAATATTGGAAAGCGGAACAAAAAATAACAACCAATCCGGCGAAAATCATTCGACCAAAAAATCTTAAGCTTAGCCTACACAGACGTTTTAAGCTAATTTTTCGCTGAGCACTTATCGAAGCGTTTGAATGGGGAATTCTCAACACAAGTGGGGTCGATGCTTAACCCCAGCTTCGAGGGGATTTCCATAATAATTTAAGAGGCCGATACTGTATATTTTTTACTTTTTCTGTTAAAGAATTTTTTCAGGTAAGTTGTTCTCAAACTTGGACCGTTTTGTTTCCGCTTTATTTAACGGGTCAACAATGTTTTTTTGTGTTCAGTTCTGAATTTCTGTGAGCTGTTTTAATAAAAAGGTTTTTAAATCATTTTTTTGGTACATAACTATAAAATATTATTGCTTTTATTTATGTTTATATTCTAAATCCTAATAGTACCCACTACCCACACATTCCGCCAATTATGTTTAAGTTTCATATTATTATAATACGGGGCCAATCTACTCGTATATGGCCACAATTCACATTTCCATGTCTCCGTGGCTACTACTAGTGAGGAATTTCTACTAGTGTACCTACCTGGGTACAGAACCCGAAACTTCATGCTCCGCAGTCGCTCTCTCAACTACTAGATCAGCGAGGCAGAACCACAATACTTTTTGGAGGTGTCAATTCGCACACCAATAAATTAACTTCGTGCGAATCGCCTACACTGAAATATAATTGTCAATTCACAAAGCGCAACTTAAATTCGTGCAAATTTTCCTATAACCCAAATATTAACCATTATTATTATAAATGTCTAACATTTACAAAGCAAAACTTTATACAAGCTTCTGGCTCCTTTAATCACGAAGTCTAGACATTGTAAAAAATCCAATCTATCGAAAAATATTTCTCAATAATAACTCAAACGCGAAAGCTGCAATAAATTACAATTTCAAAAAAAATATTGAGCAAAAAAATACGCAGTGTTAATATTGAGCTAAACTTCGCTGGTCTGTACCGAGCTTAACTCGCTAGTCCTAACAAATAAGGATTTTGCATATGTTATGTTTGTGGGTACTTTATAACAAAAATATTAATTAAAAAGTTAAATTGAGTTTTTCAGTGACTATGGGGAAGTTGGGAATTACGGTCGGGGGCGTGAATTATTTGTTTATAGAGTATAATTTTTTACTTGTTATTAACTCACACGAATGCTTCGTCGATTTTCTGATTGAAAGCGCTTTTGGTTTGTTTTTTGAGGTTCATCAAATAACTCTCTCTATCTAATATGTTCAGAAGCGCGAAAATCTAACAACCAGTCTTATCATAGAAAAACCATATAAAATACTATTATCCAGCTGCACCTGGTAAACGGAAGCCTACACCCCTATAGTAAGGAAAAGGCTAGGCAATGGTGATGATGACGGAAAAGTGTCACCCACCCTGAGTGAAGCAAAAGAGACTGTTACACTTGACTAAATAAAAACCACACTATTCCTTCAGTTTGATAAATTAATTCCAGTCTCAGAAGGGCGATGCCCTCTTTATACAGGCCCGCGACTAATCATGACGTTTTGAATTAAATTACCGGGTCACGCAAAGTTTTGTTGAGTTCGTTTATCAAGAACTAGCTGTTTCCAGCAAATGCACCCGCTACAATTCGAAAATTATCCCATGGGAACATAAAATCAAGATAAAAATTATCTTATGTGTTAATCCAGGTTATAAACTATCTGTGTACCAAATTTTAGCCAAATCCGTTCAGTGGTTTTTGCGTGAAAGAGTAACAAACATACCTACATACACATACACATACATACATCCTCACAAACTTTCGCATTTATAATATTAGTAGATTATCTCAGTAGCAGCCCCGAGCATCCAGCTTTGTGCTCATTTTATAATAAATCACCGTAGAATCAAATGTCAATTAAGCAAAAAGCGTTCAAACATAATTATTTGATTTCAATAATTCATAATTACAGTTGTATAAATGTAATATTTAATCTGCTGTTTTCACACACCTGCTCATTAGGCGCGAGTTTTAATGAATATGATAATTATTCACACTATTTTACATAAACTCCGTCGGGAGTTATAATAATTTGGAATAGAGGTACTGTTTTCAGGACGAAAATGTTTATTAAAGTTGGAAATGAACAATTTTGTTTGTTTCATTTGTAAAGTTTCCTACGTTGATTTGTAGAATTCTATAGATAATGTTCTGTCTGTATATTGGTTTTGAGTTGGTAAGTAATTTTAGATCTTAAAACCTACACAGGTTATGTTTTCCATTCAATTTAAAATAGTAGTAGTAAATGTAGTTAAATATAATTTTATTGGTGATCAAAGGACTTCATAATCATAACAGTGAAGATTGTACCTACATTGTGTGAAGTTATATTTACCTTTTTTTTAATGACCTCTCCTTTATATTTACATTTAACGGAAAAATGTAATTAGTCACTTAACACATGGAGATGGGGTCAAATTTCATGGATCATTTTCATCATCAGTCGGAAGATGTCCCCTGCCGAACAGAGGCCTCTCCAATCATAAATTAATCAATCACAAATGATGTGTGCTTTTGGTAGCCCTAAGAGCCTATGCACGATACAATCGTCAACAAACTGCTCTGTTTGATGAAAACGCGCCGTCGAAGGCGGAATTTTGAAATGATTCAAGAACTTAATGCTTATATCGATAACAGAGATTTGTCCGTCTCACACTTTAATAATTACCAAATCAAGGCAAAATGGGGTGCTATGACAGGAAACCTCCACGTGCGCCCGTGGACTGGAGTTCCCTCTCGGATACGTCCGGGGGGAAGACCAGTTTTTCGGGCCGGTGCACCCTGGGATGCGGGCAAAAACTCTTCCTTAGGCACTATGTGCCTAAGGGGTCTCTTTGCCCGTATGCGAATAGCCTGTCGTGTGGACGCTACAACTCCTCTGATCAGCAGAGGGCACAGCGGTGGAGCGGGCTTGCGGACGGTGAGTTATGGGTAGCTCGCCGTCCGACCAAGGACCAAGCCCGGGTCGGTGGCGCGTCGTGTTTCGCGCCAAATGCCTGCTGGGGTCGCGGGTTTTTTCTTAACCCAGGTTACCGTGGCCCCGGAACGTAAAGGGTATAGGAAGGAACACGGGTGGATTTTAGTCAGTAAGAGTCTGACAGTCCCTCCCGCCCCACCCAGGGCGGGAGAACTCATTTGATGATTTTACCACCTAAAAAAAAAAAAAAAAAAAAAACAAGGCAAAATAATAGATTCACTAGTTTAAAAATATACAATGACCTCTTATAATATGAACTCTATTCTGTGGCAACAAGGTTGTCTGTTTAGATGAAGATTATCACGTTCTTGCATCAGTTTACTCGGCCACTTCGCATTACGTTAACGTTATTGTGAAATATTGACTGTCATTGTACTGTTGGCTAAACAAATAGATATACACACTTTTTAAACGTGCTTTGTATCAGTTTGTACTCAAATATTGTCAGAAGAAATCAATGGATAATGTCTACAAAGTCTGTTTATGTCTATCTGTGACAGAGCTCTTTAAATAAGTGCCAGCCAGTTGACATTTTATAGTTTGTTCATAATTCATTATGTTTGATTTAGAGCATTCTTTTGACACTTGAATGTCCTTTGAAGTCACTGTTTGTAAACTTTGTTAAATTGTAAATGTTGTGGCATTCGTTCTGATCTAGATATGAGCGCCGCGCCGGCGCGCCGCCGTCGCCGTGTATTCGGACGGCGCGCCGCCGCCGAAAGAAACGCGCGGCGCGCCGCCACGACGAGTCGCAACTTGCTTTCTCGCTCGCACGCGCGTCCTGATGGCATTCGGCATTTGTTCGCTCTAGCCTCTTTGCTACACTCACTACGTAGCTTAATGCCACACACGTTAGTGCCTTTTCACACGTTCCGTTTGCCGGGTAGCCGGCGGCGCAGTGTATGGCATGTACTATAGCTTTCACACGTACCGGCGTAATTTGCCATACCGGCACCGGATACCCGGCGACCGGAACGTGTGAAAAGGCACTTACAGTATACTTGCGGTAATCCAGACTTGCGCAAGTATACTGAAACGCGTGTGGGAAGATACTTGCACAAATTTCTAAGGGACGACACAACGACGTCAAGTCAATCGAATTGCATTATTATTTCTTGGTGGCAAGGTTGATTTTCACATGTGGTTGGAATCGATCAAATCGCGTCACATCACGCCATGGTTAAAGTCCCTAACATGGTCACTGTCCTATGTTTGTGCAAGTCTCGATTTGTACAAGTATACTGGTACATGTATAGTCGGCTCTGCACAGTCAAGTGTATAAATTACCGATTTCTGGATAAACTAGCCTGGCCTAGGCAAAACTAGCTCTTCCTTCACAACAGAAATCGACGGAGCCCCCGTTTAGCGGGGCGCCTACTTCTGGGTATCGTCAACCTTGTCTTAGTAATTAGTGACTTAGACTAGGGTCAACGGGCTCGCCGCAATCGCGGCGGTAAGATCCCTCTTTGAGGAGTGGCTGGATAGCGTCCCGTCCCACGGCGTCCTCACTTACCGCTTGACGCAGATCCTCACCGTACAGTGGACACGGATGCTTCGGGAGGTACCTGTGTCGGATAAGGAGGGAGGAAACGTCTGGGTGTCACCACTGCGAGGACCGCCCGGAGGACACGGTGGAGCAGAAGATGCAGGACTGCCCCGCTTGGGCAGAGCACCGCCGTGTCCTCACGCAGGCGATAGGCGACGACCTCTCGCGCCCTGCATTGGTTGCTGCCATGCTGCGGGGCGAGACGGAATGGGAAGCGGTCGCCTCGTTCTGCGAAGCAGTCATGCTCGCGAAGGAGGAGGCGGGACGCGCGAGGGAGAACCCTCGCCCACGGCGCAGTGGTAGACGCATATGGCGTTGGACGCCGCGGGACGATCTCCGGCCACCGTAGGTGCGGGCATGCGGGTGGCGAGTAATGGGAGACTCGCTGTCCGACCATGGACCATGCCCGGGTCGACGGCGCATTGTGTTCCACGCGCGCCTCAAAGAGCGTCAGCACAATGACGGGGCCTCCCATTTAGAGGGCCAAAGCCTGCCAGGGTCGTGGGACACACTTATACCGCGACTCCGGTACACAAAGGGCACCGTGGATTTCAGTCAGTACAAGTCTGAGAGTCCCTCCCGCCCTGCCCTGGGTAGGAGGACTCATTTGATGATTATACCACGATAAAAAAAAACTAGGGTCAAGAGCAAACCCATTTCACATAAAAAAATAGTGCTTTGATTAAAAACTCTGTCTCGCATCTTAAAATACTGAAACAATTGTTGTTTTTAGTAAACGTAATCTCTAATTATAGAAGACTAAAATTGTAATTAACAAATACGTTTCTTTATAAAAAACTTTTTTTGGTACCTAACAACAACATGATTTTCTTCATTATTCTTCTTAAGAAATCTCTCCCTAATAAAAAAAAACTAAGGCGCACGGTCGGACGCGACGCGCCGCCGCGACACCGCCGCCGCCGTGAAAATATACAGGCCACACCGCCGCCGTGGAATTGGCCATCGGCGCTCATATCTATTCTGATCATGGATCATGAAAGTTTGTTTGGATGAATGGATTTTTGTTACTCTTTCCTTTCAAAACCACTGAATGGATTTGGATGATCTACATAGGTCGTTTATAAGACGGATACGTATCACATAGGATATGTTCGATGTTCCCATGGAATAATTTTCGAGTTGTAACGGGTGAAACTGCTGACAGTATAGTAGTCAGTAGGGTTTATGGTAATATTCGTCCAAGTGTTAAAATGTCCACATGTCAGAATAACCTAAATGTTATAATTCTATTTGGTTAGAACGAAGTTTTGCAAAAGTAAACAAGTGTTATAATGTCCAAAAGTCATATTGTACTTGGCTTAAAATCCTAGGTTTTGTGATAAAACAACGCCTGGATTTTTTTTTTAGATAGGTAATAGAACAAATTTAATTTTTTTTTTATTTCAAAAGCCCTTTCCGTTCCAATGTCGTCAAACAATTTAATGTGTAAATATAAATTCGTTTTCACTGTCTATAATTGAGAAATACAACCTTACGTTGGGATGAGCCTTTACTGCGTGAGTGAAATAACTGCTGTTTACGTTTGTATTAACAAATCGTGCTATATAATTTCCCTGCTTCTCTTTTAAAGTAGAGTTTCATATCAACAGTGATGAGAGATTGTCTGAAAAATATCGCTGTTATCGATAAGACGGCCATTATAGCCATAGAACAAGCAATATTTTAAAACAGTACTGTTGAAATTGTTGGAGTACAATAAAGTATATTCTATCAAATTCCATGCCTTGGGCAGTGAACCTGGCTGATGTGAGGTGAAGAGCTTATAAAGGCGTCAATAACTTTAAATTGAATGAAAAAAAAATGTAACCGCCTTCAAAACCAAGCACAAAAAAGGGTAAAATAACCTTCAAAACTTTTCTTTCGGAAGTCGGTGACTTTTTTTTTTAATTTCATTGTTTTTTTTGCCACCGACTTCCGAAAGAAAAGTTTTGAAGGTTATTTTACCCTTTTTTGTGCTTGGTTTTGAAGGCGGTTACATTTTTTTTTGAAAAAGTTTTTATTTTACTCTTTTTAGTTTAAATATTCAACCACAATTCTTGTCAAATACGAGTACATCATTTTCTTACATGAGCACTAGAATTTCGTAATCCGTAACACCGGTAATAACATCGTTAAAAATCTCTTACATTCATTCCCTATCTCGAAAACTACTGAACCGATTTTGATGAAACTTGCAGTATTCCCTAAGTTGAACGATACCTAGTACAACAAAAAAAGAACTACTTAAATCGGACTTGTAGTTCCGGAGATATGCGAACACAAACATAATTTACCAAATCAGCCGATGCCAATTCCTTACTAGAGGAGTTGTACCTTCCATCATCAGCTCAGCTACATGAGATGATGATTACCATACGCAGATACTTAAATTACTTCATAAAATTTGCGAAAAACGATGTGTGGGCCTATAAAATTTGAGGATTGCCCTCGATTTCTCCAGGATCCAAGCATCAGATCCTGACATGGTGACAATGGGACCACTCCTGAAGTATCTCCTTTCGAACAAAAGAAGAATTTTGAAAATCGGTCCACAATTGGCGGAGTAATCAGGTAACAAACACACAAAAAAAAAAAACATACCGTCGAATTGATAACCTCCTTCTTTTTGAAGTCGGTTAAAAATACACTAAAACTGTACGTAAACAAGACTTCCAAAAGGGATATGATCAAACCGTTGCCAAAGCTTATTGCACTCAAACAATCGCATTAGTAGTTTCCCTGCAAACCTAACTCTTTTACCATTTGTACTTTTTACATTAGATTAGATTATTATTCTCTTTAACTGTGATTTGTAATATTTAAGACCATTTAAAACTGTTACGACCTTGTTTTCTTTTAAAACCTAGTAAGTTTCTATCAGCTATAAGAACCGTCTTCGTTTAGTTTGGTGTGAAATGGCCGCATGAAGGATTGAAATATCGCGGGCATGCGGACGGCGAGTAATGTGTAGCTCGCCGTCCGACCATGCCCGGGTCAACGGTGCGTCGTGTTTCACGCGAAGCTTGAGTTGTCATCGATCTCCATACGGAGGACTTATTTCATAATTTAAACACCAAAGAACTAAAATTTTATAGCGTTGAAATGTTTATCCAGAACAGCGTCAGAAGGAAGGATGCACTTTTTTAAAATACCTATAAGAAAGTTAAAAATAAATCGGTAAACAGCCTGCTCTAAAACACAGCACGTGAGATAAAAGCCAATCATACACGTGATATATTATTCTCCGACCAAAAAGGTAAAAGTAAGATATAAACTTTCCACTTACTTATAAGAACAAGTAAGAAAATCGCCGTGACGACCTGACCATAGCACCTGCTATACATCTTGCGGGATCTGGAACAAAAACACACGTACATTCGTTATTGTATGTCGTGACTAAGCTCTGGGGATTATATATTATATAGGGAAAGAAAGAAAACCTTGGAGGTAATACGTAAGATGTATGTTTTATGTTTGTTTTGGAAAGATTATAAGAAAACTAGCTGTGGAACTTGACTTTGCTCGCGTTGATTTAAAATTTGATAATCAAGTCGGTTCGTATATGATGGCGACTCTATAGTCATATGAACGTTATAGATGCCTTTCTTGATGCTTTGCTTATAGGCGCAGCGTAGGCAGGCCTCCCACTAGGTGGACCGACGACATCGTGAGGGTCGCGGGCAACGGATGGATGCAAGTGGCGAATTGTCGTTCGGCGTGGCGGTCTAAGGGGGAGGCCTATGTTCAGCAGTGGACGTCTTCCGGCTGATGATGATGAGATGCTTTTCTTGGGAACAGTGATTTTTGTGATGTTATCGGAAATGTATGTAATTCGTCATTGTATACAATTCCTAGGAAATGTATGTAATTCCTAAAATCGCCCAGAAATGTGTGAAACCTAACCAAACCGAACCTCGACGCTACAGACGTCTACTTTCAAAGGCACCAACAACTTATGGGCACCCCGAGGTTCCGGCAAACCTAAAGGTGCCAGTTCGCGCCGGACACCGCGACAGGAGACAGCGACCGGAGATCGCGACAAGAGACCGCGCCAGGAGACCGCTACACTGCCGTCGTAAATGAAAACACAGTAACTTAAAAGTTCCTGTGTTTTCATTTACGACGGCAGTACAGGAGACCGAGACTATACTTAACATTAGGCAATCTATGAGCGGCAGTTCGCGAGAGAGACACAGACAGGAGATAGATAAGGTAGCAATCTCCGATCGCGGTCTCATGTCGCGGTCTCTTGTCTCGGTCTCCTGTCTCGATCTCCTGTCTCGGTCTCCGGTGCGATCCGCCACCTTTACACGTAGAAGTAGGATTCCCTAGCTCGGCCCATAAACTAATTACTAATAAGATTCTGAAATTATTTAGATTTTCCAAATATATCCCATAAATACGTCCAGGAGTAAAAATTCACAAAGAAGAAGTTCGAAATTCACACAGAGCAAGTCATGGGCGGAGCACTAGTACTTCATAAGTTTTAAAACCTTCCCGTCCCATAAGTAAAAACACACTCTTTTGATACGAAAAAAGTGTTTTACGACTTTTTCCAAAAATGGTAAGACAAGGTACGAGATTTAACTGAAAACTGCTACCAGCACAGTTCAAGAACCCCATAAAAATGCTGTCCAGTCCGCGTAGATTCCAAGGTGTTTCACATTCCGAATCAAAGGAGGAAAAACAGCTCGCTATCTAAAGAATGTTTGCTTTCGGTCATTATAAAAGCAATTTTGGGATTGCAAGACTGTCTGTCTACTGACGGTTTGAAAAATTGGTTGAATTTGAGCCCCTTCGTACGCTAAGCGACGAAAGTCTCCGAAACCTTTGGTATCTATTAACGCATGCCTGTGTACGAACCTCTATGGATTTGTATTTAGCTCGGATTTGATAACTGGAGAAGTATTCTCGAACACATTTGTTAATATTACCAACTGAACCTGCCAAGTGCCTAACCTTAGGTTTTTCTAGTCCGTTAGTGTCTCTGTTTTCTTTTTTTACAAGCTTTTTATACTGGTCATGATGTCATTACAAAATGAGAAGGTATGAGTATATTTATTACATAATAATCTGTGTGATGAACTCCCAAATGCTACGTCACTATTTTACTTTTTATCTTTCAAAAACCCTGCATGAATTATCACGTTTTAATGACTTTAAGTAAACGTTAATTTGAAAAATTAGTTATTGTTCGTACACAAGAGGTGCCTTTTCAACTTACAATAAACCACAATAACATACAATAAATGCATTTACTGCGTTTCTTGTATGGAAGGAAAACTTGAAGTGTGCTGTCCTACTTATTTCTTTTTTTTTATTGTTTGTCCTGTGCGCGTCAAAAAGACCAAGATTTTATATTATACAGCAAAAAACTAGCTTTGTTACGAAATCACAGTCATGCTAAAAGAGGTCTAAGACATTCACAGCCTTACTACAAAGACTTAAACATCTGTTGAACACTTTGTTTAAAAAAAGTGTGACTGCAAAACGGACCTTATTTCAACGTCATCTGACGTTTATTAAGACAAGTGTTCAACAGACGGTTAAAAGTTTTTGTGGTACGACGGTTATTGTTTAATTAATTGTTCATCAGATTAAGTTTTAATTTTTTATAATATACTAGCGACCCGCCCCGGCTCCGCACGGGTGCAATCTTTATAATATTATTAAAATTGCGACTATAATTTGAGATTTAAACTATCCTATCTCTCAAGTTGGATCGAACTGCACATGGTGTGCGAATTTTATTATAATCGGTTAAGTGGTTTAGGAGTCCATTGAGGACAAACATTGTGACACGAGATTTATATATATTAAGATGTATAAAGTTTAAACACGTTTTTTAATATCTATCTACTTGAAATCATCTAACTTAACATCGGATTTTTACAAATAAGTTTAAAAGAAATGAATGGCTCATTTATATAAAACGGTAATTTCCTATACATACAAGTTTCACAACATAAAAATAAAAACTAGTTATTGACGTAAAAAAGTCAAAAACCTAATCCTGTTTTTTATCCTAAAAGACGTTTTTTATTCCAATAAATCACAATAGAAATGGCTTTTAATTTACTTATATGAATTTATTATACAGTTTTGGGAGAAAAGCATGTATTTGATAAAAATAAGTTTTTTTTTTCACAGTGAACCTTATCAGCAAGGCGAAGCACTAACATCATTCAATAAATATTGTTTAATTATATACATACATTTTTTTATTTAATGTTCTGAATTAATGGCAAATACATTAATTAGATACATACAAACATCCAATTAAATCTTAACATCTCATAAATTAACAATAAAATCTTAAGTATTCATATCACCTTGCATAAGTGCCAAAAAAAATCTGTTACATTTTGACATAATTTGTTAAGCAAATGTTTATGGGAGCATACATTAAATAAAAATGGCCGTCGACCACAATTAGTTTGCATAATGCGTTATGTCATTTGTAACATACACTCTGAACTGGTTTAGTTTTTTGAACAAATCTGTGTTTTATGACTTCTAACTTTTGCATCCGTGAATTAACATTTGCATAGAATGCATATAAAATTTTGTCAGTTGGAAATTCATAAAAAAAAAAAAAAAAAAGGTTGCACTCCAGGAGTGCCGGTAGAAGTGAAAACTTTTTTGTTACTATGTTTTATTTTTAATTTGAATGACGTCTTACTCATTTTCGATCAGGGTCACGTGACCCTGACGGTCACGTGACCCTGACGGTCACGTGACCCTGACGCGAGTTTTAAATTTTTTACCCATTACAGAAAAAGTGTACAACGCCGCTAAAGAAGTTTTCACTTCAAAAAAAAAGGTTGCACTCCAGGAGTGCCGGTAGAAGTGAAAACTTTTTTGTTACTATGTTTTATTTTTAATTTGAATGACGTCTTACTCATTTTCGATCAGGGTCACGTGACCCTGACGGTCACGTGACCCTGACGGTCACGTGACCCTGACGCGAGTTTTAAATTTTTTACCCATTACAGAAAAAGTGTACAACGCCGCTAAAGAAGTTTTCACTTCAAAAAGGTTGCACTCCAGGAGTGCCGGTAGAAGTGAAAACTTTTTTGTTACTATGTTTTATTTTTAATTTGAATGACGTCTTACTCATTTTCGATCAGGGTCACGTGACCCTGACGGTCACGTGACCCTGACGGTCACGTGACCCTGACGCGAGTTTTAAATTTTTTACCCATTACAGAAAAAGTGTACAACGCCGCTAAAGAAGTTTTCACTTCAAAAAACACAGAAAAACAAGCAGGTACGGAGAAAATTGACTGTGAAGAATGGACAGACGGACACACGAGTAGTCTTATAAGGGATCCGTTATTTTCAGATGGACGTACTGAACCCAAATTATAATAATAAGGGTGTGAATGAGAAACAGTTTTTATTTAAGCGGATAGAAAAATTCGATTGCAAGCCAAACTGCAACCTGCAACAACGCAGCTACTTGCGTATACTTACCCAGAAAGTACTTATTCAAGTCCTGCTAGCACCCAGGGCTGCAGGACTCCCGGGGTCGCGGGACTTACGAATTACCGTGACCCAGGAACGTAAAGGGCTATTGAAGGACACTGTGGATTTTAGTCAGTACCAGTCTGACAGTCCCTCCCGCTCTGCCCTGAGTAGGAGGACTCATTTGATGATTTTACCAAGATAAAAAAGTCATGCTAGCATCCACAGACGCAAGCGCTAATGCGATATTAAATTTATCCCTTCAAAGAAAACAGGACGGTGTGATGTGGTAACAAAAATATTTATATCAAAGCAAAGTGCCATCTGGACGTATCCTTCTTTGAAGCCAAGCCACCGCACTAGACACCATGTCAGTTGCAATGCGGAAACTGACACGTAGGACACGTCCTGTAGACGTGGCTTCACAACTACTGCATTTGCAATACGCAGAGGAAACCCGCAAACATCTGGGACCGTCGCATCGGGGCCAGACCAAGTGACGGTTTGTCAGACAAAACCATGGTGAAAAAGTCAAAAGTAATCTACGCTAGAGAAAATCTTATGCTTATATTTTTTTAAAGTGCCAATGTAGAGGTGTTAGGTGATATTGAAATCGATTCGAATACCAATGGAAATTACAATTAAATAATACTAGCGGCCTGGCATGTGCTTCGCTACTTTAACAGCAAAAGCCCCATTAACCAAATGATCCGTCATTAATATTGAATTCATTTGTTAAAAAAAAAGTGATAAATGTAAAACGCTCGACCGATTTTGTGCAAACTTCACATAATAAACCATCAACTAAATAGTCCGAACAAAGCTTAAACATTTGGTTTGGTTATGTGAGCCCGTTCTTGCCCGAAAAGTCGCATTGATTTTTATATTTATATTGATAATGGACCTGGACACGATTCAAGTACTGCGGAAAATTCGTGGTACCTGCTACATAATTAAAATGACATAGGGTGCTTTAATACAGAAGCAGGTTGTCGGTGCAGGACATGGGTTTAGTTTACCCGTTCATATCGGCTCGCGACCTGTCTGCACATAGCCTGCCTTTTTGTAAAATCACCCATGGACACTAGCGCCTCTCCAAAAGGATCTCAGTCCTGGCGCGGACCATAATACCAAATCTGTCACGACCTGTCAGTTATTTTCGTATCACGTAGAGAGCCTTCCGGTTACCCTATTATAAGCCATGACAGTCCTATAAAACCTTCACCCAAATGACAGTCCAAAACGTCACGGCTGACAGCTAATAAATAATAAGCAATAACAAAGAAGAATCATTACATAGTCATCCGACATTAAACCTTAATAATACGAGTATGCAAAACAAAATGCTATATCTATTATTTTTGATGTCCGTTGACCTTTGTCGCGTATTCTGAATTGTTATACGACTTTCAGTGCAAATAAAACATCATTTTCTTTCTTTTTATTTAAAAACGATATAATAACAGCTGCATAAGGTTAAGCTATGCTTGGTTAGGCCGGTCTGTGAATGGGTGACCATTTACTACATATCAAATTTCCCCCAAGTTCCAAATAACGCAGTACTGGATTGCAGACAGCAGATGGGCAATAGGCGTTTTTCCATTAGCCGGCCCGGGACGCCGCCGCCGGCGCCGGTGCCGTGCCGGTGCCGGAGAAGCAAAAATGTATGAAGATGTATGGCTCGGCTAATGCTTCATAAAAAATACTGTAGTGCTAATATGTAACGCTCATGAGCTCACTTCACCGACAATCGAACTCATTTGAAGAACACTGTTTTAAGCTTTCACGGTTTGTCTCTAAATTTAAAATGTCACTTACGGGATATTTTCCGTAATTATATATTTGTTTGAGTTCCCGATATTTCGACGCTGTAACGACGCTGCGTGTCATTTGAAGAACTTGAAATTCTAACCCGGTGTCTCTAAGAGAACACGCAATGATTTACTTAAAAAAAAAACAATAGTTTGATTGTGTGCTTACTAGGATGAAATGAGTTCGTTAACAGCACAGTAAAGCAGTACTGTAGTACTCGACTGCATCTGATTATAGTAGAAGCCAACATCATCATCAGCCTGTAATGTTCCCACTGCTGGGACACAGGCCTCCTCTCTGTGAGAGGGAGTGGGCCATAATCCACCACGCGATGAGAGCAGTGGTGATCAAATAAATTACACAAAGTAATGCCGGCGGGGTTCGAACCCACGACCTACAACTCGTAAGTCGGGACCGATGCCACTGGGCCACCAATGCTCTCGCCAAAGTAGAAGCCAACGCAGATGGAAAAAGGCTAGGTAGTTTATAGTACGATTTAAAAAACTATTATGTAAAAACTCAGGAATAATGGCGTGGTAAATAATTGTAGACGGTATAAATGCAATCGGTTATATTTCCTTGCTTTAACAAATTATCAGAATCTCATGGTAGGCACAACTCGTATTTTTCATGGGTGACGGCTGTCTGACAGGCAACCATAAAGTTACATGCTCTGTGGCAGCAACTGTCACATCATTTCCTGTAAATAAGACTCCTTGGTCACATCCTCTCCCAAGATCAGGCCTGATCTCGTGGAGGGATGTGACGGCATGGCTAGCGGCTTAGCAGGCTTGCTAAAAGGCTTTTGGCTTGGCTGGCTGGCTATGGCGGTCCGGCCAAGGCTGCTGTTAACTGGCTATGGCGGTCCGGCCAAGGCTGCTGTTAACTGGCTATGGCGGTCCGGCCAAGGCTGCAGGGCTGCAGAGGCGATATCTTGCCTAGGCGTTACATTCTAGCTGGCTCCTGTTAACTGGCTATGGCTGACTGGCTGAGCTGCAGAGGCGGTATCTTGAAAAGCGTGCGTTACATTCGGCCATCCTGTAAGCATTGCTCCCGCAATGAAGAAAACAAAACATCATTAGTGGTACAATCAACACGCCACGTGACGACGGAAACTCGGTCGACGGCAGAGCACACTACACAAATTCAGATCAACAGTGCAACATAAATACGACTCACACGATGAAATGGGTCCCGAGTTAAGCGCAGCAGTTTACCAGCAAGGCACAGGCTCGCTTACGTCGTCGTCTGCAGAAGATCGTGACTATATCAGCGAAGTTGGAACTTCGCACTAATGCACGACACGAACCAGATGATGCCCACCAGATCATGCTTCGCATCATACTATGTTAGCGACGTGGTCCACTCCTAGGCTCGTATGCTACAGCAACCGACTGGGTTTTCCGATCTAAAACGATAAAAAGGACATTAAAATCTCTGCTAGTACAGATGTGTGGCAACGTCTGTATGTTTTTCATCTCGAATTTTATATTCCGGCTATTTTCGCTGTATCATCGCCTTGCTCCCTGCGGTAACAGTCTCTGGAATACCCCTGATTCCAAATAAACCAAACGTTATCAATCTCTTTCTTTTCTTCCTCTTCAACTCCTTTTCATTGCAACAATGAAGTATTTCAGTTCTCAATGAGTTCTCGGCGGATCACCAGCACGTAGCACTATCATCACTCTCAGCAATCAGTGTTCACTTGATGACGTTCAGGCAATTCATGGGTCCTGTGGTTTCATCAAAATCAACTGCTCGGCGGCTTTGTATCGGTGCCGCATTCCTCTAATATGGAAATCCTCATCATCAGTTCAGGCTTCGGAAAAAAAAATCGATCGTCAGTTCATCTCCAGCCTTCAATTGTTTTGTCAGATTTTTCAAGAAAACTGTTCGTATGCCACTTCTGAAATGTAAAAACTCAGGAATAATGGCGTGGTAAATAATTGTAGACGGTATAAATGCAATCGGTTATATTTCCTTGCTTTAACAAATTATCAGAATCTCATGGTAGGCACAACTCGTATTTTTCATGGGTGACGGCTGTCTGACAGGCAACCATAAAGTTACATGCTCTGTGGCAGCAACTGTCACATCATTTCCTGTAAATAAGACTCCTTGGTCACATCCTCTCCCAAGATCAGGCCTGATCTCGTGGAGGGATGTGACGGCATGGCTAGCGGCTTAGCAGGCTTGCTAAAAGGCTTTTGGCTTGGCTGGCTGGCTATGGCGGTCCGGCCAAGGCTGCTGTTAACTGGCTATGGCGGTCCGGCCAAGGCTGCTGTTAACTGGCTATGGCGGTCCGGCCAAGGCTGCAGGGCTGCAGAGGCGATATCTTGCCTAGGCGTTACATTCTAGCTGGCTCCTGTTAACTGGCTATGGCTGACTGGCTGAGCTGCAGAGGCGGTATCTTGAAAAGCGTGCGTTACAATTAATTAAAATATAGAAGGTATGCGTAGTGAGATAGCTGAGTAACTATATACTTCCTGTGTACATCGTAAATGGTGACTAAGGGGCCATAAATAAGGATGGACAGGAGTGAATAAATGTCTCTTGTAGTACTTGGATTATAGTCTCCTGTCATTTTAGTGAGAATCAGCACAGCATGTCTTTTTTAACCAACTTCAAAGAAAGGATAGGGTTCTCAATTCGACTGGTTTTTTTTTATGTGTCATGTTACTACATCTTACTGTTTTAATTTTTATGTCTCATAACTGGACGGTCGACTATGAGGTATAGAAGTTTAAAAAAAAAGAACCCTTACTAGTCACACGTGCACTAGAATCCGTTGTACCTACCGGCAATAACATCGTCTAAGTACACAATAAGCGAAAAATGCTCAGTAAATAAAAACTACCGAACAAAGCTAAATAAATTAATAAACGAATTTCATAAGAAACACAAAACAAAAAATAAGTAGGTACGAAAAACAAGTCTTTTAGATAATAATAAAAAAATACCTTTCAAATCAAAATCATAATATGTATTTTTATTTTACATGGGCCTCACCCGCACTTAAAAAACGTCGAGAAGAAAAAACGTTTTTCAAAAAAAAATTAACCGCCTTCAAAAACAACCACAAAAAAGGGTAAAATAACCTACAAAATAACTTTTCTTTCGGAAGTCGGTGGCTTTGTTTTTTTATTTCGTTGTCTTTTTGCCACCGACTTCCGAAAGAAAAGTTATTTTGTAGTTTATTTTACCCTTCAATTTGGTATTGTTACCTATTAGGTCATGTATCAAAAGTCATTTTGTCCGCTAAATATACTTCAGTCTTTACCTAAATATCTGACATCATCGACGACGGTAAAGAAATATCATAAATGCATACAAAATTATCTAACTAATTATGCATGAAAATATGGATCTGAGAAAAGTCTAAAATAACAGATAGTTATATCTCCTTATTACATTCCTGTGAGATATTTTACGAGTTACACGCAGACTAAATCGCTGGTAACAGCTAGTTTAAGATATATACTCGTATAATTATAATGTTTATCAGTATTGCATTGAGACATGCATATTTAAATTAAAATAAATTACTAATGCATGTCTCAATGACTTAAATGAACAACATTCATTAATATATTTTATTTATTTGAGACTTTTTAGATGTTTCTAGGACACTCATTAATTTTAATTTGTATCGTCAAACGATGTTTTTAAGTAAGTACTACGATTTTTTATTATTTTCCAGATTAAGTAAACTCAACAATTAAAATAAAAAGCTTATAGAAGTTCAATAAGTAATAAAAATATTTTATTTGAATAAAAGCTTTGAATAATTTAGATAACAATTGCAAAAAAAAAAATATGTTTCTTTTTTAGCCAAACCATAGATAAATATGTAGCCTGGACGTTTTTAAAATCGATACACTGCGGCAATTTTTACATCAAATGGATCATTATTATCTGCCTAACCTTCTCCCAACTATGCTTCCACTTACACCAGATGCAGCTGAATAACAGCAGTGACTGCCTCATCGTCAGCCGGAAGACGTCCACTGCTGAACATTTAGGCTTCCCGCCAGTGACTGCCTATCTAACCAAATTTTTTATTTTATTTTATAAAATGGCCGAAAGGATCCCAAATGATTAATTTTGCGGTTTGCGCACTTTAGTATCTAGTTTTAAATCCATTAAGAATCACAAACTTTGCTAACAAAAAAAATCTACCTACATAGCAACGTCATTGTAATAGAATCGTCACCGGTCTGCCAGAATACGCGCACACCATCGATATTACATCAAACGTTATGTATGTCAATGACGTTCACAACGTTTACTGTTTTGAGAATACTAACGCATAATATTGAGCAGAAGGTACGTATGTTAACATTTTTCTATTTGTTGTAACAGCAAATGCGAGATTAAAGATTACCAATAAAAAAAAGTCAAAAACAGAATACAACAAATGAAAAATACAAAAGTGAAATCAAATCAAACAAAACAAAACAAAATCAGGAATGTTTGCAGTGACAAAATAACAAAAAGACCAAATCGTACTAAGTAATCAGCTAAATAAAAATAGAGTAGGTAATTAATTTTATTATTTATAGCAAAAGAAGTAATTAAAGTAAAAGCCAAGATTAATAACTGGAAATGCACAAAATCAAATACTATAATGAGTGTCAAACGTCTTTATTTATTTTTAGATAATATTAGAGCAATCGGATAAAAAGTAACGTCATGATAGAAATTAAGACATGACATTAGAAATGACTATTGTATATTAAAAATTGCCATTATTCTTTAAGAAATTCTACTAAGTTAAACTACAAAACAAGTTGAAATCATTAAAAACTTGAGGTCTTCAAGTCAAGAATGAACAGGTTACTTCTAGGCAAGCGTGCTTCATCGTCGACTACATCTTCGCTTACCATCAGGCGAGATAGTGGTCAAAGGCGAACCTACTAATTTTTGGAAATTTAAAAAACGTGGGTTTTTAGATTTTTTTTAATCTATTCATTAATTTATTATTTTTTCATATCCCATCCAGCAAACCCTTTCGTTTCATACCCATATCTTGGGGGTGCATTTCAAATAACCAATCCGCCATCTTGGATGTCCGCCATATTGGATTTAAGACACGTGACCGTTTTTTTTCGTATTCCTGACAGCAAACCCTTTCATTTGATACCCAAATGAAAGGGTTTGCTGAGGGTGCATTTCAAATAGCCTGTCCGCCATTTTGGACGTCCGCCATATTGGATTTGTTATGACGTTTCTTAGCTAGTCATGTATTGTCATCAGAACTCAGAGCGTGTGCAAAATTTCAGCCTGCTAGCTTATCGGGAAGTGCCTCAAAATTGAGTTGCCAAAATCCAACCGGAACGAAAAACAAATTAACAAACAAACAAGAAAAGTGAGTGTATAAAAACGTGGGACTAAAAAAATAAAACATAGCCTACATCCACATAAACAAGTGATTTAACGGATGATTATTTCGAGTGGACCTTCGATTTGCATATTACTATGAATGCACACTGCACAGTAACCAACGAAGCTAAACAAACATAACCAGCATAAGTTGATCGTACATTGTACTGAAAGATCATACATATTGAGGTCATGTTTACTGGATATGCACAGCTTCTGTAGTACGATAAAGTACACTATAGTCTGTTATACAATAGAAAGTGATTCAATTTGACATTGAACTGATGCGAGGCAGACGTAACTTCAATAAAAGCCTACTCGCTTTAACGATGGACGTGACGAGATTTCAAATTATGAGCGTTTTATTTTTAGACCAAAGATTTATTGTCTAGATACTATAGCTCTCATGCACGAGGTTATGTATTCAAACCCGGGCGTGGGCAAGTACTAATGGGTGTTTTGCAATCATTTTTAATGTCACTAATATTTGTGAAGTTAAACATCATAACAAAATAACCTTATCAATCTTACATGATAAAGTAAAGGAAATTAAAGAAACTGCGGGACAATCACTAAGGGGAAGTTAAGTAACTATGTAATAACTTAGAGAAAACTAATGGAAAAAAAAAACCTTCACACAGAACATTAAGAATTGTTACGATAAGATGAAGATGGAAAAGAAAAACAAATTATTATAATACATCAGTTGGTTATTATCATGTATCTTCCGTTGCACCGGTAAACTGAGAAGGATCATAAAATAAGACATATATATTTGTGGATATTTAAAATCATGTCATTCGTTTATAAGATTTTCTTGGATTAATGACTGGTTAACATAAATATCAACTTAATAATATTGATAAAATGTATGAATTCACTGGCAGTCAACGCACCGATAAAACCGTTAGGTCTAGAAGCGTACAACATGGCACTAGAATTTCTCATACCTATATCAAAAGTCAGCAATGGAAAGGATTTAATATCTAGTGTGTGTTCCCTAATAAAGACGAAAATAACACGTGACCCTGTATGGGTTTTTTTACGTTATAAAATCATCAAATGAGTCCTCCCACCTAGGGCAGGAGGGAAGGGACAGTCAGACTTGTACTGATAATCCACGGCGTCTTTCAATAGCCCTTTAAATTCCTGGGCCACGGTTACCCGATAGTCCCGCGTCCCCGGCAGACTGTGGGGTAGTTCATAATTTTTGAGGACGAAATGCCAAAATTAGAAACATGCCAAAAATAACTACAACTCTAAGGACCATTGGCACGTTCAAATTCCTTCTTCTTTCCTTCTTCCTTCTTCTTTACAGCCCAAATAACAAACAAATGCTACGAAAAATTCATAACTGAAAACTTGCAAACATTTCTATTCTAACTTCTAAATCGTCTTCTCAACACTATCACTAAAAGCAATAGCAGACATCTTTGAGAGATTCGGTCACGTATAACAAGCACTTTAGTACTCAATATCTTTACGTGGTCTATAAAAGAGCATTCATGTATTGTTGGAAATATTCTTTCAGATACTTCTAGTTGGTTTATGGTCACATAATCTTGCAAAGTCGTTAATTATATCTGTTTAGTATGCTCGTTAACCTATTAACAATACTCGTTAGTTTATAATGGTGTGCACTAGAAAATATTTACGTATTAGGAACATAATTATTCGGTTGTTTAGAAGACAAATCGCTCGTGGTTAAGTAATGGTCATTGGTGACAAAGACTTTAAATAGAAAAAGCCAGGTGACTCTATCATTGAAGAGATTCGGATTGTATCCGATCGAGAACACAGACGCAGGTAATAAGTTCCTTTTGCCATGCGCATTGAGTCTCATTGAATCGAAATTTAAGTAACACTGGCCAAGATTGATAATATGCGAATGAGACTTCTGACCATGAAATTCGTGCCGAAAGTCTGCGATAGAAAAGCAAGTTTGAGTAAAACAAACATTTGAGAAAAGTGCCGTCCACAAATCATGCTAATACGAGTGATCACATAGTGGATGTCCCAGCAGTGGGAGCAGGATAGATTAGTAGAGTGTTAATCAGGATAGATGATAACCAGACAGTCCTGCAAAATTAGTTCAGGCTAATTAAATTATGCACACACAGTGATTTCCTTTAAAACACCCGTGTGCCGTTGAGATAACGGCTTATCAATATTTGTTGTATTTACTTTCGACACACTTTTTTTTTTTTTTTTTTTTTTTTTTTTTTTTTTTTTTTTTTAGCGTGGTAAAATCATCAAATGAGTCCTCCAACCCCGGGCAGGGCGGGAGGGACTGTCAGACTTCTACTGACTAAAATCCACGGTGTCCTTCATAGCCTGTTAAGTTCCGGGGTTACGGTTAGGGAATACTTTCGACACACTTAACAATAATGAACATAACACGGAGCTTAAATATGTAAATGATTCGATTTATTAGTGCTTGTACACGTAAAATTAGACACGTCTGTGAAATTAGTGCCCATTTTTCTTTTGTTTCAATTATTTCTCTAGATGAAGTTTTTATTGGTGCTGTACATATCTTATCACTGAGGTTTTCTTAAAAAACATTTACTTTACTATAGTTTTATGAGGATGTTTCGATTTTGGTGGAATTGTGGCTAAGTTATAACACCCAATTTCACTCGTCAATCTATGGCAGGCAATACGAGTAATAAATAAGTAGTCTGAAATTCTACAAACAGTTTTTAAACAGAAATTAAACAGTTACCGGGTCCCAAAGATCAGTTGGCCAAATGCTCAGTAGATATTTCTATGAATACAATGACGTGAATCCTAATCGAACTTCTTACTTTTGCGTCATTCAATGCCAGACATAGCATTAATAACCTTAAGTTTTCAGATCCCATCTTTGCATAAATAACGCCGGATACAGACATTACAACAACCCATTATCTTAGAACTATTAATTAGCTCAAGGGAACTAGCAAACTCCGAGAATGAAACCTTCAAAATAATCAAAAGGTGTATTAAAGTAATTCCTTGCATGACACCAGAATTTATTTCGACAGTTTCTTGGCTATCTTTCCTATTACATTATCTTTTCGTAAGTGATGGTTGAGGAAAAACATCGTACGAGGCTACAAGGGCCTTGTCATAGACATTGGTAAAAGGGAAGAGCGATGGTGCGTGTCGAACATTGTCTTGGAATTGTGAATGAACGTGTCGAAGGCCTTCGTTAAATCTATAATTGGATAAAGGTCGACTTTTGATTTGTCACGCTGAAAACGTGAAAATACCGATGCTTACCTTTATTAGTATAGACTTATTGTGATTCTATAGTCACAGAACGGTATGTTAACATTAATAGGCTTTCAAATAGGTCAGTAATGGATCCGTTTGTTTATCTGAAGGTTTATGATGACAATTTTTTTTTTTTTTTTTTTTTTTTTTTATTTGGGACACAGGCCTCCTCTCTGTGAGAGGAAGTCAGTCATAATCTTCCACGCGGGACTAGTGCGGGTTGGTAGATGCAACATGTCTTCGAATTTTTGGTTCTAGGACATGCCGGTTCCTCAAGATGTTTTCCTTTACCGTTTTGAGAGCAGTGGTGATGAAATAAATTACTCAAAGATATGCGCCTAGCTAAGTTCGAACCCACCACCTATAATTCGTAAGTCAGTGCTTATACCACTGATCCAACACTGCTAAATACTTAGACAGAGTAAAATCCTTTCATCAAACGTTCTACTAAAGAAATAAGATCAACCTCACGCAATATTTTGCCACATATTTAAGAAGGTCACTGCGATAAGATTGTCTATGAAGAGGCCCATATTAACCAGTTAAGAGCCCATA
Source organism: Agrotis clavis (assembly GCA_954870645.1). Lineage (NCBI taxonomy): Eukaryota > Metazoa > Arthropoda > Insecta > Lepidoptera > Noctuidae > Agrotis > Agrotis clavis. The sequence continues at coordinate 8,388,189 of OX940941.1, forward strand.
CTACCTCAAATGGCTTAGCAGAATCTTGTGATACGTCGAAAATACTACAGCATTAATTTTGAAATAAATATTATGGTAAAGTTGAGGATTAATGTTAGGTCTTATGTTTGGCGAAAACATGATTCCATAAAATTTTCTCGATAGAAAAAAATCCCAAAGTTACCTCTAAATTGAACAATAAACCGCTGGCAATCATAAAATACTTAAAATTAGATCATGAAACTTTTTATACTAACTGAACTAACTATTAAGCAGGTCTTATGTTTTTTATTTTTTTGAATTTTCTTTTTTTTTTCGCCGTAAAATAAATAGATTTGCGTGTAGACAGCTAAAAGAAAGAGCAAGCAATAGTGCGTGATACGTGCAAGTGCGAGCGAGTAAGATTATATTGAAGTACTATGGAGCCTTAAATGCTTATGCCTCATCTTGCTGATCATCGTAGCTATCAACACCGACCTTGATTTGGCCTAGCATACTAAAATTCAACGAATAAGACACACTTATACTGGTTTTTGAAACCCTAACGTGCAGACTATACATATTACTTCATTATGACAAAGAGACTTACAATGTCAAAAGACCATTTTATTTATATCGGAGGACCAATAAATTCTAGCATCAAGATAATGATCAAGATTGATAAATCGAAGAACAAAATCAATACTTTTTTACTAAACTAATACTAATTGTTAATAGCATTGAAGGTCTTTTTAGTGCTTGCTAGCACTAAAAAGACCTTCAATGACCTTCTTGTCTATCACAGACATTTTGCAAACACAAGAAGCAAATGCTTTACTTTACCTATTTGTTTAACACTTAAGACCATTTTATTTTTATCGGAGGACCAATAAATTCTAGCATCAAGATAATGATCAAGATTGATAAATCGAAGAACAAAATCAATAGTATTTTACTAAACGAATACTTGTTAATAGCACTGAAGGTCTTTTTAGTGCTAGCAATCACAGACATTTTGCAAACACAAGAAGCAAATGCATTACTTTACCTATTTGTTTAACACTTAAGTTTCAATTCCTAAGGCTAGTGTCTCACCGCAAACGAGGAAGCGACTAGCTATCAGCTGCAAAAGCATCCAACACATGTAGGTCCGGTGACAATAAAAGGGCTACATCTATTATTTTATCGCTGGGTGTTCACACTAACTGGCAAGACTCTCTTCAAGTACGTCGCAATGTCAAGTTGTAAAAAAAGAAACTCGCTTAGCGGAAAGAATACTATTGGCTTAGAACTAATTTATGCATAGCAGCATATTGCTGATGCTGCAGGTGATGCTATTAATGGCTATCACATTCGCGCACTCAATCTTAGGCCATCGAAACAATTGTCCGAACTTTATACTGGGTACTTTTTTTTTATTAAAATATCTTTTTGTCCGGAAACTAACTAGCTCTACTCGCTAATCGCTGGCAGTGTAATGGCTGATACACACCTTACCATAAATCGTTACGATTAGTCGGTACAGATAAACTGCAACGATAAATCGACAAATGTGTATGAGAAAAACTGTACAGTTTGTCCGATTTTATAAGACTGTACAGTTGAACGGAACAGTTTGAAATTTTGGATAGATAAATCGGAATCGGATGAAACTGTATCGATAAATCGTAACGTGTGTGGCCACTTGTTCAGTTTTTGCCTTATAAACAAACAACTGCCAACGCATCGTCAGTCGAAGCCATGGCTCAACTAATGAATAATCGTACAGTTTTCTAGTACCTGTCTGAAGGTGTGTGGGCACTACCGAAACTGTGCAGTTTTATCTGTACCGTTCAATCGGTAACGATTTATCGTAAGGTGTGTAGCAGCCATAACAGACGCCGAAGATGATAGAACGATTCAATCGAACCGACAAGAGGTCAAGGTTGAGCAGTATATTGGTACCATTTGGTGCTATGTATTTTATTACCGTGAGATACCTACCGGATGAGACTGAGGACCTAAGGACCTCTTCCTTATACTTCCCGATGGAAGAAGGGAGTTCGATGTTGAATCCTTGTTAGGGCCACCATTTTGAGTTTGAAAACTTCTGATAAACAAATGCGTCAACTGTGGCGTTGACGCAGTGACTGAGCGACCAACTGCTGTGTCTCGTCTAGAGGGTTTGATTCTCACACGGAAAAAAATGTTTTTTTGATCTACAAGTACGAGTAGTTGTTTCGGGTATGGGTGTCTGTGTATATGACGGGGCCCCCCTCTATGACGGGGCCCCCCTCTCAGAGGGCCAAAGCCTGCCGGGGTCGCGGGATTATTCCCTTACCGTAACCCCGGAACAAAACAGGCTATGAAGGACACCGTGGATTTTAGTCAGTAGAAGGCTGACAGTCCCTCCCGCCCTGCCCGGGGTTGGAGGACTCATTAATTGATGATTTTACCACGCTAAAAAAAAAAAAAAAAATGGGTGTCTGTGTATGTGAGTGTCTAGGATTGTGAACGCTACGACGATACAGGAGTAATTTCTAGTAGGGCAATTTTGCCAAAAAAAGTTTACTTTTTACCTTTTTTCTTTCAGCAGAAATACATTTGACTATTCCTATAAAAATCTTCTAAATATAAACTGGACAAAAATTACTAAGTCTAGCTAAAATATAGATAAGTATAGATAAAATACGAATAAGTTGGGTCAGATCTGCTAAAATCACGGTAAATATTATGAATTAAAGATTCATAATACGAGTATCTACCGTGATTTTAGCAGATTTTAGCTTAAAGTTCGGCCGTTCAGAGAATGCGTTCCTGACACCTGTCAGTTAGTACATGTATTTGTCATAAAATTATAACATTCATTGATTATTGATATAATAATGTTGTTTTTAATGCTCATCAATTGTTAAAACGGTAAACAACCAGCAAAAATATTTTTATTGTAACTGCAACGCCATTACAAAGTTACATCGTCAGTTCAATCGCGACCTGTCAGGAACGCATTCTCTGAACGGCCGAACTTTAATAAGGAAAATTCTACAAGAAATACAAAGAAACTTCAAACCCTACTATTTTGAACTGTCTAGACAAAAGACAATCACCAAAAGAAGCCAAACAAAACAATGGCCTTGGTCCTGTAACTAAAATAAGGAATCACGAAACAATTATATAGAAGAAATTGATGTCCAATCAAATTGTATTTGTTTTATTTATGGAGGCCTACATCGAAGAAGTTTTTTTAACCAAAAAAAAAGTAGGTTCTCAGTTCGACCTGTATGTATGTATGTATGTAATATGTATGTATGTATGTATGTATGTTTGTCCGCGATTATCTCGCGTTTGGCTGAACGGATTTTGATGCAGTTTTCAGGATAGTGTTCATTACATTCTGGAGAAGGTTTTAGTATATAACACTAATAGATATCCCGTGACGTTGCCCGCGTGGATCCGTTTTGCTTACTTGGATCGTAGATTTTCAGGGATGATTGCATGTTTGTCCGCAATTATCTCGCGTTTGGCTGAACCGATTTTGATGCAGTTTTCAGGAAAGTATTCATTACATTCTGGAGAAGGTTTTAGTATATTATGACAATAATGGATATCTCGTGAAGTTGCGTACATAGATCCGTTTTGCTTAATAGGATTGTAGATTTTCAAAGACGCCGATTTTATGAAGATTTTTGTTGTTGATTATCTCAACTAAAAAGGGGAAAATAATAAACTTTTTGAAAAAAAGGGAACCGACTTCAAAACCAAACACAAAAAAAACTATTAAATAACTTTTCTTTCGGAAGTCGGTGGCCATAATTATGTCAATGAAATAAAAAAAAACAAAGCCACCGACTTCCGAAAGAAAAGTTATTTAATAGTTTTTTTGTGTTTGGTTTTTTGTGTTTGGTTTTGAAGTCGGTTCCCTTTTTTTCAAAAAGTTTTTTTGTTGTTGTAAAATTTCACAGATTCGGGTGTGTTGACCTGCTGGCGTCTGTACCATTTCAAAAAGAATGATGTAACAAAAAAACTTTTTTAAAAAAAGGGAACCGACTTCAAAACCAAACACAAAAAAACTATAAAATAACTTTTCTTTCGGAAGTCGGTGGCTTTATTTATTTTTATTTCATTGAGATTATATGGCCACCGACTTCCGAAAGAAAAGTTATTTTATAGTTTTTTTGTGTTTGGTTTTGAAGTCGGTTCCCTTTTTTTAAAAAAGTTTTTTATTTTTCCCTTTTTAGTTGAGATAATCAACAAAAATCTTCATAAAATCGGCGTCTTTGAAAATCTAAAACCCTATTAAGCAAAACGGATCTATTTGAGCAACTTCACGAAATATCCATTATTGGTATATACTAAAACCTTCCCCAGAATGTAACAAATACTTTTCTCAAAACTGTATCAAAATCGGTTCAGCCAAACGCGAGATAATTGCGGACAAACATGCAATCGTCCCTTAAAATCTACGATCCAAGTAAGCAAATCGGATCCACGCGGGCAACTTCACGAGATATCCATTATTGTTATATGCTAAAACCTTCCCCAGAATGTAACAAATACTTTTCTCAAAACTGTATCAAAATCGGTTCAGCCAAACGCGAGATAATTGCGGACAAACATGCAACCGTCCCTTAAAATCTACGATCCAAGTAAGCAAATCGGATCCACGCGGGCAACGTCACGGGAAATCTATTAGTGTTATATACTAAAACCTTCTCCAGAATGTAATGAACACTTTCCTGAAAACTGCATCAAAATCCGTTCAGCCAAACGCGAGATAATTGCAGACAAACATGCAATCGTCCCTTAAAATCTACGATCCAAGTAAGCAAATCGGATCCACGCGGGCAACGTCACGGGATATCTATTAGTGTTATATACTAAAACCTTCTCCAGAATGTAATGAACACTTTCCCGGAAACTGCATCAAAATCCGTTCAGCCAAACGCGAGATAATCGCGGACAAACATACATACATACATACATACATACATACAAACATACATACATACATACATACATACATACATACAGGTCGAACTGAGAACCTTCCTTTTTTTTTTGAAGTCGGTTAAAAAAGGTTCTGTAATAATTTTGGCGATCTAAAAAGAGTGTCCATGGAGTTTCTTGCCCGTTCTTCTCCATAGCTGCGGACATACATAAATGCTTTGATTTTGATGTTTTTTTTTTATTTTATTGTCTGATTTTATCAAGTACCTAAGTCCTGAGTAAGTATAGCGGAGCAGACTGTCAAACTGTCACTGACTAAAATTGTACCCTGTTTCTTTAGTATCCCTTTGGGTTCCAGAGCCATGGTTTCCTTGTCCCACAACAGGAGATCGATCAGTTTTTTTTTTGTTTCGTCTCGTAATTAGTTACCGACTAAGTGTCACTCATCGAGCAATGGAAAGAAAAAGCTCAGAGTTTCTTTTCCGGAAAAATGCGGAACAAGGACATACGGCCAAGAACTAGAGTTATCGAGATAGCTCGTTTTGAAAGGTGAAATGGCAATAGGCAGGCCACATAACTAGAAGAACTGATAACCGATGGGGAAGAAAAGTTCTCGAGTGGCGACCACGGACCGGAAGATGCAGCGTAGGCAGGCCTCCCACTAGGTGGACCGACGACATCGTGAGGGTCGCGGGCAACGGATGGATGCAAGTGACGAATTTTCATTCGGCGTGGCGGTCTAAGGGGGAGGCCTATGTTCAGCGTCTTACGGTTGATTATGATGACATAGTTACGATGAGACAATTAACTAGTGATCCAAATTAAAGAGACAAACATGACGCGGACGAAACCACATGTACTTATAATCGGTGCCTATAATTATATGACCCATCATATACAGGCAGAATAATTTTAGAGTGGGTCAAATAATGCTGGTCACCGACTGTTCAAGCTAGTATCTTGACATTTGCTCTTCTTCTACAAAGTATGGAAAGTCAAGTCAAACTACATATTTTACTATTGTTTTTACATAAAACTAAACATAATTACTCTTTTTATAGCCAGAAGCAGTTAAGATAAAATTAAATACTCAAACAGCAGTTTAAACATTGTAAACTAAAAACAAAACTTGGAATTACTATGCATTAATAGTAGAAGATGCATTTTTAGAATAAAATCGAGGCAGGGTTACGGGAATCTGCGGCCCTTATTGAAGAAACAGGGCGATTTATTTGTGTCTGATAGTCTATAAATAGGGTAAAACTGAGTAATACGCCCTAGTTGACAAAACGCCCCATCATTCTAAAATGGCCGAGGCCGATAGTCATTTTGTACGCCAACAGCGGCCACCGTCGCGTATAGTTCCGAGCAGTATGTTTAGGCCCTTCGTACACTTTGCGAAGCAAATCTCCGATACTTTACGAGTTTGGTATTGCCATCGACGCGTGCCCACGTACGAACGGACGTCTAAGGATTTGTATTGCGATAGTCGCCAGGATACCAAAGTCGTAAGGTATCGGAAAGATGCGTCGCGTTGTGTACGAAGGAGCTAAGTGCTAGAATGTCGGGGTGTTCTGTCAACTAGGGCGTATTACCCCAGTGATAGTGATGATGAGAAAAGTCATTTGAAGATTACCCTGCCCCCCAAAAATAAAACCAATCTATGTTTCATAACCCACGATTTTCAAGTCATAACATTGTGGCCGTCCCAACAAAAAAGTAAAAAACGTTAATTCAATGATTAATAAATCATTTCATTGAAATTAATTAACCAAGTAAAACTCCATTAATTAATAATACCGTTGATTTCTAAAAAGCTAGTGAAGCAACATTAACTATGTAACAAGATGCATCTATCACTCAGTATGCAGCTCCTTCACCCAAGACCGAACCTAACTGTGCCCAGTGGGCCGGACACACATGTGTATACTAGTGATGTGCCTACTAGTTGCCTTTAATCTGTACTAATAAAGCTGAAGAGGTTTGGTTGAACGCGATTATCTCAGGAATTATAAGCTCGAATTGAAAACAGTTATTTGTTATGCAAGACAATAAAGTTGTTTTTAGGGGCGAGTATACTTGAATTGAAAACTGAACAAGCGAAGGATTCTAAAAATTGAATCGCGATCGAAGCGAGCGGTTCAAATATAGAATCCTGAGCGAAGCAAACTTTTCAAAGGTACGAGATGCAGAATTACTTTGCTGCCGAGCGCAACACACAACTTTTCACCACACTAAATCAGTCCAGTGGGAGCCGTGTAGAAAAGGAAAGGAGTTTTGCGCTCAGATTTCGAATGAGAAATAGAACATTTCTGAGCATGTGAGTTAGATATTGTTTTTGCGTTAGATAGCCCATCTATCGAGGGAGGCTATATAGCTGGAGAGCTACTGAACCCTGCGACTAACGGTCTTCCTGTAAGGTTAGAAATTTGTACACGTAATATTTATAGCATGCTAAGAGCAATAGCGACGACCTGGCAGGCGTCAGCCGTGCACATCATTAGACAATTTAATTTTGAAAGTGTAAAAAAAAAATTAAAAAAAAACTTGTTCCTGTAAGCTTAAAAATTTAACAGGATGTAGTTGATTTATTGTAAATCTTGGAAAAAAAATGACAGGCGATTACAAGGTGCACAAGTATGTGACAGGCGAATTGAAAAGTGCAAAGTTGATGAGGAAAAATAAACTTTCTCCTGTAAGATCAAAATGATCTCACGTTTGGCTGAACTGATTTTGATGCCGTTTTCAGAAAAGTGTGCGTTACATTCCGTGAAAGGTTTTAATATACAGGGTGAATTTTTTCAACTGAGCGTGGATGGCTATCTCCGAAACAATGAGGAATATCGAAAAACGTTGAAAGGAATCTCGATGCCGATTTTGACGAAAATAAAACTACATCGTTGGATTCTAGAAAAATCAATAATCCTGGCCAGGAATCGAACCCGCTGATTTTGGGAAAAAAATCACAGCCTGTATTATTACACCATTCGATAGTGTTGCTAATAAGGATCAAATTCTGGGAAGTGATCATATAAGACAAACTTAAGGAAATAGCAGATTTTCATGAAATTGCTATATTTCTATGTTACTATGTTCTACTGAGCCATAATTTATTTATAATTGTTTTCAATAATTCAGTGGATTTGATGTCTCAACAATCCCAGTGTATTCAGCAATGCAAAATTATTGAGTTGAACAAAAATAAGAGTTCAAGTTTCAAAGAAGATACGGTTAACTTATGTTCCGAATACAGTTATCGTCTTGATCATTCATCAGTTTCTTTTTTCAATTATACGTTTTCCTAAAGTTTGCCGTATATGATTACTTCCCAGAATTTGATCCTTATTAGCAACACTATCGAATGGTGTAATAATACAGGCTGTGATTTTTTTCCCAAAATCAGCGGGTTCGATTCCTGGCCAGGATTATTGATTTTTCTAGAATCCAACGATGCAGTTTTATTCTCGTCAAAATCGGCCTCGAGATTCCTTTCAACGTTTTTCGATATTCCTCATTGTTTCGGAGATAGCCATCCACGCTCAGTTGAAAAATTCACCCTGTATATTAAAACCTTTCTCGGAATGTAACGCACACTTTTCTGAAAACGGCATCAAAATCAGTTCAGCCAAACGCGAGATAATTTTGATCTTACAGGAGAAAGTTTATTTTTCCTCATCAACTTTGCACTTTTCAATTCGCCTGTCACATACTTGTGCACCTTGTAATCGCCTGTCATTTTTTTTCCAAGATTTACAATAAATCAACTACATCCTGTTAAATTTTTAAGCTTACAGGACAAGTTTTTTTTTTCAATTTTTTTTACACTTTGAAAATTAAATTTTCTAATGATGTGCACGGCTGACGCCTGCCAGGTCGTCGCAATAGCGACGTAATATTTATAGCATGCTAAGAGCAATAGCTCTTAGCATGCTATAAATATTACGTGTACAAATTTCTAACCTTACAGGAAGACCGTTAGTCGCAGGGTTCAGTAGCTCTTGGACTAATAGGCTAAAATTACGCTATGAACAATAGAAGCCGAGCAGCGAGTGAAAATGTGGGGAACAACTAGTAACTATTGTGAAACCAAAATTTTTGACAAATCTTACAATTAATTTTAAGAAAATGTATAAAGTATTATATCGATAGACCCACAGCCGACTAGTCGGCCAATCCTACTATTCTCGGTCGAGTATCGTAAGTCAAAGTCAGCCCATCTCTAATAATATAGGGTAAAATCGTTAGAGTTGGCCGTACGGGAGAGATTGCCAATCGAAATATTTCGGCAACAACTCGCTGGATATCGCTGTAAATGCCAGGTCCGCTTCACATCGTGCACAAGTATAAGTGTAAGTTAAAAGTATTGAGAAAAAAAGATAAAAAGAGAGTAAAATCCAACATAATGTTTTCAAACTACCGTAATATTTCTTTATGTGTGCATATTTTACAAAATTACGATGTAATTTTATAATAGTAAGGATTTCTTTTACATTTTCTAATAACTTCATGAGCGCAGCTACATTATAACCTCAAATTTCTTGCCGTATTACATACACTTACTTTCTTAATGGGTGTGGCCTTCTTTCCCATAAGATAAGGAGAGATGGCCATGCAAAGTTGGGGAAACATGCCAATGACCAATAATATCAATATCACGATTTTTTGATCTAGACAAGCCGATTTAGGGACATTGTTGCACGATTTTTCGAAATTTGATAAAAAAACTTCTACATAACGTTTTTCACCGAAGATTGGATTCAATGTATCTTGTCCAATCTTTGGGTTCATGAAAATTGTACAATGTGTGACGATAAGTGCATGCTGAGTACGTATCGCCATAGGTACAATCATAAAAAAACATGTGGTTCAAAAAAATAAAGCAAATTAGTAACAAGGTATGTAGACATAGTACTGGTCATCACTACCTCACTCATATGGCCATCTTACACGGGCACCCTGGGAGAGATGACCAAACGAGTTTTATTTTTAAACGTGTTTTTGAACATGATCTCTTTAATTAAAACGATAAGTATGCCAATAATGTATAAAATTAATGTTAAAATTATGAAAATATGCCAAAACTAACAAGGTGATGTATTTATTCTTATTTCAGCACACCTTTTAAAAAACTATGGCCAACTCTAACGATTTTACCCTACGTAGAAAAAAATATATAGAAAAAAATACGCAGCTTTGCACTGCACAGTCTGCTGACGACTAACGGTTTTAATTAATCAAGTTGAAGGCTAAGTTTTTTTTTGTGGTATTGTTGCCTAGACGTGATGACTGTACTAACACACAGTATATTGGGAACACCCGTTGATGAGTTTATGAATAATATAATGATTAATGAGAAGAAACCAGTTGTCAAACTGGTTGAGTAAATGTTTTTTTTTTTGCAATAATACGTGCAACTAACTATTGGTAATTGATTGGGTTTGTAATTTTGTAAATGTCTGCGGCAATATGGTTCAATGATTTGAGGAATGTGGTTGGTAGAGGATGGATGCGTATTGCCCAGGACCGGGAGGACTGGCGCTCCTTAAGCCTCATTTAGACTGCGCAAGAACTCGCATGCGAGTTTCACTACATTGCGGTATTTGTTTGATCAACTGGATTCGTTGATCAAACAAATCGTTTGGGCCTGCGTCTGTGTCGCCGGGAACTGTGTGATTGCACGTTTACACCTAATTAACATTTTTACACTTAATTTATCAAAAAGCGGAGTTTTAAGAAAAGTCGCACCTACTGCAACGAGTTTCTTGTTTCTGTTCGCCTGTCTGGCGCCATGGCGCAAGCAGCGCTCCCTATTGGTCGGTTGCCCCGCCATTGGTGGCGTCATTCTGGGCGCGTTTTATTAAAAATACTTTTAAGTAACTATTATAGCGCACACGTTTTACATATTACAATAAATTTTAATATAATTTTATCTAATGCACTTCACTTTTCCCTACACACATTTCCAATTGTTTATGTTATTTAACTATTTTATTTATTTATTTTTTGTTTTGCCTACCCTCGTCCGTGTGTCACTGCGTGGTGCCAACTGAAAACCAGCGCTGGGTGTCTTTTTCGCCCAGCATATGCTGAGTTGGTAACCCTTTTGGTGTGGACATGCTCAGCAAAATTCTTATTGTATTTATTGAATTTTATTTTTTATTATGTCTGTGTGTGTGTCCATTATCAAATAAATGTTTTCTATTCTATTCTATTCTATTCTTGTACCTATAAAGTCCGCAATAGACCGCAACTCGCGTGTGTGTTCTTCCATCGTCTAAATGAGGAAGCTTACGTCCAGAACGGCAGTTAGCTCTTTCAAACAAAAGGCGACGCAAGTCTCCGAAACCGTACGACTTTGGCATTGATCAATGGGGATGGCAACTGGGGAACTAATGGCGCTAATATAGCTTGTTCCAAGCATCGTCATTGGTTCAAATGTTATAGGTACTTCAAAATAGTACTACCTCATTGGTCGGATTAAGACTTAGCTATGGTGGCGCCATCTACAATTAGCTTTGACCGGCATTCCCCATTGACGCGTGCCTGTGTACGAACCTCTATGGATTTGTATTGCGATAGTCGCCTGGATATCAAAGTCGTAAGGTATCAGAGACTTGCGTCGCGTTGTGTAAGAAGGGGTTTACTTCTAAGCGAGCGTGCTTCACCGTCGACCACATCTTTGCCCACCTTCAGGCGAGATAGCGGCAATACGCGAGCCAATCACTAACTAATAAATTAAAAAGTCTCTTTAATTATTTTGAACTTTAAGACTAAGGCCCTTCGTACACAAGGCGACTCAAGTTTCCGATACCTTACGACTTCGGTATCCAAGCGGCTATCGCAATACAAACCCATAGAGGTTCGAACACAAGCACGCGTCAATGAATACCAAAATCGTAAGGTATCGGAGACTTGTGTCGCCTAGTGTACGAAGGGGCTAATAGTCTTTGGTTCACAAACCAAGTTAATAATACTTCACAAAATAACATTTTAAAATTGACATTTTGATCAAAATGGCAAGGGTATAACACCTTGGTCATTATAAAATGTGAAGTGCTTAAAGCATTAGAAAAATAATAAGAATATAGTACCTTGAATCAAAATATGCGTAATTGTGCTACAAAAAGTCATAAAACATTTCATCATCATCCTCATCATCAACATCAGCCGGAAGACGTCCACTGCTGAACATAGACCTCTCCTTAGACCGCCACGCTGAACGACAATTCGCCACTTGCATCCATCGGTTGCCCGCGACTCTCACGATGTCGTCGGTCCACCTAGTGGGTCTGCCTACGCTGCATCTTCCGGTCCGTGGTTGCCACTTTCCTTCCCCATCCGTTATCAGTTCTACGAGCGATGTGGCCTGCCTATTGCCACTTCAACTTACAAATCTTACGAGCTATGTCGGTGACTCTGGTTCTTCGCCGAATATCCATGTTCCGGATTTTATCCCGCAAGAAACCCCGATAGCTCTTTCCATTGCTCGTTGAGTGACTCTTAGTCTCTCTAAAAGGCTTCTATAAAACATTTAAACTGTTTAAATATAAACATCATTAAACGTGGATTAGGGAACATGTTGCCAGGTAAAAAATATCTCACCAAATCCTCGGAACATTATAAATTTACTAAAGCGTTTTGTACACATTACAGAGCTTTACCCAGGTAAGTATTCATAATTGGAAAAACTGCTCCTTATAATCTCACGGTTTAAAAAAATTGGCCCTCATAAAAAAGGCGGAAAAATCATTAAAAATAAATAAAATTATAAGGTGTGAGATCAAAGTTTACTTTTCACGTCTTAATTACATTATTACTCCAATTATATCGCAATTTTTTTGTTTTTTTTTTCTTTTATCTCAAGATCGCGAGTAAGATAAACCACTAATCATGTTGGCAGAAAAACGAAAAAAATAAACAAAAACTCTGAATTTTCGCGTGATTATACAATGGGTCTATGTGATAGACAATGACAACTTAATTATAGTTATTTTATTAAAGTAAAGCAATTATTGTTGCTTCGAGTTTTACTGTATCATTTACTAGTATTGTACTTAGTACAATCTTATCGAATTGACACGGTTGGCAGAGTGGCTGACAGATTGTCTCTTAGCCCCTTCGTACACTAGGCGACGCAAGTCTCCGATACCTTACGATTTTGGTATTCATTGACGCGTGCCTGTGTTCGAACCTCTATGGGTTTGTATTGCGATAGCCGCTTGGATATCGAAGTCGTAAGGTATCGGAAACTTGAGTCGCCTTGTGTACGAAGGGCCTTAAGAAGGTGGAAGGTGCCGGTTCGCGCGGGAGACCGCGACAGGAGACAGCGACCGAAGACCGCGACTGGAGACCGCGACAGTACTTAACATTAGGCAACGTATGAGCGGCATGCGGCAGTTATCTTCGTACAAGTTCGCAGACTTAATTTAATTATAAGATTTCTAACGTACATAGAAACTCAGAAACCTGCTTAAAACTCGTTTAGCAGCTTCCCAAATAAAAACATAGTTAACATTTTGAAACAAAGGACCAAAAAATTTCGACCATCAAGACCACATTTTGCCGCATTCATAAAAAAAGTCTTCTAACTACTAAAAATGCACACTGCGTACACTTAGACCGGTCCAAAAATTCGTTTTATCTTCAATTAAGATGGTCTTTCCTTCGCCAAGGGGAATGCAAAATACAAGGAAAAAAATTACGTTTTTTACAAATGTCGAGTATTTTCCGCTTTTTAGAGAGCACAGTTAAATAAAATGGTCCGCGTGTTTATTTTGTTAGGAATGAAGTAATGATTGCTTGTCTTATGTAGCTTGGAAAACAATTATACCATTTAAAAAGGTACCGACTTCAAAAGCAAACACAAAATACCGTGAAAAATCTTTTCTTTCGGAAGTCGGTGGCTTTGTTTTACAATCCAAGTTAGCAAAAACGGATCAATGCGGGCGATGTCACGGAATATCCATTATTGTACTTAAACCTACTCGGAAATGTAACGAACACTTTTCAGAAAACCGCATCAAAATCTGTTCAGCCAAACGCGAGATAATCGCGAACAAACATGCATACACACAAACATATAGGTCGAACTGAGAACCTACTTTTTTTAAGTCGGATAAAAATGTATAGCTAGCTGTTGCCAGCGACTTCACCTACGTGTAATTCCAAAATTATCTTATGGTAACGTGTTACCGGGATAAACGGTAAACCATTTTTTTAAAAGAAATTATTAAACTTTTCATCACCGTGAATAAAGACTTGACCCGCTGCCCAGTTCTTTTTAGTCTTAGCGTGATTTATATAGCTTTTAACCTTCCTCAATAAATGGACCATCCAACACAAAAATACTTTATCAATTCAAACCAATAGTTCCTGAGCGAAAAACATTTATAAAATAACCCACCTTGACTTTGAAACCCAAAGAAGCTCTAAAGCAATTAAAAAAAAACTACCAATCATAGCTCTAAACCACTCACTGTAAAGCGATTCTATAAGTTTTTTACTCCAACCGTATAATTGACGTTTAGTGAGAAAAATACTCGATTATCTCACCGATAATACTCATAATAGATTGGTATAAAGTATCGGTATAACACGCAATTCTGTGGTGGTTGATAAGCACTTGATTTTATTTTAAAGCCTGGCTTACTTAGTAACCATCATCATCTGCCTAGCCTTTTCCCAACTATATTGGGGTCGGCTTACATGAAGCGACTGCCTATCGGACCTCCACAACCCAGTAACTGGGCAATACGATACTACATGGTAAGACTGGTTGTCAGACGTATGAGCTTCTGACTAACAGTAACGACTGTCAAAGATCTACAAATGACAGCCGGGACCAACGGCTTTACGTGCTTTCCGAGGCACGGAGGAAACTTGCTATGATCTATCATACCATCTATGTTGATGGGTAACCATCTATGGTTACCCATCCACAGACCGACCTCGGCAAGTGCGGTTCAACCCGGAAGATCGGCCTGTGCGGCTGTTATTATTTAGCAACGAGTTCCGCTGACTTAGCAACCAATGTCTGCCAAATCCAAATAGTTCCTAAGTAAAACCATCTATAAAGGCAACCGTAACCCAAAAATGTAAAGGCCAATTGAAGTTACGGGATGGATTTTTAGTCAATAAGAGTCTGACAGTCCCTCCCGCCACACTCAGGACGGAAGGACCCATTTGATGGTTTTACTTCGACAATTTGGTATAGTTTAGAAAACGAAATCTTAGTAGCGGCGATACATGGAGCGACTGCCTCCACATCGTCATCATCACATCTCCTCTCAACAACCCAGTTACTGGGTAATACCCTTTGATAAGAGTAGTTGTCAGACCAAGCTACTGACTGTCAGCACACCGATTCACAAATGACAGCCGAAATCAATGACTTTACCCACGGCGCCATGGCCCATGCGACGCGTTTTGACCGATTCCAACTACAAGTGAAAATCAACCTTGCTAATAAGAAATAAAGATGCAATTCGATTGACTTGACGTCGTCGTGGCGATCGTGTTTTGTTTTTCATTTACCCGTAGATAACAACGTGTTATAAAGTGGAACGGGATGGATTGATCAACTGATATAACAAAGGATTTAAAATAAATAGCCTGCAACACCAGAGGTATCGCTTGCGCGTTGCTGATTAGTGGAAGTACGTTCTCGTACTACGGGATAATTCTCGGTGACATTAATATAATATCTTGGGAGAAGCCGCAGCCCAAACCTATTACCGTAAATACGAATAAATCTTTCCACTAGATAAAGCCCGCATTTCGATGATAAATTCATGCATAATTCAGAACTATGGTTAACGATTTTACTCTTCAGTTGAGTCTTTGTTACTTTAGAATTCTAGTGTTACCATGCGATGGAATATATGTACTATTGTTAGAAGAGAACATTAATGAGCGGATCGTGGCTTAAAAGTAACGGCTATAATGTCTAATTTTCAAGGATAAGCAATGTTGTAGAGGTCTTTCTAGACGTCGGCAAGAAGGCTGCAAAACTGAAACAGTGGATTGAGCAGGCGACGTCTACTCAGAACACGCGTTTGTAGATCCTAGGATAGGTGATATAGACGGAAACTACTAGTCTATTTTCTAGCTGTCATTTGTGTATCGGCTAACAAACAATGCACGACACAGCCCCAAAGTCAGTCTGAAAGTTTTTGCTCTATGTCAAATACTGGCACCTGATTAAGCTGGAAGCTTACTTCAACGTATACGGAAAATACGCACATTTGAAATGGAGTTGCGGATACCAGCCCGTTATACAATACAAAACTTCAACATACTTATGAAAACTGTAACGTAGCTGCTATATTACACCAATACTTTTTAACTCTTTAAGAAAAAACACTGCAAGGTCAAAATAGCACAGAGCCTTAGATCCGCATCAATTTTCCGACCACCGCAATGAAGCCTACAATTCGATGATGAATGATATCATCATTAACATACCGATTCAATTCTCACGTAACGAACATTACTCGTTTAATGCTGCATACTAATCAACTCAAGCGGATCCTGGGAAAACACGACATATTGACACCAGGATACTATGCATCGGTGTCGCGACAATCGAATGTAGGTTGCTATGGCATTCTAATTTGTAAACAGATCTAGGAGCTGTGTGTGATCCTATAATTTTATATTCGCCTGGTACCTTAAATCTTATAATCAAGCGATGACTTTGACCTCCAAATGACCAAAAAAGACAATTATTTTCTCGAATTAGCATATAATTATTTAATGCAAACTCAATCTTAAATAGGAATTTAAATTACACTAGAGCTGTTGCCAGCGGTTTCACCCGCTGCAACTCGAAAATTATCCCACGGGAACATAAAATCGGGATAAAAACTATCCTATGTGTTAATCCAGGTTATAAACTATCTGTATACCAAATTTTAGCCAAATCCGTTCAGTGGTTTTTGCGTGAAAGAGTAACAAACATCCATACATCCATACATCCATACTTACAAACTTTCGCCTTTATAATATTAGTAGGATTCATTATTTTACTTATTTAACTAAAACTAGAAATGTATAAGTGTGTTCTTGAATTGTTTCATTTTGAAAGCGAATCTAGAAATTCTAATATATGTGTGATCCTACAATTTTATGATTGCCTGGTAATTATTTAGATCTTAGTAAGTACCATAATTTAAATAAATGATACATTTGAATTGTTTATGACCAAAAAGTATTTTATTTACTCTATGTATCTTAGGACCGCTTAAGAAATGAGAACGTAGTGTAATAGCAATTAATTTTTATACAATACATCATGTCTTTTAATTTATTCAAATAGGTAATGATTAGTAACTGTATTATTATTTAAATTTTAAATTATAAAATTAATAGTAATGTCTCATTACCATACCTTTGCGTGATATCAATAATGCAATTATGATAGATCTGGTGATAAAACGGTATTGAATCCGAGTTTTTATGTTTCGGAACTAAATTATTAGTATAGGTTTATTATAGTGGTGATATTCTTACAAAATGAACTGCTTTAGATAAACCAATTACGATAATAGCATAATAAATATTTTGACGTAGTGTAATAATGTAGTTAGATGAATGTCTGCAAAGATATTGACGACATTGTCGGAAAAACTTGAATGAGACTGATGCATACAAAATTAAATAACAATGAGAGGTGATACCTATTTATTGTTAAAAAACAAAAATATTTCTTGACAGAATGTTTTATAAACCTTATTTTTGCCAAACTTTTTTTAAACTTGGGATAAGTAATTTAGTGATTTTAATCTTATAAAGCAGATTAGACTGCCTTGGTTAGCAACATCTGCTCAGCATTTTCTCAACTGTGACAAAATTTGCATCAAATCTAACCGAATTCAGCTGTAGATTAAAGCATTTTACACGGAGTTTTCTATTTGACTTTCAAACTTCACAAAAAAGATGTGTAACCTAAAGTAGTGGTATTTTTTTATCAAATGAGTCCTTCCATCCAGGGTGGGGCGGGAGTTACTGTCAGACTTGTACTGACTAAAATCCACGATGATCCTTCAATAACCCTTTACGTTCCAGGGTCACTGTTGCCTGATCATGAGTCAGTCCCGCAACAGAATATATATTTCAAATACCAGAGAAAAAAGGCCTTCCTTTACAACCAGTGAGGACTCGTACATCGCATAAAATTCGCAAATCTCAATCAAGTCTAATAAAGAGCAGACAATCTTTATAAAGAGCGATGAATCAAAAGGAAGTTCCATTTTGCGTAGGTTCTATAATAACCTATTTATTTTCTTGAGCTAACTAAACACTATACTGCTTATGATTTCGTTGCAAACTAACCTGGTTCATACCCGGTCAAGGCAATATGTGTTGAGCAATAAAGTTTACTGTTTAGAATAAGTATACGGCTCGAAGGACCACTTTAGTTTGGTATGCGGCAAATTAGGGAACTAATTTCAAATGTACGAAATTTGACTTTAGATTGACAGTTGATTTTCACAACAGCGTTTGTATGGAATGTCAAAGTATACTGGGCAGTTAATAAGATGTATTATGTAGATTAAAAAGTGAGAGTAATTACGTTTTTGTGTGATATGCATTGTGTTGTTTTGTTTTATTTGTTTGTACATATACCGTTTTATTTTTTAAGACAGCGTATCAGATGTTTTTGTTTATTTTATATTTATTATAAATTAAAAATATAATATAAATTCAATTAATAGGGTGTAAAAAATGTTTTGTCTAGAATATCATTTAGTAAATAATAGTATTCACGTAATTAGGGTCGATTCCGAAATTTATTATAAATATTAATTTATATAATAATATTCCACAATAATATTCCACAACTATCACACAACGCTATCTAGTCCCAAGCTAAGCAGAGCTTGTGTTATGGGTACTAGACAACTGATAAACATACTTATATATTTCTAAATACATACATATTATAGATAAATTACACCCAGACACAGAACAAATGATCATGCTCATCACACAAACATTTGTCCTGGGTGGGAATCGAACCCACGACCCCCGGCATAGCAGTCAGGGTCACTAACCACTAGACCAACAGGCCAGTCAAAGTCATATTACTCAGTTGAGGGGCGATTAATATCAGCATTATTTATGTTACTAAAAACTATTGCCCAACTAATGCAACAACAAAAAATAACCGGTAATAGACCGTTTAACAAGTAGATAAATAGAGCTTTATCAAAAAACCTAAGCTGTCCCCAAAATACACAATATAGACCTTATCCATAAATTTAAACTTTTTCTGCAAAAATAAATATAACAATAAAAAACCAAACATTGAAACAAAAAAAAACTTACGAAAATCTCGAAAAAAACTGAAAGAAATATCACGCACACACTGTCACAAACATAATCCAAATTAAAAAAGTAATGTCACTTGAATTAAAAAAAAAAAAAAACAAGAATGTTTATTTATTTTTATTTCGAAACTGCCACTCTTTACACTTTGAATTTCAAACCGCGTTCGCGAACGCTACATATGGTTGGTAGTCGGTAAATGACCATTGAGCTGTTCTATATCACCTGTTGACGATAGGGTTGGCACTCGCGACTATTCCTTTCATAGTTCTTTTCTTTTTTCTGTTAGCATTAAGTTGGCTAACCTGATATTTGACTGATAACTTAGAACAAAAATACAGACGTTAGTATCGCCAACTTAATCTTATGTTATTAGTCTAATCGAACTTTGTGAAAAGCAAAACTTTTTTGTAGATTTTTGTTACTTAATCAGGCACAAATGGCTGAGAGGATCTGGATAAAATTAATTTAATAATGAATTCATTTAAAATTGACACAGACATACATAATATTCTGGAATAACACTTAAGCTATAATCTCGATCATTCTTGACCATCACGCATGCGATATTCAATTATATTAACAAAATCGAGTTAGCAAATACTCGTAAACTATGTAAAAATAGTAACAATAGTTTGTCATTGATATTTTACCTTAAAAAAAAAGGTTGCACTCCAGGAGTGCCGGTAGAAGTGAAAACTTTTTTGTTACTATGTTTTATTTTAAAACTGGAGTAGTACAGATATGAAATTAACTAATTTGAATGACGTCTTACTCATTTTCGATCAGGGTCACGTGACCCTGACGCGAGTTTTAAATTTTTTACCCATTACAGAAAAAGTGTACAACGCCGCTAAAGAAGTTTTCACTTCAAAAAAGGTTGCACTCCAGGAGTGCCGGTAGAAGTGAAAACTTTTTTGTTACTATGTTTTATTTTAAAACTGGAGTAGTACAGATATGAAAAAATTAACTAATTTGAATGACGTCTTACTCATTTTCGATCAGGGTCACGTGACCCTGACGCGAGTTTTAAATTTTTTACCCATTACAGAAAAAGTGTACAACGCCGCTAAAGAAGTTTTCACTTCAAAAACATTAAGCAAAAGCATTAATTAATTTAACTAGAATAAAGATTTAATTTTGTCAGTGAAATGAAGAGTTATATATGGGACTGCCCTATAAACGTGTTTACGCATAGCCTTTTCATAGTGGATCATTAATGTATCATCTAGTTGAGAGATGTATGGGTGACGTATTTAGATGACGTATTGTAAAGGTTAAGGTTTGTATTGTGTCGTAAATGCGGGCGCTTGATAGTTGTATGAATGAATATTATGCGAATTGTTTAGGAGTTAAAAAAAAGTGAAATGCAGATTAAGTAAGTCCTTACATTTTTGAAGTGAAAACTTCTTTAGCGGCGTTGTACACTTTTTCTGTAATGGGTAAAAAATTTAAAACTCGCGTCAGGGTCACGTGACCGTCAGGGTCACGTGACCGTCAGGGTCACGTGACCCTGATCGAAAATGAGTAAGACGTCATTCAAATTAAAAATAAAACATAGTAACAAAAAAGTTTTCACTTCTACCGGCACTCCTGGAGTGCAACCTTTTTTTTACAATTATTACGATGAGGTATGTTGAAAACATCACGACGGTTATTTTTTTTATGCTAAATCAGTGGGTCGCGGGACCAACGAACTACCGTGATCCCGAAACGTAGGGGCTATTGAAGGACACCGTGGATTTTAGTCAGTACGAATCTGACAGTCCCTCCCGCTCTGCCCTGGGTAGGAGAACTCATTTGATGATTTTACCACGCTAAAAAAAATGCTAAATCAGTGAAACTTAAATGGGGGCTCGTGACGTCAGAGTCGAGTAAAGAAAGTTTGCTAGTTTATGGTGTATTTGCAATTTAAGCGTCGTATCTTCGTCGTGGTTCACGTCATAAAACAAAAAAGACACACTTTGTTGATTTTTGTGCCTTGCTAAAGTATAGTTAAAGTATTAATTCCATCCACCATTTAATTTTAAGACCCTAACATCCCGTGCTCCTTACACAGTTCCTAAGGAAAACCTATTAAGGCCACGTACTTATGTGATAGGTCATCATCAACATAATTATACAATAGGTAGTTACATCTATTTTTGTTCACGTAACAGGTGATGGTCGTGTCATTCCGGCAAACAAGGGATCTTGATCTTGCATGTTTAATTCATTTAAATGTTATCTAGCTTTCTATATCGACACACGCACAGTCATTGACAGTGGCTGCCATTTTTTTAATGATGGGGTATTGGTCTTTTGGTCCACAATTATATGTGCTAGTTCAAATCAAAAAACGTTTTTTTGGTTTGAACGGCGTATACTTCTACTTTGGCAACGTATTTTAACTGAAATTGTACTTATGTAAAATGAATAGCGCCTCTAGTGTACGAACGAGTAACTAATTATATCCATAAAACTAAAGTCAAAATCTCCGTCTACTTTGCGTCACAAAAATGTGAAAACACTGAGTGAAATGTGCTTTTCTTTTTCTTTTTGTGTGCACATGTTTCTGTGACAAAATAAACCTAATTTTCTTTCTTTTTTTTTCTTTTCATATTGATCAACAAGACAATCTTTTTTGAAAATGACTTAATACACCAAGAATAAAAAGTAAAATCAACTTTGACAACCCTAACCAGTGCATCTCCGCTTAAACCGCGCGTAAACTCAAGACCTTGCTGCGTGAGAGGCGATTTTTTGGCGCCAAGCATAGCTTGAATCTATAACATGCCTACTTATCTTTACCTTTTACGATATAAACTGGTCTTAGGTACATAGTAGCAAGTGCATGAGCCTGTTAGGTTTGAACCGCATACATGATAATTTTTGGATAGGTATTCGTAAAGACGTTAGTGAAACTAGACTCTCACGGAAAGTGTTGGGATTTAACACTGTTTAGGGCGCGTTTTGATCAATATTTAAGCAAACTATTACAATCCCCATTAAACCAAATGGTAGGTAATAATTTTAACAAATTATAGTTAGTTTAACTAGAAACTACTGATTAAACAACTTTTTTTTTTTTTTTTAGCGTGGTAAAATCATCAAATGAGTCCTCCAACCCCGGGCAGGGCGGGAGGGACTGTCAGACTTCTACTGACTAAAATCCACGGTGTCCTTCATAGCCTGTTAGGTTCCGGGGTTACGGTAAGGGAATAATCCCGCGACCCCGGCAGGCTTTGGCCCTCTGAGAGGGGGGCCCCGTCATTATGCTGACGCTCTTTGAGGCGCGCGTGGGACACAACGCGCCGTCGACCCGGGCATGGTCCTTGGTCGGGCAGCGAGTTGCCCTTTACTCGCTGCCCGCATGCCCGCGCCTACGGTGGCCGGAGATCATCTAGCGACGTCCGTCGCCGTGGGCGCCTACCACTGCGGCTGGGGCGGAGGGAGGACGCTGTCCTCTCTCGCTCGCGGCCTGCCTCCTCCTTTACGAGCATTACTGCCTCGCAGAAGGAGCTGACCGCTTCCCACTCCGTCTCGCCCCGCAGCATGGCCGCAACCAATGCCGGGCGCGAGAGGTCTCCGCCTATCGCAGCCGTGAGGACACGTCGGTGCTCCGCCCAAGCTGGTCAACTGATTAAACAACTTGAGATTTTTTTATCGTGGTAAAATCATCAAATGAGTCCTCCCACCCAGGGCAAGGCAAGAGAGACTGTCAGAGTAGACATGTACTGACTAAAATCCACGGTGTCTTTCAATAGTCCTTTACGTTCTAGGGTCACGGTAAATTGGATAAGTCAACGCAGCGACCGACCCCGAAACAACTTACCTTTAGTAAATACGAAATATACCTAGTTTGTTCGGGTGCCCTCTATCTGGCAGAAACTTGTTGCTCCGAAACCTATTTGGCAGAACTCACTTGGCAGAAACTTTTTTAAACGAACATTGTTATGGTATAATAGTACATTATGCAACGAGTGAATAAAGAGCGGATTTAAAGCGAGGGCCTTATATATGAATCAAGAGCAAGCGAAGGATTTTAATGACTGAATCACGACCGCAGGGAGTGATTCATGATGATTGAATCACGAGCGAAGCGAGTGATTCAAGTATTTAAATCCTGAGCGACGCGAGTGATTCAGGCCCTCGATTTAAATCCGTTTTATTCACGAGTTGCATACGATACTTTATACCATGACCACAAGAAAAATAATAATTAAGCGATAATAGCTAATATAATAAGAAAAAAACCGGCCAAGTGCATGTCGGGCCACGCACAGTGTAGGGTTCCGTAGTTGCCCAACAAAATACTTATGCGAACTAACTAAACTGATTCGCTGAATTTAATTTTAAAAAGAAGAATTTTCAAAATCGGTCCAGGAGTCTGAGAAATCGGGGACAATATATAAAAAAAAAGATTACGACGAATTTAGAACCTCCTCCTTTTTTTGAAGTTATTTAAAAATAGTTGACGATAAAAACCTACCTATCCCCAAAAAACATACCTATAAAAGCTGTAAAAATAAAGTTGACAAACTTACATTTGCAGTTGAAAAGCATGTTCTCCGATACATTTTGTTTAAGAAAATATGATATCCAAGTACATTTTATAAGTTGGTGGACTATTACTCGTAAAGTTGTAAAGCCTACTCAGTCATGATAATTTTCTTTTAAATTTCGTTATATATACTACTATTGTGAATTTTTTCACACCCCCAAACATAACCGTTTAGCTGGTAGAGGGGGGGGACACTCGAGTCGAGCAAAATTTAGCACTTTAAAGCTTAATATTTCACAAACAAATTTTTTTATCAAAAAATTGTTAATGGAAACTCACATTATTTTTTAAAGACCTATTTATTGATACCCCACACTAAGGGGTACGCGAGAAAGAAAAAAAACATCCCCACTTTACGTGTACAGGAGGTACCCTAAAAAAAAATATTTTTCGAGATTTTATTTTACCACTTTTTCGGCACAACAAATCCGTATATTTACACCAAATTACAGCTCTCTAGTACTGTGCGTCTCTGAGCTAAACTGCGGACAGACGGACGGACGGACGGACGGACGGACGGACGGACGGACATAGCGAAACTATAAGGGTTCCTTGTTGACTACGGAACCCTAAAAAAAGACAAAGGTGCGTTTACAAACATCTATATTCACATACACAAACACCCAGATCCGAAACAAATAACTGTAGATCATACGAAAATTTGCTGCGTGCGGGAATCGAACCCACTGCACGCGACGAAGTAGTCCAATCGCTCGGTCACTAAGCCAACAAATTGACATTAAACTCGGAACAATGATTAAAATTAAAAGTAACATTATCCTAACAACACGGGGGCTGACGGGGGTGGACCGCATCAATGTGTTCTAAATTCAAACACCAAAACAGTGAGAAAAAGAGCTTTTTACTCACTGTTTTCAGTGAGAAAAAGTAACTTTTTAAAGTGGGAATGGTATAAAAAATATTTAATATAATTGTTTTTTGGCCTAATGTTTTTATGTCCGAATTTAAATTGCGATACTTTTAAGATGGCAGAATTGTATTGGGCATAATTACCTTTGTCAGAGTTACAATTTTGCATATTTTCATTTAGCATAACGTTTATTTAGAGCGCCGATTATTTGGAATAATTTGACTTAGTATACTTCGAAGATCACAGAATTTCAGAACAGAAATAATTTAATAGTCATAATAAAAAATAAAAAAATGTTTTATAAAATCAATATGGTGTGCTACAAAAGTTAGTGACAGAAATGAATCGCTGCAAAACCGACTTCACGTAGTCTTGTCTGCCCTACCCCTAGAGTGTAATTTATAATCGCGTAGGCGCGGAGGGGCGAGGCGGCCCGCGAGCTGAGAAGCTGGTGGTTTTAACGCACACCGCCGCGGCTGAGGCTGGCCGGCTTGCCGGCCAGTAAGCTGAAGCTGCGGTGGTGGGCGTAAAATCATCTGCGACGATTAGCTCGCGTGGGACCGCCGGAGACCCGCAGCGCCGGAGCCGTGACAGAAGCCATGCCTGCTGCATGTTGCATGCTTGCTGCATGCCTGCTGCATGTGGCAACCTTGCATGCTGCATGCTTGCATGCTGCATGCTTGTATGCTGAATGCTTGCTGCATGCTTACTGCATCATCTTACTGTCTGGGAAATAAAAACCACACAATTATGCCAAAAGATGATTCTGGCTGTGAATTTTCTGCGATATGATGGTTATACTTTTGATTATTATGGATATAAAATATAATTATGCCAAAAGATGATTCTGGTTGTGAACTTTCTACAATATGATGGTTATACTTATTGATTATTATGGAAATGAAATTTATGCCTAAAGATGATTCTGACTTACAAAATTATGGGTTTCGGTGTTATGGTAAATGAGTGTATGCCAAACGATTTTCTGCGAAAAGAGGTTTATGCTATCCGTTGCTATGCAAAATAAAATTATGACGTAAAAATTTCTGCTGTAAAGGGTGGACCCAGTTTGTTCATGTGGGTGAACCCGAAATAAATGAATCTTAATTTATTTTTATTAAAAAATCTGTAGTTAAAACATACGTATGCAAATACACTGAATTACTTCAATTGAGATTATTGTAGTACTTCTATTTTCCTAGTCCATATTACCTTTTGACCGGTTAACGTCTAGCTTTACATTCTGGTTAACTGACCGAAACACAATCGGCTCAAACGTTCCTGTAAATCTATTGAAATAATTAATTGAGTTGGGTATAATCCAATATCATTTATTTATGCAATAAAAGGAATAAAAATTGTTACTGCGAAGACTTACAAAAGACAATTCCAAATCGATCTAAAATGTTCAAGAAAGAACCAATAAATAAAACTTTCTTTTCAATAGCATTTAATCTAATCTACATAACTACGTAACAATTGATATATTATTTTGTCGGATGATGCTAAACACTCCAAAAACGAAGAATCTCCAATTGGCTATTAATTTACGTAATTCGCTCATTCTTATGCTAACTTTGAACTGTTAAAGCATTTTAATTTCGTTGAAACTTGGGAACCTCCTATTACGGTCAAACTGATATGGATTGGCACGTGTTTATTTTAATGACTAGCTGTTCTTCGCTATTTCACCCCCACTGCTTGGCGTATATTGGCCGCAACGACGATATAATACTACTTAGACTCCGCATGCACGATCTAAAGAACAAAAACTATTCTGTCAACTCGCTGAGGTACTACGTAAGCGAGGGAGACGGGGTACTGCGTTGTGATTGGCTAACTCAAGGTCTGTTCTGTCTCAAGTCTCAACGTATGTTTACGGCTCACAGGATTGGTCGAAATGAGACGGATATCAGACTTTTTTGCCTAATGTGTTGACAGACATCGTCGTTGCTCCCACTGCTTGGCGTATATTGGCCGTAACGTAATGTTATACAGCTTATAGCATTCCTGGATAAATGGACTATGCAACACGAATATATTTTTCAATTAGAACCAGTAGATTAGCGCGTTCAATGAAAAAAACTTTTCATCTTTTTATTAATATTAGTATGGATAACATATTATGCTCGCGTTTGAAAACCATCTCGCCGTAGTCAACGTGATCGACGGTGAAGCACGCTTGCCAGATGTAACCTTAACAGCTTTTTTAAACGAAAAAGTTATTAATAATTTATAAAAAAAAACTTCACAGTAATAAACCAGTGGCTACGCCCGTGTATAACTCGCAAATTATCCCAGGGGAATGGTACCGGGATAAACGGTATGCTCGTATCTGGGGGCACGGCAGTGCCCCCGCCAAGACGAGCCAAGCGAAGCGCAAGGGCACTACCTACCTTTTCTCGAAGTGTTTCGTCGTTTTTTTGAACCCTCATAGAGTTGGTTTCCGATGTACCAGATAGTTCATATTCTCAGAATATGATGCCATCAATAGTCTTATTAAGCATACAAAGTCTCAATAGAATAGCTATAATACTTTAGATTTTATTGATATCTAAAATACACGGATTTCGTCACTGATTCACTGACACACTGATGATCATCAAAATGTTTGGCTACTTCCTGAAGTGCTAGAGAGCTGAAATTCGGTGTGTAATCTAAATTTAGTATACAACCAACAAAAAAATTCACAAACCTATAACTTTCGCCCCCCATCCCCTAAAATGGGGGGTGGAAGTTTATATGAGACCTTAAAATGTTATAGTACTTTCTGAAGTGCTAGAAAGCCGAAATTTGGGATGTAGTATACAAAAAAACATCCCCCATCTCCTAAAATTGGAGGGGGGGGGTGGAACTTGCCATGTATGTAAGTATGTTTGTTCGGGTGTAATCTTTGAACTCAATTTTGAAATAGAATTATCTTCAACCGATTGAGCTGAAATTCTGTATACACGTTTAGTTTGGGTTACAATGCACGATTAGGTATGTGACGTCATCCTAAATCCAATATGGCGGACCATCTAAGATGGCAGAATAGTTGTTTTTAGTGCATTTCTACAATATGGATATCAAATGAAAGGGCTGGTTGAGAGAAACTCGAAAAATGATGTGACGTCATTACGAATCCAAGATGGCGGAATAGTTATTTTTAATGCACTTCAACAATATGGGTATCAAATGAAACACCTCGTGGAAAGCAACTCAAAAAATAATGTGACGTCATTACAAATCCAATATGGCGGACCATCTAGGATGGCGGAATAGTTATTTTTAATGCACTTCTATAATATGGGTATCAAATGAAAAGTTTTGTTGAGATCAACTAGAAGAATAATGTGATGTCATTATAAATCCAAGATGGCGTAATAATTATCTTTAATGCACTGATATCAAATGAAAGGGCTCGTTGAGAGCAACTCGATGAATAATGTGACGTCATTCTAAATCCAAGATGATAGCAACTTACAAAAAGGACTGAAATCCCACCAAAAACATTTCATGTAAAGTGTTGCCAAAACGAGCACATATTAAGGTTTGCCCTACAAAAAAGATATCAGATCTCATGTAGAACCAAGCTTCTGAATCTACACAGCCAAGCTATACCAACTCTAACTTCACAAATTCTACACATTAGCAAAAATGTATGGCTTGGCTGTTTCGTTACTTACTTCAGAAACTATATATAAGCATCACCTCCACGACCGACGGTAGCGAAACGGTGAAGCCATACATTTTTACTGATGTGTAGAATTTGTGAAGTTACTAGAGTTGGTAGAGTTAGGCCGTGTAGATTCAGAAGCTTGGTTCTACATGAGATCTGATATCTTTTTTGTAGGGCAAACCTTATGTGCTCGTTTTGGCAACACTTTACATGAAATGTTTTTGGTGGGATGTTATATTCCAGACTATAATCTATCTTTGAGCTAAACTCAGAGCAGATCCGTTCAGCAATTTCTGAGGTGATTGCGTAACAAACATACATACCTACAAACTTTTCCATTTTTAATACCTACCATTTTAGATTAGTTAGATAAAAGTATAGACTTGTGACTAATACGCCAAATTATGAATGAAACATACGCTTAGATTTTCCTCAAAACTGAAACATACAAATTAGACATACGAATTTTGGAAATTCAACCTAAACAGCGCAGCGCTCTTATTCAAATAATAGAACATTTTTACCCATAAATTCCACTACTTACTATGTTTATCGAAACAATTCTTTGGTTATGTTTAGAATATTTATTTACAGTCTACTGAAACAAAAGGCTGTATCTATTACAATTCAAAGATTAACGTAAGAAAGATTTCTGAATATTGAATTTAGAAAAGTCATTCATTACGTTTGTTTACGTTTTTAACCGACTTCAAAAATGAGGAGGTTCTTAAGACGCTGGTTTTTTTTTGTCATTACGCCGATTACTCCGAGGTCATTTATGGATCCGATAAGAGCGAATCTTTTTTTGTTCGATGCAATATGCTTGCACTGTAATTCCACAAAAAAGAAACATTCAGTTTGGCTTTTTTTATCGTGATAAAATCATCAAATGAGTCCTCCCACACAGGGCAGGGATGGTGGGAATGTCAGACTCGTACTGACTAAAATCCACGGTGACCTTCAATAGCCCTTT
This sequence comes from Agrotis clavis, assembly GCA_954870645.1. Lineage (NCBI taxonomy): Eukaryota > Metazoa > Arthropoda > Insecta > Lepidoptera > Noctuidae > Agrotis > Agrotis clavis. Next base: position 8,417,449 of record OX940941.1, read on the forward strand.
ACGTTCCGTGGTCACGGCAATGAGATAAGTCGAGAAAATAAAATAATATGGGTTAAGGAACAGTACAAAGGATAAAATTTATCTCGTGATTACTTTGGTGTGGGATAATTTTCGAATAATACGCAGGCAAAGCCATTGGCCAAAAGCTTGTTTGTAATAAATAGTTATTTTGTAATGAAATGATATATGGGGTGACTGGCAATTAGTGTACGATACTTAAACACGTGATTGTGCTCATGATAACAAACAATTTTTATTATGGGAGCAAAGCCGAAATCGTGAAAAAAATCAGCTGTTCAGTACATTAGGCAAACATAAATGTACTGAACAGCTGATTTTTTTCACGATTTCGGCTTTGCTCCCATAATAAAAATTGTTTGTTATCATGAGCACAATCACGTGTTTAAGTATCGTACACTAATTGCCAGTCACCCTATATAGATCTGACCTTGACTAGATGAATCAGCAGATTTTATCAGACCACTATATTTAGAGATAGTTGTCGTAGTGTTTAGAAAGGTGTTTCTTTTCGGTTTTTGTGAATTCGACTGGTAATGAAAGTCTTACTTATTTAGATTCTGTATTTTTTGATAGCTTTTAAAACTACCTACGCAACAGATTTTGATGGGGTTTTTTGGATTAGATAGAGTGATTCAACAGGAAGGTTTATACGAGTATGTATTTAACACGCACAATTTAGTAGAAATTGCACCCGTGTGGAGCCGGGGTGGGTTGCTATTTATAGATAAAGTAGCTTTACTAACGTCCCTTTAATTTTAAACACATTCTCCTTATACCTAGCTATTATAGTCTCAAAGTGCTCAAATTGAAACACTAACAGAACGGTATCAATTACGAAATCCCGCCGTCTCGCCGGATTTAATTAAGAACATGTTTTTACCTACTTGCTTTACGAAAGAGGTCACATTCTTGAAGTATTTATTACAGTACGTATCACTTTACTACATGTAAATATTTTAACTTGAGTAAATTATTGTACGTTATCCTTTTAAAGCTCTATTAACCGCTGTTTATTATAACACCAGCTGTTGCCAGAGAATTCGCCCGCTACAACTCGAAAATCATTCCACGGAAATATAGAATTGGGATAAAAACTATCCTATGTGTTCATTTAGGTTATAAACTGTCTGTGTAACGAATTTCATCCAAATCCGTTCAGTATTTTCTGCGTGAAAGAGTAACAAACATACCTAAATACACATTCATACATCCTCAGAAACTTTCGCATTTATAATATTAGTAGGAAGTATTTTTAAAAGGATTTTTCCTTAAGCGTACCTATTAGTTTAATGATTTATAGACAAAATATTTAATGTTTTTCCCTAATATTAATCACTGTCTATGTTTATCATGAATCATTGTTCTAAGATGAAATACACAGATCAACATAAAACCTAGGTAGGGTTAATAAGTCATCAGGAAAATCTATGTTATTACTGCGGTAAGTAATTTACACATAAATCAGCTAACAAAATTGCATAGGTATATTTATTACTTATGCTCAAACAATCGTCATAACGTAATTTACCAATGTGGGGTAGTCCCCAGCAAAGAATTTCTTACACCTTCGCAGTATGAGATGACGGTATCTTCCTTAATCTTACTTACTTTCTTACTCATCGTCATCATCATCTGCCTAGCCTTTTCCCAACTATATTGGGGTCGGCTTCAAGTCAAACCAGATGCAGCTGGATATCAGTATTGTACATGGAGCGACGGCCTATCGGACCTCCACAACCCAGTAACTGGGTAATACGATACCCCATGGTAAGACTGTTTGTCAGACTTTAGACAAAGCCACTGGCAATAGCTAGTATATGTATATATTATTTCAATCGTCATAACGTAATTCACCAATGCAGGGTAATCCCCAGAAAATAATTTCTTGCACCTACGCAGTATAAGATGACTGTATCCTCCTTTAATTAACTTATAAATGGGAAAGTAAGTTCGTTTTGTTTGTTTGTTACCTTCTCACGCCCAAACCATTGAACCAACCATTGATTTTGCAGACGAGTTGGTGTACAGAGACCCCTGATGGCCTTTTTAGAGAGACTAAGAGTCACTCAACGTGCAATTGAAAGAGCAATACAATCCGGAACAATTATATTCGTTGAAGAACCAGAATCACCAACATAGCTCTTAAAAGCAAGTTGAAGTGGCAATGGGCAGGCCACATCGCTCGTAAACGGCGAACACGGACTGGAAGACGTAGCGCTGGCAGACCTCCCAGTAGGTGGACCAACGACATCGTGAGTGAAAGTCGCGGGCAACCGATGGATGCAAGTGGCGAATTGTCGTTCGGCGTGGTGGTCTAAGGGGGAGGCCTATGTTCAGCAGTGGACGTCTTCCGGGTAATGATGGTGTATAGAGACAGACGGTATCTTTTATCCCGATAAACACTGCCAATATTAACGTTCATAATGATAATTATTATTGATGGCGCCACATACACATAAGTAATTGTCAAATTCTAAATTACCCCAACCGAAGCCGTGCGCAAAAGCTAGTATCGTTTAAAAAATCGTTGGCAGACGAAGATTATGACTTCGTAGCAAAAAACAAAATATAACAATTGATGCTGAGAGCTATAAATTATTGATATTAAATCGAGGGGCAATCCCGTAAGACTTTTTTATATATGTTTTAGTGTGCAATAAAGAATATTCTATCTATACCTAAACAACGTGTAACGATAATAGCGCAAAACCTCTCGTGGGGTAACTCAGCCCATGTTACTGAACAATGATTGTTCCAAGAGTTTTGGAAATTCGCAAAAAAAAAGAGAGAGAGCTTCTTAGAGCAAACATTGTTCAGTAACATGGGCTGAGGTACCCCGCGAGAGGTTTTGCGCTATTAGCGTTACACGTTGTATACATTTTAATTATATCCTTCCTCTTCATGGAATGTAGAATTTGACCCCGTGAGCATGACTGCGATAGCTCGGTTGGTAAGAGAGTGTAACGTACTGAATCAGACGGTCGCAGGTCCAAATCCTGTCCGCAATTGTTTTTTTTATTCCATGAATAAAGTTTTACAGAGACAACAGTGATTATACTTAAGAGGATCGTCTACCGAGCGCTCGTCCATACTAAAAGAGAAAACGTTTTCCTACCCCTAAATGTTATCCTATCTCAATGATTTTTCAGAATGCTTCCTACACAGTAAAAAACTAGGTTTATAGGTTTTTATAGGTTTTCTTTGCGGCTATTGCAATACAAACCCATAGAGGTTCGAACACAAGCACGCGTCAATGAATACCAAAATCGTAAGGTATCGGAGACTTGCGTCGCCTAGTGTACCAAGAGGCTTACGAGTAGAACAACAAGTTCGAACAACGCATTCTGTGAAATACCATCGTTTTATTTCCGAGAAATGATTATGGAATCATTTACCTGAAGTTTTTCTTCTTTGTTATGTTTGTGGATAAATTACAATTAAAAAAAATATTACCTACCTACTCGTATGTAAAGAACCGTTTCTCGCCTCTTAAGACAATACAATTTTCATATTCGTCACGAAAAACCAGAAGAACAGTGTAGAAAGATTGTTTCTTTCTTTTCTTTGACTTTTATTTATTTATAAAAGCCTGAATTCTGCTTCATAACTACCACATGGTAGTTAGTCAAAATATAGTTGAATTAGGTACAACGATTGTATCTAAAGCTATTGTCAAACAGACAGGCGTGGCGGACGCGAAGCGAGGCGTTTTTGTTTGTAATTTATGGAATTGTTTGAAGACAGTCACATAGACTATCGGATCGCTTTCGCTTTCATACATTACAAGACGTAAAAACGCTTCGGATCGCATTCGCTTCGCCTGTCTGATTGACAATAGCTTTATTGTTGAATGAAACAGGATACAAAACCGCAAATAAAATAGCTAAAAACAAAGCCATTAGCAATGTTTATAAAGAACACTAAATAAAAAACTTCCAATCTAACATGTAGTAAATAAATGATTTGCAAAAACAAACATATAAAAACTGATGCACGTAACAAAGTGATGAGAATGTCAGTACCTAGATACTTCAGAGTATCATCATAAGTATAATACTATGGATATTTTAATATATTTTTGCAAGAATCAATAGCATACCTACATATTCTCGCAAAAATGTATTTAAGAAAAACTCTTAAAAAAAAACGCCAAGTGCAAGTCGGACTCGCGCGCCGAGGGTTCTGTGATGTTTTTTTTTCTGTTTTACAACTGTAAATATTAAATTTATAATCTGATTTTTTCCTTTACTTGTACTGTAAGTTCCCACATCTTGAAAAATTTAATAAATTTAGGTCAAGAGGAAGTATCCAATAGGTTTTGATTACGTTGCAAGAAATAAAAGGTCTTTTCTTTTGATTGCATTGACTTAGAAAGTTTTATTTTTTTCTCCGCTCCAAGGTATATATCAGGTCTGCAAGACATGAGTTTGATAACCAGCCTACCTACTCGCATCCCTGTTAAAAATGGGTCTTGTATTGTATTGTATAACGGGCTGGTATCCGCAACTCCACATCATATGCGCGTATTTTGCGTGAAAAATGGGCAAACGAAGTGTTCCTTTAAAAATTGTAAAAATTGTACCCTAAAAATTGTACCTAAGTAAGATCGGTCATTCTCATGTATTTAAATCTAGCGGTGATCGTTACTAAATAGTTATCATTCAGTGATCATTAACTTTTTTTATCCGGCTGCTAAATAAGGTATTATTTATACTTGATTGCAGATTAAAAGCATTTAATTCGAAGATTATGGTTTTTAACAAACAAAGGATATTTTGGCTGAACAGTCACGATTAGATTCAAGAACTTTTTGTATTATTTTGGAATCTAATTTAGCTGTATGTTTTTATGTTTATCGAAATGTTGACTTCTGTATCCTGTATATGCGTCTGCAGTTTCATTAAAATCGGTTCAATGATTTCTAAAATTAAGGACTTTTTAGAATGAAATTCCGTACGGCATACACGCTATGAGTGTTTAAACTGACATGACCATTAAAACTATTAGTAGAATTTAGGTTTAATCACGCTTTTATTAGCTTCACTTGTAACTATGTAGGTAATCTAGGTAGGTATGTAAGAAAATCTTGGAAACTTAATTTGACCAAATTTTGCACACGCTCTGAGTTCTGGATGACAATACATGACTAGCTAAGAAACGTCATTACAAATCCAATATGGCGACCTCCCCAAGATGGCGGACTGGCTGTTTGAAAACCACCCCCATGATATGGGTATCAAATGAAAGGGATTGCTGCTGTCAGGAATACGAAAAAAATAGTCACGTGACTTAAATCCAATATGGCGGACGTCCAAGATGGCGGACAGGCTATTTGAAATGCACCGCAATGATATGGGTATCAAATAAAAGGGTTTGCTGCTGTCAGGAATACGAAAAAAATAGTCACGTGATTTAAATCCAATATGGCGGACGTCTAAGATGGTGGATTGGCTATTTGAAATGCACCCCCATGATATGGCTATTAAACGAAAGGGTTTGCTGAATGGGATACGAAAAAATTAACACGTGACCTAAATCCAACATGGCGGCCGTCCTAAGGTAGCGGATACGTAGTAAATTAAGTTTGAAATATCTGGTTGACCGAGCTTCGCTCGGTTTTTTTTTAAATGTCTATATCTTGGGAACCGAGCTTTTCTCGAACCTGGGACCTTGATAAATCGATTCCTTGAGCCGAAAAACCCCTAATCTGTAACTTTCATGAAAATCCTTGGAGCCGTTTCCGAGATCCTGATTATATAAATAAATATACAAGAATTGCTCGTTTAAAGATATTAGATTATTGCTCGTTTAAAGAAATTAGATAACAAGAAGACAAATGTATAATTTTTAGAGCATGCTAAAAGCGTGTTTTTTAGTTTTTCAAACTATTAAAGAATTATTATTTAAGTTTAAATTTATGTTATGTAGACAACACAGAAAATCACTGACCTTTTTGATCACAAGTTGAGCTTCACGACAGAGGATGTCAATAGCTGGCTCACGACTTCGACCAGAGCATTGTTCCAGTGAGGAAACGCGTGGACAAGTAAACTGCATCTACAGTAGTTAGACTTTTAAATATTTGACGTAGGTTGAGGTAGTTAAGGGATAGTTTAAATTAAAAAGTTAAAGTATTTTTATAGTCGTGTGTCGAAAATGGGTCACTATTCTGAAGATAAATAGCTGTTCTCCTTTTGTTTGGCTACTAATACTATTTCTTAACAAAAATACTGATTAGGATGTTATATTTTTTGTCTTTGACAACTTGATTTTATGTATAGGTACTTACAAAATAACTTTGAGTATTTCTTCTTTCGCAATTTACAACAGATGGCAATAAAATTAAAAATCATGTGTTTTCATCACAAGGATAAAATATTTCAAAACAGTTTTGCAGCATAAGGAAACTTCGAAATAATATTCAAAATTTTTGAAACCTGTTATCAAAGTGTGGGTTTTCTGTATTTTTTTTTATTTTATGTTTCTCTTAATGGTTTATGGTATCACAAGATTACGTAAGATTGCGGACAATCATAATTCTTATTGCTGTGTCGAAGAGTGTTCCGAAGTCCCGTGTTTTCCCGCAACATCTCTCACGTTTTTAATATTTTATAATTTTAAAGTTGCAACAGAATTATTACTATCCTGCTGCACCATTCAATCAACGGATGAACTCAATAAACAGGCGTCACAATGTAAATTTTATTAGAACCAAAGAATTGTACATCTTTTTTTTGTAATACTAGTTATCTTATGAGTCCTACCCCAGTGGGTGGATCGAAAAGTACTGTCAGACTCTTTCCAAACATCAACCATCCTGTTCTTTCATATTCCTGTTTTAATATCGTAGTAAAATCATCATATGAGTCCTTCCACCCAGGGCAGGGCAGGAGGAACTCTCAGACTCGTACTGACTAAAATCCACGGTGTCCTACAATAGCCCTACGTTCCGGGGTCACGGTAATTGGGAAAGTCCCGCGACCTCCTTCATGTTCCTCGGGGTATTCTTACCGTTCTGCGAGTACAACGAAACTCGTGTAGAACTAACTAGAAGGAATTCAAATTGAAATAAATGAACAAGCTAACCCTTAACGCGTGTCAGATTAGCGTATCTCTGAAACACTGAAAATCTTACACGCTTATTAGACTACCGTACTAAGAAGCCAACTAATTCGATTCAGGACTTTGTACAATCGACAAAGTGGAATCATGACCCGTTTTGACAATAAATCGTTTGAATCCGTCCAAATTGACAAAGATCAAAGTCGTGACCATTGATAAATGTATGTTAACGCGAATGTGAACCTAATTGTATTATTTGAATGTCTGTAGAAAAAAAAATAAGCTTATGGTGGGTCGTAATTCCACTTTGTCGATTGTACGTACATAAGTTTACAGAACAGATTTTGCAGAACTTTATTTTTTCATCGTCACAATTTGTGTCTTTACTGAAAAAAGTTTAATGACTGTTTTTTATCCTGTGTAGGTCTACCTTTTCTAAAGAATTTTTAATATGACATGCAAGACTGATGTTTGCCATTTCGGATGTAAAACTATCGAAAATTCTTGTGGCCGCAAATTCCCTATATCTACAACCTTGGGGTCTTTAATTCAAGAGTATACAGGTATCTGTAGTATCACTATTATGTAGTATTGTTATTGTTATGTACACTATATCTTTATAGACCTGTTCTAGGCCAGCTTGCTTCACCGATGACCTTATCATTTCTCACCATCGGTCGACATAATGGTCAAACGCGAAACTATCGGTAAAAAGAATCTTGTGCTCAACATAAACCGAAACTTAAACCACGTTTACATAAAACCTGAGTTCAAGACCACAATAAACTGTCATTGACATTCAGATAGCTAATCCAATACAACCGATAGAAAAAATATCTCTAACTGCTCACCTCGTGGCATTGTGTTCCAATCAAAGTGCCAAGCAATTGCCTCATTGTGGCCAGACGATCTCGTGTAGATTGCCGTCTAGCTAACAGGAAGACACGTTTGTGAACCCAGGTGAGAGTAACAAAATCAAAATCAAAGCATTTATTCCAAGTAGGTCAGTTGCAGGCACTTTTGAATTGTCATAGACAAATATAAATGTAATTAAACACTAAAAAGTTATGGTGCTAACAGTCCTAGTCACAAGACATAAAAACTGTGAAAGTACCGAAGATGCCCGTTCCAAGATGTAGATCTCTATGGAGGATTTAACGGGCAAGAAACTCCATGGACACTCTTTTTAACTAGTGAAGGAGGAGGCGACTCGCGTGTGGGGGAGGCAATACTCTTACTCAAGCCTGGGCCGCCGCTGGATGTGAGCCCCAGGATGATTATATGCCACCTTAAGCGCGGACTTCTTTACCGGACGGCAAGCAATGAGCAGCTCAACGTCCGATACGGATCAGCCCTGGGTTGACAGCGAGTTGTTTTTCATGCAGGTCTTTTAGACCAAGAGACCTACTTTTTTTGAAGTGAAAACTTCTTTAGCGGCGTTGTACACTTTTTCTGTAATGGGTAAAAAATTTAAAACTCGCGTCAGGGTCACGTGACCGTCAGGGTCACGTGACCGTCAGGGTCACGTGACCCTGATCGAAAATGAGTAAGACGTCATTCAAATTAAAAATAAAACATAGTAACAAAAAAGTTTTCACTTCTACCGGCACTCCTGGAGTGCAACCTTTTTTTTTTTTAATGATAGGTTCGCGTTTGACCATTACCTCGCATGATGGGTTACCTATCATAAGATCGAAAATCGTTTGACCGAATTTCATTTTACCGAAAACTTTTCAACTATTATCATTTGGTTTTTTTTTAATTCATCGAAGTCACGTTTGCCACTGTTTCAGTTAACCTATTATCTATTCGTTTTTTTTCGTTACTCCAACACTTCATTTGGCCGAAAAACTTTTTACCGATGTTACACTTACTCGAAACGACGGTTGCTCGAAGTATTATGTTTCCAAACATTCAGTGTACCTCTGCTTTAATTGCCATATTTTCATTTCACCAAATGCCTAGAAATTTGTAGGCGCCATTTAAATGTAGGTAGACAATACAAAATAATTATGCAAATGTCATATATTATAATATAACTTTGACGGGTATTGTATTATCATTAATTACAGCAATTGTAGCACGTGAGCTTGCTCGATACAATGTAGACATAGCTGCACTCAGCGAAACCCATCTTGCTGACGAAGGTGAACGGGAAGAGTGTGGCGGTGGATACACTTTCTTTTGGAAGGGGATTGCTATGTCTGAACCCAGGCGTTCAGGGGTGGGATTTGCAATTAAGACGTCCATTGCCAAGAAATTGGGCGAATACCCGACGTACAAATCAGATCGTATGATATCGTTACGCCTTCATCTAGATAATGATAATTACTTGAATGTGATAAGTGTATACGCACCTACCATGACAAATTCAGACGAGGTTAAGGACAGATTTTATGAAGAATTGGCTCAGGCTCTAGCTAGTGTCTCGCCTAGGGAGCAAATATTAATCTTGGGTGATTTTAATGCAAGAGTTGGGCGTAACCTCGAAGCGTGGCCCAGTGTGCTGGGTAGGCACGGCATCGGTAACATGAATAGTAACGGGCAATCATTACTCAGCCTTTGTGCCCAGTTCAGTTTATCCATCACTAACACACTATTCAGATTGCCGATGAAACATAAGGCCACGTGGATGCACCCTCGTTCCAAACATTGGCATCTAATTGACTACGCGCTTGTTCGCCAAAGAGACATACCCCAAGTTAAAATTACACGTGTAATGCGAGGTGCAAATTGTTGGTCAGATCATAGGCTTGTTATTACAAAGCTTAAGCTTCGTCTCCATCCTCCTCGCAGATCATCTCTAGTAAGGGCTGCGCGCCTTAACGTAGGAAAACTTCAGAATTTCAACGTGAGAAAGGAGTACGCCCTTGCTATCAATTCTGAATTTAGTACATTTACTGTGTCAAATGATGATCTTGAGGCCCAATGGCAAGACTTCTCTTCTCGGCTTCTGGGCACTGGTTTTCAGATGTTGGGCACTAAAGTACGCGTGAATGAGGATTGGTTTGATGAGAATAGCGAGCTTATAACAGAAGCATTGACAAGGCACCGAAATCTACTAAAGCAACAGGATAACAATAGAACAAACAGACAAACCGCAAACGCTATCAAGCAGAGAAGTTCTGAATTACGAAAGTTAACCAGAGGTATTAAAGACAAATGGTGGCTAGAAAAAGCCAAATATATCCAGTGGCTATCTGACACTAAGCAACTTGGTGCGTTTTATGAGGAGGTGCGTAAATTAATTGGTTCGAGCCATTGTGTTAATGTGCCTATTAAATCTCGTGATGGTTCTGAGAGTTTATCATCTAAGGATGAAGTGCTTGCGCGCTGGGCCGAGCATTTCAATGAACTTCTCAATTTAGATCGTTCAGCAGATTTGGCATATATTGCATCCTTGCCCACGTTACCTACAACTACCGGTCTAGACGAACCGCCAACTTTGAAAGAAGTCAGAGATGCTACAGTTCAGCAACATAATAAGAAGGCGGTTGGTATCGATAATGTTCCAGGGGAATTACTTAAGTACGGTGGTGAGAGACTTTATGAAGTCCTGAGAGACCTGTTCGTGACCATGTGGGATAAAGAGCAGGTGCCGGATACTTTTAAATTATCTCGTATAAGCGCCCTGTATAAGAACAAAGGTGACCGATCAGACTGCAACTCTTATCGTGGTATCTCACTGCTCTCTACACCTGGAAAAGTATTTGCGAGGATTCTTCTGAACCGCCTCATTCCAGTATCAGAGGCAATACTTCCGGAAACCCAATTTGGCTTTCGTCCTGAAAGAGGAACCTGTGAAGCCATATTCTCTATTCGTCAGCTTCAAGAGAAAAGTAAAGAACAAGGTCGACCTTTATATTTATGTTTCGTTGATCTTGAAAAGGCATTTGACAGTGTTCCCCGAGAAGCTTTATGGACTCTGTTATTAAAGCTGGGATGCTCTGAGAAGTTCGTTCGGCTGATACGGCTCCTTCATGATGATATGGCCTGTTGCGTCGCAGTAAAAGACGACCAATCAGATTTTTTTAGGGTAACCTGTGGCGTGAAGCAGGGTTGTGTACTTGCGCCTACACTGTTTGCTCTCTACTTTGCGGTCGTCATTCGGGAAACCTTGAAACTTATCTCAGAGGGCATTCGGATTCGTTTCCGAACTGATGGCGGTTTATTTAACCTTGCCAGATTAAAAGCCCGCACTCGAGTCTCTATTACTAATGTAACAGAAATCATGTATGCTGATGACCTGTGCTTCGTGGCGGACACCTGCGAGGGTTTACAGGCGCTGATAGGTGGTCTCAATGACGTTTGTTGCAAGTTTGGTCTTTCCATTAATGTTAAAAAAACTGAAGTTATGGCCATGGACATAAACGACCAGATATTGATTCCTGACATATTCATCGGTAGCAGCAAGCTGAAGCAGGTGGAATGTTTCAAGTATTTGGGCAGCATAGTGACATACAAAGGGGATCTTGACGCTGAGGTAAATCAGAGAATTTGTGCTGCAGCATCTGCTTTTGGTAAATTGCAACCCAAAGTTTTTCGTTCGCATGATCTCAAATTAAGCACTAAGATCTCGGTGTACATGGCAATAGTTCTTCCAAATCTGTTGTACTCGTCAGAAACGTGGTGCCTCTATCGTAAACATTATAAGGACGTTGGATAAATTTCACCTAAAATGCCTTCGAAGCATCATGAACATCAGCTGGTCGGATCGTATTAGAAATACGATTGTTTTAAGGCTAACGTCCTCGGCATAGAGGCTTACTTAATGAGGCGTCAGTTAAGGTGGTGTGGGCATGTACGTAGAATGCACGATGATAGACTTGCGAAGCGTATCTTCTATTCGGAACTCCAAGAAGGGAAACGGAAACACGGTGGTCAGTTGCTGCGTTTCAAGGATGTTCTGAATAGACACTTTAAGAAGTGCAAAATTGACCCTTCAACATGGGAGAACCAGGCACAATATCGGCCCGAGTGGAGACACTATGTACAGGAGCAGGTTTACACCTTTGAAGAGACAAGAAGGTTACAATTGGACAAGAAGCGTGATGACCTAAAAGCTAGACCACCTGCAAATATAACTTACAATGTCATCAATGGTGTTCTTACATGTCCACTTTGTGCTCGGAGCTTTACGGCAAAAGTTGGATATGCGAGTCACTGGAGAGCACATGAAAGGGCATATCAAGGCCCTCAACCACTCTAAAAGCCATCGATTGCAGTCGCTGTGGCCGAAATCGGCTAGATGGCATCATCATCATCATTATCATTAATGAAATTTGCTGTTAATTACGTAGTTGGACTATTAGGGGTGTTCTGGCTAGCGTGTGTTCGAATCTTTTTGCGCATTTTGTGTGATTGTTGATACTCTTTTGTGACTTGATATTTTATATTGTGTTGTTCTTGTTTTGTAAAAAGGTTTATATTGTGACACACTTGCATACAGCATACAAACGGACATGCAACATGCAAACAAGCACCACAAAATCATGCAAGCAAGCATGCGGCATGCAAGCAAGCATGCAACAAGCAGCAAGCACGCAGCATGCAACATGCAGCAAACACGCAGCATTCAAGCAAGCATGCAACATGCAACAAGCATTGTTTCTGTCATGGCTCCGGCGCTGCGGGGTTTTGGGTGGCCCCACGCGAGCTTATCGTCGCAGATGATTTGAACGCTCACGCGCGGCTGTTCTAACCACCTGCTCCTCAGATCGCGGGCCACCCCACCCCTCCGCGCCTACGCGATTTTAAATTACACTCTAGGGGTAGGGCAGACAAGACTACGTAAAGTCGGCTTTGCAGCATTTCGTTTCCGCCACAAAGTTTTGTAGCACAATATATTGAATTTTATGACAGTAATTAAATTTCCGGTAAAACGTTGTTTCGGTATGGTGAAAATATGGCAAATAAATCATTTGGCAACTGAAAAAAGTTCAAAAGAGGCTTCGGTCAATAGTTAAAAGTTATTTTGTTAATCGGCGGAACATACTTCGGTAAAATAATACTTATGGCTAATGATACTTCGATGATCTGAAAATATGTCAAATAATGCATATAGCAAAAGAGATGTCGGTCAATAGTTTTCGGTATAATGAAATTCGAACAAACAAAATTCGGTAAATTGATCGGTTCCCCGCATGATGGTATGCGAAGATGTGGTCGATGGTGAAGCACGCTTGCCTAGAAGTAACCTGTTCACTCTTGACTTGAAGACCCCAAGGTTATAGCTGTCGGGAAATACAGATGGCGGGTATTCCACTCCTTAGCTGTGCGTACAATAAAGGTATTGGCAAAACGCTTTGTACGTACCGGAGGGATGTCCAGCACATATCGATGGCGCATTGCCGTACGTATTGTAATCTGAAGATGGAAAGGGCCAGGTGGAAACAAGTTATGCAGTTCCATCGCACACTCTCCGAAATGTAACCGATAAAAAAGGTTGGCAGCACGGCGTCGAGATGTTCAAGGAATATCTTCTTTTTCCAGTGAGTGAACGAGATGGCGCTAGACGACTTGTATAGCTTTATCTCGTTCCCCCACTGAAACTACTCTGGGTTTAAGACGTCATGGTAGGCCACCAGGGGGGGGTAATGTTCCGGCGAGTGAAAGTGACAGAGCTATACAAGTCGTCTAGCGCCATCTCGTTCACTCACTGGAAAAAGCCTGGTTTTAAGACGTTGTAATACCCCCCCTGTCTGTACAACTGAAAGGATCCGATAGGACCTGTGTCTGCCAGAGTTACGGCATTGTTTTTTTTTCCGTCGTGTTAAATTATCAAGTGAGTCCTTCCACTCTGGGTGCAGGAGGGACTGTCAGACTCGTACTGACTAAAATCCACGGTATTCTCTCAACAGTCCTTTACTTTTCAAAGTCACGATTCCCTGTATAGAGAGTCCTGCGACATTGTTCGAGATTCCGCGGAGAGGGAGAAAAGCTATTGTCAAACAGACAGGGCGTGAACGCGAAGCGAGGCGTTTTTGGTATATTGTATGGAATTGTTTGAAGTCAGTCACATAGACTATCGGATCGATTTCGCTTTTCTATGTGATCTGATTCAAACAATTCCATACAATACAAATAAAAACGCTTCGGATCGCATTCGCTTCGCCTGTCTGTTTGACAATAGCTAAAGAGTTAAAAGTCAGACATCACCGTTCAACCCAACACGGGAGAAGTCATTTAAAATTTTCCCAAAACAAACGGGTGAGAGTTTCATGGCTAAAGTGAGTTGCTCTATGTAAGTTTGCAAATTGAAAGGAAGGTAAAGTTAATTGTTCAGGAGTTTCAGATTGTTTGCCGAAGATTTCTTCGTTGTCAAAGAAATTATTGAAGTTTCATCTTTGAAGTTGAATAGGTCGAAAATAATGAATAAGAAAGGAAAAACAGTTTTTTTTTATCGTGGTAAATCACCAAATGAGTCCTCCTATTCAAGGCGGAGCGGGAGGAACTGTCAGACTTGTACTGACTATAAAATCCACGGTGATCCTTCAAAATCCCGCGACCCCGGCAGGCTTTAGCCCTGGGGGGCGCCGTCAGGTTGCTGACAGCTCTTCGAGGCGCGCGTGGTACACAAAGCGCCGTCGATCCGGACGTGGTCCATGTTCAGACGGCGAGTCAACCATTATTCACCGTCGCCGTCATCATGTGAAAAAAAAGCTATTGCATAGCATTTTGTATCAACTTATGCAATAATTATTTTATTTATTTATTTTATTCATGCAGTATTGCTTTTTCTTTGATATTAATTTAAGTTACATTTTTAAATATTTCTTTAAAAAAAAAAACAAACAAACAAATTATTATTATTATCTTTATTTATTTTTATACACTTATAGATTACATTTTTAAATATTTTTATAAAAAAACAAACTAAAAACATTTAAAAATATAAAAAATAGCAGTCCACCAGCACCAGGAACAGGGTCCGGGCCGCCGGTGGTCAGGGCTCTTGAGAGAGGAACCTCCTAACAATACGCGCCGTGTCCAGGAGTACTGCCTTCTGAATCAAGCGCCTGATCCAGCCACCCAGCGAGAGCCTCCTCAGGTGTTGGTCGAGGCTCTTGGCAATTGCCAAGAGCCTCGACCATTGGCAGATACGACTATCGGAACAATAACTGCCGTATTCACGTCCCACATGTCAACAACCTCGCGAGCCAGATCAAGATACTTGAATTGTTTATCTTTTTCTGCCTTCACGAGGTTCTCGTCATGCGGGACCGTTATATCAACAATTATTGCGCGACGCTCCGATCGATCTATCACCACAATGTCAGGCTTATTGGCAACAATAGTCCTATCAGTGATGACAGGTCGATCCCAATACAACGAGATATTGCCATTTTCGAGAACTAGGTCGGGCCATCGGGCGCATACTTATAGTACGGCACCTCCTTATTATTATTTCCTTTATTCATTTTTTATCATATTTTATACATTTTCAAATATTATTACAAAAAATAAAAACATTTAAAAATATAAAAAATAGGTGCCCACCAGCATCGGGAACAGGGTCCAAGCTGCCGGTGGTTAGGGCTCCAGAGAGAGGAACCTCCTCACTATGCGCGCCGTGTCCAAGAGAACTGCTTTCTGCATCAAGCCCTTGAGCCAGCTGTACAATGAGAGCCTCTTAAGATGTTGGTCGAGGCTCTTCGCGATTAGTCCATTGACCGTAACGACTATCGGTACAATGACTGCTGAGTCCACGTCCCACATGTCAACAATCTCGTGTGCTAAATCAAGATACTTGATTTTTTTATCATTTTCAGCTTTCACGAGGTTGTCGTCATGAGGGACGGTGATGTCAACAATCATTGCACGGCGCTCTCGGCGATCTACCACCACTATATCAGGCTTATTGGCTACAATAGTCCTGTCAGTGATGATAGATTGATCCCAGTACAATATGGCATGACCGTTTTCAAGAACTGGGTCGGGCACATACCTGTAGTATGGTACTTCAGAATCCACAAGGTTGTACTGCAGGGCAAGTTGCTGGTGAATAATCCTAGCTACTAGATTGTGTCTGTGCAAGTACTCGCTGTTAGCAAGACGAGAACAACCGGAAATAATGTGTCTGATAGACTCACCGGGACGGTGGCATGCCCGACAGATGTCAACCGTACCGTCCTTGACAATATATTTCCGGTAGTTGTTCGTCATGATAACCTCATCCATAATCGCACAGACAAAACCTTCGGTTTCTCCGAAGAGGTCACCGAAACGTAGCCAGGCTACAGACGCCAAAAAGTCTACATCAGGCCCGTAAAGGGCCCGATAAAACCGTCCGTGTAGCTCCTTGCTCTGCCATACCTCCCTGCGGTCATTAGTATCCAATACCACAGGTTTGCGACAGTTCTCGTTAGCCAAGGAGAGCGGGGTAAGGCCTTTGTCCACTGAAGCTACATCTCGATGCATCCCCACGTCGGCTCCCTGAGACTGCATACCTCGCGGTTGTGCAAGGTCTTAGCATTGAGTAAGCCACGGCCTCCACACTTCCGCGGGATATACAGTCTCATCACCGATGACCGTGGGTGATGCATCCGATTTGCAGTCAGCAGTGTACGGACCTTTCTAACTAGGGCGTCAAGTTCCGTTTGAGTCAATTTGAGTATGCCGAAATAATACATCAGAACCGGCATGACCCAACCGTTGAAGGCGCGCACCTTATTTCCGCCTGATAAAAGACTATTTAACACTTTGTTCAGGCGGCCAAAGAAGCGCTCCCTCAACGATTGCTTCATGCCAGCAACATTGATAAAAAAAAAAAAAAAAAAAAAATGTTTATTTCTCACCACTCAATTTCACATTATAATTATTGTAAGAGTATTATTACAAAAACAAAATAAAATATTCTTACAGTACAGGTCTTAATTTTAGTGGTGGCTGTGATAGGAGTCACCCTATCTCCTGAACTAGGCGAAAACCTGTATCTCAGGAGATAGTGTTCGGCCATTTAATTGTTTATTATAGATGTTATCAGTGCCACTGCTAGTTGGATTATGTAATGTTTCCTTTTTTAAAATGTGAGAGCGTTGAATGGTGTACATGTTTAATTATGAGTGAAGCTATTATAGGTGTGTGGCGTGTAAGAGTAGATGAAGTTTGTTGGGTGAAGTGTGTGTGAATGTGAGTGAAGGTGTGGTGTCTGAAAGTTGTGTAGTGAAGGTGAAGGTTTATGATGAGTGCGTAATATTTGTGTTTGTTTGTTTAATATTTAATGAAGGTTATGAGATGTTCGGTTTCTAAGTAGTCTAGTTGTAATAACCAGCTCTTAACTTTAGTTTTTACGTCGTGTGAGCTCAGTTTGACTATGTTGGTTTCTTTGTTTATTTTATTGTACAGAGATGAACTTAAGACATAGTGTTGTCTTTTTGCGAAATGTGTGCTGTGGGGTACACTTGGGCAGGCCGGAGCAGTTCTACGTCCGCCAGCATCTGGAGCGAGAGCGGTTCGGTGCCTTCTAAGAACGGACTGTAGCACAAAGAGCTTTCGAACAGTAAGCACGTTGCAATCCGTATATAGCTGTCTAGTTGGGTATAGGAATGGCTTTTTAATTATTACCTTAAGGACCGCTCTTTGGGCTCTCTCCAGAGCCAGAAACATAGTTTTTGCAGCCCCACCCCACACAGGAATACAGTAACAGATAACTGACTGTCCCAATGCAGTATATATTTTTATGAGAAGCTCTTGTGGCACTGTATCTCTGAGAGTTTTGAAGAGGTAAATCAAACTTCTCAACCTAGCGATGACTTTATTCAGCTGTTTGTCCCATCGTAGCTGTTCATCAATCTGTACTCCTAAGTATCTAACAACACTGGCTGAGTTAACAGCCTTACATTGACAGGTCATAGATTTATCCCTACAAGTATGCGCGATTATACTAAACTCGGCAGATGGTTTATTGTTTTTTCTTATCGCGAAGGCTACGTAGTTTGTTTTTGTAAGGTTTAGAGTCAGTAGATTAGAATTAAGCCATTTCATTACGTCTCTAAGGCAGTCTTCGGCCTTTGCTTTAACGAAGTCCCAGTTAGGGCCATGTACTACAATAGCGGTGTCATCTGCATACGTATACATTGTTGCATTCGATAGTGTCATTTTGCAGAGGTCATTTATGTATACTTTAAATAATGTTGGGCCTAAGACACTTCCCTGCGGCACACCGAAAGTGACAGGTTGTTCGTCACTGATGTAGGAATCAATTTTAACTTGTTGCGTCCTATTCGTTAAATAGTCCTTGAAAATCATTAGAGGTATCCCCCTGATACCAATGTGTTGTAACTTAGTCAATAGGATGGGAACAGAGACTGTGTCAAATGCCTTCGCCATATCCAAGAAAATACCAAGACATTTGTTTTTTTTTATCCAGTTGCCTTGCGACCAACTGTGTTAGGTCGAGTACAGCGTCTTCGGAGGAAATTCCTCGTCGAAAACCGTACTGGTTATTCGCAATAATGTTGTACTTATCCAAAAAGTTATTTAGTCTTGAATTTAAGATTTTTTCTAGTATTTTGGACAGCGCTGTTAGTACTGATATTGGCCTGTAATTATTAACACAGTCTCTGTCCCCTCCCTTGTGAATAGGATGGACAAGGGCTTTTTTGAACGCCTGGGGAAATACACCTGTTCTTAAAGACTGATTGCAAAGGTGTGTTATGGGGGCTATTAATGACTTTTGACATTGTTTTATAAGTCTGGTTGAAATATGGTCCCATCCCGTTGCACATTCACTGCGCAACTGTAGTATTATGGATTCTACTTCGATATGATCCGTTTCAAGAAGAAGGAATGAGTGGGCGGGAGAAGACGAGTCATTGTTTATATGTAGTAGATCTGGCTGTCTACTCTGATTTTCGGTTATAATTTTGTTTGCTAGATTGCTACCAACATTTGTAAAAAAGGAGCAGACTTGATTGACAGATAAACTAGCGTTACTACGGTTATTCAGTAGTTCTACAGGTGACGATTTTATTTTTCTAGTGTGAGTAATCTCTCTAATAGCTTTCCAGAGGGCTTTGGGGTTATGACCGGCTTTCTCAATCTCCTTTTTCTCATAATCTTTTTTTAGTTTACGCAGCAGACGGTTGCAAAAATTGCGGTATCGAGAATAGGTCAGTTTAAGGATTAGATTTTCTGGAGTCTTAGATGACTCCTTATGAAGTCTATTTCTGTGTGTGATACAGCGTAGAAGTCCAGGAGTCATCCAGGGTTTTATATTTCTTTTTCTTCTAGATATTTTGACGGATTGGGTATGTTTAGTTATTATCGACATTAAGACTGAAATAAACTTGTTTGTGGCTTCGTTTGCGTCGTCTGTCTGTAATACCTCGAAGAAGTTCATCTCTTCTATCTCTCTTCTGATCGCTTGGTAATCTATTCGACTCATAACATTGTTTGGTTTATAATGATTACCTACATTTTGTATAGAGAGCATGACTGGCGCGTGATCTGTGATAAAGGTTTCTAGCACTAAAGAGGTGACTTAAGTAGTATGTGGTCCAGGCAATTGTTAAGTCTGGTGGGAGAAGTGTGGGTTGGAATTAGTCCATGTGACGCATTTAATATGAGGTACTCATTACATCGTTCGTCTGAAGTGTTTGGTTTTATATCAATGTTAATGTCTCCCATAAGTGCAATACTGTTATATTCAGAGAGCGTATCATAGACACTGTTTAGACTATTTAAGAAGTTATCAAAGTTTTGTCTATTCCTATAAGAGGGCGATCGATAAACGGCCACAAGTGCTAATTTATCATCAACACAGCAGACAAGGCAGTTAGCGTCTTTGAACTCGGGTTCTAATACCTTGCAGTTTAAGTTATTAGCAGTATAGATTACTATACCATCATTTTGGTTTTTAGTACGTGTGTTGCGGTGTGATGCGTATCCATCCAGGATGGGTATGTTGTGGACCTTGCTTAACCAGCACTCCGTTAAAATTATAATTTCACATTTGATTTTTAATGTAGATAATAATATTATTAGCTCGTCAAAATGTTTGTTCAAACTTCTTATATTTAGATGCAATATTTGTATTGCCTTGTCATGAGTGGGTAGATATATACTGCACTGTTCTGGAGAACAGCTAAATGTCTTAGCCCTTGATATTTTTTCTAATTCTTCGCTTATTTCGATTATATCAGCCATTTATATGTTTTATTGTACAAAGTAGTATTCCCTTTAATTTGTGAGTTTTATAACCTTCATTGTATAATTGATGATATGTGTGTGATTGGAATGTGTATTGATATTTGTGTGTGAGACAATAAAATAAGTAATTGTTTTGTAAGTTTTCATGATGTATGTTTTGGTATGAGTAGAGTATGAGTTGAGACGAAAAATTGAATTGAGTTAAAATTAGCATGCAAAGAAAAAAATTATGGAGCAGTAAATATAACAAACCATAAGTATACACAGAGACATTATAGCTTATCATAGTAATTATAAATAGTAGTCATGCAACATTTTTTTGTAGATCAGTTAGACACTTTTCAGATTGGATAATAATTTGATTTTCGCCTTGCTCTTTACGCAAATATATATTACCGTTCGCAGACCAACAAAATTTGAAACCATTCTTTTTCGCAAATTCCCTAGTGAGGTAAAATAACTGATGCCCAATGATTCCGACATACCCAAATACTTATAGGTTTCGGTTGCTGAAAGGGATCTAAGGTTTATGGAATCTGAGAGTTGGGTGCTCACAGACTCCATAATCTCCCCTCGCCTTACATGCATGACCGCACATTTCTCCACACCGAATTCCATCATAATGGCGCTACTGAAGGTTTCAGTGATCTTCAGTAGCCCCATCAGCTGCGAATTGGTTATGGTTTTATTATTATTATTATATTAATAAATTAATAATTAATTAATTTTAATAATTAATTTAATAAATTAATAATTTAATTAATTTAATAATTTAATTAAATTAAATGAGCGTGAGGTTTTTTCGTTACGGAATTTCTGGATTCGGTCCCCGCGCTCAAGGCCCGCGATAGAAGCTATGCAATAGCTTAAAAACAGTTATTGGAAGAACTTTCTTTTCACACAAATATAAAAATAGTGGGGGCGAGTGAAGCTGCGGGCAAGCTAGTAGTAAAGTAAAATAAAATTCCAAACTCAGCCACATTCATACCCGCGGAAACAGAACGTCCATCCTCCATTTTGTTGTGTTTTGTTTTCATTGACACTTCGTGTAAATTCAGCAAACAGTCCGCTACGTCCGCTTGTCACTTGTTTGCATGTAAATACTACAACTTTTTGTTTGTCCCACTTTATTGGTACTGTAGTTCAACTGTACTGGACATTGTGAATGAATGCTGAACTGTGACAAATAGTAACTATGTAGTTTAATGTTAGTCTCGCATTTTTTTAAACATCACCTGTCTATGCTTTACCCAACTATTTAAGGTTTTTTTTTTTAACTTGGTAATATCATCTAATGAGTCTGATGTCAGATTTATAGGGAAGGCCTACCGTTCAGCAATGGATGTCCTTTTTTTTGAGCGTAGTCAAATCTTCAAATGAGTCCTCCCACCCAGGGCAGGGCAGTAAGGACTGTCAGACTTGTACTGACTAAAATCCACGGTGTCCTTTAATAGCCCTTTACGTTTAGACTTTAGGCCTTTTTTGGGGGTTCTGCTACGGCTGATATAATGATGATGATGGTGATGAATACATATAATAGGTACGAAAGTTTTGCATCAGCTTGAGGTACTACCGAAATATTAGGTATTAACACGGTCCTGTCATAATATTATGTTTAAAAATATTTATTCTTCTGCATTTTTGCGCAACAAAAAACTTGTTTGCACAATGATCTAACCGCAAGCTAGAATGATTTGATGATGAATAATCAAGACTAGTCATTATCAAGATCTCTGTTTTAATAAGTAACCTAATCAAAGGTGTGTGCCTCACCGCATATTTTTTTCCTTGTACTTGATTGAATTTCCAAGTTACTCGTAAGTCTGCTTCAAACTGCTTTTAGCAATCACGTTTACGAGTTACGTGGAATAAGGATACAAATGGTTCGCACATAATGCGAGGTGTTATTAAAATATCCGATTCTCACAACATTGTGATTAGCTTTTACTAAACTCTTGACTGAAGGAGCAAGATTATTTATTAGACGTATGTATTTGAAGTATTTACGACGTTTATTTTATGGAAAACTAGCAATTTCCAGCGGTTTCACCCGCTACAACTCGAAAACTATCCCATGGGAAAATCGAGTAAAAACTATCCTATGTGTTAATCTAGTTTGGGCGACTCGCTGTCCGGCCATGGACCATGTCCGGGTCGACGGCGCGTTGTGTTCCACGCGCGCCTCAAAGAGCGTCAGCATTATGACGGGGCCCCTCTACATAGAGAGGGCCAAAGCCTGTCGGGGTCGCGGGACTAACGAATTACCGTGACCCCGGAACGTGAAGGGTTATTGAAGGGCACCGTAGATTTTAGTCAGTACGAGTCTGACAGTAGGGTGGGAGGACTCATTTGATGACTTTACCACGCTAAAAAAAGAAAAGTGTTAATCTCGATTATAAACTAACAGTTTACCAAATTTCATCCAAATCCGTCCAGTAGTTTTTATGTGAAAGAGTAACAAACATCCATCCATCCAAACAAACTTTCACGTTTATAATATTGGTAGGATAGTAGGATGAAAAGGCGTCTCCAGTATACGGTTGAGGACAGTGCCGGTTTTAGCACTACCAGCGCCCTGGGCGAGATTTTCTACGGCGCCCCCTAACTGCAATACAAACCCTATGAAAAAAGGAAAAGGATTTAATGAAATTACCATTTATTAAAAGAAACTAACGTGACTCTCTGTTATGCATTTGTGCATGTTTGCAATGCGTTGCAATAGATGGCGTTCTGTGTTTTCTTTAGGCGGGTTTTGGGTTTATCCCCTAAAAATGGGATGAAAAAAATTGGGAAATCTACGAGAAAGTAGGCCTGCGGCGCCCCTTCATATTCGGCGCCCTGGGCGGTCGCCTAGCCGCGCCTTACCCTAACGCCGGTACTGGTTGAGGAACTAATTTATTCCATCAAATTAACTTTAAAGGGCCCGTTTCCGATAGTAAATTAAAACAGCAAATTATTTGACCAATATTTACTTAGTATTTCTTTGGGAAGAACACGCCATCGTCACAAAGAAGTTGGATGAATTTAATTCCAAGCTTTCTCAAACTTCTAATTAAGATCTAACTTAGTTCTGCTCCCAAAACTCCTGTCTTTTTATGCGTTTATTTTTCTAAATCGGTTCAGTCATTTCGAAAAATAACTCCTTGAAAGTTTGAACAAAATACAATACGGGATACAATCTCCTAAAGGCTATTCATTCACACCAATTGAAATCGCAAGAATTGCTAATTACAAGATCTGTTGTTCCAATGATACTAATCTATAATAGCTACCATCTAAACTCACGATAGCAATAAAAAAGCCTCACGTGATCTTCCGGATGTATATCACACGAGAACTTGATTGTTAACTATTAGATACATTTATTCGATAATATGATGATATATGAGTCATTCTTGGACCCATAAAATTTGACTTTAGTTTTTTACTATGTATGTAGGGTCTAAGGAGCATTGGTGGCCCAGTGTATCGGCCACGACTTACGAGTGGGTTCAAACCAGGCGCATTACTTTGTGTAATTTATTTCATCACCACTGCTCTCAAAACGGTGAAGGAAAATATCGTGAGAATACATGTCCTAGAACCAAAAATTCGAAGACATGTGACATCCGCACTGGGTCCGCGTGGACCCACTACCTCTCACAGAGAGGAGGCCTGTGTCCCAGCAGTGAGAACATTAATAGGCTGATGATGAACTAACATTTTGAAGATAGGCAACCTACCTAGAGTCTTATCACATTTCACAGCGTAGGTACTTGAAGTATTTATTGCGTTTATTGTATGGAAAATTGAATAAGCACCTCTTTACGAATGAAGGACTGGTTTTTTTCCAGAAAGTAAACGTCAAAGTTCCTGTTTCTTTTACGTCAGAAAAATCAAAGCTCGAGAGTCGAAGCTCGCGACGACGTCAGAACTCAGTAAAAATCAGTACTTAGTATAAGTTGTGACGTAATGCTAATTTTTAACCGACTTCAAAAAAAAAAGTAGGTTCTCAGTTCGACCTGTATGTATGTATGTATGTATGTATGTATGTATGTATGTATGTATGTATGTATGTATGTATGTTTGTCCGCGATTATCTCGCGTTTGGCTGAACGGATTTTGATGCGGTTTTCAGGAAAGTGTTCATTACATTCTGGAGAAGGTTTTAGTATATAACACTAATAGATATCCCGTGACGTTGCCCGCGTGGATCCGATTTGCTTACTTGGATCGTAGATTTTAAGGGACGATTGCATGTTTGTCCGCAATTATCTCGCGTTTGGCTGAACCGATTTTGATACAGTTTTCAGAAAAGTATTTGTTACATTCTGGGGAAGGTTTTAGAATATAACACTAATAGATATCCCGTGACGTTGCCCGCATGGATCCGATTTGCTTACTTGGATCGTAGATTTTAAGGGATGATTGCATGTTTGTCCGCAATTATCTCGCGTTTGGCTGAACGGATTTTGATGCAGTTTTCAGGAAAGTGTTCATTATATTCTGGAGAAGGTTTTAGTATATAACACTAATAGATATCCCGTGACGTTGCCCGCGTGGATCCGATTTGCTTACTTGGATCGTAGATTTTAAGGGACGATTGCATGTTTGTCCGCAATTATCTCGCGTTTGGCTGAACCGATTTTGATACAGTTTTCAGAAAAGTATTTGTTACATTCTGGGGAAGGTTTTAGTATATAACAATAATGGATATCTCGTGAAGGTGCTCACATCTAAGATCCGTTTTGCTTAATAGGATTGTGGATTTTCAAAGACGCCGATTTTATGAAGATTTTTGTTGATTATCTCAACTAAAAAGGGAAAAATAAAAACTTTTTAAAAAAAAAGGGAACCGACTTCAAAAATAAACACAAAAAACTATAAAATAACTTTTCTTTCGGAAGTCGGTGGCCATATTATGTCAATGAAATAAAAAAAAAACAAAGCCACCGACTTCCGAAAGAAAAGTTATTTTATAGTTTTTTGTGTTTATTTTTGAAGTCGGTTCCCTTTTTTTTTAAAAAGTTTTAAAAGCGTCATTTTTCAATAGAAAAATACAAAAGGAGTAAATGATACTGTGACGTCTGATAGGGGAGAATGGAAGAAGAAAACGTATTGCGATGACCCCAAATAGCCAAACGACAATTCGAAACTTGTATCCATCGGTTGCCCGCGAGTCTCACGATATCTAATACTCAACCTATAAAAAGACATGGATGCTCAACCTATGTTTCAGCTTATCCTTCAGGGACAACAAAGCATGAAGTTATAAAATAACTAGCTGTTGCCAGCGGCTTCACCCGCTACAACTCGAAAATTATCCCACGGGAACATAAAATCGGGATAAAAATATATATCCTATGCGTTAATACAGGTTATAAACTATCTGTATACCAAATTTTAGCCAAATCCGTTTAGTGGTTTTTGCGTGAAAGAGTAACAAACATACCTACATACACATACATACATCCTCACAAACTTTCGCATTTATAATATTAGTAGGATTCTGATAATTAGAAGCAAATACCGGTTCCATTACGTAATTACTGTCCAGTGTAATTACATGAGATCAAATCTTAACGTAATTAGCATAATCCTGATCGCATTACAGCTAATTATCAGGTTAACTTGATGATATATTGTTCCCGAGTTAATTCTAATCTGCGATCGGTGACAAAATAATAATGTATAGTGCGTTATTGCTCTTATAACTAAATGCTGGTAATGTTATATGAACACTGTTTATAGCCATACTAATTGTTACCAGCGGATTCACCCCCCTTTATGTTCTTTTTTTTGTCTTCCTGTGATGCTGTATACGTGCGTGTGCCAATAAACGTTTTTTCTTTCTTTCTTTCTTTCTACAACTCGAAAATTATTCCACGGGAAAAACGGGATAAAAACTATCATCATCAGCCTATAACTGTTGGGACACAGGCCTCTCTGTGAGAGGGAGTGGGCCATTATCCACCACGAGGGCCCAGTGTGGGTTCACATGTCTTCGAATTTTTGATTTTAGGACATGCCGGTTTCCTCACGATGTTTTCCTTCACCGTTTTGAGAGCAGTGGTGATGAAATAAATTACACAAAATAATGTTCCTGGCTGGGTTCAAACCCAGAACCTATAACTCGTAAGTCGCGGTCAATACCACTGGGCCACCACCGCTCAGGTAAGTCCAGGATGCTAGTTCATTGTTTGTTATTTTTAACCGACTTCCAAAAGGAGGAGGTTCTCAATTCGGATGTTTGTATTTTTTTTTATGTTTGTTCAGGCATAACTCCGTCGTTTAACAACCGATTTGAAAAATTCTTTTTTTGTTGGATAGGATATACTTCTGGAATGGTCCCATTAAAGTTTTATCGAAATCAGACTAGCACTTTTTGAAAAATCAACATAAATCAACAAAAACCTAAAAAGTTTTCAACTTTGTCTACACCGATTACTCCGAGGTTTCTGGTCCGATTTCAATTATTCTTTTTTTGTTCGATACAGTATATCTGCCATTTGGTCCCACAAAATTTTCATTAAGTTTGGTGTAGTCGTTTTTAGTTTTTATACACATGGGCGTTGTTATTACCGGTGCTACGGATTACAAAATTTTAGTGCACATGTAAGAAAATTATGTATTTGACAATAATTTGGGTTGAATAGTGAAACTGAAAAGGATAAAATAAAAAACTTTTTCAAATTATCAGGCGTTATAAAAAACTTAAAAAAAAAAATGTAACCGACTTCAAAACAACCACAAAAAAAGTTCAAAATAACCTACAAAAAAACTTTTCTTTCGAAGTCTGTGACAAAAAGTCAATGAAATAAAAAAGAAAGTCACCGACTTTCGAAAGACAAGTTTTTTTGTAGGTTATTTTGAACTTTTTTTGTAGTTGTTTTGAAGTCGGTTACATTTTTTTTTTGAAAAAGTTTTTTATAACGCCTGATAATTGTATAATAGCAAATTGGAAACGTGAGCGAATGTTATTTTATATTATATCTTTATTAGGCGCTTTATGCAAGATATCCTTTAACTAAATGAAGGAGTATAAATACCTGTGGACCTTTTGTCTTTAGCAAAACTCACTGGGTGTAGGACGAAATTGTAGTGTAAAACATTAACAGCCTTAGTACAAAAACTTAAACATCTGTTGAACACTTGTATAAACAAAGTGTGACTGCAAAACGGACCTTATTTCAACGCCATAATCTGACATTTTTTAGACAAAGTGTTCAACAGACGTTTAAAAGTTTTTGTGGTACAGGAACACATTATTTAAGCTTGTATTAACGCTTTCCCCCCCGGTTTTATCCGCTGCTCGACTCCTTTTGGTTGGTTTTGGTGTTATTATAGCCTATAGCCTTCCTCGTTATATGAACTATCCAAAACAAAAAGATTTTTTTTTCAATTGAAACCAACATTTTCTGAGATTAATTATCGCGTTCAACCAAACAATCATTTCAACTTTACAATATTAGTATAGAGATTATTATTGCGATTCAAAAACCGTTCGTATTATCATTGTGTTTAGGTCGCAAACTAGAATATCTGGCACTCTAGAATCAGCCCTAAAAACAGCCACCACAAATTTCACTAACTCCTAAAACAATAAATCCATAGGATTGAAAACTCGCCAAAGCCAATGGCACCAAAAGTGGTGTTTATTGGAATAGCTAACTCTAACAACCATTCGTTCGAGAGGTTTACGACTCCCTGTAGGGTCGTAGATCGAACGATTGCTATTCGATTTATAGATAGATATACGTACTTATGTCAGATGGAATACAGAGAGATGTCGGGCTAATCTTCTCTCGTAAAGGTCATCGGGCATCCAAACTAGTATTAGGTTATTGTTATTTGTACGCCTTTTCTCAAAGATACTAGTGTTACCCTTTTTTGTTTTTATTAAGCTATTGCATAGCTTTTATCGCGGGCTCTAAGCGCGGCGACCGAATCAAGAAATTCCCTAACGAAAATACCTAACCTAACACCCGTCTAACGTCGTTTCAATTCGGAGACTTCGGTAATCATAAAAACATCCGCCATATATTATAGGCAATTGACTGGCCTGTTGGTCTAGTGGTTAGTGACCCTGACTGCTAAGCCGGGGGTCGTGGGTTCGATTCCCACCCAGGACAAATGTTTGTGTGATGAGCATGATCATTTGTTCTGTGTCTGGGTGTAATTTATCTATAATATGTATGTATTTAGAAATATATAAGTATGTTTATCAGTTGTCTAGTACCCATAACACAAGCTCTGCTTAGCTTGGGACTAGATGGCGTTGTGTGATGGTTGTGGAATATTATATTATTATTATTATTATTATTATAATTTACTTTTTCATACTGATTCCTGATTCTAAGCGGCCAGCTACAAAAGGAGGTATTCACATCCGTCATAAAGACAATTTACTTTTTCGTACTGATTCTAAACGGCCATGCAGCAACAAAAGGAGGTTTTCACATTAAAACCTACTTATAAAATTACAACAAAGCAGAGTGGCGCAGTGGAAGCGTGCGGGGCCCATAATCTGTTGAAAATTTTGATCCAGTTTGGAAGTGAGACCTGGGAATCCTGTTTTTAAAAGACCCATCTTCATTATAATTTATTTTTCTTTGTTACAGTAGTGCACCACAAACATTACTGTTCCTTCGATTGCCTATTGTTCGTTTCGGGGCCACGGATAGCTTGATGCTGCTTTTATTTCAATGAAAGCTTATGCAGTCACTTTTGGACTAACAAAATAGACTATGTTTTAGACAAAAAGAACAAAATAACCTTAGTCCTAGTAAAGGCATACTTAATAATAAATTATTATTAAAGGTCTTCAGTTACCCAAGGCTGCTAGTTCACAGGGCTCTGTGAAATAACGTGAGTCCTAAATCCGTGATCCATCAAGCGGGTCCAGTGGGGACTAGTGAATGTCACATGTGATCGTTTTATTCTTCATTCAAGGGCTACCGAGGTTCTTCACGATATTTTATCTATACATCTATACATTTAAATAAAATTGGAGTTTCTGCTTTATAATACTGAAATAACCGTTTTTTACTACATGCATGCATACGAATTTATATACGGTGCATACACCAAAAAAACATTTTTTTACAATTTTTGTCTCTCTGTCTGTTCGTAATGACTAATCTCTGAAATGGGTAGGCCGATTTTGACGGGACTTCTATTGGCAGGTAGCTGATGTAATATGGAGTAACTTAGGCTACAGCTTGGCCAGAACGTCTTGAAACGGAACTAATCTTTTTGTTTGCTGACAACGTTTAAAATCTTTGATATTTGATGTAAACAAAGGACGCAGGTTTGTTAGATTTATTATTGTGCCATAAAACTAACGTAAGAAGTGAAAAAAAAAAAACATTCAAAGTGCTGGTAGCGAGAGCACAGTGGCGACTTCCGGTTTTCTACTCTAATTTGCCAAGCTGTGCTTTTATTTTGGAAAAAAATCCTTTATTTTAATAAAAAAATACGTTCCGACATCCACGCGAACAAAGTCGCGGGCACAGTTAGTTTAACATATAGATGTGAAGGCACAAGTTGTCGCAGTAGCTGTGCTGCTTGTCACGGGTTTCATTCTCGCCACAGAAGGAAACCGGCATGTCCTAGAACCAAAAGTTCGAAGACATGTGACATCTACCAACTCGCACTGGGCCCGCGAGGTGGATTATGGCCCGCTTCCTCTCATAGAGAGGAGGCCTGTTTCCCAACAGTGGGAACATTATAGGCTGATGATGATGACGGAAAAAAAGATTGTACATTGAATTTCTACAAGTACCTACCTAATTGTTTCGGGCCGCTGTATTTGAGTTTAAATGTATTTAAACGCGCGCTCGCTCCCAAGACAAGAGAAATTCCAAGTATAGGGGAGTGGTTTTTGCCGTTTTCCTTAGACAATTTTTTTTTTTTGATAATTTATTTTTTTTCCCAAAGGTTATTGACGACAGGTAAACTAGTTCCCAAGATTGATTTAATTACGCAAAATTGAAGGTCAAAGGTCATAAAACTGAAAGATCGACCTTGAAAAGGGTCAGGTCGGGTGCACTTGCCGCCGCGTGTGTGGCAAGATGAATGAACGTGCACAAAGCAAAAAGAGCAAGTCAGGAACGCGTAGCACGTGGCATCCATCCGTTCTGCAGTTTTTAGTGCCATGGGAAAAAAGCGCATGAAATAATGAGTTTGTATTTTCTATTATAGACGACTTGTGTTTAAACGCCTTCCAGAAAAGTACCTGTTTAAAACCAAAAAAATCGAAATATGTACCTGCCAGAATGGATCAATGCTCACCAAATTGTGTATCATAATAAAGCATTGTATTGTAAAATTAACCTATTTTCTGTAATAATAAAAAAAAACTAAGTAGGTACTTAGGGTCGACGAAGCCCCGCTAAGCGGGGCTTCTATTTCTGTTTGCAGGGTTTAAAGGGACCTATATAACAAAACCAAACTTCGTGGTGTCCTTGAAATCTTGCAAAATGAGTAAGTATTACATTTGGTGAGCATTTATCTATTTTGGATTGTTGGGCATTTTAATTGTAGACATTAGAAACTTTGCCCGTGACTTTGTCTGCACTTATTTTGTACTAATCATACGTAGGTACCTACGTAATCGTTAGCAAAAGGTTTATGTGACTTAAAATTCATATTTTTCTTCACTTCTCCATTATCTTCCATCACTTATTCACACGGTTCGTATTTTTGGTCGATTTTCCTGGTCGCAGTCGCAGTTTCATCGTTTGTAAACATTAGTGGTAGAAAAACTAGTTGAATTGTCATTTTGACGTTCTTTTCGACCCTTGGGAATGCCGCATTAGCAAATTGTACCCGTTTGAACCCGAGGCAACGTTAGTATAAGTTACTAGGTATGTTATTATGTACGATTGTGACTTTTATTGGCATCTAATAAAGCATAAAACGCAGTCTAGTAAGACACATCCGTTAGACGCATCCGCGACAAAAATGAGGTTACGACTATTCTTACAAATATGACCTGACACCGTCATTTGTAACTAAAACAAACCGTTATATAAAACCTGAAACAATCTAACTTCTAACTAATAAATGCAAAAAATTATCATCATATCACCCGTAAGACGTCCACTGACCACTATTTCTAACGGATTTTAATTTCCCCTGTTCACCAAAAGAATGACTCTGTATAGTTATGGCTTGAAATAATACACTTTATACATACAAACATCCATTTATCTGGATATGGATGGACATAAATTTAATGAGAAATTACACATGGGTAAAAGGACGCTCCTTCACCGCGAGCATTCACCTGTAATGTAACGTTACAGATTCGAACATTCGAAGACAATAGAGCATCAAATTGCGCACTTTTGTGTTACATTACAGTACCCTTAGCACGAGTTTTCACTCTTTTACTTCACAGCGTCTTTCTAGTATTTACAGCGTTTCTTGTATGAAAAAATGGAACAGCGCCTCTGGTGTGCGAAGAAGGAACTAATTTTTTCCTTGAAAATTGACAATTTGAAATTGTCAAAGTTCTAGTCTACGTCTAAAATATTGAAAACTCGTGCTAAGGGTGGAAGGTGAATGCTCGCGGTGAGGGAGCGCCTTAATTACGGAAAACAGACTGTGTTCCAAGTCTGTTTTTTCCAAAACATCTTTTATTGTTCTACAGAATTTCAAACGATGATAACAAATGATAAGGGACCACAAGACACCTAAAACATACAAATGTCTATAACAATTGATAAGAGTCTTATCAGATCTCATAATTATGTCCTAATATTATAAAATAATGCGAAAGTTGATAAGGATTTATGTATACTCGTTATTTATTTAATGTATTTTACATAATATAATCTAAACCATAAGTAAAAATTAACTAAAAAGAAAAGCAATCAAAAGGCGTCAGAGAATTCGTCCACATCGCTGTCAACGGTATGGTGCGGTGCCCAGCAAGCTGGCAGCATCATCGCCACGTTGTATGGCAATGCTGATTCATGTTATATGTGTGTGATAACTCTTTCACGCAAAAACTACTGAACGGGTTTAGATGAAAGGTAGACAGGTAGTTAATAACCTGGATTAACATATACAGCAGTGGTGGCCCAGTGGAGAGCAGTGGTGGCCCAGTGGTATCGGTCCCGACTTACGAGATGTAGGTCGTGGGTACGAACACCGCCAGGCGCATTACTTTGTGTAATTTATTTCATCACCACTGCTCTCAAAACGGTGAAGGAAAACATCATGAGGGAACCGGCATGTCCTAAAACCAAAAATTAGAAGACATGTAACATCTACCAACCCGCACTGGGCCCGCGTGGTGAATTATGGCCCACTCCCTCTCACAGAGAGGAGGCCTGTGTCCCAGCAGTGGGAACATTATGGGCTGATGATGAACACATAGGGTAGCTTTTATTTCGATTTTATCCTCCAATGGGATAATTTTTGAGGACCAAACTGCTGGCAACAGCTGGCATTATCGTATCTCTAAATGATAAAATATAAATAAATGTTTTTCAAAAGGTATCTTCCCTAAATTCCTGAAAAGAAAGAAAGGCGGTATACAATTTGCTTTCTCGCATTCTATATCAAACCGGTAGGGCCAGAATCAGCTATTCATAAAATTATTAATGACTTGCTATTGCTGCGGCTTCTCCCTTTATGGTCGGAAATACTCAGGATCATTTTAAAAATAAACCATTATACTTCAGGACAAAAGTAAAAGTTAAAGTGAAAAAAGAATGTTTTTTTTTTTGTTGCGAAGATTATATTACAAGGAGCTCCGGTTATTAAAATTCTAACAACTCAAAAACCATAGCTCGAATATACCCAAGAATGCAATAAAAATAATTTTAAAGAAGATACTGATAAGAAAAATTGTAGCACGTTTCGTGGCAAAATTATCAAATGAGTCCTCCGCGCGTGGGGGGAGGGGAGGGACTGTCAGCCTCGTATTGACTAAAATCCACGGTAATCCTTCAAAAGCCCTTTACGCTCCAGGGTTCACGGTTACCTAATAAGACAGTCCCGCGAGCCTGGCAGGCTCTGCCTCTTTAAGGGCCTCGTCAGACTGAATGGTTGTCAGAGCTTGGATGACACCACCGAAATCAGCTCAAAAAGAGGTGGAAAGATGACCTGGACACGCACCTGGGATAGTTTAAGTGGAGGTCGAAAAGGATATGGAAGATATGAGGGAGGCCTTTGCCCATAAGTTGATATTAAAAAAAAAACTTTTATTATGCTAGTAGTTCGAATTTCAAACGTGTCATGGGGTAGTTAGCCCTTTCTATAACAGGTTCAAGTAATTTGAAGGCATTGCAGACTACAATTTACAAAACCTGAAAGCTAGGAAAATCAATGTAAATATAAAAAAAAACAATAGGATCATAAGAAATTTTCATATTATCACTGACGAGGAGGCATAGAAATTCATACTTAGTACTGCCACGTGTACAGAGTTATCACACACTTAATTTAAACTTACCTGCGATTTAATTAAGACCAGGAACTTAATTTCGTTGCTGTTGATATGTGAAATCACTAAATTAACTTGAAACTAGTCTATAAAATTTCAAAAAAGTCTAAACGTTACTCGAAGCTATAGAAAAACGCAACTTCTTTTTGAAAATTTTCATTTTTCTCTTCACAAACGGATCCACTGTGACGATCTTCAAACTGTTCGAACAAACTATTGAAATAAGTTCACGGAATAAAACCTTTTTCAAAAAAAAAATCACTGGCTGAATGACTCGCGACCCGCGCCAATCGATGAAGCCATTAGATTGAACTTTCGCGGCAAAATTCAAAAATAGTACCGAACACGCGTCACTTAACAAAAATGGCGACGACTACCGTACGGAAATAGTTAAGTGGAAGCTATTTTGACCGTTCCTCTGCTGTGCATTATTTATTTCTATTGGAAAATTAGTCTTTAATGGTGTGATTGGTGCGTAGCATATAGTAGAGCATCTGTGCCCACGCGGTATTCGTGTACGACTGAGAGGCACAGACGTCTGAGTCGACAAATATTCAGTTTAATAATTTAAGACCAGTGTATATAGTATAGGATTCTGTATAATCTCGTTCTCGTATGACACTCGGGTACATGTGTGACGCAATGATAATGACATTGAGGGGATGAAACGTACTTGAAATAAATTAAATCTTTTGTGTGAAAATTTGAAGCGGTAATGTTTTGTGTTGGCTGCCTATCTTGATATTATCGACCCGGGGTCGCGGTACTGTCTCATCAGGTAACCGTGACCCTGGAACGTAAAGGGCTATTGAAGGATTACCTGGATTTCAGTCAGTACAAGTCTGACAGTCCCTTCCGTCCCTCCCCGGGTGGGAGAAGATTTTACCTATCGACTAAAAGATCGATTATATAAATAAAAAGCCTTTTAAAACTCGAAATATCGAAACTCTATAAAACAAATCTTGGTCGTGGCTCCGAACATGAATTCTGATAGAAATACACTTCAGAAAGTGATAGTTATTGACCCAACCCCAATTCGACCGTACTCTTTTGATCGAACTTTAAAGAAAAGCCTTATCATTGCTTATTGCCACCAACCAAATCTTCAAAGTATCCCATTCTATAATCCTCCAATACCTTTCGCGTCATCTACATTCACGGAACTTGCCAAACGCATGCCTTCTGCAATACATCTTTGCTTGTCAAACTGGACTCTATGACAAATGTCCCTATTGTAGTCATAGTTCAACGACTGCGGATATTATATCATTTCATCCCATGTGATACAGTTAGCCTATTGCTCTATTTTGGTACCTCGATCGGGGCCGTCTATTCTACTAGGTACTAGGCATGTGCCCAAAACCCCACAATCCTTGGAAGCCCCGATAAAGATAAAGATATATTTTGTAAGAAGACCCGAAAACTGTAAGCATCACACAATAGGCTTCCAAAAAAACTAAATCAATGGGGTGTCAAAAATTTTGGAGTATTCGTTGGTTTTACCTACAATACTTGGAAGCCCCGAAGACT
The DNA here is from genome assembly GCA_954870645.1 of Agrotis clavis. Lineage (NCBI taxonomy): Eukaryota > Metazoa > Arthropoda > Insecta > Lepidoptera > Noctuidae > Agrotis > Agrotis clavis. The sequence goes on from OX940941.1 coordinate 8,452,652, forward strand.
GTAAACATCACACTAGAGGCTTCCAAAAAACCTATCTAAATCAAGCGGGTTTCAGAAATGTTCAAGCGTTTTTTCATTTTCAGAACTTTGGTTTCTTTTAATTGGAAATGATTTAGGATTATTTTTCTGAGGACAAGAATCGGTCATCAGTGTCAGGTGGAAAAACAAAAAGGAGTAAATGATGGTGTAACAAGGGAGAATGGAAGAAGAAGACGTGTTGCACCGAGCTCAAGGAGAATAGCTTATGGGCAAGAAGATGACTATTACCACAAAAAGTATGACACAGGACGATTATATTGATTCGATCCATTGATTTTCAAACAATCAGTCTCCAAAATGTTGAGACACATTGATAAAATACATTTAGTAGTAACACGATAATCATGATGGAACTAAAAGTAACCAATAAAATAATGCTTAGTCTACCTTCAAAAGTCTTTGATCTACTGACAGCTTTGTAACAGTACAAAACATTATTGTGTCACAATTTACATCATATTCAGTATCATTATCTAATGTAAACTATACGAGAAATATTATCTTGAGATAATAGACAATATCTTATTCAGCATTCAAAGTTGTACAGACTCCCAAATATTGCATAAGCCTGTGAAGGAACTATACGTTTGAATGTTTTAGATAAAAACTAGTTTGTCTCGTATTAGTTATCAATAGGAAGTGTGTTGTGAGGTTCTTTGACAGTCGTATCTACAACTTGAGGAGTGACAGTAATCAGACTACCGACTTTTGGATGTCAATCATAAAGTTGGTCCAGTGAAGATTAGCCCTCCTTCTTTTGTGCCCTTTTTAACCGACTTCAAAAAAAAAAGTAGGTTCTCAGTTCGACCTGTATGTATGTATGTATGTATGTATGTTTGTCCGCGATTATCTCGCGTTTGGCTGAACGGATTTTGGTTCAGTTAGCAGGAAAGTGTTCATTACATTCTGAAGAAGGTTTTAGTATATAACACTAATAGATATCCCGTGACGTTGCCCGCGTGGATCCGTTTTGCTTACTTGGGTCGTAGATTTTCAGGGACGATTGCATGTTTGTCCGCAATTATCTTGCGTTTGACGGGACCGATTTTGATGCAGTTTTCAGGAAAGTGTTCATTACATTCTGGAGAAGGTTTTAAAATATATCACTAATAGATATCCCGTGACGTTGCCCACGTGGATCCGTTTTTGCTGACTTGGATTGTAGATTTTCAAAGACGCCGATTTTATGAAGATTTTTGAAGATTATCACAACTAAAAAGGGAAAAATAAAAAACTTTTTGAAAAAAAGGGAACCGACTTCAAAACCAAACACAAAAAAACAATAAAATAACTTTTCTTTCGGAAGTCGGTGGCCATAAATGTCAATGAATGAAATAAAAAAAAACAAAGCCACCGACTTCCGAAAGAAAAGTTATTTTATTGTTTTTTTGTGTTTGGTTTTGAAGTCGGTTCCCTTTTTTTCAAAAAGTTTTTTTTTCCCCTTTTTTTCTACATCCAGATTTTCTACTCAGCCTATCGCAGTCTACTGCTGGATATATTATAGCTCTCTCAGGCTGTGCCACATTTTTTCCGCTTTCCGAATCCAGCCAGTCTCAGCCACCTTCTTAAGGTTGTCGTTCCATCTTGCTGGGTCCATCCCCATCGGTCCTTCGACCTACTGCCACTTCAATTTGCTTACTCTGCAGACTATGTCAGTTACTACGGTTACTCTCCAGATAACTCCATTTCTGATTTTAGAACGAAAAACTTTAAAAGTGTAAAGAATGATTGCGTTTACTGCCTCTATCTGTCTATGAGCCGCCGTATATCTGACTAAATCTTCAGCAAATAGTATTTCACCATCTTTCATAATTCGGCTAACTCATTCAAAAATCTCCACATTTAGCCAGATGACAGTTGTTCTGTTCATCTCTATATGGGGTTGAAGGTTCCTACCGCAATGACGCCAAACATTGGGCTAATATAAGTTTTATCTTCCTTCTTCGTAGTTGTAAATCTTGCAAGCTATAGAAAGGGCGCATTCACATTGCGACTAACACGATACTACATAATATAGCTCTCCATCGCTTACTTTCCCTAGAAATGTGTGAAACTACCTATACCACCGATATCGGCGTCTTTACCGTTATCGTCTAATGTGAAAGCGCTCAATAAAGCCTAAACACAGACAGAAAGAAAATTTCTAATCTAATCTTATCCCTAGATATTATATGCCTTTTATTGTGAAATACTCGTACAGTCCTACAGTTGCCGAGAGATAGTATCTCAAATACTATGTACGTATTACATTTGACTTTCAATAAACACGTGGCAAATACGATAAGCATCTTATCAAAACCCCCCGGCAACGTTCTCACAAATATCTAATGACATGATACAACAATTTGAAATGCTCTTTTTAAAGAAGATTGTCATAACTAAATGGAAAACGCAAGACTCGACGGGTATTTTCATATGGCAAGTGAAAGATTCAGGCCGGAAAAACGACATGACTGAACTTCTTTAAAAAAGGCTGGTCCCGATTAGTAGCAGAATGAAAAGTGGGACGAAGATTACTGTGGTAGGATGAGGATACGTCCAAAATGTTTGAGGATGAACAGAGTCAAATTTAAGTGAATACATCCATGGATGAAAAACCTTAGCCTTGAGCTTTATCAAACATTTCATCTTGTTCACGTTTTATTTCATAATTGACTAAAAATACAAAGTTCTGGATAGGTACTAAGATAATATAGCTTCAACCAAAAGTGGTAACAATAACTCTACATTATATTTTACAAAAGCGCCTTGTTTCAATAATTTTATTGTACTTAGACTGAGCGCCGCCTACGAGGTACGCCTTGGTACGTACTGTCAGCATCCCAGATGTGTACAATCAACAGAAAAGGCGAGAATAAACAGACAATTAAACACCGCAAACACAAAGACGAGTAATTACGAAATGTACAACTGGCAGAAAAGGTACGAATTAAAATTGAGGGTTAAATAAACGCAAAAATGATCTTTATGAAACTCGGTATGAGAGAAATTGTTTTATATAGATGGATAATAGTACGATATGACTTGATACTTAGCATGTAATCAGAGCAGTGGTGGCCCAGTGATTTATCAGCCCCGACCTACGAGTTGTAGGTTTTGGGTTCGGACCCAGCCAGGCACACTACTTTGTGTAATTTATTTCATCGCCACTGCTCTCAAAACGGTGAAGGAAAGCATCGTGAGGAAACCGGCATGTCCTAGAACCAAAATGTTGACCACAGTGACATCTAAGGGCCCATGTCGTGATGATGGCCCACTCCCTCTCACAGAGAGAAGGCCCGCGACTGATGATGATGACGATGAATTAATTTGATTATCTAGCTGTTTCATGGCTGTGTAGGTATATTATGTATGATACAGTCGATTTGTTTAATGTCAAAACATTTGATATGTATTCGTTATCCAGACCAACACACCCACCCAAAAGACCTTTTTTTCATAACTTAGGCCGGGGCGAGAATCGACTACTTACACTAATTGAAGTTCACTCTGGTAGATGGTAAACCTCACAAGGCCACCTGGCCACCATCCTGTAGGAGTCCACTTTATGTGAACCTCCATCTTAAGGTGACGGTTCGCGCGCGAGACCGCGACAGCAGACCGAGACAGGAGACCGAGACGGGAGACCGCGACAGGAGACCGAGACAGGAGACCGAGACAGGAGACCGCGACAGGAGACCGCGACACTACTTAACATTAGGCAATGACAATAGTGTCGTGGTTTCCTGCCTCGGTCTCCCTGTCGCAGTGCGAACCGCCCCGCCCGCCGGCGCAACAAGTGTCGCGGTCTCCTGTCTCGGTCTCCTGTCGCGGTCTCGGGTGCGAACAGGCACCTTTATGTCTCATCTTTACCTCTGGTCTAGATTGAGGCTGTGAGCAAACCGATTTGAGTTGCAAGAGTTACTACCATCTTTTTTAACTACCGCGCGCGCTCGTTGGTCAATTGCGCGCCTCATTTGAATTGACCGATCCTATTCCATTTCCCTCTACACACCTCCGTTGTATTTCACGAAATCACTTTAACTGAAGAGATAGTAAAGATATTACACATTAATACGAAAAAAAACTCTTGCTTCACTCGTTGGACGAATCTTGGGCGTTTTGTCACCGCTGCACGCTGTGATCGTATCCGTTTTATTGGAAACTGGGCCTTAAACTAAAGCAATAACTCGAAGTCAGACACCTAACTAACACATGCGCAACGAATGACGTCACTATTGATTGTAGCAAGGGTTATGAGTTAATGACGTCATCGTCTCAATGTCGCCAGCGGACGCTTCGTAAGGGGCCAGTCTCAGTTCTGGCGATTAGAGGGAAGCGAGTAGAAATAGGAACTTTTTCTATACGTATCGATTATACTCAAAAAATATCGTACGTCGTACTCCTAATACTATACCTCACTCTTTTACTGTAAGGTGCTAGTCATTATCATCAGCCTAAAATGATCCTACTTCTAAGACAGGCATCCTCTCTGTTTGAGTAGAGTTTGGGTAGGCCGTAATCCACCACGCGGCCCAAGTTCCTGTTGTTAGATGTACAATGTACATGTCTCGATTATTTTATTCTAGGACTTACCGGTTTTCTCACGATGTTTTCCTTCACCGTTTTGAGAGCAGTGGTGATGAAATAAATTAAACCAAATTTTGCGCCAGACTGCAGCAACCACTGCTTTTGCTGCTAGTGGCTGTGCAGAATGGACAATGAAAGAAGAGGGACATTTCTTGCAAAAGAGCTCTACACTAGCATTGTGTTTGGGACTGCTCAGCAGCGAATTCATCGGTAAATGATCATTTACTTAGTATCCTACTAATCCTACTAATGTTATAAAAAATGGGAAAGTTTGTGAGGATGTATGTATGTGTATGTAGGTATGTTGTTACTCTTTCACGCAAAAACCACTGAACGGATTTGGCTAAAATTTGGTACACAGATAGTTTATAATCTGGATTAACACATAGGATAGTTTTTATCCCGATTTAATGTTCCCGTGGGATAATTTTCGAGTTGTAGCGGGTGAAGCCGCTGGCAACAGCTTTAATTATAAATGTAATCCGTCTATTGATCACCTACCAAGTTTTTCCCGACTTTGTTAAGGTTTTCAGTCTAACTGGATACAACTGAATACTATACATTACTGGAGCCACTGCTTATTTGACAATCCTCCAAAATCCAGTTACTAATAGATAGATAACTAATAGGTTCGGTTGCAGCCCTGCAGCTTACTAACTACTTTTATCGAATTTCAAAGCTCTTCAAATGAGAATTTAATATACCTATATGGATGATCGCATAATATCCAAGGACCGACCGACCTATGCTTCGACCTATGCGAACTCGTCTTTACGTGAAGTTCGACTCACGCAGCTGATACTAAATAGGCTAAATAGCCACGAGCTTGTATCGACACATTCCTCTTCAATCGAAATGGGAATTTTATCATTTAGTACATTCAATACTTGTGCAAAGAAAGTCTCTTCCTTGTTAGCGTTGGGACCGGAGCCTAACAGGAACATTGGATGCTTGTCAGTCACAATCAGAGTATTTTTACACTGATTTGCATGTGAATCTGTGTGTGCGCTTCGTTCTTGGTTAGGAATTCTGCATAATGCATTGATCGTGGTAAAAATATTAGGGGATTTTTCTATCGCGTGACTGGCGCAAGCATAACTCTCCTTTTGAATTTCAAGTACACAATTATCAGACCAGTTAATAAATGGTTGAGGTATGTTAGAATACGAATCGATATAATAATACGTAATTGTTTTAATACTTTATTACGTCGTTTCAATAAATTTATCATCATCTGCCTGGTAGCCTTTTCCCAACTATATTGGGGTCGGCTTCCAATCGAACTAGATGCAACTGAATATATTGTATTTTACATGGAGCGACTGCCTATCGGACCTCCACAACCCAGTAACTGGGTAATACGATACGCCATGGTAAGACTGGTTGTCAAACTTTAGAGCTTCTGACTGACAGTAACGACTGTCAAAGATCTACAAATGACAGCCGGGACCAATGGCTTTACGTGCTTTCCGAGGCACGGAGGAAACTCGCTTATGGTCACCCATCCACAGACCAACCTCGGCAAGCGCGGCTTAACCCGGAAGATCGGCACGTGCGTCTGTAATTATTTAGCCACGAGCTCCTCGCTTCAATAAATAAATAATCATATAAAATTCGACCGATTCATATTAGGTACTTGTTAAAAAAAATCAACCATTTATACAAAACGGGGTCTTCAAATAAAAAACTGCACGTTTCCATTCTTCATTTCAACACAAATGAACAGGGTGACTGCACGATGCAATGCGATAGTCATTTGTCGGTCATTCCGTCATTTGAACTCGTACGCAATGCGATTGACACTGCCGATTCTCTTAATCATTATGCATCCGTGAATGCGTATATTGCTAAGTGGTTCTGTACGTCGCTTTTCATGTATAGTGTCATTGTACAACTCTTCGACCGATAGTCTTAAAAAGGTGACTGGGATATATTGGGACAATCAAACCACACTATTTCCAAACCACTACGATAAGCTAGTTTTCCATCTAAGTTTTTTTTTTTATATAATATTCCGCAACTATCACACAACGCCATCTTCTCCCAAGCTAAGCAGAGCTTGTGTTATGGGTACTAGACATAGACAACTGATAAACATACTTATGTAATTCTAAATACATTATCTTATATATAAAATTTCCGTGTCACAATGTTAATAGTTACCGTACTCCTCTGAAACGGCACGACTGATTTTTATGAAATTTTGTATGCATATTCAGTAGGTCTGAGCTACTATCTATTTTTTTTTTTTATTTATACGGCAAAACAATGTTTGCGGGTTCAGCTAGTTATAGATAAATTACACCCAGACACAGAACAAATGATCGTGCTCATCACACAAACATTTGTCCTGGGTGGAAATCGAACCCACGACCTCCGGCATAGCAGTCAGGGTCACTAACCTAGTGGTTAGTGACCCTGAATGCTATAAAAATAATATAATATAATATTCCACAACTATCACACAACGCCATCTAGTCCCAAGCTAAGCAGAGCTTGTGTTATGGGTGCTAGACAACTGATAAACATACTTTTATATTTCTAAATACATACATATTATAGACTAGCTTCTGCCAGCGACTTCGTACGCGTATCCTGTTGCTTATGCCAGCGGCAACGGGGTCGTCAAAATCGAACATCTGAAACGTCTGATGTCGAATTCTTAGAGCCTGAAACGGGAAAACAACGGGACGCGCATGACGATTCCAGACGTTCCAGTTTACTTACAAAAGTAAGTCAACAGGAAATGCCCATCAGACTAAACAACTCATGTAATAATGTAGCTGGGCTCTTGGAGTTCCACATCAGGTGTTCCAGATCTTCAATTTTTACACAATAACAGGGAGTGCTCATCAGGCTGAACAACTCTTGCTAAGACGTCATTACTGTATAATATGTAATAGTGTAGCTGGGCTCTTGGAGTTCCACATCAGGTGTTCCATATCTTCAAATTTATTTTCTCAGCAGAAAATGCTCATCACGTGGAACAATTTTTGCTATGGCGCTATTTTTGTATCTCTTATAGTTTAGCTGATCTATTGCAGTTCTGCATCAGGTGTTCAAGTTTCCAAGATAAATTATAGCCTATATGTTGCCCAGATTTAATAGCTATACAACAAAAAAAAAACAATCAAATCTGTCCAGTAGTTCCGAAGATTAACGTGCATGGAGTAACTTCTCCCGTTTTCCTAACATTTCCCTTCACTGCTCTGCTCCTATTGATTGTAGCGTGATGTAAAGTATACTATAACCAGCCCAGGAGTATGAAAAACAATTGTACCAAGTTTCGTCAAAATCCGTCGAGTAGTTTTTGTTTCTATAACGGTTATACAGACAGACAGACAGACAGACAGACAGACAGACAGACAGACAGACAATAATTTTACTGATTGCATTTTTGGCATCAGTATCGATCCCTAATCACCCCCTGATAGTTATTTTGGAAATATATTTCATGTACAGAATTGACCTCTCTACAGATTTATTATAAGTATAGAAGATAGATAAATGACACCCAGACACAGAACAAATGATCGTGCTCATCACACAAACATTTGTCCTGGGTGGGAATCGAACCCACGACCTCCGGCATAGCAGTCAGGGTCACTAACCACTAGACCAACAGGCCAGTCAGCCAGCTATGGACTGGACTGTTGGTCTAGTGACCAACAGTCCAGTCCAAGTCCTTAAATCAATGTGCCAAGTGGAGGAAAGGGTGTTGTGGCGTAGCGGGAGACAGTTTTTGGCTATGGTTGCCATCCTTCCGGGTTTCCCCGGATTTGTTCTAGTTTAGAGGGCATCCGGGCAGGGGACTTCTTTGTAGTCCAGGTTTAAAAATTTAAAGTCTTGGGTCGCCCGCGACACACGCACACTTCACCTTCCCCCCACTCCTCCTGACGCAATTTCCACGGTACGCACTTCGATCATGTCCAGGTTCTGGACTTTAAATTCAGGGGTTTTCACTCGTCTTGTCCTGGTATACAAATTTTAGAGATGGCAACTCTATTTTAGGGTCAATTCACAACGATACGCCACGCTGCGTGCACATTTCAATAGAGCCACTTGAAATCTAACTTTAATTACTACACGAAAAGATACACATTTCCAGTATCATCGCGTCACGTCGCGTCTAGGTGTGAGCTGAAGTTACCCGACTGTTTTTTTTCTATACTTTAACTTACAGTCTAAAATAGTTCTTATGGTTTGTCTGCGTATTAGGTAATCTGTGGTGAAATACTATAACTTACCTAATGGGGATGATAAATGATTCATTTCTCGCATTTAATTATTTGCTTGGCACATAATCTGGGCGAAACTATTACTATTTTAAACACATTGCGGTTTTGCTACTTTTTTTCCCACTAGTTGCTTTTTCCGAAATCTAGGACCAGACGCTGAGCTCTCGTGTTTGATATATCTAGCTAACTGACTAGACTTATTACAAAGCATCATTTTCTACCCTTAAAAAAAATGTAACCGCCTTCAAAAACAACCACAAAAAAGGGCAAAATAACCTACAAAACTTTTCTTTCGGAAGTCGGTGACTTTTTTTTATTAATTTCATTGTGTTTTTTGCCACCGACTTCCGAAAGAAAAGCTTTGTAGGTTATTTTACCCTTTTTTGTGGTTGTTTTTGAAGGCGGTTACATTTTTATTGAAAAAGTTTTTTTAGTTTAAATATTTAACCACAATTCTTGTCAAATACCTAATTTTCTTACATTTGCACTAGATTTTTTTAATCCGTAGCACCGGTAATTACATCGTTAACATCTCTTTCATTCAAACCTTATCTCAAAAACTACTGAACCGATTTTGATGAAACTTGCAGTATTCCCTAAGTTTAATGATACCTAGAACAACAAAAAAAGAATGACTTAAATCGGACTGGTAGTTCCAGAGATATGCGAACACAAACTAAATCAATCGACGCCTACTCCTTACTGTTAAGGAGTTGTACCTTCCATCATCAGCTCATCCACCTGAGATGATGATTATCAGATGCAAATACTTGAACAGCTTTAGAAAATATATGAAAATGGTACTATGTGTCTATAAAATTTGAAGGTTGCCCTCGATATCCCTGGGATCCCATCATCAGATCCTGATCTGATGATCATGGGACTACTTGGGAAGTATACACTTTCAAACAAAACAAAAATTTTCCAAATCGGTCCAGGCGTCTTCGAGAAATCGGGGGAACATACATAAAAAAAAAAGATTCCGACGTATTGAGAACCTCCTCCTTTTTTTAAGTCGGTTAAAAATGCCTCTCTTTGCACTAAAATTCGGCCCCAATACCTCGTAAAGTCACACAACATTACCACTATGCTATCTTTACCATTAAACCACTATCTACCCTCCATTTCTTCCCCTAAGGGGTGTATTAATACGTTATCACGATCACCCCCCAGGTTTTTACTGAGCCATAATATGCAAACTGTTTATGACTATTTCACGATAGTGCCGGATCTTTGCGCCTTAAGAAATGAAGACTGGATTTTGATGCTGAGCATTGAAAATAGTTTCGGATATTTTTTGGGAAATTCGTAGAGTAGTGGTACTCTTATAGGCCCCGACTTACGAGTTGTAGGTAGATTATGGCTTCGAGTCCAGCCAGGTGCATTACTTTATGTAAGTAATTTATTTCATCACATCACTGTTCCTAAAATAAGATGACAAACTAAAAATCAAAGACGTGATTTATTATCAACCTGCATTGGGCCCAGACACCTTCTTCTTACATAGAGGCTGTCTGTGTCCCAACAGTGGGAACAATATAGACTGACAATGATAGCATTTCCCACTGATTACGAGTCAGTTAGCGGGATTATTATTAGACAGTTCTAATAATAATCCCGCTAACTGACGAACAACAATTAATAACGAACTCCGCTGCAGATGAAGCCGCTGGTTTAAGTCAGTACTTATACCAGCGGCTTCATCTGCAGCGGAGTTCGTTAATTGTCCCAGGGGATTTTACATACTGGGATTAAAATTGTACCTAATTACCAAAAGCATTAGTTGTAATGGCTCATGTGAACATGAAATACGAAGGAGAATTGGGATGGCAAAGGGGGCCATGGCACATCTTCAAAAGATATGGAAGAACAAAAGCATCTCCCTGAAAACCAAGACCAATCTTGTGCGCACCCTGGTGTTCTCCATATTCTCGTACGGTGCTGAAACTTGGACCCTGAAGAAAGCTGACCGCAATCGTATCGATGCGAGATGTGGTGCGCTGGCGAAAGATGCTGGGGATCCCCTGGACAGCACATCGCACCAACGTGTCAATCCTACAAGAATTAAACATAAAGACAAGGCTCTCTACCATCTGCCTACGTAGGATTCTCGAAAACTTTGGCCACATTGCCAGGAAGAATGACGATAACCTAGAAAGGTTATTATTAGTCACTGGCAAGGTGGAAAGGTTATTAGTCAAGGCAAAAGGCCACGTGGTAGAAGCCCAACACGTTGGACTGACCAGATCCGCACCGCTCTTGACACAACGGTCCACGAAGCTCTGCACTCGGCGGCAGATCGGGACAGATGGCGTCGCGTGGTGCGCAACAAACTGCTGCAACAAGGAGTAGGTCACGACCCTCAGCATTGAGAAAACCGATCCGAGGAGGAGGACCAAATTTTAAGCATTTTTGTGCAAAGAAAAATTCGACTGCGACTAGAAGAGCGGACGGGACTGCGAAAGCATCCAGTTGGTCAAGCATCCGGAGTGTTTATCCAGAAGGAAGGAACCCAGCTCTAAGTCAAATTACTTTTTCCACAAAAAATCAGGTGTGATGTTTTTGTAATGTAAAGTTATAATTATCAGTTAAACTTTTCATAACTCACTTGACTAGCAGTGGCGTAGCTATATAGGCGGGGGCGAAGCGGACCGTAGCCCTCAAAGGAAAAAAGAACTAAATCTTGACAACGGTGATCAACAGTCAGTAAAGTAGAACATGGCCCACAATTATGGAAATCTGATCTCTGATGAGTGGTAACTGAAAGAACCTAGGCTAAGAGGCTTCGCAATGCTGATGTCGCCGGCGATCATTGCACGTTTAGGTCATACGCCTCCAAAATAACTTGGTAATGTTTTACTTGTTACTGGGAGCTATAAGAGTCCCAGAGGCCTCGCAAATCTGATGTCGCTGTCACATGGCAATCACATTTGGTATAGATGACTTGGGGTAACCAAGTCATCTTACAACAAGGGGGCCTCGCGCGAGCAGGAGGCAAGCTATAATTTTAGTCCTAAAAAAAGAGCCTCGCACATGCGTTTTAGCCCATCCTAGATTCGGTCTCGCTTCGCCACTGTTGAGTAGCACAGCATTACGTCAAGAAAGGTTCCACTCTAATCAAAGTCATAATATCGCCTTAACAACCCTAATAATTTCTCTAAATCACTCAAAGCTTTGGACACAAATCACAATATTGATCTATCACCCGGACCATTTCCTCCCAACATCAAAACGATCAGAACGAAAATAACTCTCATTAAGAGCAGTTTACCAACTGAAATTTTATTGTGGGAACCCGGGAAAGCTGTTAGAGACATTCAAAGTGCTATTTTATGGCTGGCAACACTAAAATGGCTGTATCATAGGGATAATTTGAAGGGTGACGCTGTTTTATGCGGTCGTTAATTATGCGTTCTCCTTTTGACGGGGTGTGAAGGGATAATTTAGGTAATTGGTGGTTTTGGTAGTGTGCGATTTTTGCGTTTGAATTACGTGGCTGAAATGTAAAGTAACAGTCTTTTTGTTAGGATCTCTGTTTTTTTTCTAATAGGAGTTGTACTTAAATTCAGTGATAGGCCAAAGAATGCAAGATCTAGAGGGCAAGAAATTTTGCCTATGTTTTAACGTAGACACTCATGAAGAATAAAACTATTGAAAAATGACAAAGTGTTATGAGTTCGCGAAAGAATATTTAAGTCTTATCCAAAAACTGTACTAAAAACGCTTTCGTCTCTTGTAAAATTTACCCTTAATGAAATAATCCTGAATCAAACGATGATGTCAAATGTAAATATCAACGTTCACCGTAATAAAAACTGAAAAACTGTGAACAGTTTTACTGAGGTACCGACGTGTCTCAAGTGTAATAATATAATTATTTACACATTACAAGAACAACAACATAATATCTTATGATAGAACAATAAGTGTTTTTGCAGAACGCTAAAAATTTTTGACCAAAACCAACAATATCAATGAAATTCGACTCACCTTAAATCTCGGAACGCACAATAAACTCACTTCTAATTATGTACTTAAATAACAAAACTCACTACTTAACACAATAGAATGGAAACACAGGGAAAACTGAAAGCAAGTACCAAGATTATATCAAGTTTGTTTGAGATAAGATAGGATGAATCTTGTCATACAACGTCGATAAATGTTGATCATGATCATGACACTTAAAGTGTGCATAACACTTGAGGAAACTACTTAAGGTTTTAAGGTTCCTGATACGGATTTATTTTCCTATTGAGGCACCTGGGCCTCAAGTCTGCTAATTTTATTTAACTCACATGCTATTGATATTCAATTGAGACTCAATCACGACTCCATTACGATTAGAACAAATTTGGTATTCTGCAAAAACTTGTATAAGCTCAATAGAGTCGTAATGGAATCGTAGTGTAATTATAATTGACTCTCAGTTGAACCATAGAACACATAATAGTACTTGAACAGTATAAGTATTGCCATTAGAGAGTAGAATACCGTTAAAGTCCACAATCGATTTACAATTATTGTAACACGATTGAAGAGCAGACTAGCAAATATTCTGATAGCAGTTCATTGGAATGTCACTGGAAAACCATTGGTCCATTAGTAGCAGAATACCAAATGTAGTTAAAACTGCTACTGAGATCCAACTGATATTCAATTGAGTCATTACTAAATTATCAGAATTGGGGCCCTGTGTTGTTGCCTCAATATCAAGCCGTCGACTATATTTGTCTTAGCTTTTACATCTGGGGTGCTAAGACAGGAAACCTCCACGTGCGCCCGTGGACTGGAGTTCCCTCTCGGATACGCCCGGGGGGAAGTCCAGTTTTTCGGGCCGGTGCACCCTGGGATGCGGGCAAAAACTCTTCCTTAGGCACACTGTGTGCCTAAGGGGTCTCTTTGCCCGTATGCGAATAGCCTGTCGGGTGTACGCTCCAACGCGTGTCCCTCTGAATTGCAGAGGGCACAGCGGGCTTGCGGACGGTGAGTAATGGGTAAGCTCGCCGTCCGACCAAGGACCATCCTCAGGTCGAGACGGTGCGTCGTGTTCCATACGCGTCTCAAAGAGTTATCAGCAAACTGAAGGCCTCCCTTAGAGGGCCAAAGCCTGCAGGTATCACGGGACTGTCTTCTCAAGTAAAGAAAGAAAGAAAATTGCGTTTATTGGCACTAAAACTTAAAACTAAAACAATACAAATGTAGGTGTAGGTAGTAAAAACAGAGGAAATAAAACTTAAATAAAAAAATAATGCCAAAGGGCCTCAGCTCAGCATAATATCAGATGGCAGCACAAAGTTTGCCACCTGACGCTGATTTTCAGCTGCAGCCCAAGAGTGCGCCTAAGATACGCTCGAAAACAAATAACCTAACAGTGACCATGAAAGGCAAAGGACTATTGAAAGATCACCGTGGATTTTCGCCAGTACAAGTCTGACAGCTCATCCTGTCCCGCCCTTGCTGGGTATACTCACTTATCAGTGTTGCATGTAACGTATCAGATACGGTATCAAGTGAGTAGGCACGTAGGCACGAACCCCGTTGCGAACCGCTCTCGCTGTAAGCTAGAGTAACACAAAGGCGGCTCGCAGTGTGCTCGGACAAGCTGTACTCATTTGAGGTTGATATGCAGTATCTGATACGTTACATTGTGTAGTATATGTGGGTAAACATTGTAAACATAAATCATTATTGAAGGTAGACGTATAAACTTTTACATATAAGTAAGATGACGGTGATTGTGTGTGGTATTCGAAATACAGCTGTGTTCCTGAATAAGTCGTTTCCTTGTGCCTCCCGTAGTCAGAACTTCACATTGGCGACGAGGATTAAAAGTATTACACTGAATCGTGCATTATACTCATAAAACAAAATGTCGATTGGAAAAATCGGGGAGTTTGACGTGAAGAACGGTGCGTGGTCGTCGTACTCGGATCGACTGGAAATGTATTTTAAGGTTAACAATATCAAGGAAGACCTTAAATTACCGACGCTGATATCGTTGATGGGGGATGAGGCCTATGAGCTGCTGCTTAATTTGGCGAGTCCCAAGAAACCGGCGGAATTGTCGTTCGTGGAGGCAAGCGAATTGTTGAGCCGTCACCTTCAACCGACCCCGTCGATTCTCGCCGAGCGGTTCCGGTTCCGGCAGAGGAGGCAGCAAGAGCAAGAAAACATTTGCGAATACGTGGCGGTACTAAAGAAAATGGCACGGAGCTGTAAATTCAATGAAGGGCTTGGCGAAAATTTGAGAGACCAATTTGTGTGCGGTTTGAAAAGTGACGTCATCCGCCAACGGTTATTTGCTGAGGACGACGGTTTGGTTTTCACCGGAGCGGTGAAAATTGCGAGCTCACTGGAAGCAGCGGAACGCGATGCAGCTGCGGTGGAGGCAAGGGTTGTGCCAGAGACGGAGATGGTGCATGCGCTGCAATCGAGCGGGCGAGCGGAGCAAGCGCGGAGCGGGCGCGGGCGCGTTGGTGGCCGGGAACGGGCCGCGCCGGGGCAAACACGGACGGCGTCCGGGGATCACGCGTACTGCAAGGGCTGCGGAGCGACGGGGCACGGCTACGGGGACTGTAGATTCCGCGATTACGTCTGCAGCAAGTGTAAGCGCACGGGTCACTTGCGGCGGGTATGCTCAACCTGGAACAAGCCAGGAACCAGGGCGAACGGGAGGGGGCGGACAAGCAGCGGTGACCGCGGTTTCCACTATGGAAGCACCAAGGCCGAATCAGGAGAACGGAAGGCGGAGTCGGAGGACGACCTTGACCTACATCAATTGTGTTTGAGGGACTACAAGGCGGTGAGTTTGCCTATATCAGTTAATGATAGAATCATTCCAATGGAAATAGACACAGGAACGGCGATATCTTGTATCAGTAGGAATACTTATGTCAAATATTTTAAAAATAACGACATTGTGCCATTCAAGTTGTGTTTAAAATTTTATGACGGTTCAAATATTCAACCGCTAGGTTTCATTAAAGTCATTGTTAAATACAAGGATAAGGTCAAAGAATTAGAATTGTTTGTTATAGAAGGTGGAACTACTTCCCTCTTAGGAAGGCAGTGGTTAGCTGAATTAGGAATTCAGGTCCCGACCTTTCATTGTAACCATATTGGGAAGGTAGATAATGAAATTAATATTTTGTTGAATAGGTATAAGAAGTTGTTCGACGGGAGCCTGGGCAGGTTCACGGGGGGCGAGGCGACATTGCGCGTTCGCGATGGTGCGGTACCCGTGTTCCATCGAGCGCGCCCACTGCCGTTCGCATTGCGCGAGCGCGTCGATGCTGAACTGGACAAAATGCTGCAAGCGGGAATTATTGAACCCGTTGACTGCTCCGACTGGGCATCTCCACTCGTGCCCGTTAACAAGTCGGATGGATCGCTCAGGGTTTGTGTAGATTATAAGGCAACTTTGAATCCGGTTTTGTTGGTTGATCGTTACCCCTTACCCAGAATTGATGATGTACTTGTGGCGTTAAATGGAGCTAAATTGTTTAGTAAAATAGATCTTTCCCAATCATATAATCAGATAGTTTTGGACGAATCTAATAAATACACAGTGATTAACACTCATCGGGGCCTTTTCCGTTATAACCGGTTGGTTTTCGGGTTATCTTCAAGTCCAGGCATTTTTCAACGTATTATGTCGAATTTATTGCAGAATATACCAAACGTGGCGGTATTCATTGATGACGTCATAATAGGCGGCAAAAATAAGCGGGAGCATTTACAGGCACTCGAAGCGGTATTTGAAAGAATGCTAGCGAGCGGCCTGCGGTTAAAAGAAAAAAAATGTGTATTTTTAGTGTCGGAAGTGTCTTACCTTGGTTACATTTTATCGAAAGATGGTATTAAGGTAGACCCAGCGAAGGTTGAAGCGGTAGTTAAAATTCCAAGACCTCAAAATGTCCCGGAATTACGATCATTTTTAGGGTTAGCTAATTTTTTTTCAAAATTTGTTAGGCGTTTTAGTATCAGGTTAGTTCCACTGTATAATTTACTAAAAAAAGGTGTTAACTGGCATTGGTCAGAGGAATGTGAAAACGCATTCAACGGAATCAAAAAGGTTTTGACCAGCTCTCAGGTGCTCGCTCATTACGACCCAAACAAAGAGCTTATCGTGACGTGTGACGCGAGCGCGGCGGGTGTCGGGGGCGTGCTGTCGCAGCCGTGTGCCGACGGCGCGGAGCGACCAATTGCTTTCGTTTCGCGGACGCTAAATAGCGCCGAAAAGAATTATTCACAAATTCACAGGGAAGCTCTGGCTATAATTTTTTGTATGAAGAAATTTCATCAATATTTGTATGGTAGGCGTTTTACTTTACGTACAGATCATAAACCCTTAGTGTCTATTTTCGGTCCAAATAATGGAATCCCAACTATGACGGCCAGTCGAATGCAAAGATGGGCGATAATATTATCGGCATATTCTTACGATATAGAATTTGTAAAATCAGGAAACAATTCAGCGGACGGATTGTCTAGACTGCCGATGCGCGGCAAAGAACCGGTTTCGACACCGATACCCGAACAAACACATTTACACTTTGCGCATGACGCATTATTGTTAGATTATAATGAAATAAAAAGTTGTACGGGTCGAGATCTAATATTAGGTAGGTTATTAGGGTTCCTTCGTGACGGTTGGCCTTCAGAATGTGACATCGTAGGCATGCAACCATATTTCAATAGGCGTAATGAATTGTATGAAGAGTTAGGTTGCGTAATGTGGGGACATAGGGTGGTGATTCCGGAAAAATGTAGGGAGAAAGTTTTGAAAATGTTGCACGAGCCGCACATGGGCATAGTTAAATCTAAATCATTAGCTCGAAGCTATGTGTGGTGGGCTGGCATTGATGAAGCCATTGAATCCATGTGTCATGACTGTAAAGTTTGTGCGGCGCAGGCGGACGCGCCACCGCGACAGGCACCGCGGCCCTGGGCCTGGCCCGGCCGGCCCTGGACTCGGCTACATTTAGATTTTATGGGTCCCATACATGGTAAAACCTATCTAGTAGTGGTAGATGCCATGTCTAAGTGGTTAGAGATATTTCAAGTTCCCAGTACGGCTGCAAACTGGTGCATAGAAAAATTAACAGAATTGTGGAGCCGATGGGGCCTTCCGCGGCAGGTTGTCACTGATAACGGGACATCCTTTACGGGCGGTGAGTTCGGATCATTCGTTAAAAATGCAGGTATAGAACATATTTTTACAGCGCCGTATCATCCGGCGTCAAACGGTGCGGCTGAAAACGCGGTAAAAACGTTAAAACGAGTTATTAAAAAGGCGGTGTTTGAAGGGAAAAATGTGTCAAAAGCGTTGTATACATTTTTATTGTACTACAGAAATACTGAACACGCTTCCACTGGGGAAAGCCCCGCAATGTTGATGTTAGGCAGACATTTACGGACGAAGTTAGATGCGCTCAAGCCGGACAGGGAGTCGAGGGTCCGTCGTGTGCAACAGCGCCAAGTGGAGGACGCGGGCGGCGCGGACCGAGCCATTAGTCCCGGGGATGAGGTTTGGTACAGGCAATTTTTAAAGGGGGAAAAGTGGTTACCGGGTAAAGTAGATTGTAAGTTAGGCCCATCGAATTTTAGAGTTGTAGGAAAAGGGGGGGATGCTCAAGTACATCGTCATATTGACCAATTGAAACGCAGGAGCAGAAGTTCCTTGGTCTGCCCTGACCCGGGGCAGTCATCCCGATCCATACAGACTGGCTCGTCGGAACCCTTGGTATCTGAGGAGGAAGTCATGGGAGATGTCTTACAGACTGGCAGGGGTCCCGATGAGCGGTTAAAGTCCCCTGAACAGTCGGAGCAGGCGCAGCGGTCCGTGGATGCGCCGGGAACTGGGGTCCCTCGGGAGCCTGCCCAGGATTCCGGTAAAACAATATCACCAGGGTCCGGGACACGGCTCGTAAGACATTGTAGACTTAACCGGCCTAATTATAAACTGTAACCAATTGTATAAATTCGTTGTAAGAATTATAAATGTGTATGAATGTACCTAATAAGATTATTTTATATGTTGTTACCTCAGCTTGTATAAATAACAAAGATGTCTCTGTATTATAATGATAAGACGTGAAGTGTGAACATAACTTTATTTGGTAATTCATAAATAAGTGTGGAGGAATGTAGTATATGTGGGTAAACATTGTAAACATAAATCATTATTGAAGGTAGACGTATAAACTTTTACATATAAGTAAGATGACGGTGATTGTGTGTGGTATTCGAAATACAGCTGTGTTCCTGAATAAGTCGTTTCCTTGTGCCTCCCGTAGTCAGAACTTCACACATTGCAACACTGCTAAGGCGCGGGACAAATAGAAGTGGCGACTGGCGGTGGCGAGCCGCGGGCGTGGTGCGGGTGCGACGCCACTTCTCTGCAGATATTTCATACAAAATGTATAGAAGTGGCGAGGAGCAAGACATACTGGCACGCTCGTGCCACGCCAGCGCCCCGTCCGCGCCGCGCCATCTCAGTATGTCTTGCGCCTCGCCACTTCTATACTTTTTGTATCAGGCCAGTCACCACTTGTATTTGTCCCGCGCCTAAGTGAGTACCCAGCTTTAAGATTCATTTGATGACATCACGATAAAAAAGGTATATCTAGACTTCTTACGGACTACCTACCAACTTCTACCGTGCCTCGTCTGTTACTGATATTATGGCATCCATTCTATACCGTAATATAAAGGTAATATAATACAGTCATTTACTGAAAGCGTGATTAAACATGCGTGTTTTATGATAACGTAGCTGCGTGCTGGTGTCCTATTAATTATTCTTCTCAATCAAGTTGTAATATCATCCTGAGTAACTTTATCTTCATGGGCGTATCCGAACATAAAACATTAAGTACAGACGCCAGCACCACAACCAGCCACAATCTGTCAAATTCAATCAAACATGAACCTTCTAGGTGCTGACGCTGGCATCTGTACAAAGATCGAATTATTCGTCATAAAATGAAACGGAGAGATATCTAACATTTTCCTTGCTAAAATAGTACTTACTGTTTTTACTTACAGCTGGGCTACGTCAAGTTTTTCCAAGAGTTCTTGTCCTGTGCCAGCTGGTACCAGCCCGCATGAGCCCTCACACTACGAGTCCAAGCCACCTCTTCCTGAGTCGTCTTAAGCCGGGTCCAGCTCCAGACTGGTGTAACGCGAATCTACGACTACGTGTAATATGCGTCAACAGTATGGACGGCACACGAACTCAAAGCGAATTGACTTGAGAACGCGCATACTGTCCGCAATGCGCCTTTGTGTTCGCGCAAAAACCGACAGCCGATGGATCAGCTGCGAGCATTGTTACATGTAATGCTCGCGGTGCCGTCCACACCTAGAATTCGCATTACATTGCACGGTGGATTCGCGTTACATTACACCAGTCTGGACCAGGCTTTACCTGACCTCGGCGGCGCGGCCCATCTTCGACACCCAACGTATCCAATGGAGACTTTTGCCAAAATGGTCAAAGTTCATATCAATTTGCTGTTATTGTTCTTCGAAGATTTTCGACTGCCGCTTGGGGAAAAAAATGCTTTGAAAAGAATTTTAGGTTCAACTACCCATCATCATCATAATTATCAGCCGTTAGCCCTTAATTTGGCAGAGATCCGTATTGTTTAATAGCATGATTTAACATATATTTCTGAAATCCGAGTGTTAAAAGCAACTTCGAAAAAATAGTAAAAAAAATATTTCAGTTACAGGTTTTCAGGAAATCAATGTTCATCAGGGTGAACATTGCCAAATTAGTGTTGTTAAAATAGGTAAAATAAAATCACTGTAAATAATATTATTTAGTATGTAAATGCAAAGACCAATGGAGAGATTTTTTACAGTTACAAAATAAAGTACTATATTGCATTTAATACAATAAACATCTGTAATTTTGCAAAATTTATGTTACTTTGTGTCTTTTTTTATGCTGGGATTAGGTCCTGCAACATTGAACCTAATTAGGTTTTTAAGCCTGACTCATCATAAATATGTAATTATACATTTCTGCATTTTTCCAAGAAAAAGAAAAATATATAAAAACCTGTTTTTCTTTGTTTAATTTAGAATTAATCTCAGAGCGAATGGCTGTATTTTCGTTGAATTCTGTAATAGTTACGTTTATGCAATAGATAAGCATTTTATGTACATAATACATCTAGTAAATGACTTAATATTCTTATGTACTATCTTATGGATTTAAATAAACCTTTTCCTTCCATCTTTATATATTTATACCCTCATAACAATTTGATAAACAACGGCTGTTCAATCAGTCAATTTGAGTTTCCACTCTTTACATTAGTCATAGTTTTATTTTTTGTATTGGTTCAGATCCAATAAATGTGATACTAAAAGTAGCAATTTATTATCATTCCACCATATATTTACTTATTTGTTTTCATAACAAACAACCTGTAAAACCTCTCTTTTTTTACCCGATGGTGGAGAGTCATGTTCATGTGTTTAAGAGTCTATTTTATGAGTGTTTCTTCATTGCTTTCTCAAAAGGCAATTTTTTTCCATTAGTTCTAATCTTTTTGCATCGTGTCTAGATGGTTTTAACATAAATACTTTAATTTATTTATCATATTAATTATGAATAAAAGTTATATCTAATTTGGCAACGTCCATTACAATGAACATAGCAAATTGAAAATACTTGTTCGAGTATTTGGCAGTGTTCACTATGATGAACAATTAAGTTTACCTCAAAAAATAAGTTACTAAAAACAAAAAAACGTTATACAAAACCTATTCCAAACTAAAGCATAAACATTGTTTAGTAAATCAAAAGCAATAAAATATAGTATGGTTACGTAAAACATGTATAACAAACATATTTCCCATGGGAAGCAATGACTGTTTGCGCAACGTTGACATTTAGTCTCGAAAATGACAGATGAACGATGTTGTCATTAGTAGAATTATTTTTTATACCGTTTAATATACTTTAAACTTACCATAATTAAAATAAGAACCGAAGAATAGTAGTTAATAATCGCTCACTATTTTTTTCTTTTCTATGTTCATCACAGTAAACAAAATCAAATTAAGGGTTAGGACGTCCACGGCTCAACTTAAACCTCGCACATAGATTTCCAACAGGACCGGTTGAAAGCGTCTTGCATCCAGCAAGATCCTGTGATTTTCATTAGACCGTCGTCTGCCTATACCTTGCAGGTGAACGTTCCACGCTGCGCTTGCCGGTACGTGGTCTCCATTCGAGAACCTTACGGCCCCATCGGCCATCAATTCTGCTTGCTAGGTGGCCTGCCCGTTGCCACTTCAACTTGCTAATTCGCTGGGTTTTGTCCGCAACTTTAGTTCGTCTACGAATCTCCTCATTTCTGATTCGATCACACAGAGATACTCCGAGCATAGCCCTCTCCATAGCTCGTTGGGCTATCTTGAGCTTACTAATACTAAATCAGATCAATGTTATGATACAATCTAGACCATGACCTTCCAACATCTTCAATAGATAAAAGATATGAAATGATTTCTAACTCCCTAAAACTTACACCATAGCCGCGCCTAGCGTGCTAGAACTAATTTCAGTAGCCACAGCGTGCGCGTCAATAAAGGATGCCTAAATATTTTTTTTTTATAGAGACGTGCACTGCGTATCATGCCTTTGAAGCATGCAATAACCATCCTCGTTTAATTTTAATTATGATTAAAACCAAGGTCTTTTCCATATAGGATCACGTTTTGTAGATAATGATAAAAATACTTAAGATTTAATTGTAAAGTGTTCAATGAATGGTTGTGAAGTGAAGATATCCCCCTTTTTTTTTTTTTTTTTTTAGCTTGGTAAAATCATCAAATGAGTCGGGGTGGGAACCCCGGGCAAGGCGGGAGGGACAGTCAGACTTGTACTGACTAAAATCCACGGTGTCCTTCAATAGCCCTTTATGTTCCGGGGTCACGTTAATGAGATCCCGCGACCCCGCGGCAGGCTTTGGCTCTCTAGACACTATTGGATAAAGAGTGCTAGTAATCATGCAAGCACAAAACAAGCTAAGAATCTTAAGTCATAACTTTAATAGTTTATGTCTCTAAACTGTACGTTCTGTATTTATAGAGGCTTTAGCAAACGCTTGTAAACACTAAACCCACATCTAAAATTAATTTATCATAATATTGGCAAAACTGTGAACGCAACTGATAGCGCAAAGCCCCAGAAGCCACGCCAAAAATAATTTAAAACAGTCGTCTGCAATCGACAACTGTCAAAGAAAAGTGACATGCGGTTCGTAGATTTCACTAAGGTCTATTTTATTTTTCAAATTATTTGTGTTTAAACATTAAAATTTCATGTGTAATGTCGTTATTCGACAACACTGTTTTCAATTCCACCCTTTACGAGGCTTTGTATCTTCAAATCGGGGATACTTTGTCTTTCGCAAAGGATTTCTTCGATTCGTGCGTTTCATCGTTACCGATTGAAAGTTTTCCGAAATCTATTGTTTTCACCGAGTTATCCTTCTACGACGAGCTAGCGGAAGTTTTCTACTTCAACGAGTTCCAATTTCTGTTGTTGAAGACATTTTCCTTGATTTTATTGTTTACATTGTTATTGATTTTTATTTCGTGGAGAGTGTACGGAAAACGCATCTCTGAGCGGTTTATGAAACCTGGTGAGTCATTTTTTTTTACTTGTTTTTGTTAAACGTAGTATAATCTATTACTCATGTAAACTAGAAAGGTTTAAGTATCGATTGGTACCCTATTTTCTTTGTAAAACCTAATTGTGTCATAATAACAGCTGTTTTATGAGCTCGTGAGTATTTCTGATGTCATTCTTATCCTGTGGCCATATTCATGAGTTACTGATAACATTTTGTGTTCTCCTTTCGTTTTATTTGAATATACATACATCATGGCTTTCTAAAGTTCATATTTGCATTGCTTATTAGATATCAAACTGCGTCTCTTCAGTGTTGTGGATAGGTATTATTAATCTCCTTTTATAGAAAACTTAAAACTAATTTATTTGCTGCTATTTAATGCATAGTACTCTAATACACTGGGTCTTGAATAAAGTAATAGCTCAAGGTGGCCTTTTTGAAAGAGTTTTTAACTATATTTGTATTGGAAATTAAATCATTATAGACGCTTTTACTCTTCATAATATAAATTTAAAAAGTTCAATATCTTTAATGTACAGACATTAACCTATTTCAATTATTTTAATAATATTTGCACAGATATGTTTAACAAATTCTATTGCAGTCAATGCTTATAATTCCACACTTTGTTTATATCCAAGATTTTGTATGATAGGGGTATCCATCCATTTAACGTAAGATTTTTGCTGTTCATAAGAAATTGTTGATATCAGATTGTTTATCACCAACTCTTGTGTAAAAATAAAATTAGTCATCCAATCACATGATCTAAAATATCACAATAATAATACCTATCAAAATACCAGAGCCATTGGTTTATGAATTCATAAAATACTAAATACAATTAGATTCTATTCCAGAAAACCAGCGCTGTGACAGTTAAATGTCGCAGCACATGCTGAGGTAGGAGCCTTTTGGCCTCGCACAGGACTAAATTGCTCTAAATGTTTTTTTTTTCCTTTGTTTTTATTTTATTAATTTTTGTTTTTCTCTGTTGTTTTTATTGTTTGTTCTGTCCTGTGTGTCCCAATAAATCTCTTTTCTTTTCTTTCTTTCAATTTTTTTTGTTAGCCAAATTATTTAAGTATTTGCTCAAAATAAAGAGTTTTAGAAGGAAAAACTGGAGGCCTTTGCTCAGGACATTATAATAGACTTAAAAAAAAAATAAGTGGGGTTTCCAGCATCATTTAGAGTACACTATTTGTGACAGTTTATGTAGCAAATAAATACAAAACTCAAGGAATTAAAAACTTAAAAAAAAAACTGTAAGACAATCATAATACTGTGTTTGACAACCTGATACTGTTCCTCTTGACTAATATTTTAAAATCAAACTGCATTCAGGAACACAAGAATAGATTGAAATGTAAATTTGTAATTTTTTTCCACAGCGACCTCAGCCACAATAGAACAACTCAAAGAAAGTGTCTCGAAGCTAAAACTGCCTAAAGAACACACACCTAGAATCTAAACAAAATGGCAGACCGAATAAAAAAGTTCTTTCAAAAGAAGAAGGTTGATGCCAAATTCAAAATGGCAGGCCCGGGCCACAAGTTGAGTGAGTCTACATTGAGTAGTAATGGTTCTCAAACTTCAAGGAAAGAGGCTCCTGTAAAAAGGTCTGGGCTTTCGGAGGAAAGTAAGGTGGCGGCAGAGGCAGCTTTGGCAAGGTTAACTCAGAAGAGGGAGAATCCATCTTTTAATACGTCATTGGCTGCTATACAGGTTGGTATTTGAAAGGTTTTTTTTTTTTTTTTTTTTTTCATAATAATGTGAAAGAGTGAGGAATTGTAGAAGAACTGACAGGCTTGTAGCTAACAGTATAATCGCCCACAGTAAACAATCATTATAACATAACAACTTTTACAAATTATAGCAAATCTTAAGTTTTATGACGTACCAAATCTGAACTCGCCCAACAAGCATGTATTTGAGATGTCTTAAAATACGTTATGGAAAATAAAATTATTAAATTCTTCAGGCACAAGTAAAGAAAGAATTAGAAAACGAGAGAGCCGAAGCGGCGGCGACTTCGGCCTCCGTATCCAAGCCGACTCCGTCCGAGCAACTGTCCCGCGAGCCTGAAGACCTGCCTGCGAACTTTGTTGCCAGTGGCGTGTATTTCAAGTAAGAATTCTCCCAACACTTAGGGGAACAGTGTATAATTTATTAATGGCCGCTTGCAAATGACGCCCTGAGCATCACCATGACTTGTCATTACGAATACTCGATTATACGCATCGACCGCGTTTGGCGCTCTCATTGGATGAGAGTTCATACTCGTACTTGGAGTGGGCCAATGAGAGCGCCAAACGCTGTCGATATCGATGATCGAGTCTTCGTAATGACAACTCATGGTTTCATACTGATGGCGTTTGCGCTACGTTAGTGTTGTGTTAAGTATGCCTAAAGAGTGTATGTCCCCATTATACCTCGCGTCCTCATCGGATACACTGTTCCCCTAGGGCTCTTTTTCACCAGAACACTATGGTCACGCAACCAGATTGTGCTGCCAACAAAATGTATACAACTCTTCAATGAAATCCATACTTAACATTATAAAGCTGAATTGTTTGTTTGGTTGAATGTGCTAATCTCAGGAACTACTTGTTCGAATTTAACAACACTATTTGTGTTGCATAGCTGGCATCGAGGAAGACTAAAGGCTACGTAAAATCACGCTACTACGAATTATGGTAGACATTCGTCCAAGTGGTAAAATTGTCCACATATTGTCAATAAGTAAAAAAGTCAAAAAAAAATGTTTTATAGATCAAGTGGCAAAATGTCCATATGACATAAAGTGAAAATGATTGTATATCTACAAATTAAATTGTTTAACTACATTGGAACGTAAAGGCCTATTGAAAAAATAAAACTGAAATTTGTTCGATTACCTATCGACAAAAAAATTCAGGCGTCGTTTTAGCACAATAGCTAGCAGTTTGAGTCATGTTCAATGTGACGTTTGGACATTCTAGTTACTTGTTATATTTCTATTTTATTTGGTTAGAATGAAGTTTTGCAAAAATCAACAAGTGTTAGAATTTCTAACACTTGTTGATTTTTGCAAAACTTCATTCTAACCAAATAGAAATATAACAAGTAACTATGACATGTGGACATTTTAACACTTGGACGAATGTTACCATAAACCACTACGACCAATAGGAGCTGTTCCCCGTGGGTCACCCCGCTGCACTTCCTCAAATGATGGACTATCCAACACAAAAAGAATTGTTCAATTCGAAGTTGTAGTTTCAGAGATTAGCCCATACAACCAAACAAACTCTTCTGCTTTATAATAATTAGGGATGCATCGATACGCCTTTTCGCCGATACGATACCGATACTCTTATAAAAATATCGGCGATACCGATACGCTTATCTATACTTATAATAAATCTGTAGAGAGGTCAATTCTGTACATGAAACATATTTCCAAAATAACTATCAGGGGGTGATTAGGGATCGATACTGATGCCAAAAATGCAATTAATAAAATTATTGTCTGTCTGTCTGTCTGTCTGTATAACCGTTATAGAAACAAAAACTACTTGACGGATTTTGACGAAACTTGGTACAATTATTTTTCATACTCCTGCGCTGGTTATAGTATACTTTTCATCACGCTATAATCAATAGGAGCAGAGCAGTGAAGGGAAATGTTAGGAAATCGGGAGAAGTTACTCCATACACGCTAATCTTCGGAACTACTGGACGGATTTGATTGTTTTTTTTTTTTTGTATAGCTATTAAGTCTGGGCAACATATAGGCTATAATTTATCTTGGAAACTTGAACACCTGATGCAGAACTGCAATAGATCAGCTAAACTATAAGAGGTACAAAAATAGCGCCATAGCAAAAATTGTTCCGCGTGATGAGCATTTTCTGCTAAGAAAATAAATTTGAAGATATGGAACACCTGATGTGGAACTCCAAGAGCTCAGCTACACTATTACATATACAGCAATGACGTCTTAGCAAGAGTTGTTCAGCCTGATGAGCACTCCCTGTTGTCGTATAAAAACTGAAGATCTGGAACACCTGATGTGGAACTCCAAGAGCCCAGCTGCACTATAACATATTCAGGAATGAGATCTTAGCAAGAGTTGTTCAGCCTAATGAGCACTCTCTGTTGACGTATGGAAATTGAGATCTGGAACAACTGGTGTGGAATTCCAAGAGCCCTACTATAACATATTATATGTATATGAATAACATATTGTTTAGTCTAATGGGCATTTCCTGTTGACTTACAAAAATGAAAGATCTGGAATGTCTGGAATCGTCATGCGCGTCCCGTTGTTTTCCCGTCCCCAGGCTCTAAGAATTCGACATCAGACGTTTCAGATCTTCGATTTTGACGACCCCATTGTCGCTGGCATAAGCAACAGGATCCGCGTACGAAGTCGCTGGCAGAAGCTAGTTGAAAATAAAAAAATATCGCGAGTCAGATTATTTTTTTAATACTTATAAAAAGTCGTTTTATAGGTTGATATTAGATAATTATACATTTTAGTAATTAACATTAACATTAATAAGATTATTGTTTAAAAAACAAAGTACTTACCTAATCTTATTTTTTCGGAGAGAGGCGTTTTCGCAAGTCTGTTTGGCAATTGTTTCCCCAGGCATAGTTCGTGGCTCGTTTGCAACGAGACAACACGCTCGTTAACACTACATTTTTAAATTAAAAAGTATCGTTGAATCGGTCATAAAAATATCGTCGATACCGATAATAATATATCGGCTAACCCGAAGTATCGCCGATATATCGGTATCGGTATCTGTATCGGATGAATTGCTAATAATAATAGTAAAGAAAAGATTATGATTTGATGTTCCAACTTCATTAATTTGACCTAAGAATTTATAATAATAATATCAGCGGGTCTTCAACCGCCACTTTAAGGGGGATGCTCCAACCAGCCCGCGAAATTCAAATATTTTTTTACGTTTTTTGCAATTTGCAGGCCAGTGACATGTTGTAACTTTATAAATATATGTGTTGCGGTAATAACAAGTATAATTTTAAATATAAAAATTATCAAAAAACTCGCTCCATCAGCTCTCACATAGAAAAGGTGCATCATGTTAAAATCTCCGAAATCTAACTACGATGCACCTTTTCTATGTGAGAGCTGATGGAGCGAATTTTTTGATAATTTTTATATATAAAATTATACTTGTTATTACCGCAACACATATATTTATAAAGTTACAACATGTCACTGGCCTGCAAATTGCAAAAAACGTAAAAAAATATTTGAATTTCGCGGGCTACATCGAAGCAATCACCTTAAGTAATATTCGTAATGATTTACTCTGCAACACCATTGGCTATTCTTCCACTATTCATTCACGAAGTGAATCATCAGAAATATTGCTAAGTGGTCATAGAGGTGCTGGTATTTTCATACTAATTTGTTACTAAAGGTAAGCAATTATAATATCTTATTACTTACAGATGTCCTCTGATAAGTAACGACATCCTCTCAAGAGATGAATGGAAGAAAAATATCAAAACATTCCTGTATGAACAGTTAGAAGAGGAGAGAGGACTCACGGCCTGCCTCATCATACAGTCTTGTAATAATAATAGGGAAAAGGTATGTTGGACTTATTAGTATCGACTTTTAAAATGTTTCTTAAGGTGCGTACAGACCATGTAACAATGTTATACATATAACAATTGTCGTATGTCATTCTTCAGTGCTATCCACAATGTTATATAACATTCTGTGTCCACATCATCTGAAACATGTTAAATAGCAATGTTATATAACATTTTGTGTCCACATCATCTGAAACATGTTATATAACATGTTATGTTATATAGTCTGTACGCACCTTTAAGCAAATATTATCATCATCTGCCTAGCCTTTTCCCAACTACATTGGGGTCGGCTTCCAGTCGAAATATTATACACATTATACCCAAACACAGAACAAATGATCGTGCTCATCACACAAACATTTGTCCTGGGTGGGAATCGAACCCACGAACTCCGGCATAGCAGTCAGGGTCACTAACCACTAGACCAACAGGCATGTCATATTACATGGAGCGATTGCCTATCGGACCTCCACGTCCACAACCCAGTAACTGGGTAATACGATACCCCATGGTGAGACTGGTTGTCAGACTTTTAGAGCTTGTGACTAATAGTAACGACTGTCAAAGATCTACAAATGACAGCCGGGACCAACGGCTTTACGTGCTTTCCGAGTTACGGAAGAAACTCGCTATGATAGATGGTCACCCATCCACAGACCAACCTCGGCAAGCGCGGCTAATCCGGAAGATCGGTCTGTGCGGCTGTAATTATTAAGCCATGAGCTGCTCCTTTAGCAAATATTATGTAAGCATGCTGCTTACATAATATTTGCTAATGCTTTCTAATGTTTCCTTTATCTTTGCTAATGTTTTCTTTATCAATGTCATCTCATTAAAGAAATTTGTGATCAACGGTAGGCTCGTGTGTCTTCCATCTCGCCTGACGGTAAGGGTGCTTGTACACGGCGCATGTAACCCGCGCAAGTAAATGTGTGGGTTACCCGCGCGAGTAACATGCGCAAGCTACTTGACCAAGTTACCCGCGGGGTGCTTGTACACGGCGCATGCTACTCGCGTAAGTAAAGGTGCGGGTTTGCGGTTTACCCGCGCGAGTAACATGCGCAAGCTACTTGATCAAGTTACCCGCGGGGTGCTTGTACACGGCGCATGTAGCTTGAGCACGTTGAGGCACTTGCGCGGGTTACATGCGCCGTGTACAAGCACTCTAAGCAACGATGTGATCAAATGTGAAGCACGCTTGTCTAGAAATAACGTATACACTCTCGACACAGAACCCCAAGATTGGAGCTATCACGGAATACGGACTGGAAATTCCTTAGAGCTCCTTTATTTATGTGAAGTTAAATGTTTTTGTGATAATTTTAATTCTAGTCTGTTTTGATGATTTCCAGGTTGACACGTGTGTGGAGACACTGTGCAAGTATTTAGAGAACATCATTACACATCCCGAAGAAGAAAAGTTCCAGAAAATTAGGATGAGCAATAGGTAGGTCAACTATCCACCTTAGCAGCTTTACATTGTATTGCTTTGTTAGGTATGTGGTCTCGGAAACTGGGGCAATGAGACTGCCTATTAAGTTAATAGTTGCCGAGAGTCTAATATAATACCTAGTTTGTAACAGTTTAGCTGCTGGGTATTACATCAAATATTTAAACTATAAACCGTAACTGATGTGGTGTCAGAATGGGCTGGAACGACCCGGGCCACCTTTCCCCCAAAAGCCCAGGTTATCACTCTTCAGAAATTTTCGAAATTAGTTTTAGTTTCAGAGCTGGACTGAGGTCCAACATTTTTCGATTTCCTATCTAATTTTATGAATTAATTATCTGATTTTTCAATTAGGTCACAAGAGCTATATATCGATCATACCTACTGCATGGCCAGGCCACTAATAGGCTATTTTACAGCTTGGCCAGAACGGATTGAAACGGAACTAGTCTTTTTGTTTTTTAAAATCTTTGATATTTGATGTAAACAAAGACCGCAGGTTTGTTAGATTTATTATTGTGCCATAAAACTAACGTAATAAGTTAAAAAAATAAAATAAAATCATTCAAAGTGCTGGTAGCGAGAAGACAGTGGCGACTTCCGGTTTTCTACAGTTTTTTGCCAAGCTGTAGATAAATTATGGAATCAGGCGTTACTTTGCGGAAATCCATGACATTAAATGTTATGAAAAATATCAAAAACTAGATATTTTTCATAACATTTAATTTAGGCTATTTTACTCATTAGTCTGAAATATAGATATCAAAAAATACTTAACCCGTATTTTTACTTTATGTTACCAAAACCAAAATTGACGAAGATACAACGCTTCTAAAAATCATAAAAAGGCACTAGGTCGATATAATTTTACAGGCGTTATGACGTAACACAACTCTTGAATTTCGAAGGGTTTTTTTAAGGGAATTTCTTTATCATTCATAGATTTTGAAAAAAAAAAAATTTTTCAATCCTTTAACTGCCTGGCTCCTCAACTCAATAGCCAGTCTGACACTGAGACACTTAAGAGTGCATATTCTGAAAGTTGGCAACGTCACAAATGGCTGTCATATATTTACAAGTTTTAATAAATTTTCTGTATGAAAATAAGAAATATGGCTCTGTAGTGCACAAAAAAATTGATTAGGGAATGCAGTAATTAATATTGTGACACCGAATATCTAGTAAAAAAAAGCATTTGGTAACATTCCAAATGGCTTATATACACCTAAAACGGTTACAACATCAAATACAGTGTTTTAATTGCATTCCTATATAAGTTTTCTGGTGCACTACAGAGCCATAATTTCTCATTTCCATACAGTAACATTGCCAAATTAATTAAAACTTGTAAATATTTGACAGCTATTAGCGACGTTGCCAACTTTCTGGTTATGCGGCCTTAAGGCTGCATATTCTGAAAGTTGGCAACGTCGCAAAAAGCTGTCAAATAATTACAAGTTTTAATTAATTTGGCAAATTTTCTGTATGAAAACAAGAAATATCGCTCTGTAGTGCACTAAAAAAATGATATAGGAATGCAATTAAAACACTGAATTTGTTGTTGTAACCATTTTCGGTGTATAAAAGGCATTTGGAAAGCTTCCAAATGCTTTTTCTACATCTAAAACTGTATATTTGGTGTTACGATATTAATTATTGCATTCCCTTATCAATTTTTTAGTGCACTACAGAGCAATATTTCTTATTTTCATACAGTAACAATGCTAAATTAATTAAAACTTGTTAATATTTGACAACCATTTGCGACGTTGCCAGCTTTCGGAATATACGCTCTTAAGACCATTTCCTTCTCATTCGAGAAAATGTTAGTTATGTTATGCATTTCTTTTCAGAGCATTTCAGGAACGCGTTTTACCAATAGAGGGCTCGATGGAATTGTTGCTAGCGGCCGGCTTCGTTCAGGAGAAGGTGATGAACACAGACGGAGTGGAAGAAGATTATCTAGTGTTTCATGAAGAGAAAGTGCCTTCTATTGAGAGTTTGGTGGTAAGATCACTTTTATTGACCAAATAATTAAGAATGTTATTAAAGAAAGTTTTCATAGGAACTGTTTTATTTAGGCAAAGATAATATAATACTAGCGTACAGATACCCCATCCCATACAAAGAAACGTGACCGCCGTAACTACGTCATTTACTCGGCCTATATTGAGATGGCGGCCTACGCTAGATGGTGCTAGCAACGATGACTCGCTAGCTTGTGGGCCGCGAGTAGTTTATTTTACACGAACACCAATAGATGGCGTTAAAATCAAACAGTACTTTTGCACTACATAGCCCCGTGACCTTGAAGCTTACGTCGTCAGTCACTCGGCAGATAAATTCACGTTCTTTCATGCATGCCTACTTTGCGATAGCGCAGGATTTCTTGAGCGTTTGACATTTGTATAAGAACCGCTATTTGACGCTAACTGTTAGAGAGCCAGCCAGTCTTGTTGGGAACCTGCTTGCTTTTCGTGCATTGGGTCTCGGGATCAAATCTTGCATTTTGATTACACTTTTTGCGTTTCTTTTTTTTTGTTTTTATAATTATAATCTGAGAATTTCTCATAATTAAAGTAAAATGGATACATTTATTTTAATATTATTTTCAATTTTATTTTTCTCTAATATTTTTTAAAAGTTCTCTAGGATAAAATGTACGCTGATTTAAATTGTAGGTTAGTAAGTTGGATATTGTAGGAATGTTAATGGTTGAAATGGCCCTCGGCTTCGCTTTCGTTAATTTCGAATTTGAGAAACAAGACGGGTCGTGTCAGTGGCGCCATCAACACCAATTCAAACATAGATAAGTTACACAAAATAACAGATTGATTTGATTGCCATTAACATTCCTACTCCTCAAACAATAAATTACAGTTTAAAAAATATCCAACTTACTAACCTACAATTTATCCTAGAGAACTATTAAAAAATATTATAAAAAATCAAATTGCAAATAATAATATTGAAATAAAAGTATTTGAAACTCTCAGAATAAATAAAAAGAAAATCAAAAAGTGAAAAAGAAAGTGCAAGATTTGATCTCGAAACCTAATGATCATGAGGCAAGCAGGTTTTTAACCAGACTAGCTGGTTCGCTAACAGTTGTTTTAAAATAGCGCTTCTTATACAAATGTCAACAATTACTGAAAACCAACATAATTATTAAAATTTACAACATTGCTAATCCCCCAAAGGGAATAGCATAAAAGTAGGTTTGAGGAAAAATTGATTAAATACTATCCAGTGGCCGCCAACTTAAAACAAACATACATTTAAAACGACGAAGTTCTGCGCGAACAAACTTAAAAAGCATAATTATATTATACATACGGTCGAATTGAGTAACCTAGAAGTACCTAATTCAAAATTGCATATCTCCTAGTTGCAATAGCTAGCGTAATAATACATAGCCTATTGACAGAAGCATATTATTAGGAATATTTGATCGGAAAGTTTTCAGTAGTTTAGGAATTAACGCAAAAGAAAAAACCGTAAAAAAAAACGGAAAAATAGTTGATTTGTCATCAGAATCGATCCCATAACTCGAAAAAAATACAAAAAGAAAAAACTATTTATTGTACAGGAATGACAGCTCTACAATTTTATTACACATAAATGTATAGATATAGATTTGCATTTCATAATTATATTTCATTCTATCAAAATAGGTACATACTCGTAATTTTAGTAAATGGTAATGTGAGAAATTATAGATTATTGAGCTGTGTAGTAAAACTGTGAAAATGAAAACAACGCCATCTATAAACATTAAATGAGTGAGCAAACGACAACGTAGTACAAATTGTATTCACCAGAGGCAGCACAGTAAAATTATTTAATGAAATCATGGAATTTGGAACTAGGAGCCCATTATTCCTTTTTATTGTGCTAAGCGAATTTTTAAAAACAAGGACATACTTTTTTCCAGGTCAAATTTAAATAGATACAGAAACTTCAATAACAAATCGATACATATAACGCCATCTATTGAATCTTTTCTTGAACTACATTTTCTTTGTATGGAATAAGAGCCCATGATTTAGGTTCCAAATTCAAATCACATTATTCCCACGGGAATGGCTCAATCTTCAATTTTGGGACTTCCGATGAGGAAAATGACGCCGATACTTTTACTGCTAGTGCAACCATCCACTGACAAGAAACAAAAATATAAATTATTTTAATTACTCACATTTTATTTTAACTTAAAAGAAATTAAAATAATTTATATTTTTGTTTTTTGTCCATGGATGCTCAATACTCAATTCTTTATTGCATTCCATATTGTACATGGATGGTTGCACTTACAATTACATTTAATTGCTTCATTACTTGTTTGCATGACATATAAATAATTTGACATTTACGAGCAAGTGGTGTGAAAAACTATTTTTCTATATTTCCAGAGTCTTATAGAAGGCCTGAGAACTGCGGAGCCGATACAGCTGGAACTAGACAGGAACTTACAGGTGCTGCTACCTTCACAAGCGGCTCATAAAGTACAGCTTCCACCTTCGTTCTACGCGATGTCTCCAGAAGAAATTAAGAGGGAACAACAATTGAGGTGAGATTTATACGACTGCGGAAGGCCTAAGCCTACCAGGGTCGCGGGACTGGCTTATCAGATAACCGTGGCCCCAGAACGTTAAGGGCTATTGAAGGACACCGTGGATTTTAGTCAGTACAAGTCTGACTGTCGCTCGGGTCTTGCCTTGGGTGTGAGGACTCATTTGATGATTATTATTATATGACTATTTAGTAGGTGGTTTATGTAAGGTTTGCACAAAATCGGTCGAGCAGTTCTTCATTTATCACATTTTTTGTAACAAATGATGTAGTAGTTTTAGTAGTATCAATTCTGTGGCGATACGAAGTTCGCGAAGTCAGCTAGTTAAATATAAAATATCTACTAGGTACTTTAATAAAATATCTATATGATTTTTTAATTGATACAATTTTATCCAACAGGCAAGAGGCTATAGAAAAGAGTCAAATGCTGCGAACTAAAGCTATGAGAGAGAAGGATGAACTGAGAGAAATGCGCAAATATAAGTTTGCCATCATTAGAGTACGCTTCCCAGATGGCATTTTACTGCAGGTAATACTTTATTAATAAACTAGCCAGCAAAAGTATTGTCCATACATTTTCTTCGGCCGGACACTTGTGTGATGTCTGACCGATATCGTCATTCGATGCAATGGGGGTGGCAACTGGGGATATAATGGCGCTAGTATAGCTTGTTCCAAGCATCGTCATTGGTTCAAATCTGTTCAAATCTTATAGATACTTCAAAATAGTACTACGTCATTGGTCGGATTAGGACTAAGCTATGGTGACGCCATCTACAATATCTTTGCGTTGCCAACCCTATTCGATATCGCGTCGTGCCATGGGTAAAGTCCCTAACTCCTCCACTATTCTTTTCTGATTAATTTCGTTGCAAGATCCAAAAAAAATACATTCTCTGGGAATTAGTTGAGCTTCATTGTGTCGGTTTTTTCTGGTGTTTGACACTGTTGATTCTGAGTTTTAGGAGTTGCAGTGATTTGGAAATACAGCGGTGAAATAAAGATCTAAAACTTAATTGTTATTTTCGTTTTCAGGGAACGTTCTCAGTGTACGAACGCTACAATGAAATTCACGAATTCGTTCGAGAGAACCTCGAACATGATCTCCCATTTGTTCTAAACACGCCAACAGGCCACAAACTAATCCACGACGAAGATGCTAATAAGACCCTTATTGACCTTCGACTTGTACCGGCCACAATACTCACTTTCGCTTGGCACGCGTCTGTGGCCGAACAAATTCTTAATAGCCCGAATAAGGATGTGTTTTTGAAGCCAGAAGTCATGGTTTTGGTCCAAGAAGTGTAAGGTATATTATTCATGATGTATGTTACGGTTCTTGTGCAAAATGGTCCTTATTTGTAAGGGGAATAGAGTACACAATCGCGTACTTAGTTGTTATAGAATTAACTATTTTTGTGTGCCTGAAAGTATTACTTTGTCAAGGGGGTCTTGTAATCTGGAAAATATTTCTTCTAGTAATTGAATTTAGAGAAATATCTTGATATACGGTCAGGAAAAATAATTGTTAAGTGATTTGACACCCTAATGTCAAACAGTGACTATTGTATTTTGAAAACAAGTAAAAAATCGAGTCATTTTTCTTACCAATTATTTTTCTGGCTATACATGGGCCATTTTGTACTTGAGCCTTTGTATGCAAAGAATTATTTATTTTATTAAGTACTTCCCTTATAATGACTGTTAATTGATGTTTAGAACTTCTATATTTCTATGGCAAAGAACACAGAGAAATTAACAAATGAATCGTAAAATTAATTATTGTAAAGACGAGCATTATGCTATTTTGAAAGTAAGGACTTTCTACCCTTTTTTATCGTGGTAAAATCAAATGAGTCCTCCCACCCAGGGCGGGACAGAAGGGACTGTTAGACATGTACTGAATTTTTCACGGTGTCCTTCAATAGCCCTTTACGTTCCAGGGTCACCCGATGAGACAGTCCCACGACGCCAACTTTCTACCTTTAAACTGTAATAAGGCTATTAATGCCTTTTTTCGTGTATTATGACTCGATCGTACTACTGGACGTGAATCGGCTTATGCCAATGCGTACGATCATGTATGACCACATTTGTCGCTTTCGGTCGGATGCAGTGTCGAGATACATCTGATGATGTAGAAAAGAAAAAGGATGGAAAATTACGCTCTCTTTCTCTTGTTAACTCTTTCTGAACGTCTCAAACCGATTCCGCATCACTAAGGGAGCTTCCCCATGAACCGATGCGACGCAACTCGATCGATTTCAACTACAAGTGAAAATCTCCCTACCACTACCGACATAATGACATAAAACGTGCAGTTGTCTACAGGTAGATCAAAAACAAAGAACGCTCGCCACGACGACGTCAAGTCAATCGAATTGCATCTTTATATCGTAGTAGCTAGGACGATTTTGATTTTTGGTTAGTAGAAATAGCAAATCACACGAGTCGCGTCATGCCCCCCATGAAGGCTGACTTACAAATTCATTTGTTAATTACTCTGTCCTTAAGCCGTGGAACTAGAGTCCGCGCCACCACTCATGACCTGCGGAAATTTGTGGTACTACATTTTTTTAAATGCAATTTGGTGTAATGACATAGACACTAGCGCCGCGTCAAAAGGACTTCAGTTGTGGCGCGGACTCTATTGTAGCTTAGTTGGGTAAAATTGGTTAGATGTGCGACCACGGAGTGTTAGTGGTTTGCACTGCATACCACCAGTATTGTTTAGTTGTATAAGCTGACTTTTGATGTTAAACGTGTGGAAATATCGACTTATTATCAAGCTTATAGATGGATTTAATGAAAGTATTGCTTGAATAATGAAATTTATATTGACATTGACCTTGTCAGTGGAACTTCAACTTTCAGCATTGAGCGTTGTTTAATAAAGTCAGCGTATAAATAGATGTATGTCACACTATCCAGACATATTCTTAAAAAATGCCTGAAAAATGTTAAATTATGTGATATCCGAACTGAAAGTTACATATTAATGTACGTATGTAATGAAACTATTTAATAAACGTATAGTAAATTATAGAATATGTTTAGATATTTATAGCCTTCACCTTATTAAAGTCATCTTCAAAATTAATCGATAGAATCGAATTTCAACCTTGCTGCTATCATTCAAAATCGATAATCACTTAGCTTTTAATGTGTCTGAATATTATTGCACTAAAATCGCTTTTAGAGCTAAGACTGAGGCCAAAAAACAGTGGCCAATGATTATAAATGGCCTCCATAGTACATTTGATTGTCAAAATTTCTTGTCTATGGCCTTAAAATACTTAAAGAGCATTTCTTTACACCCATTCCTTACATCTTTGCACCAGCATTAATATAAATGTAAGAAATTAAAACAAATATTTTCTTGTACGAGAGCAAAATCAGGTCAAAATAATGGGAGAATCGAGAAACATCAGTTTGAGGTAAGCAAATTCAAAAAGGGTCTTTCAAATAGGACGGGTCGATGTTGACAGTTTGTGGTAGCCATGTTGTTTTAGATGCATCTGTCAACCTATACCATGAGTTGTTTGTCATTACGATACTCGATCATACGCATCGACCGCGTTTGGCGGCGCTCTCATTGGTTGAGAGTTCATACAACCTTGGAGCGGGCCAATGAGAGCGACAAACGCGGTCGATATCGATGATCGAGTATCGTAATGACAACTCATGGTACTGATGCCAAATCACCCTGGCAAGTTACATGTCCAAATGGATAAACCTTTATTATCAAAATGAGTGTTCGTTAGTGCAAACGTTGCGCTCATTACGTCCATTTTACGGCAGACGCGGTGGCCCTTCAAAGTTGACTCTCCAGCATTTGGTAGACTAGACTTTTTCTTGTAGGGTTTTTTTAAGTCGCAGGTTTACGTCAATAATCCGCAATAAACTGATGCCCTAAAAGTCAACATAACACAGGCCATCGTATTCAGCCGGATATGCAGTAATTGAAAATTAGACCTCTCGGATCCGTGCCACCGTTCGAAGCCGCGGTGGATATTTAAGTGATGGCATATTTCATAAATAATGGCATAAATGGGCCTTTCAAATAAAAAAGTCATTTCTTTAATATTTCACATACAGCTTGTTTTATTTTATTTCAACATCGACTCGTCCTTGTTGAAAGAGCCTTTAAAAATTGGTTAATGTGAACAAGAAAAATGTCGGACGTCGTTATCCTACAATGTCGCAGGGACATGCCCATGTACAAGTATGGCAACATTTCTCTGCGACATGTCTCCTTGAAAAAGCGGCTTAATTCTTCAATTATTTCTAAGTATAGTCACGGAATACGGCATCTAGAATTCTACACCCATAATAAACGCGAACTAAAATTACGCCAAAGTTATTCCTTAAAAAATGTATAGTTAGTCTGAAGATTATCCTGGAGGCCTACCATGAACTCTTAAAGCGTGAGTCTTTAGGCTTTGGGAAAGAGATGTCGCTAGACGACTTGTATAGCTCTGTCTCTTTCCAACAGTCTAAACTGGATCGCGTAAAGGCGCTACCTCACCGCGAGCATTCACCTGTAATGTAACGTTACAGACTAGAACATTTCATCAGTAAGGGAAGACAGTCGAGCATTACAATGCGCACCTTGTATCAAATCTATACTAAATGTACGCGAATGCTCGACAGTCAAGGAGGTAGTACAGTAATGTAATGCTCAAAGTCGAATCTATAATGTTACATTACACGCGAATGCTCCCGGTAAGAGCTCGTGGTAAGGCCTCCTGTTGCAACTTTAGTTCACGTTTATTAATAAAAGTGGTTGGAGTTTAAAAACCGCCTAAACTGTGACAGGACTATGGCGTCAAAGCTGAGCTGTCTGCTAAAGCGACAGTATGTACGCTCGACGGTGCTACGTCACGCCAAAACAATCGCACTCGAGGCACTGTTCGTTTCTCTAAGAGAGTTGTATAATCTATGTTAATGTATAACATTTATGTATATTGAGAATTTAATAAAAATACATTAGTTTACTTTTTTGTTTTATTTTGCTTTAGTTTTGGTATTTACAAACTATAGGGAAATAACGTCATTGAAAGATAACTTGAAAGGTACGCGCGAGACGGCGAATCTTTGCCGGTATTTTTTTTTTGTTATGTGCACTGATTAATCTAAATTATAAAGTTTCTGGTCCCAGTCATGCATTTTTTTTAGGTCGACCAGTATACTTATTTTCCATAAAATTTCATTAATTTTGGCTCAGTAGTTTTTATTTTATGAGCTGTTTTTGGTTTTTGTTTACTTGGAAGATGTCAGTAACGGCGACAAGGATTAAAGAAAATAGTTCAACGCGAAAATTATGTATAATTATGACAAGAATTTAAGTTGAAAATCTGAACTAAAAAGGGTACAATTATAAATCAAAAACAAACACAAAACAATATGAATAACTTTTCTTTCAGAAGTCGGTGGCCAAAAAGTCCATGAAATACAAAAATAAGCCACCGACTTCGAAACAATGTGCTAGAATTTTTACGCTCTTGGCCTGAAATAGAAATTCAAATAAGAATAGCTGACGCATAAAATTCATAGATTTACTTTTTTAAACAAAATTTCATAGAGTTCCGAATTAAATTTTAAGATTTTTTTTCTAAAAAACAAATAAAAGTAAAAGCCAACGCGTCACGCGGTGTTCCCAGGCGGTCACCCATCCAAGTACTGACCGCGCCCGATGTTGCTTAACTTCGGTGACCGGACGAGAACCGGTGTATTCAACGTAGTATGGACGTTGGCGATTACGTA
Organism: Agrotis clavis; assembly: GCA_954870645.1. Classification (NCBI taxonomy): domain Eukaryota; kingdom Metazoa; phylum Arthropoda; class Insecta; order Lepidoptera; family Noctuidae; genus Agrotis; species Agrotis clavis. The sequence goes on from OX940941.1 coordinate 8,493,574, forward strand.
ATGAAAATTATCGATCTGTTTCTCAGTTCAGTATGACGTCACAATTCATTCTTTCTATTCTATCTCATCATAAACTAAAATAAATCTTATCTACATTATTTTAAACAGAAATTTCAGTTGCTGGTGGATCAGGGAGTTTGTTCTCAACGGTGACGGACTTTGTGCAATCTTCGGTCTTGTAAATGCCGACGAGGCGATTGCAAACTTCGAACATATTGTACCGGAGAGAGATTATTATGAACTGTGCGTTTTTGGTGCGTTCCTGAAAGGGGAAAAAATGTTTTAATTTAAGATAAGTAATTTAATGACTGGTCCGAGATGCCGAAGTCCCAGTCACAAGACATAACAACTGTGAATGTAAGTATTGTAGGTGCCCATTCCAATATGTAGATCTCTGTGGAGAAGAACGGGCAAGAAACTCCCCGTTCACGAACATGACGGATGGCATCAGCAACATTCAGCTCAAACATTGAAGGGAACTAAAGGATCCGACACACGCGCCGCCTTCAGCGAGACATTTGAGTGAGCATGACATACTCTCAACCGCCAGGGTATTCATTCAAGTCAATTAAAGACGTATAAAGGAATCTAGTGAATGATGTTTTTCCAGCAGATAGTACTCACACAATATAGGGTAGAAGATTCAAGCTGCATTCTCACTAGGAGACATATTGCCCAACATTCACGTGGTATGTCTCTGCAACTTTGTGGGACAATGTTGCTCGATATTTCTCTTGTTCACATCGGCTAGTTTCTACTAGAGTCAACTTACGAAAAGTTGCGAGACCCGTAAATGACCCGCGCGACGTCGGGCGACATCGCGCGCGACACATGGAATTCTTATCGAGCGACAGAGTCGTGGAACAAATGTGTAGTGAAAATGCAGCTTGAAAGAACTCACCTTAATATAATTAGCGACAATGGACACATTCTTGAAGTCCAACGCTGCGTCGATCTCGTCCATGACATACAGTGGCGTCGGCTTGTAGTAATGTAACGCGAACACTAACGCTAGTGATGACAGCGTCTTTTCGCCGCCGGACAGATTTGATATGTTCTTCCATGATTTGTTAGGAGGTCGCACGCTGAAAAAAAAAAGAGATATTGCTTTTTATTGGCAGTTCTAAACTTATCATAGACTGCATTTGAGAATTGAACATAAGACCTCTTGTTTAGAAGTAGCGCCTACGACCAATCAACAAGTCAGATGTAAAAATAAATTGTTGAACCGTCTACCTATCGCCATGAGATACAGCCCGCTGACAGACACGACGGATAACGCAGCCATATTGATAGGGTCCCGATAGTTACCTGTGGGTACGGGGAACCATAAGAAACACAAATTACCTGAAAATTATACCCTCAGTGAAAGGATCCAAAGAGTCAACTAATTCCAACTCTGCGTCGCCTCCCAAAGTGATCATTTGATACATTTCTTTTAACTTCCCCGTTATCGTGTTGAAGCCTGTAAAATAATAGCAGTAAGGTATATTTTTAACATATAGAGACTCAAAATTCTTGGTTACAGCTTTGGTAATAAGCATGATGTACATCCGACGACGGGTGTTGTCTGGAGGTCTTATCTAGCACGAAACCCGTGTTTACGGCCTTAGTGACAGACGTTTTAAAAACGAACCCGAACTAAGAATTAATGATATAAAGCCCAGTTTTCACTGCAAGCGGAGCGGATTCATTAATTACTCAGCGGATGAAAAGAGTAAAAATGAGCTCGCTCTGGGAACGCAAAAACTATTTGTTGGTGGAAATACAAGTATGCAGTTTGCGCTTGCGAGTTTAACGGAGTCATTAATGGGTCCGTTCGGCTCACGATGGAAACCGGGCTTTACAATTTGACAGCTAGCTCCTTAGAGTCAGCGCCACCACTCATGACCTGCGGTATTATTTGTGTTACTACATTTTTAAAATGCAATTTGATGTAATGATATAGATACTAGCGCCGCGTAAAATGACTTCAGTTGTGGAGGTATTAACTGTCTGGAATTCGATTTTGACGTTAGTTCGTACATCTGTATCCATTCCCGTTTTTTTGTTGAGAGACTAAAGGTCTATCCGCACACAACAGTGCCGACACGTTCCGCAACGTGACGTGCTATTCATATATGCGAGTGAGCGAACATCACTGAACGGCGCTGACACTGATGAGTACGGATAGCGTCGTACAATATCATATTTCACTGACACTGATCGATACGGCACTGATCACGTCACGGAACGGTACGGTACGGAACATTTCGGCACTGTTGTGTGCGTATAGGCCTTTAGAAAGTAGACACCATGGTTACCTTGCCGCCCTACCTTATGTCAACTACACGCAAAAACTATCCTACTAAATTATTATAAATGCGAAATTGAGTGAGGATGGATGTTTGAATGTTTCTTACTGTTTCACGCAAAAACTACAGAACAGATTTGAAGGATATTTGTTACACAGGTAGTATAAAACCTAGATTAACATATAGGATAGTTTTTACCCCGATCTATGTTCCCGTGGGATAATTTTCAATTTCGAGTTTTAGCGGGGTGAAGGCGCTGGCAACAGCCAGTATACATAAAATACAGCACTAAGTAGAAAAAAAAATACGAATTCGTGTTTGAAGCTACCTTTGAAGCTACTCAAAATGGTTTTATTGACGTGATAACGTCTTTTACTTCGATGGCCGGCTGCACGCACGAAAAAAGATGACGTCATGCGGCGTTACCTCGCTCTGTAGCGCACCGCAAAGATATTGTAGATGGCGCCACCATAGCTTAGTCCTAATCCGACCAATGACGTAGTACTATTTTGAAGTACCTCTAAGATTTGAACTGATTTGAACCAATGACGATGCTTGGAACAAGCTATACTAGCGCCATTAGTTCCCCAGTTGCCATCCCCATTGTTTGTTTATAGCAACGTAAGTGCAGTACTTTCTTATGACGTTGTCACGTTCAACTATCGTTAGTACAACGACGATTACCTACAGACAACCGATTTTTATTGTGATTTATGTAACAACACATACCACTCAAGAAATCAGTAGTTCTTTTCTTCTTCAGTTGATCGTAGAGAGCTCTCATTTCATTTCTTCTAGTAGTTATCTCGTCGAGTTCTGCTGCTCTCTTTAGGTATAACTCTTCTTTGGCTTTGTATTCCTGAATGAAGTGAAAGAAACGATTTTTTAACTCATGGTTTCACATCTAGATATATTTAGATTGGATTGGATGACTTCTAGATGTAATGATGATTCGTAAACAAATGCATTGCTCATAAACAATAATAGTCGCAGAGTAACATGTTTTTTTTTATTTATGCAGTTAAATACCATACTCGGCTAGTTAATATTTTAATTTAATAAAAAAAACACGATTCTTTTCGGTGTTTTTTTTTCTATTTGTGAGTCGAAAATATCATCTAATACATTCAACATTAAAATAAGTCTTCATTTGATTTTTAAATGGAAACTACGGTATTACCACAAAAAGTTAAACTTCAATTGAACACTTGTCTAAAAAGTGTAACTGCAAAACGACTCTTAAATCAACGCCAAATGCCGTTTTGAAGTTGAAAGTGTTCATCATCAGCCTATTTATGTTCCCACTTCTGGGACACAAGCCTCCTCTCTGTGAAAGGGAGTGGGCCATAATCCAACACGCGGGCCCAGTGCGGGTTGGTGGATGTCACATGTTTTCGGATTTTAGGTTTTATGACATGCCGGTTTCCTCACGTTTTCCTTCGCCGTTTTGAGAGCATTGTTATGAAATTACACAAAGTAATGCACCTAGCTGGGACCGAACCCACGGCCTACAACTGAGCTACCACTGCTCCACAAGTGACAAGAGACAAGTGTTCAACACATGTTTAACTTTTTCGTAGAAAGACGGCAAAAGTCAAACAGTTACCTGTATAGCTTGTATATTGGGCTTCTTATCTCCGATCCTGTTCTTCTGCGCAGTGAGCCTGTTCCTCAACTCCTCGACCTCCGCCTCTTCCAACTCCTCAGTGGTGTGCTGAGCTAATGGAGGCACTGGCTCTATGCCAGGGATGCCTTCGATTCCTGGGTCTTCCAGTTTTAGGGATTTGAGCTGCGAAGGTGATGTCGTATTATTTTCTTTTTAAATACAAAAATAAAGAAAGAAAAACGTTTATTGGCACACGCTACAAGTGCTAACAGTACAAGAAAAAAAAATTAAAAGAAAAGTAAAACACTAAACAAACTAATGAAAAAAGTAACAGTATGGAGTTTCATTTCTTACAAAACGTATTTAGTATTTGACCTCAATTGATTCCGAAGTATTTTGATGCCTTTATAAAACACGATAGATTGTCAACACAAAAATATTAATTGTTAAGATTTGCCTGAAGAATAGTGACCACATTATTGGGCGCCATAATAACTGCCAATTTCTTCCAAAGGTTTGTTTTTGATGGAAAAAAAATAAAACCTAAAAGTACTTAAAAGGTTTTGGTACATATTACAAGCTTTCCTTATGTCCAGTTGTCTGCAATCAAATCTTGCAAGTTAAATTTGATCTACTACCGATTTCTGATTGCGCTGAAATGCACGTATATGTATATCGCGTGACAATGCAATATTATGATGACATGGAGCTGATCTGATGATGGAGCCGGAAGGTGGCCATAGGAACTCTAACGAAACGCCGCAAACCCATCGAGTTTAGACCCGTTTGATTCGTCTTTTTTTTTTTTTTTTTTTTTTAGCGTGGTAAAATCATCAAATGAGTCCTCCAACCCCGGGCAGGGCGGGAGGGACTGTCAGACTTTTACTGACTAAAATCCACGGTGTCCTTCAATAGCCCTTTCTGTTCCAGGGTCACGGTAAGGAAATAATCCCGCGACCCCGGCAGGCTTTGGCCCTCTGAGAGGGGGGCCCCGTCATTATGCTGACGCTCTTTGAGGCGCGCGTGGGACACAACGCGCCGTCGACCCGGGCATGGTCCTTGGTCGGGCAGCGAGTTGCCCTTTACTCGCTGCCCGCATGCCCGCGCCTACGGTGGCCGGAGATCATCTAGCGACGTCCGTCGCCGTGGGCGTCTACCACCGCGGATGGGATCTACCACCGCGGATGGGGTTTGATTCGTCTTGCGAGTACTTTGTCTATCGTAAGTATCTTTTACCAATGTTTTGTTACTTATTACGCCGGCTCCACACGTTGGCCGTGTTGGCCGAACAGAGGGAGACGGCGCTATACTAAGAAACGAGATAGAATTATTTGCGTCTTGCCAGGCCTGGCTCACTCCGCAGTGTAGGTATAAAACTGCAAGCATTGGCGGGGACCATTTCGAAGTGGGCATTTAGTCGGCTGCCGCGCGCCACCCACTAAGCACGCGCTTACTTAAATATTATTTAAGTTTGGTGTTTGGTTGTATTTACGCATAAGTTAAAAAAATATATATATATGATGAAGAAAAAAAAATACTGCATAACGTTTGGTTGTTTAAATAATGACAGTGATAGGAGCCTCACATTTTGTTATGTAAAATTAATACGATCATTAATAGTATGCTTTTATTTCATATTTTTTACGCCAATCAGCCCGCTGAAATATGCATGAAAGAAGCAATAATGTATTAAATAATGAACTATAAAAAAGTAAGAATGTCTGTTTACACAGCACATGAAATTGAAAAAATAACCTTTGTTCTGAGACTATCAGAACATCAAAACAGTGCAGTGTTATTTTTTGGAAGTTACAAAGCAGAAGCTGTTCAGTTTGGAAGGGTTGAGTTGACAAATTAACTGAACATTACAATAGAATTGATGATCATTATATAACTTTACCTACCTACATCCTACATTTTTAAATATTATTCTTTTTTGTTTTTCTAAGATGAAATGTTTAAAATAGAACAATAATAGGTAGAAAAGATTATATTGGTACATATCATTTCTAACGTAAGGTGCCGTAAGTACTATTAACATTTTGTGCTACCTATCGATAATGTACCTATGTAGTAATCGATGACGAAAACAAAACGATATAGGCTGATGATAAAAACAAAATTCCTTGAGTAACATTATTTTATTTTAATAATGTAATTTAACATAATATTATGCATAAAGACACCTACCTACCTAACTGTGCCTCGCAAGTTACAACCCTATTGAGCGCGGCGAGCGTTGACCTTGATGTGACGTTAGCGTCAGATAAACTAAAATAAACTCTCGCGCGTAACCATTAAGTACATTTTTGCTTGCGCACGGGAAGTTTAGGCTATTATAAGAGTAGGTGAGCGGTACGGCTGCAAGTAAAAATGTACTTTATTTTCTCGTGCATACATTTTACATTTGTTTGATTGTTTTTGGGAAGAGAATCATCTGTAGTACTATTATATAATCTGTGGTCTTGCTTTCTGGTATAGCGCCGTCTCCTTCTGTTCGGCAAACACGGCCAACGTGTGGAGCCGGCGTTAAACTTGACACGTACGCAGGAGCTACGCAGGAGCGCCCATTAATTTATTTATTTATTTATTTATTTATACCTTTATTTCAGGCAACTATGGCCCATAACATAGAATACATACCATTATTATAATAATTATAAATAAACTAATACATATGAATCACCTACAAACTAGACTTATTGACTATCGCACACGAAGAGGCGGCGTCGTGTTTCGCTGACTGGTGCCGCGCAGCTGGCCTCGAAAACGCCGGTACACGACACCTTTCGGCCAGAACTCATCCTTGAGGAATCTCTCGAGACAATGAGTCGGTACCCGCACCACAAAAGACTTGAAGTTGGTTTCATGGCGCGGCTCCAACCTCTCGACCCTCAAATTCCAGGAGGTCTTCACTCGCAAATACTCCATGACCTCCTCAACCTTCGTGGAGTAATGTAGCCGGGACACATACAAAAGCGTCGTAGGTATTGCAGGACGCAACAGCATGTTTGGCCCAGCCAGCGCGGAACCACACTGGTTCTGACTCTTCTGAGGCTTCTTCTTCATCTTCTTCTCCACCTTGATGAACCCATCCTCATCCGTTTGCCGCTGCTTCAATTCCTTACTGGAAACTGAGCGGCTCTGCTTACCCCCTTTGTCCTGTTTTTTCTGCGACTCAGCAGGCTTGCCCTTGGTTACGATATCGGCGTAAGCACGTTTAGGAATAGGCGAACCTACGCGAGCAGTCCGATCTACCTGTGACGTAGTCTCTACCGCACGTACGGGACGATCGACGGAGTGACGCGATGCATTTTCGTCGATTCGTGCAGGTGACGACACATCCATATGAGGTGACTCAAAACTGCTGACGGATGCGTTTTGCTGTGCCGCGCCGCGACGCGTGTTCACATTCGTGGCGCTCAGCGGTGACCTACTTGCAGAGACTGTATTGCGCAACGACAACAAATGCACATTTATCACATCGCGCGCTGCGATTGATTTCATAGTTCCCACCACAGATTTTACATATGGGGTCTTTTCGGCTAAAGACAAGAATTTGAATGAAACAGAAACAAAAAAAATATGTTTACCTCTTTCTCCCACAAAGGAGTTTTCCCCCGACACTCTTGTATTGACTTCTCCATCTTCATAACAGCATTATTGGATTCTAAGCGTTCAGCCTTGATTTTGTTCTCTTTGCTCTGAAGTTTTTGAATTTCTTGTTTTAACTCCGAAAACTCTTCAGTTCCTTCGTTTATTTGTTCATCTATCTGAAATTAAATTGGTAATTTCATTAGCCGCCCTGCGGCGCATCACCACTATAGTGGTGATACTTTTTTTACGGAATATTGAATTCAACAAATGTTAAAGGAGTAAATGATGCTTTGACGTCTGACAGGGGAGAATGGAAGAAGAAAAAACTTGAGAGGTGTCAAGGGACACCCGGATGGAACGAAGTTACTGTATACACTCAACAAAAATAAGCGTCGCGACTCCACTCCACTCCGCTCCGCTCCGCTCCGCTCCGCTCCACTCCACTCCGCTCAGCTCCGCTCCGCTCCACTCTACTCCACTCCACTCTATGAGCTCTAGCACTCTTTCGCAACGTGCGATAAGGAACTTCGTTCCAAAAAGTGTTGTGCCAACTTTTCGTAAGAATTTTTCCGTCCAGCCCCCTTTCACAACGCGCGATAAGGAACTTCGTTCCAAAATGTGTTGCGTTGACACCAAGTAAAATGGTATAGGGGCAGGAAGATGATCATTGAGGGAAATTGACTTTTTTTTTATAAAGTTTGACGTGAATCTTTAATTAATAAAAACACATAGTGACAGCATCATTAAATTGCAAATCTTAGTACACTATGGTATTAAAAAAAATGATATGTGTTTTTTTTTATCTGTTATCATTATCCTGTGGTCAGATCATGTTTGCGAGACAAACATGGCCAGAAATTGCCCAGAATAGACAGGCTTTTTAACGTGGTAAAGTTATTACAAATTAATGATTAAATGTCTCCTTCCACCTAGGGCAGAACGGGAGGGACTGTCAGACTTGTACTGACTAAAATCCTCGGTGTCCTTCAATAGCCCTTTACGTTCCGGGGCCATGGCGGTAGCTTTGCTATAGTTTTGGCCCTCTAATGATGGCTCCATCATATTGCAAACAGCTCTTTGAGGCGCGTAGAATACGATGCGCTGTCGACCCAGGCATGGTCCATGATCGGACAGCGAGTCGCCCATTACTCGCCGTCCGCATGGCCGCGAGAATAGAGAGGCTTGGAAGGAGAAAGGGAAGACTTTAGCCCAGTAGTGGGGTAAAGATCATTGTTTATTAATTATACATGAGCTACTCACCTCTTCTAATTCCTTCTGTAATTTAGAGCTTTCGAGAACAAGTTCTTTCTTCTGATTATTCAAAGTTTCCAAATTTTTCTCCGTCTCTTTCAAATCTCCTTCCATCTGGTGAATTTTATCTTTCGATTTTTTCGCGTTTCTGTATAAAAAGATAGGATTTTAGTAAAGTATTCAGACACAAGGATGATGTTTCTTTTCTTTAGTAAAACGACGAAAATACACGAATTACAAAATCTATAGGTAATTGAAATAGATGCTGCAATGTTCTATTACCCAGTTACTGGGTTGTGGAGGTCTGATAGTCAGTCGCTCCATGTAAAATACTGATATTCAGCTGCATCTGGTTCGACTGGAAGCCGACCCCAATATAGTTGGGAAAAAGATAGACTGGTGATGAACGTTCTCGATCGATCGTAAGTGAGAAAGACAAGCAAGGATATATTTTTTTTCTCATTAGTTTCACTTCATTAGATAACGCCTAACAAATTATAATGGCAATTCAAAGTACCAGCAACTAATTGCATTTATAAACGGTAAGGCGCGGCCGAAACAGAGGAGGTTCTCAATTCGACTTATTGTTACTCGATTTTGAGGACGCATGGACCGATTTTGAAAGACCTTATTTTGTGTGAAAGTGTCTATAGTTCCCAGATGGTCCCTTGATCACCAAGTCGAGAACTGCCGATAGGAGCTTGGAGAAATCGAGGGAGAGTTCCCTCGATTTCTCCAAGCTCCTATCGGCAGTTCAATAAATGAAAGCAAATCAACTGCGATTGCTGCTTTCGCATTTTTATGCATTATTTACGCAATCACACAACATAATACACGTCTGTGCTCCCTAAATTGAGTAAATCAAAGAACTTTTATTAAAGCCACCGACTTCCGAAAGAAAAGTTATTTTAAACGTTTTTGTGTTCTTTGAGAAGTCTTACCGACTTCTAAAATACTTATTATATGAAAACCGCATCAAAATCGGTTCAGCCAAACGTGAGATATTCGCGGACAAACATACAGGTCGAACTTAGAACCATTTTTTTTAAGTCGGATGTTTTTTTTTTTTGGAAAAACATTAAAACTTCAACTTCATACAAGAATAATATCTTTCCCCTGGAAGCCGATTCATTTGAGGCTTCCCCAGAAAAGTCCGCATAAGCAGCTCACAACCTCCCCTAGGATGACCTGCGAGATGCCTTTAAAATAAAAGACAAGAATAATGTCTTCAGCAATACGAAGATTATTGAAACGTACCTCTTGCTAGTGTTAATAGCAACCTTAAGCTTAGTGATCTCAGAGTTCACTTTGTCTATTTTCTTTATAAGATCGTTGACAACTTTTTGCAAATCCTTCACTTTTCCGCCGGCCACTGCCGCTATCTGTACGTCCACTGCTTGAACCTCTTCTTCGACCTGCAAACATAATTTTAAACGTAGGGTTTCAAAGAGCGTCAGCATAATGAAGGGCCCCCCCCCCTCTAGAGGGCCAAAGCCTGCCGGGGTCGCGGGACTTATCTCATTACCGTGACCCCGGAAAATAAAATGCTATTGAAGGACACCGTGGACACCTGATGAGACAGTCCCGGGAAACAACCGACCCTAAGTACTGAATAGTGATTAGTAGAGAATTAGTGATTGTGTAAATAATTAAGTATTTTATGATTCTCAAAAGTATTTGGAAAATTATGTGATGTTCATTTATTTATCCCACTAGCTGGTGCCCACGACGTCGTCTGCGTGAATGCGTTGAAGAAATAAAGGTTCACTGCTCGTTCCCCGTAGGTGATAGCGTGATAATATGTAGCCTATATGTTGACCCGACTTCTAAATAATATTCGTGCCTGAAGTAAATCCATGCAGTACTTTTTGAGTTTATCCCGAACATACATAGAGACAAACAGACAAAAATTCTGAATACTGTATTTTTGGCTTCGGTATCGATTTTAGATCACACCCCGAGTATTCTTTTAAAAAAAAATTCAATGTACAGTTTTGACTTTCCTATCCTTTATTATATATTTCATAGATACCCAGCTCTTGACAATATCATAAAAATATAGAACTTACTTCGCCAGCATCCCTTTTGGCTTTATCCAATTTTTCTTGAGCCGCTGCGAGAGTCGCTTCCAAGTTAGCTTTCTGTTCGGGGTCCACCTTGCTGGATGCCACCTTCGCTTCTTGTTGTTTTATTTGATTCTGTAAAAAAAAAACCATCAAAAACATTAAAATTGAAAATGGGAGCCAAAACTTTCTGTGGTTGGTCACGTCTGCCGCAGAAACGACAAAAGGTTGGAAGGTGTTCAAATGGAGACCCCGCGTAATAAACATGGGAAACAGTTCTATAGAAATAAATTAAAATCCTCGATGGGAACCAGTTCCATACAAGGAAAAGAAAAGCCTCATACGGAACCAGTTCCGAAACTGGTTCCATAGACGGCCGAAGCGGACGCCCTCCGGCAAGATGGACCGATGACCTGAAGAAGGTAGCTGGCAGTGGCTGGAGGAAAAAAGCGGGAGATTGTACGCTATGGCACCACGTGGAGGCCTATGTCCTTATATCTACGACCGCTCGCAACATAAATAAACTTTGAGTCATAAGTTACTTGTAAAATAAATAAATCTTAATATATAAACAACATTATTTTTCGTTTATGCGAAACCCGATATACCTATCCAATATTTTTGTGAAGAATCTATGTACAAAATTTTAAAACCGTATCATAAAAGTCACAAAGTTATAAGCTTGTATATTACCTGGTTGTCCGTCCATAAACATGCTCATTTCGCGGTACATCCGCGTAAACCGCGTCTCCTGTGTTATAAACTCGTGATAATAGTTTGGCAATAGGTACCCAACCGTACGGTGATTGTATTGTAATTAACTGGTAATAAAATTTAATTAAAATAATTTTGAAAAAAAAAAAAAATAACATGGTGTAAAAATTATTGGAATCGAATCAGTTTCTGATTCTGAACAAACTATACTCAGGTTTCTCATTTACTAAAAATAATGTTGAATAACTCAAAGGTGACTGACTGACATAGTGATCTATCAACGCACAGCCCAAACCACTGGACGGATCGGGCTGAAATTTGGCATGCAGGTAGATGTTATGACGTAGGCATCCGCTAAGAAAGGATTTTGATAAATTCTACCCCTAAGGAGATAAAACAGGGGATGAAAGTTTGTATAAATCTTCTTAGATCTTCGACTGATTACGCGGGCAAAAGCTAGTAAATAATAAATACCGCGCTGATCCGCCTGTACCTTCTAGTTGTTGCACTGCAAGAGGCCATCAAAAATAAACCCCGATAGTCAGTCTTTAAGCGACGAACGATCAAAAAGAATCGAAAAAAGAAAGAATATTTGTAACAATTTCCGAGTAGATTACGTTCCGTCGTTCACATATATCGCTTCAGCCACGGACTTCGAGCACGGTTATTAACTTATCACGAATGATGCGAATGTGATAGCATCGTATAAGGTCCTCGCCTACTTACATATTGTGGAATCGGTACGGTCGAAGTAGAGGCTAATTTAGTTGAGTTCGAACTAACACTCGAGTGCATCCATATATAGATTTCAATGACGTAAGCAATCTCGTTGCGATCGGTCGCAGCGCGTTCACGTACTAGAAACATACTGTTTATCAAACGGAGGTAGACAGTCGCGATAGCCGTTCGTATTATACCTATTTTTCCTTTTATTATTATACCAATGCATGATAATGATAATCTAACTAAACTATTTATATAATTAATATACGCATTTACACCTGTGTCGCGAATTTAAAGATTTCTAATGAAAGAAAATTCCGAGTGCGGACAGGATTTGAACCTGGGACTTTTCGATTCCATACACCGGGCATTAACCAACTAAGCCACCGCTGCTATGTCATGCTGGCTCAAAATTTTCAACCCCTTTTTAAATCTTAGAGTGATAATTAGCGCCATCTATTGTTGAAATGTCACAACTTCTACGACCAACATGTTGACATTACTATCAAATCAATGTTTTAACAGATGACGTAATTTTTTCACGAAGATACTAGCACCATCTGTACCATGTCCGCGTAAACTTGAATAAGTTTAGTAAAAAGTGACATAGATGGTGCTTACCCCAATTTTAATCTGTATGAAAGCATACAGATTAAAATTGGGGTAAGCACCATCTATAAATCTTCTTCAAAGAGGTTTATTAAGATAAACCTCTTTTCGTTCTTCAAAGAGGTTTATAAAGATAAACCTCTTTTCGTTCTTCAAAGAGGTTTATAAAGATAAACCTCTTTGAAGAACGAAAATTTAGAGAAAAGTTGTAAAAATCAATAAATAAATTTACATTCCTGTTTAGAATTTTTTATCACTTTCATATCACTTTTTACTAAACTCTTCGAAGCTTACGCGGACATGGTACTAGATGGCGCTAGTTTCTTTGTGAAAAGATGAATGAATACATTTTTTTTTAATCATAATACGATAGCCCAGGGGTGCGTTTAAATCAATTATCCAGTTTAAATTTATACTGACTAAATGTCAAACACCCCGTTCAAGCACACCGAGAGGTGAAAACTTTTTGAAAAAAAAGGGAACCGACTTCAAAACCAAACACAAAAAAACTATAAAATAACTTTTCTTTCGGAAGTCGGTGGCTTTGTTTTTTTTTATTTCCTTGACATGGCCACCGACTTCCGAAAGAAAAGTTATTTTATAGTTTTTTTGTGTTTGGTTTTGAAGTCGGTTCCCTTTTTTTTCAAAAAGTTTTTTATATTTCCCTTTTTAGTTGAGATATAATCAACAAAAATCTTCATAAAATCGGCGTCTTTGAAAATCTACAATCCTATTAAGCAAAACGGTTCTATGTGAGCAATTTCACGAGATATACATTATTTTTATATACTAAAACCTTCCCCAGAATGTAGCAAACATTATTCTGAAAACTGTATCAAAATCGGTTCAGCCAAACGCGAGATGATTGCGGACAAACATGCAATCGTCCCTGAAAATCTACGATCCAAGTAAGGAAAACGGATCCACGCGGGCAACGTCACGGGAAATCTATTAGTGTTATATACTAAAACCTTCTCCAGAATGTAATGAACACTTTCCTGAAAACTGTATCAAAATCCGTTCAGCCAAACGCGAGATAATCGCGGACAAACATACATACATACATACATACATACATACAGGTCGAACTGAGAACCTACTTTTTTTTTTGAAGTCGGTTAAAAAATGAAACAAACTAAAATTTAATCTGCCCCGTTTACGGTCGTCCGCTGGTATAAGTTTTTACTGAATGGAATAAATTATTGCGACCTTTTTACCTTGCAAAATTTTATCCTGCTGTCAGATTGACATTAAGTTTTGTTGTTTTGCTCGATTCGCGCCGAAAAAACGAATATTTAACCGACTTTAAAAAAAAAAGTAGGTTCTCAGTTCGACCTGTATGTATGTATGTATGTTTGTCCGCGATTATCTCGCGTTTGGCTGAACGGATTTTGATGCAGTTTTCAGGAAAGTGTTCATTACATTCTGGAGAAGGTTTTAGTATATAACACTAATAGATATCCCGTGACGTTGCCCGCATGGATCCGATTTGCTTACTTCGATCGTAGATTTTAAGGGACGATTGCATGTTTGTCCGCAATTATCTCGCGTTTGGCTGAACGGATTTTGAAACAGTTTTCAGAAAAGTATTTGTTACATTCTGGGGAAGGTTTGAGTATATAACAATAACGGATATCTCGTGAAGTTGCTCACATAGATCCGTTTTGCTTAATAGGATTGTAGATTTTCAAAGACGCCGATTTTATGAAGATTTTTGTTGATTATCTCAACTAAAAAGGGAAAAATAAAAAACTTAAAAAAAAGGGAACCGACTTCAAAACTAAACACAAAAACCCTATTAAATAACTTTTCTTTCGGAAGTCGGTGGCCATATGTCAATGAAATAAAAAAAAACAAAGCCACCGACTTCCGAAAGAAAAGTTATTTAATAGTTTTTTTGTGTTTAGTTTTGAAGTCGGTTCCCTTTTTTTAAAAAAGTTTATTTTTTATTTTAGAGAGTGAATATTATTTGTGGACTAAGGATTTAATTAATAGTACACCGGCAAATTGATAATTTGTTTAATAAGCTGAGCTGTCAATTGAATTTGACAGCTAGGATTGACAGAAACTTATGACTCCGTTCAGCGAACCCTAGCTAGTTTAATTTTTTTCCGGCGAAATATCGCCGGCTTATTTAAACGCACCCCAGTAGCTGTTGGAAGTTAATGCTATAGTTCTGATTTAAATTCACTCCCGAGCGCTAATCATATAAAAAATAAACCAAATCCTACGCTTACGTTGAACGATACGTATATACATACTTAAATAAGCCGATTTTGAGGCAGAAGAGAGCGCCCCGGTCGCATTGAAATCAGGAATCAGTCTCTACTGTACTCTGACGTGAAAGAGGATAATTAATATACACTATCAACGTTAGCGACGCTATTACATAAGCAGATCACGAGCATAATGAGTTCTGGTGATCAGTCATTACTGCAATTAATATAATTACAGGACATAAAGGATTGAACACTCAAAAAAAAACATAATTGTAACACAAGTTGATGAAGAGTATTTCTTCACTGTGTGTTACAATTATGCGATTTTTTTGGTTTTAAAAGTAAAAAGATTTCAGTTCAGGTACTGTAGCATTCTGAGCAAAAGTGTGTTCAGTTGTTCACGTATTCGGCGACCAACTTCAAGCACGGCCATCACGAATGCCGAGAATGTGATAGCATCGTATAAGATCTCCGTGTTCTTAAATGTTGCACCGGTACAGTTGTAGTCGAGACTAATTCAGAGTTAAAACCAACACTCGAGTGCATCCCCTTGTAAATCTTAACGACGTAAGCGATCCCGTAGTCCTTAGTATCAGCTCGTTCACGGACCAACATACGGCGGATAGCCGCCACAGCGGTTCTTAAAAATTCCATTTTTAGTTTTCCTCTTATTATAATACCGGGGCATGATAATCGAAGTATTCTATTTCTCTTGTTAAAGTAGCAATTTCTGACTCGGTGGATAGCCGCCACAGCGGTTCTTACAAATTCCATTTTTAGTTTTCCCCTTATTATACCGTGGCATGATAATCGTAGTATTCTATTTCTCTTGATAAAGTAGCAACTTCTGACTATCATTAAACGACGGAAAATGGCAACGACCGAAGTTCGTATAAAATCCATTTTTATTTTTCTCCTTACTATAACACGACGCATTATAATCGAAGTACCCTATGTCCATTGTGGAAGCAGGCATTTCCGTCTATTTCCTAGTTAATTTCAATACCAATTTTGGATAAAAACTGTTGGACCAGGCGTCTGATAAAGGTTTGACAAAGCCGATCATCTCTTATGTACAGTTGGCTCGACAGTGTCAATTGATCTGAATCGCTCGTACTCTAGGCAAATAAATTCGTATCTAACAACTCGACACCCTCAATGTAGAACGGACGTGCAGTAGGTTTTGAATACGCTGAGCAATATCAGAGAGAACAGAAAATGCAACGGAAATGGACTGAATTCGTGTTTTAAAATCCTCCTTACATGATACGATAGTGTTGGCATCAGCCGACGCAGCTCATCACTCGGTGTGACTACACCGAGTTTGACTAAACACGCCTGCGATCTAGACGTGGAATAGCAACCATGTTTTATGACGTTGAGCTCTGAAATCGTCTAGAGACACTAAATTAGCTTCTTCGATGGAAACACTAAATTAGCTTCTTCGATGGAAGTGCAAAGTGTGTCTTTCATAGACATTTTCTTTGCACATCCTAGTATATGTATCAATCAGGAAGTGTAAGTAATCTGCAATGCTCTTATATCTCTAGCACGCTGTTCGATTGGATCGTCCTGTAAGCCTATTATTGCATTAGGCGCTTGCGCGGTTTGTGATGTGTTCGAAATATTTTTGCATGTATCGACTCAAGTGGCAGCATATTAGAAATGTTCTTATTTACTTAACATTCTAAATATTATTTCTGTTTCATTAAGGTTTAAATATAACATACTCGCGAAATTAATAATAATCAATCATGTAAAGGTATATCATCCGCGCAGACGCATTTATAGGTTAACAAGGCAATGCCCCCAACAAGTCAGTCAAGGCCGCGGCTATATTGGTCGCGGACGTTGGCCGCGGCACGCTTATCTAATTATGACGTCACTTATATCATGACTCGTCATTGCGTATTCGAGCGCCACATAAAGGTATTCACTGAAGTTAATGGTATCGGTGTCTTATATATAGAACGGATTTTTTTTTAAGATCATGCTTAGAAATCATTCAATACTTATTGTTATCAGAGCTCTACTCCAATTGGAGACGGAACTCATTTCATACGTCGTTTGATGAAAGGTACCAGCTCAAAATTGGTATTTTCGCTAAAATAATAAACTACTTTTAATAAAAACGTTCACGAATCGTCCGACAAAGACCACAAGCACACAAAATGGGTAATTCGAGAATCATAGATATTATCATGTTTCCTCTTAATAATAAAGGTACACCTATCTAAAAAAATTATACGAGCCCATGTCCTAGACAATTGAAGACGTTGAGCCATACTATGTTCGTAAATGAGCCGATTCTGAGCCCGAAGAGAGCGCTTAAATCGTTGTGTTCATCTAGCCGACAGCATTGAAATCAACTGAATCCTATAATACGTGAAAGAGGACGTATACTGACACCGTTTGCTTTTTGCCATTCTATTTTAAATACGCGAATCACGAACATGTTCAGAACTGTTGATCAGTCATTCCTGCAATGAATCTAATTTCAGGACAAAAAGGACTGGACACGCAAAAAAAAATTATCAGGTACTGCTGCATATTGAGCAAAAGTGTCTTTTCAGTTGTTCACATATTCGGCGAAAAACTTCAAGCTTCAAGCTTCGGCCATTACGAATGCCGAGAATGTGATAGCACCGTATAAGGTCTCAGTTTTCTCAAATGTTGCACCGGTACAGTTGTAGTCGAGACTAATTCAGAGTTCAAACCAACACTCGAGTGCATCCCTTTGTAAATCTCAACGACGTAAGCGATCCCGTAGTCCTTAGTATCAGCTCGTTCACGGACCAACATACGGCGAATAGCCGCCACAGCGGTTCTTAAAAATTCCATTTTTAGTTTTCCTCTTATTATAATATCGGGGCATGATAATCGATGTATTCTATTTCTCTTGTTAAAGTAGCCATTTCTGACTATCATTAAGCGAAGGAAAATGGCAACGACTGAAGTACTGCTGCATTCTGAGCAAAAGTGTGTTCAATTGTTCACGTATTCGGCGACCAACTTCAAGCACGGCCATCACGAATGCCGAGAATGTGATAGCATCGTATAAGGTCTCCGTGTTCTTACATTATGGACCGGTACAGTTGTAGTCGAGACTAATTCAGAGTTCAAACCAACACTCGAGTGCATCCCCTTGTAAATCTCAACGACGTAAGCGATCCCGTAGTCTTTAGTATCAGCTCGTTCACGGACCAACATGCGGCGGATAGCCGCCACAGCGGTTCTTAAAAATTCCATTTTTAGTTTTCCTCTTATTATAATACCGGGGCATGATAATCGAAGTATTCTATTTCTCTTGTTAAAGTAGCCATTTCTGACTATCATTAAGCGATGGAAAATGGCAACGACAAAAGTTCGTATACAATCCATTTTTATTTTTCCCCTTATTATAATATCGGGGTATGATAATCGTAATATTCTATTTCTCTTGTTAAGGTAGCCATTTCCGTCTATTATCCAGTTAAATTCAATCCCAATTTTACCTTACAACTGTAAGACCAGTTTTTAACCAGCGAAGGTGTCTGATAAAGGTTTGACAAAGCCGATCATCTCTTAAGTAGTGTTGGCTCGACAGTGTCAACTGATCAGGATCGCTCGTACCCTAGACAAATCAATTCGTATCTAACAACTCGACTGCCTCAATTTAGAACGGTCGTGCAGTAGATACCGAGTCTGCGCTCTATGCAAATACTGTACGCTAAGCGTTACACAGAGCGAACGTTCACGTTTGCGATGCTATTACATCCGCGAATCACGAACATGTTCAGAACTGTTGATCAATCATTCCTTCAATGAATCTAATTACAGGACAAAACGGAATGAACACTCAAAAAAAAAAACATAATTGTAACACAAGTTGATGAAAAGTAATTCATCAATGTGTTACAATTATGCGATTTTTTGGTTTTAAAAGTCAAAACAGTTATTCAGGTACTGCTGCAGTCTCAGCAAAAGTGTGTTCAGTTGTTCACATATTCTGCGACAAACTTCAAGCACGGCCATCACGAATGCCGAGAATGTGATAGCATCGTATAAGGTCTCAGTCTTCTTACATGTTGGACCGGTACAGTTGTAGTCGAGACTAATTCAGAGTTAAAACCAACACTCGAGTGCATCCCCTTGTAAATCTCAACGACGTAAGCGATCCCGTAGTCCTTAGTATCAGCTCGTTCACTGACCAACATGCGGCGGATAGCCGCCACAGCGGTTCTTAAAAATTCCATTTTTAGTTTTCCTCTTATTATAATATCGGGGCATGATAATAATCGAAGTATTCTATTTCTCTTGTTAAAGTAGCCATTTCTGACTATCATTAAGCGATGGAAAATGGCAACGACAAAAGTTCGTATACAAACCATTTTTTTTTTCCCTTATTATAATATCGGGGCATGATAATCGTAATATTCTATTTCTCTTGTTAAGGTAGCCATTTCCGTCTATTATCCAGTTAAATTCAATCCCAATTTTACCTTACAACTGTAAGACCAGTTTTTAAGCAGCGAAGGTGTCTGATAAAGGTTTGACAAAGCCGATCATCTCTTAAGTAGTGTTGGCTCGACAGTGTCAATTGATCTGGCTCGCTCGTACTCTAGACAAATGAATTCGTATCTAACAACTCGACATCCTCAATGTAGAACGGTCGTGCAGTAGATACCGAGTCTGCGCTTTATGCAAATACTGTACGCTAAGCGTTACACAGAGCGAACGTTCACGTTTGCGATGCTATTACATCCGCGAATCACGAACATGTTCAGAACTGTTGATCAGTCATTCCTTCAATGAATCTAAATACAGGACAAAAAGGAATGAACACTCAAAAAAAAAACATAATTGTAGCACAAGTTGATGAAAAGTAATTCATCAATGTGTTACAATTATGCGATTTTTTGGTTTTAAAAGTCAAAACAGTTATTCAGGTACTGCTGCAGTCTCAGCAAAAGTGTGTTCAATTGTTCACATATTCTGCGACAAACTTCAAGCACGGCCATCACGAATGCCGAGAATGTGATAGCATCGTATAAAGTCTCAGTCTTCTTACATGTTGGACCGGTACAGTTGTAGTCGAGACTAATTCAGAGTTAAAACCAACACTCGAGTGCATCCCTTTGTAAATCTCAAAGACGTAAGCGATCCCGTAATCCTTAGTATCAGCTCGTTCACGGACCAACATACGGCGGATAGCCGCCACAGCTGTTCTTAAAAATTCCATTTTTAGTTTTCCTTTTATTATAATACCGGGGCATGATAATCGAAGTATTCTATTTCTCTTGTTAGAATAGCCATTTCTGACTATCATTAAGCGATGGAAAATGGCAACGACAAAAGTTCGTATACAATCCATTTTTATTTTTCCCCTTATTATAATATCGGGGCATGATTCTCGTAATATTCTATTTCTCTTGTTAAGGTAGCCATTTCCGTCTATTATCCAGTTAATTTCAATCCCAATATTAGCTAATAACTGTTGGATCAATTTGTAAATCATAATACGAAAGCCCAGTAGGTGTTGGGAAGTTAATGCTATGGTTCTGATTTCAATTCACTCCCGAGCGCTAATTATCTCAAAAAATATACCAAATCCTACGTTAAATGTTGAACGATATGTTTGTACATACTCAAATAATAAATAAGCCGATTTTGAGGCAGAAGAGAGCGCTTAAATCGTTGTTACTCAGGCCGGTCGCATATATTATTGAAATCAGGAATCAGTCTCTACTTTTTACTCCGACGTGAATCGGATAATATTATTATTATACACTATCACCGTTAGCGATGCTATTACATAAGCAGATCACGAGCATAATGAGTTCTGGTGATCAGTCATAACTGCAATGAATATAATTACAGGACAAAAAGGATTGAACACTAAAAAAAAACATAATTGTAACACAAGTTGATGAAGAGTATATATCTTCACTGTGTGTTACAATTATGCGATTTTTTGGTTTTAAAAGTAAAAAGATTTTAGTTCAGGTACTGTAGCATTCTGAGCAAAAGTGTGTTCAATTGTTCACGTATTCGGCGACCAACTTCAAGCACGCCGTCACGAATGCCGAGAATGTGATAGCATCGTATAAGATCTCCGTGTTCTTAAATGTTGCACCGGTACAGTTGTAGTCGAGACTAATTCAGAGTTCAAACCAACACTCGAGTGCATCCCCTTGTAAATCTCAACGACGTAAGCGATCCCGTAGTCCTTAGTATCAGCTCGTTCACGGACCATGATGCGGCGGATAGCCGCCACAGCGGTTCTTAAAAATTCCATTTTTAGTTTTCCTCTTATTGTAATACCGGGGCATGATAATCGAAGTATTCTATTTCTCTTGTTAAAGTAGCCATTTCTGACTATCATTAAGCGATGGAAAATGGCAACGACAAAAGTTCGTATACAATCCATTTTTATTTTTCCCCTTATTATAATATCGGGGCATGATAATCGTAATATTCTATTTCTCTTGTTAAGGTAGCCATTTCCGTCTATTATCCAGTTTATTTCAATCCCAATATTAGCTAATAACTGTTGGATCAATTTGTAAATCATAATACGATAGCCCAGTAGCTGTTGGAAGTTAATGCTATAGTTCTGATTTCAATTCACTCCCGCGCGCTAATTATATCAAAAAATATACCAAATCCTACGTTAAACGTTGAACGATACGTTTGTACATACTTAAATAATAAATAAGCCGATTTTGAGGCAGAAGAGACCGCTTAATTCGTTGTGTTACTCAGGCCGGTCGCATTGAAATCAGGAATCAGTCTCTACTGTACTCCGACGTGAAAGAGGATAATATTATACACTATCACCGTTAGCGATGCTATTACAAAAGCAGATCACGAGCATAATGAGTTCTGATGATCAGTCATTACTGCAATGAATATAATTACATGACAAAAAACATTGAACACTAAAAAAAACATAATTGTAACACAATGTTGATGAAGAGTATTTCTTCACTGTGTGTTACAATTATGCGATTTATTTGGTTTTAAAAGTCAAAACAGTTATTCAGGTACTGCTGCATTCTGAGCAAAAGTGTGTTCAATTGTTCACGTATTCGGCTAAAAACTTCAAGCACGGCCATCACGAATGCCGAGAATGTGATAGCATCGTATAAGGTCTCCGTGTTCTTAAATGTTGCACCGGTACAGTTGTAGTCGAGACTAATTCAGAGTTCAAACCAACACTCGAGTGCATCCCCTTGTAAATCTCAACGACGTAAGCGATCCCGTAGTCCTTAGTATCAGCTCGTTCACGGACCAACATGCGGCGGATAGCCGCCACAGCGGTTCTTAAAAATTCCATTTTTAGTTTTCCTCTTATTATAATACCGGGGCATGATAATCGAAGTATTCTATTTCTCTTGTTAAAGTAGCCATTTCTGACTATCATTAAGCGATGGAAAATCATCATCATCATCATCAGCCTATAATGTTCCCACTGCTGGGACACAGGCCTCCTCTCTGTGAGAGGGAGTGGGCCATAATACACCACGCGGGCCCAGTGCGGGTTGGTAGATGTCACATGTCTTCGAATTTTGGTTCTAGGACATGCCGGTTTCCTCACGATGTTTTCCTTCACCGTTTTGCAGCGATGGAAAATGGCAACGACAAAAGTTCGTATACAATCCATTTTTATTTTTCCCCTTATTATAAAGCTTATTATTTTCCGAGTGACTAATAACTTAAAAGTCGACTAAATGTTTGCAACAAATAAAACAACTTGCCAGCGATTAAATATTTTCGCGACTATTATATTATTTATGGTTCAAAATTATGGGTGTTATAAAAACTAAAAACTAGCAGCTGCGTTTAGGTAGCAAATAAACTATACCAGTCAATTGAAATATTAGGCGAGGAGCTGTATATAATGACTTGGCGACTAATAATGTTAGTAGGGTGGCATTCGCCGGTAATGTGTGCAACTAACACGTTAATGTTTAGTTTTGTTTATTTTGTGAGCCAGCATGACAGGTAGTAGGTAATCAGTTATTTGACCTAGGATGCAAGAGCGAGCGAAGCGAGCTCGGGACTTGGGGCACCCCGACACGGACAGGTTAGGTTCGAAGGGGATGGCGGGGTCTGAAAGACCCCGCCATCCCCTTCGTGTTAGGTTACTTTAAACCCTGTACGTAGAAATAGGAGCCCCGCGAAGCGGGGCTCCGTCGAGCATTCTGGCAGGTGATACTGATTTAAAGCTATTAAAAGTCACACAATTATAAGCTAGTTTATATTTATTCTTCATACAAACAATTTTAAATAGAATCTGATTTATATTATTTATGAATGCCCATTTTCTATTTTATTTTCGCCATTAAGTTTCCGCTTAGATATTAATTCAGTTCCCAAAAGAAAAACTTGATGCTAGTTTAAATTAAAACGGAGCTTATTTCTGATATATTAATATGCTACCTATTAATTATTACGATACTCCTTATTAGCTGCCAACTCATTATATATGGTACCCACTCTAATATTTTATAAAACCTATATTCAGTTTACTTAGTTGCCGCATTAAATACATGCCTTATTATAATATCGGGGCATGATAATCGTAATATTCTATTTCTCTTGTTAAGGTAGCCATTTCCGTCTATTATCCAGTTAAATTCAATCCTAATTTTACCTTACAACTGTAAGACCAGCCCAGTAGGTGTTTGAAGTTAATGCTATAGTTCTGATTTCAATTCACTCCCGCGCTAATTATATCAAAAAATATACCAAATCCTACGTTAAACGTTGAACGATACGTTTGTACATACTTAAATAATAAAAAAGCCGATTTAGAGCCAGAAGAGAGCGCTTAAATCGTTGTGTTACTCAGGCCGGTCGCATATAAATTATTGAAATCAGGAATCAGTCTCTACTGTACTGCGACGTGAAAGAGGATAATATTACACACTATCACCGTTAGCGATGCTATTAGATAAGCAGATCACGAGCATAATGAGTTCTGATGATCAGTCATTACTGCAATGAATATAATTACAGGACAAAAAAGATTGAACACTAAAAAAAAAAAAACATAATTGTAACACAAGTTGATGAAGAGCATTTCTTCACTGTGTGTTACAATTATGCGATTTATTTGGTTTTAAAAGTCAAAATAGTTATTCAGGTACTGCTGCATTCTGAGCAAAAGTGTGTTCAATTGTTCACGTATTCAGCGACAAACATCAAGCACGGCCATCACGAATGCCGAGAATGTGATAGCATCGTATAAGGTCTCCGTGTTCTTAAATGTTGCACCGGTACAGTTGTAGTCGAGACTAATTCAGAGTTCAAACCAACACTCGAGTGCATCCCCTTGTAAATCTCAACGACGTAAGCGATCCCGTAGTCCTTAGTATCAGCTCGTTCACGGACCAACATGCGGCGGATAGCCGCCACAGCGGTTCTTAAAAATTCCATTTTTAGTTTTCCTCTTATTATAATACCGGGGCATGATAATCGAAGTATTCTATTTCTCTTGTTAAAGTAGCCATTTCTGACTATCATTAAGCGATGGAAAATGGCAACGACAAAAGTTCGTATACAATCCATTTTTATTTTTCCCCTTATTATAATATCGGGGCATGATAATCGTAATATTCTATTTCTCTTGTTAAGGTAGCCATTTCCGTCTATTATCCAGTTAAATTCAATCCCAATTTTACCTTACAACTGTAAGACCAGTTTTTAAGCAGCGAAGGTGTCTGATAAAGGTTTGACAAAGCCGATCATCTCTTAAGTAGTGTTGGCTCGACAGTGTCAATTGATCTGGCTCGCTCGTACTCTAGACAAATGAATTCGTATCTAACAACTCGACATCCTCAATGTAGAACGGTCGTGCAGCAGATACCGAGTCTGCGCTTTATGCAAATACTGTACGCTAAGCGTTACACAGAGCGAACGTTCACGTTTGCGATGCTATTACATCCGCGAATCACGAACATGTTCAGAACTGTTGATCAGTCATTCCTTCAATGAATCTAATTACAGGACAAAAAGGAATGAACACTCAAAAAAAAAACATAATTGTAACACAAGTTGATGAAAAGTAATTCATCAATGTGTTACAATTATGCGATTTTTTGGTTTTAAAAGTCAAAACAGTTATTCAGGTACTGCTGCAGTCTCAGCAAAAGTGTGTTCAATTGTTCACATATTCTGCGACAAACTTCAAGTACGGCCATCACGAATGCCGAGAATGTGATAGCATCGTATAAAGTCTCAGTCTTCTTACATGTTGGACCGGTACAGTTGTAGTCGAGACTAATTCAGAGTTCAAACCAACACTCGAGTGCATCCCCTTGTAAATCTCAAAGACGTAAGCGATCCCGTAGTCCTTAGTATCAGCTCGTTCACGGACCAACATACGGCGAATAGCCGCCACAGCGGTTCTTAAAAATTCCATTTTTAGTTTTCCTTTTATTATAATATCGGGGCATGATAATCGAAGTATTCTATTCCTCTTGTTAAAGTAGCCATTTCTGACTATCATTAAGCGATGGAAAATGGCAACGACAAAAGTTCGTATACAATCCATATTTTTTATTTTCCCCTTATTATAATACCGGGGCATGATTCTCGTAATATTCTATTTCTCTTGTTAAGGTAGCCATTTCCGTCTATTATCCAGTTTATTTCAATCCCAATATTAGCTAATAACTGTTGGATCAATTTGTAAATCATAATACGATAGCCCAGTAGCTGTTGGAAGTTAATGCTATAGTTCTGATTTCAATTCACTCCCGCGCGCTAATTATATCAAAAAATATACCAAATCCTACGTTAAACGTTGAACGATACGTTTGTACATACTTAAATAATAAATAAGCCGATTTTGAGGCAGAAGAGAGCGCTTAATTCGTTGTGTTACTCAGGCCGGTCGCATTGAAATCAGGAATCAGTCTCTACTGTACTGCGACGTGAAAGAGAATGACTATACACAATCAACGTTAGCGATGCTATTACTTAAGCAGATCACGAGCATAATGAGTTCTGGTGAACAGTCATTACTGCAATGAATATAATTATAGAACAAAAAAGATTGAACACTAAAAAAAAAACATAATTGTAACACAAGTTGATGAAGAGTATTTCTTCACTGTGTATTACAATTATGCGATTTCTTTGGTTTTAAAAGTCAAAACAGTTATTCAGGTACTGCTGCATTCTGAGCAAAAGTGTGTTCAATTGTTCACGTATTCGGCGACCAACTTCAAGCACGCCGTCACGAATGCCGAGAATGTGATAGCATCGTATAAGATCTCCGTGTTCTTAAATGTTGCACCGGTACAGTTGTAGTCGAGACTAATTCAGAGTTCAAACCAACACTCGAGTGCATCCCCTTGTAAATCTCAACGACGTAAGCGATCCCGTAGTCCTTAGTATCAGCTCGTTCACTGACCAACATGCGGCGGATAGCCGCCACAGCGGTTCTTAAAAATTCCATTTTTAGTTTTCCTCTTATTATAATACCGGGGCATGATAATCGAAGTATTCTATTTCTCTTGTTAAAGTAGCCATTTCTGACTATCATTAAGCGATGGAAAATGGCAACGACAAAAGTTCGTATACAATCCATTTTTATTTTTCCCCTTATTATAATATCGGGGCATGATAATCGTAATATTCTATTTCTCTTGTTAAGGTAGCCATTTCCGTCTATTATCCAGTTAAATTCAATCCCAATTTTACCTTACAACTGTAAGACCAGTTTTTAACCAGCGAAGGTGTCTGATAAAGGTTTGACAAAGCCGATCATCTCTTAAGTAGTGTTGGCTCGACAGTGTCAACTGATCAGGATCGCTCGTACCCTAGACAAATGAATTCGTATCTAACAACTCGACTGCCTCAATTTAGAACGGACGTGCAGTAGATTTCGAATCTATATCTACTCACGCGTGCCAATAGTGTACGCTAAGCGATATCAGAGAGAACAGAAAATGTAACGGAAATGGATTGAATTCGTGTTTTAAGATCCTCCTTACATTAATAGGATGCGACAGTTTTAGCATCGGGCGACGCCGACGCAGCTCATGACTCGGTATAGTCAAACACGCCTGCAATCGCAACGTGGAATAGTATATCTTTTGTTTCATTTATAACGTTGAGCTCTCAAAACCTGTAGCGCCGGTATTTCGTGGACATATTCTTTTCCCAGTTGTATAAAATAATCAGGTAGTACAAAGTGAGCTGCAATAATACTCTTATATTTGGCACGCTGCGCTGTTCAATAATTGGATCGTCCTGTAAACTTTTCAATGTAGTAGGGCTCATTGCGAAGGTTTGTGTTGATAAATCGTGTTCAAATAATTTTGCAAAATCTTTCGCCATTATGGCGAATGATTTTCCTAAATAAACGTGCTAAATGATTGATGTGTCTACACATGTAGAAGGGGTACGTTAAATTAATTTATACTCACATAATTAAATATGTAGTAGTAAAGGAATTCTCATCAAGACGCATTCATCGATTTGCAATGCAACGCCCCCGACAAGCCAAGGCCGCGGCTATTTGTAGCGGCGCGCTTATCTAATTATTACCATGACTCATGCTATTAGCATGACTCGTTGCATACTCGCGCGCCACATAAATGTATTCATTGAAGTTCATGTTATCGGTGTCTTTTAGAACGGATTTTTTTTTGCGATCGTGTTTAAAAAACAAACAAAACTTTTTATTATTAGAACTCAGTAGCCACGTGCTAGTTCAGCAGATTATAGACCAATTAAAAATCAACTAAGATTTTTTTTTATTAGTGGTTCAAGTAATTTCTTCTACATCGTGATTGCGTTCACAATAATTGAATCTCACATACACAAATAGCCAGACCTACCAGTAGGTCATACAAATATTTGTTCCGTCCGGAGATCGAAACCGCGACACGCGAGGGAAAACTCAATAAGTCGACAAAAATGATTTGATATATTGAACTTTAAAGTTGTTCAGTTAACTCTTAAAGTTACAGAGCAGGATTTGTCAACTTATTAAGTTTTACTACAAAGTCGACAAAAAGATAACCTACCTTCATGACTGGAACTTGTTCGGTCAAACTCTTGAGCTCGATACTAAGTTTATTGAGAGTAATTTTTCCATCGCGTACACTCCGCTGCAGCGCACCCAGTGACTCCTCCAATTCAGTTTGCTCGTTACGTATTTCTGTTAACCTGTAAAGAATTTTACGATGTAACTTTGATTTGACCGACTAAGGGACGCCATACTGCGCTCCTGAACTCAAACACAGCCGACGACCATAAGCCTTCCACCAGAGATGTGCTATGCAGCTATGCTACGATGATGTAAAAGCTGAGCTACGATACTATGTGACCGTTTCCATTGGTTTATTCCACTTTGTTCACCTCGGAAAAATATCTGGGTGAACAAAGGCGACTTTTCTTACGCGATTTAGTGGACTTTGGTGTCCGCAATTCACCTGGGTGATATCACTCAGGTGATATTTTTCCGAGGTGAATTGAGGACACCAAGTGGTCCACTTTGTTCACCCAACAAAGTGGAATAAACCTTTCAATTGATGCTAAGCTAAGTAGCGGTGCGAGTAAGATGTGCAGCTCGAGCTATGCGATGTATCGATAGTAGAGAAGACGACCCATAGGAGGCATCCATAGCACTCATCCATAGCACGCATCCATATAGCACACATCCTTAGCACACATCCATAGAACACATCAATAGCACGCATCCATAGCACACATCCATAGCACACATACATAGCACGCATCCATAGCACACATCCATATAGCACGCAATCTTTCATATAAAAACATTATCTTGGGTGAATCCGTTTCCACAAGTACTGTGCTAAGTGCACCAATTAATTATGATTGGTGGATATCAAACGCATCCATAGCAATGTAGCATAGCACATCTCTGGTGGAAAAGCAGCCTAAGGCTGCAAGACTAAAGTGGGACTGGGCAGGTCATGTCTGCCGGATGCCGTCACAACTGTGGGCTCGGATATCACAGGAGTGGAGCCCTGAGACAACTAGGCAAGGTCGCGAAAGGCCGAGGAGAAGATGGCGGGACGCTTTGAATGACTTCCTTGAGAATTGGCTTGAAGAGGCACACCATTGATAGAAGTGGAAGTCACAAGCAATTATATGCAAACACTCATCAAAATTATTGATTAACCTTTTGCGTTTTCACGAATCTTCTTTTTAGGAAGCCATGCCATTATTACGAAATACATAGGTCTCTTTTACAATGTTGCAAATTGTTCCTTATCAATTATCTACTCTATTGCCTGGGCAATAGAATAGAATATTCCATTTTACGTATTATATCGCAATTTCGTTAGGAACATTGTTGACCTGCCCGATTTAGACTCACATGTATGGCTCCATCGTCTATTCTTCATACTTATATCAACAAAAATATTCGTGTAGGTAAGTATCTGAAAATAGACCTTAAGATAACGTACCTAAGTTCCATTCTCACTAATTTCTCTTCATTAGCCTTCATCACTCTAGGGTCTTGTTCACTGGTGTCCTGTTGTACTGAGCTGGACATTCTGCCGCGCATTGTTGTCTTACCACCACCGGACATAGTACCTGGAAGACAATTATTATTATTATGGGCCAAACATCATGGTTAAAGCTGCGCTAGCCGCGGATGGGTGACCACTAATAAGATACTTAGTTTGCTTGCTAGAGTAAGGGACTTTAATCATGGTGCGATGTGACGTAGTGCGACGTGATTCGAACGAATTCCAACTTCAAGTGAAAATCAACCTTGTAATTAATATAACTTTTTTTAATTTAAAATAACTTTTCTTTCAGAAGTCGGTGGCTATAGTCAATGAAATAAAAATCAAAGCCACCGACTTCCGAAAGAAAAGTTATTTTAAACTTTTTTGTGTTTGTTTTTGAAGTCGGTACTTTTTTTTTAATGTTTGATTTCAATAAAAAAATGGAATAGTCGCAAGAACAAACGCTGCAATTCTTGTATCGCTTCAGGCCGAGCGAATAATTTGGGATCCAAAGTTACATGCATAAAAAATTTAAAATTAAAATCCTTAAAAAAAATTATGATTCTTCTTTTTAAAATGGTGTAGCAGCGATAAATATTTATTAAGGCTGAGTTGATGCCGCTATTTCAACGTCTTCTACCGTTGCTATTATCTTCAATTAGCCAGTACACGCCGCGCTCTCGACTCGGACAGACGTATGCCATGTTATTGTCGATTTCTGCGCGTGTCGTTCACACGCACATTGTATCATACAACAGAACACGTCTGCTCGCGCTGGGAGCGCGGCGGACACTGACTGTGCATACGCCGCGTGCCGCCTGTTTGTATAGAGTGAACGACGCGCACGCAGCGATCGACAATGACATGACATACGTCTGTCCGCGTTGAGAGCGCGGCGCACACTGGCTAATTGAGGTTCCTCGGAGCGGTTTGCAGTATTTTCATAGAACGATTGCCTATCTGTCCTCTACAACCCATTTAGGCGACGTCCGCAGCGGGCGGCGAGTAAAACCCCTTCTACACGATCAGACCCGACCACCCGACAGAGGTGACCTTGGTCCGGTGGGTGTGAAAATCTACCGTGTAGACGTTGGTCGGGGGACCAAATATGGGCGGAGTCAATCGACCTTTGGATGACCTTGGTCGGGAGCGCATCCATCCCGATAGGCTACGTCCGCGGTCGGACCCGACCGTCAGCCGATAGCGTTCCAGACGGTTGGGTACTGTTGAAGCGACCAAGATCACCTCTGTCGGCGGTCGGGTCTGATCGTGTAGAAGGGGTTTAATGGGCGACTCGCTGTCCGACCATGGACCATGCCCGGGTCGACGTCGCGTTGTGTTCAATTATTCATATACGAGCATTGTCACGCTACACGTCACACTTCCTAACTCTTATTATATGCTTACAATCTTAACGAACATTATAAATGCGAAATTAATGTACTTTATTGTATCATAAGTCATAACTCACCAGCTATCTCAATAACATCTCCTTTCAGCGTCACAACTCTGTATCGCGTGTGCCCGTACGCTATACGCGACGCTTGCTCCAAGTCGTTAGCGACCAGAGTGTCGCGCAACGCGTAGTAGAACGCTGGTAGCACGCGCTGGTCTTTCACATTTACTAGATCGAAGAGACGGGGAGCGTTTTCTGGGCTAAAACAAGGGAAAAAATGGTGAAGTCATGAAGTCATTATCAATTTATAGATTTTGTTTTGTCTTGCACCGCAATATGTTGATGTTTCGCTTTGTTGTCTAAATGTCCCAAAAAGTTGTCTATGTCCTATTCTGTCAAATGTCACTCTGTATTGTCTAACGTCACAGTATATAGTCTTTTGTCATATCATATGGTCTAATGTGACACTTTATTGAATAATGTTACACTATATTGTCTAATGTCACACAAATGGTCAGATTTCACACTAAATCATTCAGGTTACAACAAGCTATGCTGTCGCTCATACGTTTCCCGCAAATGCTACTGTTTGTCCAGCACTACGAACGTCGCTCGTCCGATGTTGCGACGCTTCAAGTATCCCACTATATTATCTAATGCCACACTATATCTTATATATAAAATTTCCGTGTCACAATGTTAGTTACCGTACTCCTCTGAAACGGCTTGACCTATTTTTATGAAATTTGGTATGCATATTCAGTAGGTCTGAGAATCGGCTACTATCTATTTTTTTTTTAATTTATATGGCAAAACAACGTTTGCGGGGTCAGCTAGTTATTTATAATTTCCAACTAATGTAGTTGGAAATTTTGTTGTTTTGTCCCACCACATTGTCTATAAAGTCCTACCATATTGTCTAAAATGTCCCACTTTATTGTCTAACGTCACACTATTTTGTCTTATGTCACACCATAATGTCCCACTATTGCCCAGCTTGTATGTCAAACTATATCGTCTAATCTCACATATTGATGTCTAAAGTCAAACTATACTATAGAATATCCCACTATTATGTCTATAATGTCCCACTACATTGTCTAATGTAGCACTAACACCAAATTGTCTAATATTACACTAAATTATCTAATGCCACAATACATGATTCAGTTGATAACTTACAAGCTTTGTCGTCGCTCATATACGTCTCCCTCAAATGTTCCTGCTTGTCAAGCGCTATGAAGGTCGCTCGTCCGATGTCGTGTCGCATTGTCTAATGTCACACTATATTGTCTCTATTGTCTTGCTATATGGTTTAATGTCACACTCTATTGTCTTGTGTCACATCATATTGTCTAATGTCACACTATATTGTCTCTATTGTCTTGCTATATGGTTTAATGTCACACTCTATTGTCTTGTGTCACATCATATTGTCTAATGTCACACTATATTGTCTCTATTGTCTTGCTATATGGTTTAATGTCACACTCTATTGTCTTGTGTCACATCATATTGTCTAATGTCACAATAAATTTTCAGATTACAACTTACAAGCTATTTCGTCGCTCATACGTCTCCCTCAAATGTTCCTGTTTGTCGAGCGCTATGAAAGTCGCTCGTCCGATGTCGTGTCGCTTCAAATGTTCGACGCAAGCTTGTGCAGTTTCCACTGTGTCCACTACAATGTTGTCTAGGGCGCCGCAGCAGGTCGATATGGCTACGTCGTATTTTGCGTCTATGCCTCCTAAATCACCCTGGAAAAAGTCTAATTGTTAGTTTTCATTTATTATTTTCGTCCTTTTTGTTAATTTCTGATAGAATTGGTTTTGTGTAATTTATTAAATTTTTGCTTTGTATTAATATTGTTATTGATTATTATTTAAATTTAGATTGAATTATTTAATATTATTTGTTTTAAATGAGATGTGTTTTAATTTTATGATGTGTTTAAATTTTTGCATGCCAAACGGCACAATGTACCAGGAACAAACAACTTGAACTGTAACAACTTATATATTTACCTACATTGAATGCAAATAAATTATTTCTATTCTATTCTATGCCTGCGTCTTTGATGGCCTTAATTCAGAATTTGACAATCAAAATTGGATTGTGTATATGGCGCCATCTATTGTCATAATATGAACTTTTTTGTCGTTTTCTTGGAGTAAGTGCTCTTTCACGGGGTAAAAGGACATCCATTTCTGTAAACCTGACAATGTATATGCAACAATCTTTGAGGGATTTCAAAAATTAAGAAACTTGGTAAGTCTTAATTTTGAGGTCGACTGAGACGCGACAAAATGCCGAAGACGTTTTTTTTTTTTTGTAAGCCTGTTCGGTCCCACTTCTGAGCAAAGTCCTCCCCCTTTCCGTCCACTTCTCTCGAAGTCTCAATAACGTGCTTGTTCACACCAATTCACGAGAAAATCATCCAAAGCGTCAAGCCATGTTCTCCTCAGCCTGACGCGACCCCGCCTAGCTGTCTCGGGGTTCCGTTTTTGTGATATTTGGGCCCAAAGTTACAAAACCTAACACAACTTCAAGTCAAGAGTGAACAAGTTACTTCTAGGCAAGCGTGCTTCATCGTCGACATCTTCGCTTACATCAGGCGAGATAGTGGTCAGACGCGAACCTATCTCACAATAAAAAATAAAAAACCAATAAAGAACTGCACTCGTGAGCAAAATGTAATCACATACTTCGGTCCGCGCGATCTTGAGTACTTGACTTGTAAAGAATAATAAAAAAGTACCATTTTTAAGATCTAACTTTGATACCAAATTCATTCAAATCACGCCATTATTTAAGGAGCTATCCCAGATCAATTTCATGTAAGTGATTCCATACTTTTGCTCGTCGTCGTACTTACCAGACGTCCAAATATTCCCGGTAGCTTTCCGTTCCTTTTCTCGTTCATCAAAGCATCAATGACTCGATTACGAGACGTGTTAGCGCTCATAGCCTGCCGAGACTCTTCTAGTTGTGCTCTGAAACATATTAACTTCAATTATAACATTTACACTACTTTTCTGAAAAAGAAGGGGTTTGGGCCCAGTAGAGGGAATGTTCTTCGTTTGGCAACTGTCGCACTGTAGACGAAACAAAAATCGGTTGTCTGTAAAGTTGGTTTACTGACGATAGTTGAACGTGACAACGTCATAAGAAAATACTGCACTTACGTTGCTATAAACAAACAATTGACACGCCGTTGCTATGGAACGCTACAGAGCGAGGTAACGCCGCATGACGTCATCTTTTTTCGTGTGTGCAGCCGGCCATCGAATTATAAGATTTTATCACGTCAAAAATATGTAACAACATACCTCAATGGTCTAACTTCACTTATAATCTTTCCTTCCTCTTTCTTCAATCTCTGCAGTTTGTTGTTAATTTCATTTAATTTAGCTTCGTTTTCTGGTATAGTT
Organism: Agrotis clavis; assembly: GCA_954870645.1. Taxonomy (NCBI): domain Eukaryota; kingdom Metazoa; phylum Arthropoda; class Insecta; order Lepidoptera; family Noctuidae; genus Agrotis; species Agrotis clavis. Next base: position 8,527,963 of record OX940941.1, read on the forward strand.
CTGGACAAATCTTCTTGTAAACTTAAAAAAATAAAAACATTTTAATAGACATGGTGACAGCATGAATAAATTGCACGACCCTTATATCAATGTCAAATGCCGTTTTGCAGTTGACAGTCTTTTTAGACAAGTGTTCAACAATTTTTCATAATGTTTCTGATACTATACAAATCTAAACTAAATAAACTTGTCCATTCTAACGCCTTTACTACGAAATCCATTAAGCCGTCTCCTGTGAAAATTATACTGTTATCGTGTTCAATGATCAATTGTCGTGCCCCCAGCGCCAGGCTACGAATCGGTAAAATACAAGTTCCTCTCTTTCTGCTCCTCATAAGCTCCGATTTGTAAAATATTATGTTGTACAATAAAAAGTATTATATCTGTCTATCTACATAAACAGAGATATATAGAATAGACGCAATAAAATAAAATCAAACAAAACAACAAAAATCGTGCATATTCTCATTCGGATATATCTGACTCTGGCGTAATGGGCCCGAAAATATTTGTCGGATATATCCGACGTTGGCGGTTAAAAGGGTAGTTAAATTGTAACATGGAATTGGTTTTCTATTGCTGATATTGTTTCGGCTGCGCCTTACTTTTTTCTAAACGTTATGAGTTGCAAATATATTAAACTGCTATAATAATATTTTCAGGCGTTACCGAATGTAGTTAAAAATGGTGGATGTAATAACAAACTTAAAGTAAAGTAGGTGAGACCATTGCTGCCTCAAAATTAACTGAACTGTGTGCTTAGTGCGAGTTTTTTTACGTTGACGCGATAGTAACGTTTAACCGCGTTTGGCGCTCTCATTGGTTGAGAGTTCTCACGACCTTCAGCTGGCCAATAGGAGCGCCAATCGCGGTTAAACGTTACTATCGCGTCAACGTAAAAAAACTCTCACTAAGCACACTGTTTTGTAATTTAGTGAAGTTTTATTGTTGAACTATAATTGTATCTTTGCCCCACACTAGAAATGTCTACTGTTTGTGCACGAACATAGAAACACACAAACACCCAGACCCGGAAAAACTACTTGTAGGTCATACAAATGGTTTATTCCACTTTTTTCACCTGGGTGAACAAAGTGGACCACTTGGTGTCCTCAATTCACCCCGGAAAAATATCACCTGAGTGATATCACCCAGGTGAATTGTGGACACCAAAGTTGTCCACTTTGTTCACCTCGGAAAAATATCTGGGTGAGCAAAGGCGACTTTTCTTACGCGATTTAGTGGACTTTGGTGTCCGCAATTCACCTGGGTGATATCACTCAGGTGATATTTTTCCAATGTTGTCCACTTTGTTCACCCAGCAGGCGTAGCATGGCGCCGTAGAAAGGGGTTATATCGACGGGAGAATCGACAAACTGACAGATTGAAGAAAGATCTCTATCGTCCTAAGCATGGCGATGTTTGACACGTAGAAAAGAAATGTTTCTTCTCTACGATAGAAAGAAGTCTACAACGTCGAGCATGGCGACAATATTTTCTCTACTTTTGACACTTGGGGGAAGACACATTTCTTCTCTACAAGAGAAACTTGTCTACATCAAATCAGACCTAGACAAGATTCTTTTTATAATATTCTTGGTGTTTATCAACTTAAATTTGTTTTAAAAACAAGTAAGGGTCCTCCCAACTCAATCGCTTTAGTTTTTAAGCCCTAAAGAATAAAAGTCGAATGAAAATTAGGAAAGTGTATCAAACTTTTTTTAATACGAGTTCCATGAAAATTTATAAAATGAGAAACTTTCAGTGAAATAATGCAGATAGCTAATCTTTCCAATGTTTTATTACACACGATGATTACACAAAAATAATAACAAGAATCTACGTGACATCAGTCATAGACATGCAGCATGGACCCAACATTATCTGCCAAAAATTGCCATAATCATAATTTATCATAATTATAATAAATATCTGTCTCCTATAACACATAGATAATGTTCTACACTTGTTATTCTCTCGTTCTAGAAAGTATGTTAATTTTATTTGATATTTGGCTAGGAAAGACTCGTATCCATACTGTGTGTCTATGGTGTGGAACCTTTTTGCGTTTTGTGTCGCTTTGATTTATGTGCACAACAGTTTTTTTTATTGCAAATGAATGCACATATTACTAGAATTATGGATAATTCTGTCTGATTCCAATAAATCATTTTAATTGTTTTGAAAACTTGAGAATTTTACACGTTTTTTTGGTTAACTAAACGTTTTAGTTCATTCACAGTTCAGTCATTCGCCGTTGCTATGGAAAGAAAACTTATGTCTTGTCTTCATAGAAACACGAGTCTACAGGTCGCGCCATGCTCGGGCAGAAGACATAACAAGTGGGATAGAAAGAGCTTTGTCTTTTCTTGGTAGAATAGAGATAGAATCGCCATGCTACGCGTGCAGGTGAACAAAATGGAATAAACCATACAAATTCGCTGTACAGCAGTCGATCACAAATCAATTTCCAGCAGAATACAGATAAAAAAAATACTCACGGTCTCTTCTCCTCCAGCGCCTTCTTAGCGGTGTTATAAGCCTCCTTCAATACCTCTAACTTTTCCACCTCCTTCTGTTCAGTACTTAGATACAACTTGAGTTCAGACTCTGCCAGTCTACAACGGTTGTTGGCTTCGTCGACAATCTTCTTTAGACCCATGAGTTTGGCTTGCAGGCGATCTTTCGTTTCTTGTAGGCCTTGCGTTTGTGTTCTGTTGAGAGGATTTTGAACTTTAATGTTACAATTTTATGGTTCAGTTTGCAATAGGACTTAAGAGAGCGATGGTGTTATTGTAGTGGATTTTGAAACTTAGTTTAAGTAGATAAGGTCAAATTTTGATTGCAACTATAGCTCATTTTTCGTTTCTTTGACAATCTTCGTTGGACTTATGAGGTTGGCTTTTAAGCAGTCTTTTGTTTTTTTAGGCCTTGAGTTTGTGTTCTGTTGAAAGGATTTTGAACTTAAATGTTACAATTTTATGGTTCAGTTTGCAATGGGACTTAAGAGAGTGGTGGTGTTATTGCTGTGGATTTTGAAACTAATTTTAAGACGATAAGGTCAAATTTTGATTGCAACTATAGCTCATTTTTCGTTTCTTTGACAATTTTCTTTGGACTTATGAGGTTGGCTTGTTAGCAGTCTTTTTTTTTAGGCCTTGTGTTTGTGTTCTGTTGAAAGGATTTTGAACTTTATTGTTAAGTTGTATTTGTATGGTTTAGTTTTTATTGTATCAGTGTTTTAGTAGTGGGGTATTGAATTTTGAAACTTAGTTTCAGGAGACAAGGTCAAATTTTGATTCCAACTAAAGTTCATACCTGTTAGTTTCGCCCCCGATTCCTCTCTCAGAATTTCACAATATAACTTACCTGACGCTAGCGACAGTTGTTTGTAGTTCTTCTTCTGCCGTAGCCTTTTGTTCTGTATGTCTGACAAGGAGGCTCTCACACTCTTCTATCTCCCTCTGATTCTTTTCGGGTATCTGCAAGAAATATTAACATACAACTGTTTTCAATCCCACAGGATCGTGATATCAGGATAAAAGGTATCCTATGTGTTTTTCTAGAATAAAACTCATCTCTGTATTAAATTTTGTCCAGGTTTGTTTAGCCATTTTGTAATGATTGAGTAACGAACATACATCTAAGTGATCTACCTATCCAAACTTTCGCAACGGAAAACGGACTTTCCGTGTGACAAAATGTTTGGTCACCCAATTAGAAAGAGACAATAGCCTCATTTGGAGCTATCTCTGATAATTATCTGTGGTAATTTTAAATGTCATAGGTCTCAATATTGTTAACCTATTCAGGGGGGAGCGAAACAACCCCGACACAAGTGTTGTTAACCACTTACTGGGGTTGTTTTAATTCATTTCATCATCATCATCATCATCAGCCTATAATGTTCCCACTGCTGGGACACAGGCCTCTGTGAGAGGGAGTGGGCCATAATCCACCACGCGGGCCCAGTGCGGGTTGCTAGATGTCACATGTCTTCGAATTTTTGGTTCTAGGAACTGCCGGTTTCCTCACGATGTTTTCCTTCACCGTTTTGAGAGCAGTGGTGATGAAATAAATTACACAAAGTAATGCGCCGGGCTGGGTTCGAACCCACGACCTACAACTCGTAAGTCGGGACCGATACGACTGGGCCACCACTGCTGTCAATTCATTTATGATAATGTAAATTTAAGAGACTAATAAATGTTTTGTTTATTTGTATCTCTGTCGGCTTAACCAAGTCCTCACCAGCTCCAAGTCAATAAGCTTCGCCCTTTCCTGTTCAAGGAGAGCGTCTAAATTCTTTTTCTTCTTGTTACTCTGTGTGAGGTCCGCTTGTGTGGTCACAGTCTTTCTCTTACATCCTTGTAGTTTTTCTGCTATTTCTTCTTTTTTTTGGCGAAGAACGTCATATTTTCTAGAAAGGTAGAACAACATAACATCAGATCATTTTATGGATGCATGTGCGATTGTGCGCCCAGTATTAGTAAGTTGAAAATCTATTCAAGGAGACTAATTCACTAAGCGAGGGCAAGCGTAATGAACAAAAACGCGATTTTTAACATTATACTCTAGAGCTGAAAGTTGAAAAAGAAGCTACTGAACAACAATTAGTTTGGTTGAACGCGCTAATCTCAGGAAATGCAGGTATGAATGGGGATGGCAACTAGGAAACGAATGGCGCTAGTATAGCTATTTCCAAGCATCGTCATTGGTTCAAACCTTATAGGTTATTCAAAATAGTTCTACCTCATTGGTCGGATTAGGACTTAGCTATGGTCGCGCCATCTACAATTAGCTTTGACCGGCCTTCCCCATTGAAAAAATCTTTTTGTATTGGATAGTCAATTTATCGAGGGAGTCTATAGGCTATAGATCATCATGCTAGGATCAATGGGAGCCGAGCAGCAAGGGAAACCACGGGACGCAACTAGTTTTCAATGTTACAGTTCAGATAACTTACTTTGTACCCTCTCTGAAAATATCATTTTTCTGTTTCAACTCTTCCTCGGCTTTCTTCAACTTTTCATCAATGGCTGCTAGATTCACTTTTAATCTGCAAGGTCTTCCTGTTTTGTTTCTATTATTTTGTTTGTTTCATGACTGGAAAAAAATACAGCTATGTATTATAATGTCCAATATAACAATTAACAATCTGCCTCAATTCGGTCAGCCACTGCGCTAACCGTGCCGTTAACAAAGGCCAGATTATCTTTACATCGGGTACGGTTAGCCGATACAAAATTTGGACGGAAATCGAAAATGCTGAACAGCATTCCGCCTATGCTGGCTAAATTATCGGCTGAAACCATGCTGAGTTCAGACGAGAGTAGAGCATTTTGATAGCTGTCTCAGCCTATGCTACTCTGCATTCGGCATTTTTCTTTTAGTGCTGCTCAGGTATTGTATCGGCTAACCATATCCATCAACTAACCTAGGCTTGCAAGCGATTGAGAGATTTCCAGATTGGTCACTACATTTCACACCCATACAATTTATTTATTGATATTATCATGACTGTCTGTAAGTCATCATAAATCACATCCTTAAGGGTCAGTTCAGACCGAGACGCGAAGCGACGCGACGATGCGCTGCGCCGCGATGCGTCTCGCTGCGCAGCGATGCGCCGCGCTGCGCCGCGACGCGCCACGCTGCGAATCCGGACGCCGCGCGATGCAGCGGAGTGTCTAATATCGCCACGTGCTTCCCGCCCCACCCCCCATCCTCCCGCAGTCTACCATTTGGTGTCAGCTACATAGTCCAGGGGCTAGAGGTAGTTGAGTATACAAAATCCAAATGAAGGCAACTATGACCGAATTCTTCTACCTGAGACCCTAAATAATGACAAAACATATCCTGCCTGTATTAAGTATGTGTATCTTTTCGCTTGATGAAGTAGTCCACTCATTTAGTTCAGTACTTCATTTAATTCAGCAAAAAATATTTTTATGCAATTAAGTATTATCTGTCCTGCAAAAAGCTGTGATCTGATTTTTCTATAAATTATTACGTAAATAATCATTACAATTATTTTAAATCATGTACTCAATACATTCCGTTTACGAATAAGAGAAGAGGGCGTAAAAAATGGACCAGAAAATTGACCGGCAAGATAAACATTGTTATTCTTTGACCTTTTCGTCACTTAAATCGGTTGGCGAAATTCGACACTCACATTACGCATACTCAGACACCTCTAGCTCCCAGTCTAACATCTTGCATCGTCGAGCGGCCTCGAGCGGCGTAAGCGACGCCGCGCGGCGTCGAGATGCGCAGCGACTCACCACTACGTTGAGATGCGCTGCGCGGCGCATCGCGGCGCAGCGCGGCGCCGCTGACGCCGCTTAAATTCTCGCAACGAAATGTGTATCTTTTGGTGTAGAAAATAAAGTCGTATTTTGAATGGCTCTTAAAAGAATGCGCGCATCGTCGCGTCGCTTCGCGTCGCGGTCTGAACTGACCCTTATTCCACAATGAGACAAAGAGAGAAGGAAAGAAATTTTGCAACAATTTTAACTCTTGTAGATCTCCAAACAGATAATTATCTCGTAGATCCTCAAACCGATAATTATCAGTCAACGAAGCGGATTATTGATATAGATTTACAATAAGTTTACAGCAAGATACTTTTAAACTAAAACTCAAATTATTCAAATAAAATACCTAATTAGAAAAAAAACACTTTGACGTTGAAGAACTCCTCCGCAACTCTCTACTTACATATACTTCTGTAGCAACATATTTCTGGTTCTAAGCGTGGTATTGGTCAAGTTCATCAGATCTACGGCTTCTCTCATTGGAGCTTCAAGCTTGATCTTCTCTTGTTCAACTAACCGGACTCGGTTAAGTTTCTCTTTGCGCATTTCACTGTATTCTTCCACTTTTAAGGCTAGTTTTTCTATTGGTTCCTGTGTTCAAAAGATAAGGTTAATAGTAAAGTTTCCGCCAAAAGGTGCTTAATTAATAGCAAATTTGTTTTGTTTAAATCACTATTTGTGCAAAAAGCTTGTATTTTCTGAGAAGAACAGAATGACAATTCAATGGTTTTAAACCAATTTTTCCAGTAACCTCTAAAAAACCATTCAAAATATTTTTTCTGAATTTTTGTTAAACTCACAGATGATGTGTTTCTACTGGTGAAATGCTAACACCACACTAACACACTTTCTCTCCCTCTCACACACCTCACTCTCTCTTTCAAATTCTCTTTTTTTAGCTAAACAATCTAGGTTATCAGACAAGATAGATAAGTAGGACAACAGACTGAAAAAACAAGATAGTGACAATGAAGCAGTTCCAGTAAATTACTAGAACTCGGATGTTTGAATAACACAGTAATAATTCATACCTTGTATCTGGAAGTGCCAATAATGTCTTCTAAATATTCCAGCATGCCTGCCTCGTGTTCATTCACAGCTTTCGGTTTCATCATAGCAATTTGTTCTACTTCACCCTGTAAAAAATCAGCCAAAGGAGCCAATCAACAGGTGTAACCGTGGGGAGCAGCCTGTTCAGAATATAAAAATATAAAAATTCAAACTTACCTGCAAAATCAAGAAACGATTATAATCTAAATCAATGCCGTTTGACCGCAGCATCTTGGCCACTTCTTTGAACTGCACTCGTCTTCCATTCAGGGTGTAGAATGAGGAGCTGTCTCTGAAGGCTGTTCTAGATACTACGATTTCACTGTCCGGAACCACCGTGAAGTCATCTCCTTCCTGCAAAGAAAGATAGGCTCGTCAATCACAAAATCTTATTGCTTTGTCAGTCATATTGTCATAAAATATTTTGATTTGTAAACCTACATTGATTAAAATTCACCATAATGTAAAACATCACAAAACATTTGGAAAATAAAAGTAAAATAATACAATTTCATGCAGAGTGACAATTAGACTGAATTACACAAAAACTGAAGTAAAATTTAACTTACACCGTCAATAATCTTACAGAAGTGAACGGCAACGCAGCAACTTTTGACATTAGGGTACTTGCTGGACGAGTGTATAAGTACGGATATCTTCTTTGATCGGATCTTGGTAGCTCGGTAACCAAATACAAAGAGCATAGAGTCTATTACATTACTCTTTCCACTACCATTAGGACCGATGATTGCAGTGAAGCTCTGAAAAAGTTGTACTTAAATATAGTTAGGCTAAGTCAAATAATCTTATTAAATTGTAACACTCATTTTAACACAGCTAAATAAAACCTAGGACATCAATTTCTTCTTTTTTTTATTTGTATTCTATCTTTTTTTTAATCATGGTAAAATCATCAAATGCGTCCTCTCACCCAGGGAGGGATTGTCAGACTTCTAGCAACTAAAATCCACAGTGTACAAACCAGGTATTAAGTAAAGATTTGCATAAACGGAACGTTGGCTGCTCAATATGATTTCCAGGTGCTCCAATTTGTCCAATATAGAACACTAGCTATTGGTTTTGTCAAGCACATCAACTATCACTTATCTCTTAGACAATCAAGCCACTTTTTCTTGACTATTCTGCACATAGGCACATATTCAGTAATTTGAAATCTTTTTTTATGCATAAAAGAGTAACATAATGAGATAACAGATAAAATTCAAGGATACTATAAACTGGGTTGTACAAATAGTAAACTTCATAATAATAATTAGTCTTTAGCTTCAAAAGTGTAAGTACTACTTCTTTCTAGCATCAGTATTAACCAAGTTTAAATTTTATGCAGTAACATAAATTATTTACCTTATGAAACGGCCCCAAGGCCTGTACTCCAGCGTAACTCTTGAAGTTTTCATTGACAATGTGTGTAATGATGAGTCTTGGCCCATTAGTATCGAAAGTCAAGGCTGGTTTAGGAGCAGGCGGTATATAGATGTCACCAACACGAATTCCGCCTTCTTCATCATCAGATATGTGATCTATGTCACCGTTGAGGTCTAGATTTTCTTGATCCTGATGCGAAGTCGAAGGCCCGTCACTTGGAGTGTCCTCTACATCCATTGCCTCATCCTCTGCCCTTCTCTTTTTCGTTTTCTGTGTCATAGTTGCGAGATCACTGATTTTAACTGTTTAAGAGCCAGCTAGTTACGAAATCCCGCAAAATACTTAATAATAAAAGTAAAACTGAAATGTAAACCGTTTTAAAAATTTAAAGCGGGTTCTTTGACAGTTCGATGTTGTGGTCCCGCTGTCATAGTTTACCACAGAATATTAAATTCTAGAGATGCCCTGACTGCTGCTGCTCAGCGTGTCGTGGTTTTTGGCCAGAACGGATTGAAACGGAACTAAATTTTTTATTTCTGACAGCGTTTCAAAATCTTTGATATTTTATGTAAACAAAGACCGCAGGTTTGTTAGATTTATTCTTCTTCTTTGCCCTAGCCTTATCCCATTATTTGGGGTCGGCTCTCCTTGTTCTGCGGCGCCAGGACAATCTGTCCTGGGTTGTCGAAGTATTAATTTGGGCACGCTCTAAGTCCTTGGCTACCGTGGACCTCCAGGTTGCGAGTGGGCGCCCTCTACCTCTCTTAGCAATTGGCAATGCTAGTGCCTGTTTGATCACATGGTCCTCAGGGCGTCTCATGACATGTCCGTTTGTTAGATTTATTATTGTGCCATAAAACTAACGTAATAAGTGAAAAAAAAAAAAAAAAAATCATTCAAAGTGCTGGTAGCGCGTTGTTCCAGGGCTGGGTCACAGATTACTTAGTCTGTGTGTTTGTATACATGTGATTGTGAGTTCATAAGTTTGTAAACGCACCCACGACAAAGGAGATATCCCTAAATAAAAAACCAGCCAATTGCGAGTCGGACTCGCCCATAAAGGTTCCGTAGTTATAGGGGGGGGGGGGGGGGCAGGGACACAAATTATACCACTATGGAAGTGTCTCTGGCACACTAATCAGTTAAAAAAAAAATTAGTAACCTCTATATCATTTTTAAAGACCTATCCATAAATACCCCAGACGTATGGGTTTAGAGAAAAAATTCGCTCCATCAGCTCTCACATAGAAAAGGTGCATCGTAGTTAGATTTCGGAGATTTTAACATGATGCACCTTTTCTATGTGAGAGCTGATGGAGCGAGTTTTTTGATAATTTTTATATTTAAAACTAGCTTTTGCCCGCGACTTCGTACGCGGATCCTGTTGCCTATGCCAGCGACGACGGGGTCGTCAAAATCGAAGATCTGAAACTTCGAATTCTAAGAGCCTGGGGACGGGAAAACATGGATGCGCGAGACGATTCCAGACGTTCCAGATCTTTCATTTTTGTAAGTCAACAGGAAATGACCATCAGACTAAACAACTCTTGCTAAGACGTCATCTTGGAGTTCCACATCAGGTGTTCCAGATCTTCAATTTTTATACGTCAATAGAGAGTGCTCATCAGGCTGAACAACTCTTGCTAAGACGTCATTCCTATGTATGTATGTTATAGTGTAGCTGGGGTCTTGGAGTTCCACATCAGGTGTTCCAGATCTCAATTTTCATACGTCAACAGAGAGTGCTCATTAGGCTGGACAACTCTTGCTAAGACGTCATTCCTATATATGTTATAAAGTAGCTGGGCTGTTGGAGTTCCACATCAGGTGTACCAAATCTTCAATTTATAAACGACAACAGAGGTTGCTCATCAGGCTCAACAACTCTTGCTAAGACATCTTTACTGTATATGTTATAGTGTATTTAGGCTCTTGGAGTTCCACATCAGGTGTTCCAGATCTCAATTTTCATACGTCAACAGAGAGTGCTCGTTAGGCTGGACAACTCTTGCTAAGACGTCATTCCTATATATGTTATAAAGTAGCTGGGCTGTTGGAGTTCCACATCAGGTGTACCAGATCTTTAATTTTTATACGACAACAGAGGTTGCCCATCAGGCTCAACAACTCTTGCTAAGACGTCTTTACTGTATATGTTATAATGTAGTTAGGCACTTGGAGTTCCACATCAGGTGTTCCAGTTCTTTAATTTTTAATACGTCAACAGAGAGTGCTCATCAGGCTGAATAACTCTTGTTAAGACGTCTTTACTGTATATGTTATAGTGTAGCTGGGCTCTTGGAGTTCAACATCAGGTGTTCCAGATCTTCAATTTTTATACGTTGATAGGGAGTACTCATCAGGCTGAATAACTCTTGCTAAGACGTCATTGCCTTATATGTTATAGTGTAGCTGGGCTCTTGGAGTTCCACATCAGGTGTTCCAGATCTTCAATTTTTATACATCATCAGAAGGTGCTCATCAGGTTGAACAACTCTTGCTAAGACGTCATTCCTGTATATGTTATAGTGTAGCTGGGCTCTTGAAGTTCCACATCAGGTGTTCCAGATCTTCAATTTTTATACATCAACAGAAGGTGCTCATCAGGCTGAACAACTCTTGCTAAGACGTCATTCCTGTATATGTTATAGTGTAGCTGGGCTCTTGAAGTTCCACATCAGGTGTCCAGGATCTTCAATTTTATTCACTCAGCAGAAAATGCTCATCACGTGGAACAATTTTTGCTATGGCATCATTTTTGTATCTCTTATAGTTTAGCAGATCTGTTGCAGTTCTGCATCAGGTGTTAAAGTTTCCAAGATAAATTATAGCCTATATGTTAATCGACCTTAATACCTATACAACAAAAAAAAATCATTCAAATCCGTCCAGTAGTTCCGAAGATTATCGTGCACAAACACACAAACAGACAAACAGACAAAAAAAAATTAATCACAGTTTCGGGTTCGGCATCGATAAAATAACAACCCCTGCTACTTTTTTTTTGTATATTTCCATTGTACAGACACCACTTTTCTACAAATTTATTATATGTATAGATAAATTATACTTGTTATTACCGCAACTCATATTACTACTCAAAACAAAATAAGGGCCACCTGATTTTTATCGATGTATTAAACAATATTTAAATGTTATTAGTTATTACGACTTTATCTTATTATTATTAACGATTTTAGATGGAAATCCACAAAAAATAAGTTTGTATCCCAATAAATCGTTAAAATAAACGAATTTGAATGAAAAGTGAGGAATTGCAGGAATGTATCAAGTTACATGAAACATAAAAAAATCGAAGAAATAACGGCTTCTATGTTCCAAAGTGTTCTTTATAGCTTCTGTTTTTAATTCTGTGTTATTTTATTGGAGGTGGAATGGTCTGAATTAGTTAATCCGGTGTTTAATTGGGTGTTTTTCGAACATTTTCCTTTGGGATCCTCTTCCAACAAGTTTTCAGAAAATTTATGAGATCCAGCTGAGTTTTGATGGGAATTTTACTTTCTTTTTCACTCATCTTTAACTCATCTCATAAATGCTCAATAAAATTCAGGTAAAAATCATGAGTGACCACTGTAACATCGTAATTCGAGCGTCAGCGAATGTGTGCACTGTCAGTCGCGTCGTGTTCGCTCAACCATTATCCTGCTTCAAGATGAACTCAGGTACTCCTTGTTGTGCAAATGGAATAATATGGAGTTGCAACACATTTTCTATGTAATTTTGAGTAGTTACAGCACCCTCATTAAGAAGAGCGAGCACAGTTTTGCGTGATAGAGAAAACCGCCCCTGAGCATAATTCAGAGCTCCCCGAAACGTCTGTTTCAAGAGTGCAAGGTTCTGAAACCTGTTGTTTAGATCTTCTCTAGGCTCTAATAAATCAGTCCTTATTAAAAAAAATAACCCAGCTGTCATCAATAAGAAGTACTGAAGCCCAGTAAAAACAGTTCAATAATTTTCTCCTTTGCCAATGTTTATTAATTTGCACCATAAGCTGCAGTTAACTGGAGGTGATCTAAGCATCTCCTTGAGTATTGCTAGTCTTCATGGAGTCAATTAAAAATCTAGTTAATTATAGAAAAAAGTCTAGTTAATTATAGGGGTGCCTATAGGTCGATGCAATGGAGTTTGTATGGTCTGGGCAGTAGATTTTTGCTCTATTTGCGCGGTTAAAGAAACTTGTCTGGTCTTGAAACTGGTCTTTTTGGGTTTTACTTACTTACTTTCTTGTTTGATCACGGCGTCTGGTGATATTACCCGTCTTTTGAGACCAGTTTCAAGCGTTTTGAACCAATCATTGGGAATATTCCACCATTAAACCTACCTCTTCTGGGTATGGGCCCCCTGGATTAAGGTGACACCCCAAGTGGCTGTTTTTGCGTCAATATGTCTCTGAATACATGGCATTATGACATTGAAAGATCATTATAGCCTGCTTGCCGTATTAGTCGAAGAAAAATCCGTTAGAAGTTTGAAAATTAAAAAACTCCAAGCCGTAAATTCTAAGTAATCTCAAATATCTAATAAAAAAAAGTTATGAATTTCCAATTATGCAGTAGAAACAATATTAATGCTTGAAAGAAACCATAACAAGACATTTACTATTTATTATGAACCCAGGATAAGTTTAAAGTGCAATTTATTAAGTGGCCCTTATTTTGTTTTGAGGAGTATATTTATAAAGCTACAACATGTCACTGGCCTGCAAATTGCAAAAAACGTAAAAAAAAATTGAATTTCGCGGGCTGGTTGGAGCATCCCCCCAACGGAACTGCAACGAAATCTTTTATGGCCGTTTTTCAAAATCTTTGAAAACAGATGGGTGGTTTGGTTGTTTTTTATACGACTGGACGAGGAATGTTAGTTAAGTTTTCTAAAATGGAAAATAAACAGGCTAGTGGCTTCAATGAACGCCTTCTTTTCAATTTCAATTCTGCCTTACAATTTTTTAATTTGTAATTTTGTGTCGGTTGGAACTAAAAGGTAAATGACCTTATTTGTCAATGCCCAACACTTATTATAATCAAATACAGTTCGAAGATAAGCTCTCGCTTTAAAAGTGAACAGATAAAAGCAGTAGTAGGAATGCATTATTGTTCTATTTTGGCGTTGTTTTACTGCCCATTAGAAAGCGTTCGAGCCACCGAACGAACGGGGTCACGTCTTGATCTGCGGCACAGACTAAGACTAAAGAGAGTATACATTATCTGCGGCTATTTATCAATATCCCAAATGATTCACCAATCACCTTTCTGAATAAATAGCCAACGGCCCGATGGCGTAGCGAGAAATGCTTGATCTTCTTGCATTTGCAGTGATTTCCTGCAAGGTGCTGCATTATTCATTCACGAAGTGAATTATTTGGAATATTGCGTCCTTTTTCATTGACATAAAGGGCCTTGAAGCCATGCCAGAAATATTACAAAAAAAACCTCCTTCCAAGGTGTGCTGTCAAAAACATTCTGTCAGTTCTGGTCAGTCTGTCACAACAAAAATGGCGAACCGCACGGTAAAGGACGCGAAGTCGATACGAGGCACAAATCCTCAATATTTGATAGAAAAAATCATCAGATCACGTATATACGACTCCAAATATTGGAAAGAGGAATGTTTCGCTTTAACTGCAGAGTTACTAGTCGACAAGGCTATGGAATTAAGATACGTCGGCGGCGTGCATGGAGGTTTCATTTACCCGACGCCGTTTTTGTGTTTAGTTTTAAAAATGCTGCAAATCCAGCCTGAAAAGGACATTGTAGTGGAATTTATAAAGAATGAAGAGTTCAAATATGTTCGTGCTTTAGGTGCATTTTACATGAGGCTTACAGGAACCTCGGTTGATTGTTACAAGTATTTGGAACCTCTGTACAATGATAATAGGAAGTTGAGAAGACAGAACAGAGAAGGCCAATTCGAGATAGTTCACGTAGATGAGTTTATAGACGAGCTACTACGTGAAGAGCGTCTCTGTGACGTCATTTTACCAAGAATACAGAAGCGTCATTTTCTGGAGGAGAATAATGAACTAGAACCCAAAGTATCAGCCTTGGACGACGATTTGGACGAGGATATGCCGTCTGATGATGAAAATGTTGATACTGAGGTGAAGGAGATCAAGAGGGAGAAGGAACGGAGGGGAGATAGAGAGAGAAGAAGGGACAGGTTAGTTTGTAAACAACACATAATAATAAAATTATATAATAGATTACTGATTGGTTAAGATGTTTGTAATCTGATTAAGCCCTACATATAATCACAAATTACTCTTATACATTTTCAGTATAACACCGGACATAAGGGTGTTTATATTACCAGGTCATTGTGATGTGGGGATCAGATAGGTTTAGGGTGGCCATCCGTCAGGGTTTCCCCGGATTTGTCCTAGTTTACAGGGCATCCGGAGGTCCGGATTTGTAGTCTGGGTTTAAAATTTAAAGTCTTGGGCTGCCCGTGACACATGCACACTTCACCGTCCCCCCACTCCTGATGCAGTTGCCACGGTGGGCACTTTGACTCATGTCCGGGCTCTGGACTCTAAAATCCGGGGTTTTCACACATCTTGTCCCGGTTTGAGATGGCAACCTTAGATAGGCTCCATGTAAATACTGATACATGTTGAAAAAAAGCTAGGCTGATGATTTTGTCACCCATTGTTAAGATTTCATACTTGTAACTTCCAAGGGAATTTAATTCTTAAGACATATCTGTTGATAAAGTTTACTGATCATCATTATCTTCAGCTACAATGCTTTGAATTTGAACAATTTGTAGAGGACTGACCAGTCATTATGATGTTCAGAATTTATGTGATGAAGAAAGAGACTTGTGTGCTTAGTGCGAGTTTTTTTTACGTTGACGTGATAGTAACGTTTAACCGCGTTTGGCGCTCTCATTGGTTGAGAGTTCTCAAGACCATGCCGAGGGCCAATAAAACGCCAAACGCGGTTAAACGTTACTATCGCGTCAACGTAAAAAAACTCGCACTAAGCACACTGAAAAAAGTCATCATTAAAATACATTAAATTTTTTTCAGGTCTAGGGAACGAGATAACAGACGCGAAAAAGACCGCAAAAGAGAACGCTCACGAAGCAGAGATCGTGACCGCAGAAGAGAGAGGGAACGGGAACGAGAAAGGGAAAAGGAACGTGAGAAGGAAAGAGATAAAGATAGGTCTAGAGAAATAAGAGAGAGGGAACGGGAGAAAGATAGGAGAGGAGACAGAGGGGAAAGAGATAGACATGATGTTGATAGGAGAAGAGATAGAGGGAGATACTGATAAGAATAAATGAGTGTAGTTTTTATCTGATTGTTTTATTTTGGAGGTTACCATTAGAACAATCTTTGTGATCTAATACATTAGAAGAATGATAATGATAGTGAAGGGAAATGAGTAATTATTCATTAAACTCCATGCAAAATACTAATACCCCACAGATTATGTGGCCCACGGATGCATTCTGGTTCTGGCTATGCAACCAATAAAAACATTTGGACTAATACACCATTTTGTATGAAAATGGATATGTTAAATTAAGAAACAAACAAATTAATTGATGTGTAGGTATATTTAAAAAAAGCTATTGCTAAGTTAACAACATCATAAAAATAATTCTCTGTGAACAATTAATTTACAAGTACAGTATGAAACAAGTTGAAACAACCCCAGTGCAGTGCAGTGGCACACGACCACGGCTAACTGAGCTGATGATGGAAGGTACAACTTCTTAACAGTAAGGAGTAGGCATCGACTGATTTAGTAAATTAGGTATACTTTTTTTCATTAAGTACTAACTAGCTGTGCCCGCGACTTCGTTCGTGTAGATGTCGGAACTCAACAATGTATTTTTTTTCAAACAAATGATTTTTTCTAAAATAAAAGTAGCCTAAGTTTATGTACTCGATATTACATCAGCTACCTGCCAATAGAAGTCCCGTTAAAATCGACCCAGCCATTTCAGAGATTTCCCATTACAAACAGACAGACAGACAAAAATCGTAAAATAAAATATTTTGGTGTATGTACCTACCGTACACATATTCGTATGCACGTAGTAAAAAACGTTTATTTCAATATTACAAACAGACACTCCAATTTTATTTATAATTATGTAGGTATAGGTGTAGGTATAGATTTGAAAGTATGTACTACAATTTAATAAAGGTCTGAAGTAAGTATATCTGATGATGGAGCCGAGAGACAGTCGAGGGAACCCCTCAACTACTCACAGCAGCTATCTTGCGTTTGAGTTTGATTTGATTAAATTGTATTGATAAGAACTTTACATCTAGATGAGGGGTCTGATGACGAATACGAAGGACAGTTCAGGGAATTCCTCAACGGTTTACAGTAGGCAGTAGCTACCTTGTGTTTGGACTTACTTCATTTACATTGATGAGAACTTTACACATAGATGGGTTGTAACTGTCATTAGGGTTCTGATGATGAAAACGAAGAATAGTTCAGGGAACTCCTCAACGGTTTATAGCAGCTGTCTTGTATTTGAACTTAATTCATTTATTTTGATGTCCCTGTTCCGTCTTGTGACTTTGCGCCACCTTCTGGTAGGGTCAAACACGCCGTCCCGGGTAACACGCCGTCCTCCCTCTGAGATGGAGTCAAATAGGCTGCTTATGCTGTTTTGGAGACTAGGAGTCCGAGTCTACTCAGCGAGACAGTGCTAAGGGTGGGGCTGTTCTAGACCACCTTAAGTCCTAACAGACAACTTGAAGCCTGAACCAATGTGTAATACCTGAGATAGGTTGCGACAACAGAAGAGGTGAAATACCTCTGTTACAAGTTCTTTGCACCCATAGGACGTTTTTGGAAAAACGCCCATGTGGGTTATCGTTCGATGCAGTATACCTGCCATTTGGTCCCATAAAAATCATTGAGTTTGGTTCAATAGTTTTTATTTTATGAGCATTTTTAGATTATTGTGTACATGGGCGATGTTATAACCGGTGCTACGGATAATGAAATTCTAGTGCATATGTAAGAAAATTATGTATTTGACAAGAATTTGGGTTGAATATTTTAAACATAACAGGTTAAATTAAAAAGTAAAAAAAAAAAAAAAATGTAACCGACTTCAAAAACATTCATGTAAAAGGGTAAAATAAAATTACTACTTTTCTTTCGGAAGTCGGTGGCAAAAAAGTCAATGAAAATTAAATGAAAAAGCAAAGAGACCGACTTCCGAAAGAAAAGTTATTTGGTAGGTTATTTTACTCTTTTTCGTGGTTGTTTTTGAAGTCGGTCACTTTTTTTTATTATTTGATAGGTGTTACAAAATTAGCGCCATAAAGAAGTATTTAACTTGTTAGGAAGATCGCTTTAAATTCTAAATACCTACATATGCATAATATTTAAATATTGTAATATTTCGACTATCTACATAATTGTTTACAGAATACCAATTTTTTTGAACATCTATCTAATACTCTAAAACCTTTGTTAGGACTTAAATGCATGTTAAATGCATTCACTTAAATTCATTAGTAAGTATTAACAATTTTTCTATTTCATTTAAACTCAATAACTTTTTATTTCATAAATCTACAGGCGATACAAGGTTAAATAAAATTATACGTGTTACGTTAATAGCGCTAAACGTGTCGTGGGGTAACTCAGCCCATGTTACTGAACAATGTTTGTTCTAAGACTTTTGGAAATTCGCAAAAAAAAAATGATTTCTCATACTGATGGGCCCGCTCAATTTCTCATTTTGTATGAAAACCTAATTTCGAGCGGTTCTAGATTTTTTTCTATGACACTTAAAATATTCAAATCATTTATTTCATTTAGACCCAAGTAGGAAGTGATGAACGAAAAAGCTCCGTAGTCTTTAATAGATTTTCAACTTTATGCTTTACAGTATAAAGTTGTAACTTGTATGAATGCCATTATTATAAATCAAACAAAAAAAAAACCGCGCAACATTTGAAACGTGGCACTTTTGGGAGATACTAAATATTAACGAGATTTTTTAAAATTAATTTTGACGTCGTAGCTAGACAATATAGCGCATTATAGAACCTTTTACTAAACAAAAATATTATTACTGTATTGCTAGAGCTCAAATGCGCATTTAAATATACAGGATGTTCCTTTTAAATTGGCCAAAAGGGAGAAATCATATAACATCATAAAAAATTTTAGCGATTTTGTCATTCATACATTTTGTATAAGTAAAAAAATATTTTGCAAAATTTGACCAACTTCCGCCGTCCCGATTTTTTTCTTCCGATACAATGAAATGATCCTTACATAAAACTGAGTCGAACGGCATTAAAAACAATTGGCCAAATTCACCCATTTCTGTGGACAACACACTTGGCCAAAATAATAAAAAACGCCAAAATTGTCAACATGAAAAAAGAGCAAAAGGTTCCCAAGAAAGTTTTTCCGTATCTCTTATGGATTCGGATTTTTCCCTTTTGGCCAATTTAAAAGAAACACCCTGTATATCGCAAAACATGGACACAAATCGTCTTGCACGCATGTTTTTTTTTATTTTACAAGCCTCAGCGTGACAAAAAGGCCATTTCCTATTATCTCTAATATCAATTTACATACGCAGCAATAAAACCATACACGAAGGAAGCTTCTCCCCATGACGCGATGCGATTCCAACTACAACTGAAAATCATCCCTCCACTACTACTACGACAATGACATAAAACGTGCGGTTGTCTACGGGTAGATAAAAAACAAAACACGCTCGACACCACGACGTCAAGTCAATCGAATTGCATCATTATCTCGTAGTAGTAAGGACGATTTTCATTTTTAGTTAGTAGAAATTGCAAATCGCACTAACAATTTAATTTACATTTTACGAATAATCATAGACACTCCTCGGCACTAGAGTTGCGACTCAAAGAGTTTTTAATCATGCCACTGATGGAAGGCACACTGAACTTTGGCTAGAAGGTCGGTGCATGCATGATGAAGATCCTTTGTTCTTCTTTCTTGATCCATTTGAGGAGACGGTCTACTGCTTTGATGGCTTGGTCTTTTTCCATTAGGGGATCGAATGTCACGTAGAGTTCGAATCCATTTGTTACCTGAAAAAGTTGATAATTTGATTTTTAGAAAAAAATAGGAGGATATAAATTATGACAGAATTGGTTATTGCATGATAGATGTCAAAAAATGACGAAGGAAAACATCTCATTGTGTCACCCTATTTAAAAGATATTGTGAATTGGATACATCTGTAATTTGTATGGTGTGCACAATAAAGGTATTCTATTCAAGTGTCTTAAAACTGAAAATTGTGGGCACGCGTGGTGGATAATCTATTCCCTCTCATTGAGAGAAACCTAATTAACCCAACAGTGGGAACATTATAAGCTCCTTATGCTAATCAGATAGGGAGACCCCTTTGTCTGTTGGTTCCACTTGTTATTTGTGGATATTAATGCACCCACGACACAGGAAGAAATTCTTAGTGTGAGGCAACGTTTTTTTAAAAAAAGAAAGAGGAGATATTTATGGTCTGGCTACTCGAAAAATTTGACAAAAATGACGATGACTAGTCACTAGATTATTAATTTGGAACCTTTCTTACACACTTACAATCTTCTCATTTTGGCAATATCATATTCGATATCTATGCATTCAGCAATCTAATACGTTTTTTTTTTTTAAATTAGGAGGTATTGAATATTTTTAGTTTTGGTTTTTAGTTATTGCAAAAAGAAAAATCAAGCATCACTTACCCAAGCCAAAATAGTATCAGTAGAGTTCGACCTAAAAATCAGCTTAGCAGGCGTCGAGGTACAATGTATAGAACTACAAAAACTCCTGTAATTCCTCACATAATCGATATCTGATAGTTTTTCCACCTTCTTGACAGTGATATCGCCTCCTTCTTTATGCCTTATCCTGTAATCCTGTAACTTATCCAGACTAATAGGATCTGAAGTAAAAAGTTGGGCCGTAGATTTACATTTATACATAAAGTGTCGGATTTCGGGTATCCCTATATGTTTTAATGGATTTGTTGTTGGTAGTTCTTCGTTTCTGTGTAGAGCATCGTTGATGGCTACTAAACAGTTGGATCGGCGCAGTTTTTCGGCAATGGTGTGTTTCGCTTGAGAGAGAGGAAAGAAGGCGTCGCGCTGGACTGTGAGTAGGAGGAGGCAGGCTTGACAGTCTTCGGAAATGTAGGAGACGTGGCCGTGGAGGAAGCCTCTGTAATAAAAAAATGATATGGTTATCATTATACCTCCGTGCCTCGCAAAGCACGTAAAGCCGTTGGTTCCGGCAGTCATTTGTAGATCTTTGACAGTCGTTACTAAGTATCAGTCAGAAGCTCTAAAAGTGACAACCAGTCTTACTATGGTGTATCGTATTACCCAGTTACTGGGTTGTGGAGATCCGATAGGCAGTCGCTACATGTAATATACTGATATTGCCT
Source organism: Agrotis clavis (assembly GCA_954870645.1). Lineage (NCBI taxonomy): Eukaryota > Metazoa > Arthropoda > Insecta > Lepidoptera > Noctuidae > Agrotis > Agrotis clavis. Next base: position 8,549,160 of record OX940941.1, read on the forward strand.
CGCAAAGCACGTAAAGCCGTTGGTTCCAGCAGTCATTTGTAGATCTTTGACAGTCGTTACTACCCCCCCTTATTCACCAGATCTGGCGCCTAGCGATTTTTATCTGTTCCCCAAATTGAAAGAATACTTAAGAGGAAACAGGTACGAAGACGATAAGGAGGTGATGGATGCCGTGGAAAGCTTTTTGCAGGACCAAGACAATTTTTTTTTAAGGGATTGAAGCCTTGGAAAAGCGCTGGAATCGGTGTGTAGAGAGACTCGGAGACTATGTAGAAAAATAAATTATTAAGTTATCAATAGTCATTATATTCTATCTCATTCTCACTACTTTTTGATCCCTCCTCGTATTTGCCGAAACAACCATGTCCTGACAACACCTGCACAAGTCGGAAGGACAGTGTCCCAAGACCCCTGCTTACCCATTTTTCCAGACTGGTCTGGATCGCCTCCACGGTCCAGTGAACGGCACTGGGCGTTTCCAGCCTCACCCTCCACTGGCCTAAAATTTGGGATTGGGCCTCTTTTCACCACCTCGTGACCACTTCAGGTAGCGGACGCCTGCCAGTCTCTGCCTGCAGGTCTGCCCCTCGCTGGTAGACGTCGGCAAGTACCTGCGCCTCTAAATAAACCTAACCTAACCTATCCTAACCTAACATACTTTTGAAAATAAAAAAGAAACCCCATCGATTTTCTTATTGAAGATTGTAGTCAGTCTTTTTGTGGACCATTTTAAGCATATTAACATGTGTTCCATGCCTGTTGGAGGGTGGGGACGCAGTCCATACAAAATCGCCCATGGTCCTTTATCAAAAATTAATAAAAGTAACTCACGTAGAATCAAATTTCGGCAAGCAAATCGGCGTCCAACTCTCAGCAGTCTTAAAAGATTCGGAACTCCGAACCAGGTTGAAAAGTAAATGTATATCCGAAGGATGTAAAGTATACTTCTTCATTCGAACTAGTGTGATCAGTTGGTTTCCAGCCAACATTATAGCAAAGACTAAGTCTCGAATTTTGTTGCAGGTCGATTGAATAGCGCTTGTAATATTCTCTCTTGCTTTTTCTGGTAGAGGGAGACAGCGGACAGCGCCTGAAAAATAAGCAGGTTTTATTTTTGAGTGTGATTACGTTACGCTACTCCGCGCCGAAGGAGGCGGCGACGTCTCCTTCTAGAATGTTAATATGCTAGTGAAAGAGACGGTAGAGCTCTAAGTTCCCGTCATCCGCATCAGGAGCATACAGGCGCAAACTGATTAACGTCCTACGTAAGAAGTAGTCTGCAAGTGGCTGACTTAGGGAGCTTCCCCATGGCTCCGCCTATCGCCGCCGAGAGGAACCAGCGGTGTTCTGCCCAAGCGGGGCAGTCCTGCACCGCATGCTCCACCGAGTCCTCCGGGCATGGGGAAGCAAATGATGAAGAAAATGGCTTATAGACATCACTGTGTGTAATGAAGTAAAGGTCGGGTCAACCATGACCTTGAAATGCTGAACGAGCGGTTATTGCGTGAGGGAAGCAAAGCACCATGGCTTAACTGGAATAGGTACGGAGTTTGTATAAGAGTTTTAGCCGTCAGTAGCGCTACAAGCGCATAACGTAAAGGCCCCTTTAGATAGGGAGAGTTTCTCGGACGTTTCGGTTCGAGAATGTCTACGCTACTATCGCAAGCAATAATCGCCATACGTATCAAAATGTTTACATACAAGCAAGGCAAGAACTAAAATCTCGTCAACGATTATATCATACGAGATTCGCATATGAAATATCGCTAGGCGATATTGTCTTTGTTTGTTTACACAGCGAAATTACAGTAAGGAGATTTTTGCATACTCAGTGCAGTGTTTTGCGATTACAAGGATGTTCACGGAGATCATTGTTCTTAAAAATTACACATATTTTTGAATGTCTCTTCACCTTCCAATTGTAAATCAAGGCAAAACGTGTTAGATGTTTCCAAATTATTATTTTTTCGCTATCCATTTTTTATCCGCACAGCTATTTTCTTTTGCTGTTTAATTACTTCTTGCCTAAGAAGAGCAGAAATAATCAAAATACCCTCGCGTACTGCAGTCATGGTAGCAACTGGCAAAAAAACTCGAAATACGACTATTGCTGTGAAATTCTGTTTAGATGGTCACAATAAATATTCCATTGCGAGGCAATTGTCGCTCAAGTCAACGGGCGAGATGAGTGAATGTTTAGACGAAGGAAATGTTTTATATTCCTTCAATTATCGTATCTTCGAGACGAGAAACTCTTCCCATCTAAATGGGCCTTGTACAACGTCAATGCAGCTTCGAGTGTGTAGTTATATTATCTGTGGTGTAGTGTATGTCAAGTAAATCATACAGTAGAAGATATCATGCGCTGGTAGCTCCATCTGAGCCGAGTTTTGCGTGAAACCTCCCAATGTGCTGAAGCGCTAAGCGACTTGTGTTCATTTGAGTGCCTATAACAACTTTTCTTCAACAAAATATTGCTGAATGGAGCAAATGTATAGCTTCTGAGCCACAAAACAATTGCTGCACTTATTGCTATTAATTTTTGCTTTGGTAACATTTAAGACAACTCTGCCTCATTTATTGTAGTTTTTCTTTCAGCTTACCTAATAAGAATGCAGGATCTTTCTCCATAAATATAAGTAAGTGATCAATAAGTCTCTCAGCCCCTGACAATAGCCTCCGTAAGTCATAATTTCTTCTCTGTTCAAATATTCTGTTCAGCTGCGTCAGTGTAAGTACTGAAACTATTTGATTAAATGCATACCTGCAAGTTGAGATAACATTTATTTACAATATTAATACTTAAGATAAAAATATAATTTGAGGTTTATTTTTAACAGTGTCAGCACATCATGCTACTCGATTCTCAACCTTACCACAAAAATAAAAGGTCTATAATTGATTAGGAAAATGTTGAGATTGAGGTAGGTTGATTGTGCTGGTGTATCGTCTGTATGCTTGTGATTACTGATAGCCCAAATTATGCTATAATAGATTAATGATTATTCACATTGGAATCAAATTACTTTTATATTATTTATCACACCATGCAAACCACAAAACTAAGGGCAATGAGAGAGAACAAGTAGTAATAAAATATCTAATTTTTAGTGAATATTAATTATCGTCATCTATGGAATATTTTTGATAGGCACGAACCGTAAATTGGCAAAATCAAATCAGGGCAGGCCGCAAAGGTAGCCCCGGGCCGCTCTTGCCGACCGCGGATTTTGAGTATTTAAAAAAAAATCAATTATTGTATGTATGTATGTATTTTTTGTTCTATAAATCAATCATTATTGGTAAAGATAAAACACATTACAACGCAGCTCTGGAGGCCCCACTCCCCGAGTTTTGATGTGTTTTAGCTCCACCAATACTTCCGGGACAACAGAAAGAAAGATTTTTATTTCCTTTAAGTATACACTATTGGTGTCTTTTTAACCGACTTCAAAAAAAGGAGGAGGTTCTCAATTCGTCGGAATCTTTTTTTTTTTTTTTTTTATGTATGGTCCCCGATTTCTCGAAGACGCCTGGACCGATTTGGAAATTTTTTCTTTTGTTTGAAAGGGTATACTTTCCAATTGGTCCCATGATCATCAGGTCAGGATCTGATGATGGGATCCCAGAGAAATCGAGGGCAACCTTCAAATTTTATAGGCACATAGTACCATTTTCATATATTTTCTAAAGCTGTTCAAGTATTTGCATCTGATAATCATCATCTCAGGTGGATGACCTGATGATGGAAGGTACAACTAAGAGTAAGGAGTAGGAATCGATTGATTTACTTTGTGTTCTCATATCTCCGGAACTACAAGTCCGATTTAAGTAATTCTTTTTTTGTTGTACTAGGTATTATTTAACTTAGAGGATGCTGCAAGTTTCATCAAAATCGGTTCAGTAATTTTTGAGTTATGTAATTTTATTAGCTTATTGTGTACATGAGTGATGTAAGTACCGATGCGAAGGATTACAAAATTCTAGTTCACATGTAAGAGAATAATGTTCTTGACAAGAATTAGGGTTGAATATTTTATCTCTATGTGTTGCTAAAAATCTGTACCAACTTACGTTAACTGTAAAACAAGTTGTGTTTCACTCTCATTTGACTTGGACACTGCAACCAGTATTAAAGGTCCCTTCACCAAGAATACGGCCTTACAATCCTTAGTGGTGATAGATCTCAATATATCCTGGTTTTGTTCCTCTACCACACTCACTAGAGCTTGGATAACACCGCATAGACCTGCTAATTTATCTTCATTGCCATACCTGAAATTATTTTAAAAAATTTATGTATTTTTTTTTTGGGTAATCAGCAGAACTCCGATTTTAGAATATTATATTAAGAATCGTCAAAATGAACACAAATTGGCAATTCGAAATATTAATTGCATATAAATTCATATCATGTACTGTTTGGCAGTGTGTTATAATAGTTTTATGAGTAACTAGCTGTTACCAGTGGCTCTGATTGCTACAAATCGAAAATGATCCAACGGGAACTGTGCGGGAACATAAAATCCGTATATAAAATTTTCCTAAGTGTTAATCCAGGTTATAAACTATCTGTGTACCAAATTTCGTCCAAATCCGTTCAGTAGTTTTTGCATGAAAGAGTAACAAACATCCATCCATCCAAACAAACTTTCACATTTATAATACTAGCTGTTGCCAGCGGCTTCACCCGCGACAACTCGAAAATTATCCCACGGGAACATAAAATCGGGATAAAAACTGTCCTATGTGTTAATCCAGGTTATAAACTATCTGTGCACCAAATTTTAGCCAAATCCATTCAGTTGCTTTTGCGTGAAAGAGTTACAAACATACCTACATACACATACATACATCCTCACAAACTTTCGCATTTATAATATTAGTAGGATTAGTAGGATTCTTAATGGAAAACTACAATAACACTTAGCTACGTAACATGTCTGCTTAAATCTGATGTCATGTTGTATGGTCAGCTTTGCAACAAAACCTGAGACAAGTTTGTTAAAATTAGGAACAAGGCTAATTTACTATTCCATAGTTACAGTATCTGTTAACAAGGAAATAATAGAGTGGCTAGAAATACTTGCCTAGAATAAATAGGTTTACCAGCAGAGCTGAGTATAAATACATGTTTTTCTTTGTTCACCAGTTCTGGTGTTTGAAGGTAATCATCCTTTTCATTGTCTATGTCATCACCATTCTGTTCTGTCAGGTTTGAGTTGCTTGTAGATGCTGATATTGATTCCTAAAATTAAAGAAAAAAAATATATATAGTTTACCACTTGGCTCAGTGGTTGAAAAGCAAATGACACCTAAGTAGATAAAAAAAATAAAACTTACATCTTTATTCTGTAAATCATCACTCGATTTCGTGGCTTTTAACTGTGCAGAATTCTCACCAATTTCACTTTGAATCTCACTAATAGTACTATTTACTGTTGCCAATGAGATATTGCGATCTTGAAGACTCGAAATCATCTCAGAGGCGAACTCTTCGAACGAATCTGTAGGATTTAGGATGCTGTCGTAACATGCACCAGGTTCCAAATCATCTGGGGGGTTCTCTTCAATGATGACCGCAGGAACATCTTTAGATGTGGAAGCCATGTCGAGCAATTTTCAATAATAAATAAATAAAATATTACAAAATATACTACAACTGCAAAACGGCATCAATAACGATAAAGTTATCGCGTTCCATTCCATTATTAACTATTATGAAACGATTAGTCATAGGTTATCTCTTTTACTCCTGACAGTCTTAAATTGGTTTGCTCGTTCTAATGCTTTTATTGTCTTGTGAGGCATGGAACGCGAAAATAAAGGGTGGATTGTCATTGTGACATTTTATTGACTGACAGTGACATGTAATGACATTGGTTTTTTTAATATGCATGGCATTCTTAGCATGGCTTCTGGGCTTTTGTGCTATGTAATGACATTATCACGACAAAGAAGTCTTCTATAGAGGACCGAGTAGGTGTAGCGTCTCATTGAATCATCTTTAGTACCTACAGAAAAAATGATTTTTATGAGATTTTTCTTTTAAATAATGTTTTACAAACTTCTGTGTTCGCTCGTGATAATATTTTATAAAAACTTTAAAAAAAAATGTAACCGCCTTCAAAAACAACCACAAAAAAAGGGTAAAATAACCTTCAAAACTTTTCTTTCGGAAGTCGGTGACTTTTTTTTATTAATTTCATTGTCATTTTGCCACCGACTTCCGAAAGAAAAGTTAAGTTAGTTATTTATTTATTAAGGTTTTCCAACAGGAAAACCTTAATAAATAAATGAATAAATGTACCCTAAATCCTACTAGCAATGACTTAATGCACAGTAGTAAAAATTTCGAAAGCTGGAGGTCACGGGGCCTTTGCCCAGCAATGGTATCAAGTAGGCTAACAGTACCTACCAGTAAAAATTTCACACGGGAGAAAACTAAAAAACAAAATAGATGTGATACTCGGAGACTGCAGCGGTGAAGCTATTGCATAATTTTTTTTTATATTTTAAAAGAAAAAAATCGCCTACCGGGTATATTTAGGTAACGAGAATATAATTTATTTAAAATGTTTGTGGTGCACTACTGTAATAAAGAACTGCTTTGTTGTAGGAGAATTTTTTATGTAGGTTTCATTTTGAAAACTCCTTTTGTAGCTGGCCGTTTAGAATCTGTAAGAAAAAGTAAATTGTCTTGACGGATATTTTTATGATTACCGAAGTCTCCCGAACTGAAAAGACGTTAGACGATGCGTGGTGTCAGGTTTTTCCGTTAGGTTTTTGGGAAAATTCTTGATTCGGTCGCCACGCCGCGCCACACTCAGAGCCCGCGATAAAAGCTATGCAATAGCTTAAAAATCTCTCAAAAACGCATTAAAATACTTACAATGGATATTCTATATCTCCAACAAAAGTAGATTTATCATCGAGTAGAAATGTAAAAAAGAATTCAAGCAGAATAATGTAACAAATTGTCGGCGATTCGATTGGACACAGGGTCTAGCGAGCGATGCCTCATGACCGACCATGCGGAAGACGTTGATAACTTCTTACTCTCAGGACCTAACTGAGAGTACCTACTTACTTCTCATATAAACGATCTATCGGTAATGTTCCGTGAGGAAATATTGGCGGAAATCTTGTACGTTTAATCGGAATCATTTGGTGAAGTATCTAAGTATCATTTGACGATTGTTATGTTTCATTACCTACTATAAAATGTTTAAAAAAAACACGATCCAGACACGCACGCAAGGAGTTTTAACATACTCTATTTAAAAAAAAGGTTGCACTCCAGGAGTGCCGGTAGAAGTGAAAACTTTTTTGTTACTATGTTTTATTTTTAATTTGAATGACGTCTTACTCATTTTCGATCAGGGTCACGTGACCCTGACGGTCACGTGACCCTGACGGTCACGTGACCCTGACGCGAGTTTTAAATTTTTTACCCATTACAGAAAAAGTGTACAACGCCGCTAAAGAAGTTTTCACTTCAAAAAAAACTGTCTTTTTATAGAGTGCGGCGTTCATTGGCTAAGTTTTAGAAAGGCGTAGGTACCGAAAAAAATTAGCTCGTCGTGTCTCGAATTTAGTATCTTTGTCTGGAACCGTGAGATATATTACGTTTTCTGTTAATATGGAAGGAAAGGACTTAAATCTTAAAAAAAAAAAAAGGTTGCACTCCAGGAGTGCCGGTAGAAGTGAAAACTTTTTTGTTACTATGTTTTATTTTTAATTTGAATGACGTCTTACTCATTTTCGATCAGGGTCACGTGACCCTGACGGTCACGTGACCCTGACGGTCACGTGACCCTGACGCGAGTTTTAAATTTTTTACCCATTACAGAAAAAGTGTACAACGCCGCTAAAGAAGTTTTCACTTCAATAAAACATGTTTAGGTTCAGCAATTGTTTTTCTTTGTACTCCTTGGTTTAACTAGTTTTACATTATCATAAAGAAGATATAAATTACTAGCTGTTTCTCAGGCTTTCACCGCCACTTCTCGGCTCCTTTTGGCTACTTATGACCACGTGCGCGATAGTATTTATTATTATGTCTATCTAACATAAATCATATCCCATTAAGTACTGATGTTAATAACCTGTGTATTCCTTTACAATTTACTGATGACGATTATGTTTATACATATTGAGTACTTCAATTAGTTTGCGGTGAAGTAATTATTTTCGTACCTGTTGAAATGATGCTTCGTTCATGCTGGTTCGTGGTTGATGTAATGGTTTGTACCTATTTGGGAAACATTTCATTAAGAGCAATTATTTGGTTGGCGCAGTGGCTCAATAAAAGACTGCAACGCTGAGTGTCGCGGGTTTATCGACTCGAATGACGTACGAAATAAATATTTGATCTACTAGTAGGTACCTACTTAGTTGTTCGAGGTCTGGGTTTCCAACAGTCTACGAAAATACGGGCCCGTACTCGAAATTTTTGGGTGAATCCTATTGTTTATTAGTTCTGAATTCAAAAGTTCTTAAGTACCTATACTTTTTTTTTTATGAATTAAAAGCAGTAAAATTTATTTTAAAAAATATCCTTGTATTTCCTTTATGGGGGTCATGGCCTAAGAGGACAAGGGAATGCAAAGTTTAATCATGTTGCCACCAATTTTACGTTCAAAACTAATCTTATGATTATGATAAACAGTTAGAAACTAAGGCATTACACCCCCTTGGTCCTTGATCAGACGGCGAGCAACGTCTTACTCGCAGTACGTCAGCCTCAACTCTTTCTCGTAAAACATAACTTTTTCCACGTCATTAATTCTCAGATTTCCGACATTTCAAGATATACATAGTATCCTTCGTATAATAAATTCTGCCATTTATAATAACAATGGAACATTATAAATGCGTGTCACACTGCATTCTTATTTGTTCCAAACTGTATGATATAAAGGAAAGGCATCACGTCCCACAAATTTGTCTTCTGGCAACTTTTTAGACGGTGTTGCTACCAGTAAAAAAGCGATGGCAATAAAACAAGCATTTGTAAGAGTTCGCGACTTGTGTGAGTGAAGTTTTAGAATTCCGTGATCCGCGGATAAAAGGCCCTACTACTGTTTCGATTGGTTCACTTGATAGAATTAAAAATAGACAAAACAGGTGGCCTACTGACTGTGGGAAAGAGATGGCGCTAGACGACTTGCTTTAGCTCTGTATCTTTCCCACAGCCTAAACTGGATCGCGTTAAGAGCTCGTGGTAAGGCTCCAGGTACCTACTAGTGATGTTGCGAATATTCGCATTCGCATTCGCAAATATTCGCATTTTTTTTGATATTCGCATTCGCATCCGCATAAATTGATGCGAATGTTTGCGAATATTTCTGAAAAACGCATTTTTAATTTGCTACTATGATTTGAATATGGAAACTATATGTAACAGAATAGTCTTGAAGTAATCAACTAAATTGAAATAGTTCTGTTAGTCCAATTGTATTAAAATAACAGAATCGCAACAAAAATTACAAAATTCCTTTTTATCGTGATAAAATCATCAAATGAGTCCTACCACTCAGTATAAAAAAATCTACCACATAATTTTGCATAAGTATATGAGAAACAAGAGAAAAACAAAAATAATATTCAAAATTATTTTTTTAGTTCTTTGTCGATGCCTGTTCCGGTGAAAGGTATAAAAAAACAGCTCCGGTCTAAACTTGTTAAATAAATTTTATGTGTTGAATGAATGACATTCATTTAACTATTACGACTTGGCCAATGTTCGGTTAAATTATGTCTGACATGAAATGTCAAACCCATCTATCATTAATGCGTGCATTTTATTTAAAAGTCAATATTCGCATTCGCGAATATTGAAATTGAATATTCGCATCCGCATTCGCATTCGCGAATGTCAAAAATCAGACATTCGCAACATCACTAGTACCTACATAGGCATAACAGTCTGCTCATTAAATTATAGGTACTTTGAGCACCCCATGTCTAGGTCAATCATGTCAGGTCTATTAAGAGGAAACGGGGCCTCCCCCATGTGCTGATGGTGATCACCGAGGTGGTTTTAGTGAGGTAAAAGTCCCAACGTCCCCAGTCTTATCTCGTCTTTTGAAGGTTTTCCGCCGATAACAAAAAAAAAGGTATACATTCTTTGAAGTTACTTGACGTCTCTTCAATCGAATGTTTGTTCTGGATTGAAGGTTGGTTTTTTCGATAGATGCATTGGATAGATGTATAGAAGAATTGTTATATAATATCAGTTTATTGCTGGTTTTAAAAGTATTATGACTTACTAAAACGTTACACGGAATGAGTAATTGTAGATGAAGCTATATTTGGCTTCAGGCCTTTGTTCGCAGTTAGATAATAATTATTAAAGTGAGTAAAACGGTTTAGTCTTTTAATGTTTTGGGAAGCCCAGAATCAAGGGTTATAGAATTTGTGTAAGGGATGCTTTCAATTGTTACGTCTTCATCGTATAATATGAAGTATTTATCATCATCAGCCGGAAGACGTCCACTGCTGAACATAGGCCTCCCCCTTAGACCACCACGCCGAACGACAATTCGCCACTTGCATCCATACGAAGTATTATTACTGTATTATTGCTATACCAATGACGGGGCCCCTTGAGTGCCAAAGCCTGTCACGGGACTGTCAGGAAGCCGTGGCCCTGGAACATAAAGGGCTATTGAAGGATCCCTCCCGTCTCGCCACGGTAAAAAAATGGCTATACCAAAAATGTGTCTTTGGCTTGACAAATGTTGATAAAAAGTTCTATTTAGATGGGTAGGGGTAAGGATATGCATGATATAATATTATTTGAATTACCATTTTATAATATCCTCATGCAGTAAAACTTTTACAGAATGTTTCTTATTAGGGGTGTCCTGTGTTCCCTAGTTTGTGACAACTTATGAGACAGTGAGTGAGTTCTGTTCTGAGGAGTTCAGTGACGGAGGACACTCTGCTTTGTTGTGTGTCACATACAAAATTTCAAGACGTTTGTTTTTAGAAATGACTTAACCGGTTTTAAGGACACTTCTTACTCATAAGCAGGATACATATTTATTACATACTTTTTAACTTAAAATATTATACCTATACAACATTATTTTTAGTAGCGAAACCTGAATATAGTTTGTTCAGAACCAGTAACTGATTCCATTCCAATATTTTTTTTCAAAAATATGTTAATAAAATTTTATTACCAGTTAATTACAATACAATCACCGTACGGTTAGGTACCTATTGCCAAACTATTATCACGAGTGTATAACACAGGAGACGCGGTTTACGCGGACGTGTACCTCGAAATGAGCATGTTTTTGAACGGACAACCAGGTAATATTTAAATAACTTTGTGATTTTTTATGATACGGTTTTAAAATTTTGTACCTACATAGATTCTTTACACAAAAATATTGGTCAGGTGTATCAGGTTTCGCATAAACAAAAAATAATGTTGTAGAAAATCTACTATTCTGCCGTCCTTTAACAAGAATGCCGTTATGTGACATTTAGGTATTTTTGACTTTCTGAGGCCATTTTTATCAGAAAAAAAAGCTCTATCGATCTGTCTAATTACGGTTTCAATAGCTTTTATAGTTTTCGAGATATGAAAAAAAGAAATGCCGTTAAATGCACAAATCATATAGTAAACCTACGCTAAAACGTAGTTATGTGACATTGCTAAGCTAAAACGCAGCTAAGGCTTCATAACTACAGATTTTAACAATAAATTTGTGATTTGTTACCTAGCTAAATTGCCGTTATTTAAGATTCCTATACATAAATGCCGCTAAAAGCCCTTTGCTGCATTTTAAGCATTGTATAGTACAGTTAGAATTCATAACAGCGGCAGTTTTTTAAAAATCTAGCAGAATATTTGAATTATTGTAAAATACTAAATTGCCGCTATCCAACATAACTAATCTAAAATGCCGCTAAGTATACTTGCGTCGTTGCACAAGAGGGTTTTGGAGTTGGTCTTTTAAGAGATCCAGGCTCCTTCCTCCTTGTGCTGATGGTGATCACCGGGGTTATAGTGAGGTACAAATTCCACACTTCCCGGTCTTATCGCCAAAAACCGGGCGCCTTTTAAAGATTTCCCCCCAAAACAAAAAAAATGTGTTCTTGCGAGAGTAAAAGTTTGGGTGCTTCTGCTCCCACGGCAGCGGAGCGGGGATCGGGGTCCGGTGCGGGATTGACGCGCGGCACTCTGCACTCCGATCCCACGTCGTTGGAAGACGGAGAAACAGGTCCTCATCAAAAAGCACGGGCGCCCCGCTTAATCTCGGCCCATAGTGCTGCTCGAATAGGTGGCTAAGCTCTTTGAAAGAGTGATTGCGGATAGCCTTGTCGGGTTCTAATGCATGAGAGCCAGTTTGATTTCAGGAGCGCTCGACTGTGGACGCCATCGTGCGCGTAAGAACCCTGACGACGGGGACAGTATCCCTGAGCAGAGTCGTCTTGGCGGTGTCACTAAACATCACCAACGCCTTCAACACCTTGCCATGGAGTTACACCAAGCCCGTCAGGTATGCCTTGCCAACGCGATTGAGGTAGCTCAATCGCGTTGGCAAGGCTTACCTGACGGACAGAGCCGTCAGTTACTCCAGTCATCGAGGAGAGGGGAACCGGCGAGAAATATCGTGTGGTGTCCCACAGAGGTCGGCCCTGGGCCGCTCTTGTGGAACATCGGGTACGACTGGGTGCTGCAAGTGGCCTATCTAGTGACCTCAGCGTGTGCTACGTTGACCAGACGCTTGTCCTCGTGCCGGAATAATCACATCAGGTGACCGACGACCTGGCAATGCAGGATCCAGCAGTTGGGGCTTGAGCTGGCGCTGCACAAGACAGAGAACGTGTGCTTTTATGGCCGTCTGAACGTGCCACTTTACGGTGTCTTGGTGGTGCTTTACGGAGTCCCAAATACGGTAGAAAGGGTTAACATCGGCGTTGAATTGACGATGAAGTACCTAGGACTCGTCCTCGACAGCCGATTGAACTTCAAGGAGCATTTCGTTTAGCTCCAAAACGGAATCAGGCTGAGGCCGCCTCCAAGTGACTCCTGCCCAATCTCGGTGAGCCAAATGCCTCCTGCCGTAGACTGTACGCCTGTATCGTGCGGTTCATGACCCTCCACGGGGCTCCTGTCGACCGGCACGGCTGGTCTGAGGGTCTTTGTCATCCGGACGATCTGGGGATACCGCACGATCGCCGGTGATGAAATGAAATGGGAAGTAGTTGCCTTCTGCGAAGCAGTCATGCTAGCGAAGAAAGAGGCGGGACGCGTGATGGAGAGAACCGTCTCCACTTTATGAACCAACCAAGGCGGAAACGCCCATGGCAACTGACGTCGTGACTGATTTCCGTCCACCGCAGACGCGTATGATAATTAATGGGTATCTCACAGACGGCGAGTGTCTCATGGACCAATGTCCGGGTCGATGGCGCGTCGTGTTTCACGGGCGCTTCAAAGAGTTGTCAGCAATCTGACGGGGCTCTTAGAGGGCCAAGGCCTGCTACCTGTCGCAGGACTCTCTCTCCAGGTAACCGCGACCTTGGAACGTAAATTGCTATTGAAAAATCACCGTGAATTTCAGTCAGTACAAGTCTGACAGTCCCTTGCGTCCCGTTTGACGTCAATTTTGTTGATTCTCTATCAATTTATGAAACGTAATCCAAATCTAAAATGCCGTTATCATGAAATGTTTTGTATTTAGCGACACTTAAGTTATGTAATAAACAAAAAAATATCTACGGCAAAAAATAGATTAAATAATTATTGATATTCACTTCTCTTGATTGCCGTTAAGGTGTCTTAGCGGCAATATAGCATGATACGAGTCTACTTGTTTAGGCAATTGATGCTAACCTAAATTGACATTAAGCGTATTTAGCGGCTTTTAAAGTTAGTATTATTGTAACTTTTTTAAGTGTGGTACATAACTAAATTATTAGTTCAAAACCATTAGCAAAAATGCCGTTAAGGTATGCATTACGGCATTATAGTTATGATTCTAGGGCTAGATATTTTAAAGATTACTTTAACAAAATGATAAATGTTTATTTTCTTTAATTTACGGAAACGTTTTTGACTGTCAGTTGCACTGTCTAAAAGAGCCTTTTAAAATATATTTTTTGGTATTTAAAAGTTTCGAATATGACTCCTGGTTAGGAAGTAGCATCAATTTAAATTTTTTCTACAGTTTTCCCCCCGTATCTCAAAATGTGTTTTTTGTACATAACGGCACTCTAGTTAAAGGACGGCAGTATTATCTACTCTACCTACTCAATATAAAACTTTTATCACTAGGCCCTCCTAGTGATAAAAGTTAATTTCAATTCTGTTGAATATCAGTGTAGGAATGCAAAACGCAAACAAAACATTGAAATGTAATGCCAAAATATACATAACAAGATCTTCCCCGTTGCCTGAATCCTACTGGTCATAGCGTGATGGCTTTTATCAACTATAGCCTTTTTTCGATAAATGGACCGTCGCAGCACAAAAATATTTTTGAAGTCAAAACTTCTGTAGCGGCGTTGTACACTAATTTATTTGTAATGGGTAAAAATGTTAAACTCGCGTCAGGACACGTGACCAATTTATTTTTTTATACTTGGCAAAATCTTCAAATGAGTCCTCCCACCCCGGGCAGGGCGGGAGGGATTGTCAGACTTGTACTGACTATAATCCACGGTGACCTTCAATAGCCCTTTATGTTCCGGGGTCACGGTGAGGAAATAAAATCCCGCGACCCCGACAGGCTTTGGCCCTCTGAGAGGGCCAAAGCCTGGGGCCCCGTCATTATGATGACGCTCTTTGAGGCGCGCGTGGGACACAACGCGCCGTCGACCCGGACATGGTCCATGGTCGGGCAGCGAGTTGCCCTTTACTCGCTGCCCGCATGCCCGCGCCTACGGTGGCCGGAGATCGTCTGCACGAGCATTACTGCTTCGCAGAAGGAGGCGACCGCTTCCCACTCCGTCTCGCCCCGCAGCAACCAATGCCGGGCGCGAGAGGTCTCCGTCTATCGCCGCCGTGAGGACACGTCGGTGCTCTGCCCAAGCGGGGCAGTCTTGCACCGTGTGTTCCACTGTGTCCTCCGGGCGATCTTAGCAGTGGTGACACCCGGACGTTTCCTCCTTCCCCATCAGACACAGGTACCTCCCGAAGCATCCGTGCCCGGTGAGGGGGACACGTGACCTAATCAAAAAATCGTAAGACGGACATTTGTGACCTGTTTCGTTTAGGCGGGCGCAGGGCGCTTGCGCGAATATTAGTGTGTGTTTATGTTACAGCGTGCCACGCGCATCCATGGATGGTGACAGCGGATGGCTCGACCGTCTTTGTAGTGGCCACACTGCTGTGTATTTGTAAAATTCGTGTACATAAAGTTTTTAAAATATGGAAATAAATGCACAACGTTAATATTCAAGTTTTCACTTCTGCCGGCACTCCCGGAGTGCTAACCGTCGTATTTTTTTTTGAACCAGTACTTCCTGATATTAGCTCTTCCAATCAAACAAACAAACTCTTCAGCTTTTTTAGTATAAAGTATAGATTCACTTAATGGAACATAAGCTGGTATTAAGTTCAGATATTCTGAGAATCCATTGGCAAACTCAGTCTGAAAAACTCAAAAAAATCTAATAAATTCAGACATTATAAATTATGCTCTATACCTGCAATAATAAGGGCTATTTGATATCGTCGCCCCACGCATATTCTTCCACATATTATTAGGGATTGTAACAAATTGTCTGTGACAAAAATCTTGCATGTAGGTAACCAAGCCGATGGGTGATACCACAGAGTACGGAGGCACTTTTGCTGTCATTAATAGAAGTGGCATTGCTAACAAATAATTTTTACACAAACCAAACGTGCATCGTTTTCAAAACAATGAGAGGTTTCACACAAAGCTCGGCTTAGATGGCGCTACCAGCGCATGATGCCATTTACTGATTTACTGATGATTAACTTGACATACACTACACTACAGATAATTATAACTACACACTCGAAGCTACACTTGAACGTTGTTTACGTTTATGCGATTGCTCACACACTCTCTCATTCACTCATCGCTGCGTTTAAGTTTATTTTTTCTTAAAATTATGATGCATTCCAAATTAACATCTATGTACATCTGTAAAATAGATTAGCAAAAGTATCTGACCCGTATTTTTTCGTTCGTTACGTGAACCAAAATTGACGAAGTTAGTTAGTTAGACGCTTTTGTCAATATTCATTGATTAAAAAAAGAACAAAAAATAAAATAAAAATAAAATAAAATAAAAAATAAGCTTTCATTTTATTTATGCAGTAAACTACCCTATTTGCTATAGTTACTATAATTATGTGCCCTGGTTTGGTGCCTCCATTTTTATGGTTGCGTGCTCAATGGGTTACTCGTAAGACCGTATTTATAAGATACTGAAAGCTCTTCTGTCTGTCACCAGCCTCACCATTCTCATGAACCGTGATGAAATTTTCACAGATGATGTATTTCTGGTGCCGCTATAACAACAAATACTAAAAACACAATCAAATTAAATTTTGGAGGGCTCCTTTTTATATTAATGGTACGGAACCCTTCGTGCGCTAGTCCGACTCGCACTTGGTTGGTTTTTTAAACGCTGCCGCTTCTAAACGCAGCCGTGACTCCGTACTCTGTGCGTATTACCTTCCACGAATGAGCTACATAATTTTCTTAAAATATATTCATGTCTGACTGGGAAAGACGAGGGGAAAACATATTACTGGGTATTTGTAGCTTACTAGGGCTTTTGGCGAGTTATTTCTGGCTAGCATTTTACTGTCGCTTTTCGTGTACCTGTGTCGATTATACAGTTTGGGGTGACTTGCATCTCTGTTAATTAATAGGCTAACTAAGAATGTATCTTTTTAAAAGACCGTTGTAGGACATCAGGACTTCTTTTTGTTTTGGTTTGATCGTTGTTGTTATTATTGTTTGACAAAATTAAGATCTTTGGCAGGAGGGTGGTTCAATGTTAAAAGATTTAATTGTTTTAAAATATCTATACATATTATAATAAAATTGTAGAAAAGTGGTTAATATAATTATGTAGGAATGACGTCTTAGAAAGAGTTGTTCAGCCTAATGAGCACTCTTTGTTGACGTATGAAAATTGAGATCTGGAACACCTGTGTGGAACTGCAAGAGCCCACCCACACTATAACATTATATAGAAATCACGACTTGGCAAGAGTTGTTTAGTTTGATGGGCATTTCTTGTTGACTTACAAAAAAGAAAGATCTGGAACGTCTGGAATCGTCATGTGCGTCCCGTTGTTTTCCCGTCCTCAGGCTCTAAGAATTCGACATCAGACGTTTCAGATCTTCGATTTTGACGACCCCGTTGCCGCTGGAATAAGCAACAGGATCCGCGTTCGAAGTCGCAGGCAGAAGCTAGTCTTATATACTTATAATAAAATTGTAGAAAAGTGGTGTCTGTACAATGGAAATATATAAAAAAAAGTAGCAGGGGTTGTTATTATATCGATGCCGAACCCGAAAATGTAGTTTAATTTTTTTTTGTCTGTTTGTCGGTTTGTCTGTTTGTCTGTGTGTTTGTGCACGCTAATCTTCGGAACTACTGGACGGATTTGAATGTTTTTTTTTAACATATAGGCTATAATTTATCTTGGAAACTTGAACACCTGATGCAGAACTGCAACAGACCTGCTTAACTATAGAGATACAGAAATAGTGCAATAGCAAAAATTGTTCCACGTGATGAGCATTTTCTGCTGAGAGAATAAATTTGAAGATCCTGGACACCTGATGTGGAACACCAAGAGCCCAGCTACACTATGACATATACAGGAACGACGTCTTAGCAAGAGTTGTTCAGCCTGATAAGCACTCTCTGTTGCTGTATAAAAATTTGAAGATCTGGAACACCTGATGTGGAACTCCAAGAGCCCAGCTACACTATTACATATACGTGAATGACGTCTTAGCAAGAGTTATTCAGCCTGATGAGTACTCTCTGTCAACGTTTAAAAATTGAAGATCTGGAACACCTGATGTGGAACTCCAAGAGCCTAGCTACAATATAACATATAGAGGAATGACGTCTTAGCAGGAGTTGTTCAGCCTGATGAGCACTCTCTGTTGTCGTATAAAAATTGAAGATCTGGAACACCTGATGTGGAACTCCAAGAGCCCAGCTATACTATAACATTATTTAGGAATCACGTCTTAGCAAGAGTTGTTTAGTCTGATGGGCATTTCCTGTTGTCTTACAAAAATGAAAGATCTGGAACGTCTGGAATCGTCACGCGCATCCCGTTGTTTTCCCGTCCCGAGGCTCTTAGAATTCAACATCAGACGTTTTAGATCTTCGATTTTGACGACCCCGTTGTCGCTGGCATAAGCAACAGGATCCGCGTACGAAGTCGCGGGCAGAAGCTAGTAAATAAATAAAAATATACGTATTCTTTTGTAGTACTAGTAAAGTCTCACCTTTTCCTAGCGTTTCGTGAACACCTCGAGCATCGTATGAAGATGACAGTTTTATACGTCGGAAGAACGCATTCGCTAGCAAATATAGGGTGACTGGCAATTAGTGTACGATACTTAAACACGTGATTGTGCTCATGATAACCAACAACTATTACTATGGGAACAAACCTGAAAACGCAAAAAAAAAATCAGCTGTTCAGTACATTAAGCAAACATAAATGTACTGAACAGCTGATTTTTTTTTCGCTTTTTCAGGTTTGTTCCCTTATTAAAAATTGTTTGTTATCATGAGCATAATCACGTGTTTAAGTATCGTACACTAATTGCCAGTCACCCTATATAGTACAGTACCTAGAAACTTTATTATTGGTTATGTGACAACATTATGGAGGAGAAAATATTTAGTTGCACAACAATATAAAAAAAATACAATGTGTCCGAGGCTTGCTCAATTTTGTTGTGTTTTGGTATGTAGCTTTGGCATTTACAGCGAATTGTATTAAAAAAATAAAGTTTTAGCACCAAAACAATAGGTTACCTAAATAACTCAAATAGTATCAATAAATGCTGTATCATGTTGAAATAAAGTTTAAGTTCATATTAATAACGTTTATTATATAAAAAAAAACATAATCAATATCATCAAGTTACAAATTCATAAATACAACACATCACGTTAGCAGGACGTTTCATGGTATGTAGAAATTTTGGTAGACATAGTCTCTAGACAATAGACATCGCTGTTCTGATCTCAGCAACACATAGCAGTGCTGTATACTATTGTACTAGATAATATTAAATTCATATAACAAATTAAAATACAAAATATACATTTTATCGTGGTGAAATTATCAAATGAGTCGTCCCCCGGGCGGGACGGCTGAGACTGTCAAGCTTGTACTGACTCATGACATCCTTCAATAGCCCTTTACGTTCCATGGTCAGGGTTACCTAATGAGACAGCCCCGCGACCCCAAAATCAGGTGTTACATACAGAACGGAATTTTTCTGTTGACAATGTTTGAAACACCAGTTTTTTTTTTTGACTTTCAGGTTTGGTTGGATAGTAAAAGTTGTTTGTAAATGCTATACAGGGTTATTTGTAAATGCTTTACAAATAACCCTGTATAACTTAATTAGATATTAATATCTGACTAATAATATAAATGAATATAAATTATATATTGTTATCTACGGAACCTTCACATTACGTCCGTGTGTGACTGCGGGGTGCCAACTGAAAACCAACGCTGGGTGGCTTTCGTCCAGCAAATGCTGAGTTGGTAACCCTTTTGGTGTGGACATGCTTAATAAAATTCTTATTACATTTTTTTATTATTTCTATTTGTGTCCAATAAATGTTTTCTATTCTATTCTACACACATACACTAGTAAAACTATAAAAAACAAACTTCTCACTTTTCAGAACCCTAATGCATTATTAATAGCTTTAAGCAAAGGAAAGGTTCCACCTCCACACGACCCACGAAAGTCATCCGTCTCGATTTCCCATACCATAACCTTGTTGACGTTCAACCGTTTTGCGTATTCAATTTTGGCAGTAATCGATTGGGCGTCATCGTAAGAAATCCAGTCTTGGCCCTTCACGGCATACGGTACTTTGGCGAGGGGGTCGAATCGCTTGGACCAGGATTCCGTTTGAAACTTGGAGGCGATCTGAAATTAGGAAGAGTTGGTGGGTTAGGGATTACTAAACACATGCATCTTGGCTGGAAGAGTTTGGGAGCAAATGTAGTCGGCTTCAACACAGGTAAGGTAGTTTAGATAAGGCTAGGCAGATGATGATGATGATGAAAATGTAGGCAAAGCGAAAAATAATTAATGAAATTAACTTCTACACGATATAAAATTATATATTTTGGCTAGGAGATAAGTTATAGTCTGGAACAATACTTGGAATCCCAATAAATTGTACTCGTGATAATATTTACACTTGGGCGAATTCGCTGGCATAAACAGTTAGTCTTTCTATAAATAGGTCGGATATCTTACTGAGACTGATATACCATCTTACAGAATGAGATATATTTGTCGGCGCACATCGTTGCTATAACCTTTTTAACGAACTCCGAGCACTGGTGAGGTGGGCATTAGTTTAGAACGTCAGTTTTGACAGTGAAGTAAGATGAACAAGGCCCACTGCCACGTACTTGGCGGACGTTATTTCCAAAAGTAATCGCAGTAATAGTTACAAGTGAAGTTCTATTACAATACCTATGACTGTGATAACCATCATGCCTTCAATATCCCTCAACCACGCCACAGATTACATCCCTCTTCCTACATTTGCACGAAGAGTCCCAATCAGAGCACCCGATATTAGTCGAAAGACTTTATATTCATATTAGAAATAACGTAAAGACAAGGGCTCTGGCAAGTTACGACAGAAATAACCCAAGTAAAATCGACACCACTGAATAATCTTGATTGCTCAACAAAGGTAGTCCAAACCGTTCTTGTGAAATGCTACACCAAAATTTAATTTATGCCATCTGCAGCTTTGAGTCGGACAAAGTTTTCAAAACTCGGGTGTCAGTTGTTCTTGTAAAGGAATAAGTTTGATGTGAGTGGGGTGTGTACAGGGCTGTCTGTTCCAATGGGCACTCTAGGGATGTGCCCTAGGCCCCTATCTTTGGAGCCCCGAGTCACTGTTATAATCACAGCAGTATGTTACGCATTGTATAAAACAACTTTCTTTTTTTTCTTGTAAAGCTGTGGCCATTCTCTGGTATGAGTATCATTTAAGGTGACTCAGAGTCAGGAAACTCTAGGCTTTAGAGTTACATTGATATCAATTAGTCCATGTTAAACTCCACTATGCTTTCCTTCAGCGATGTTAGTGATGTCCAAGATTATGCGTTAAAAAATACTACTACTGGCCCGACCACCAGCATTACTTTATCAGTTATAATTTCATCGATGATGTGCTTACATGCCCGCAATGTGCGCGGATCTTCGAAAAAATGATTGGGTACATAAGCCAGTGTACCTCAGTACAGAGCAGTGGTGGCCCAGTGGTATCGGTCCCGACTTACGAGTTGTAGGTCGTGAGTTCGAACCCCGCCAGGCGCATTACTTTGTGTAATTTATTTCATCACCACTGCTCTCAAAACGGTGATGGAAAACATCGTGAGGAAACCGGCATGTCCTAGAACCAAAAATTCGAAGACATGTGACATCTGCCAACCCGCACTGGGCCCGCGTGGTGGATTATGGCCCACTCCCTCTCACAGAGAGGAGGCCTGTGTCCCAGCAGTGGGAACATTATAGGCTGATGATGATGACATAAGCCATATTGACAACTAACAGTGGAGCTGAAGCGAATGTATATATTATACATTGTATGTATTAGGGCATGCAACCGGGAAATCCCGGTACCGAAAATACCGGGAAATCCCGGGAATTTATAAAGCAATCCTGTACCGGTTCTTTGTCCCGTAGTCCCGGTACTTTCGATACTTTCGGTACTTTATTATTTTCGTTCTTTTTTTCAATGTAAAGTTACAAATCATATCCAATAAAGTATTCTTTTACAATATTGTTGATATAAAACATTTTATTTGAAAATAATGAGAATTTCATAAACAAAAACTAATCAGCAATGTAAGTAAGGGGTCAGTTATGATGATGATTATGATTCATTTATTGCATTACATGCTCAGATTTTGTATATTTATAACTAGCTGTGCCCGCGACTTCGTTCGCGTGGATGTCAGAACTTAACAATGTATTTTTTAGTGCGAAGCGCTGTAGGAGGATACCGATACAAATCATTTTCTTTAAGCTTTTTTTTTATCGTCATAAAATCGTCAAATTAGTCTTCTCACCCAGGGCAGGGCAAGAGGGACTGTCAGACTTGTATTGACTAAAATCCAACGCGTCCTACAATAGCCCTTTACGTTCCGGGGTCACGGTAGCTCGTAAGTCCTACGACCCCGGCTGGCTTTGGCCCTCTAAGGGGTTTGGCCCCCGTCATTGTGCTGGCGCTCTTTGAGGCGCGCATGGAACACAACGTTGACGTCGACCCGGGCATGGTCCATGATCGGACAGCGAGTCGCCCATGACTCGTCGTCCGAATGCCCACGCCTGTTGGCCAGAGATCGTCCTGCGATGACCGTCACCGTGGGCGTCTACCACGGCGGCTGGGCGTGGTTCGTGAGGTGGACGCTATCCTCTTCCTCACGCGTCCCGCCTCCTCCTTCACTGGCATGACTGTTTCGCAGAAGGAGGCAACCGGTTTCCACTCTATTTCACGTCAACCTATGCCGAGCGCGAGAGGTCGCCACCTATCACCGTTGTGAGGACATGTGCGATGCTCAGCCCATGCGGGGCAATTTTGCACCGTATGCTCTACCGTGTCCTCTGGACGATCCTTGTAATGGTGACACCCACGCGTTTCTTCCTTCCCCATCCGACACAGGTACCTCCCAAAACTTCCGTGTCCAGTGAGGATCTGCGTCAGGTGGTTGGTCAGGACGCCGTGACACCTTCCAGCCATTCCTCAAAGAGAGGTACGTCTTACCGCCGCGATTGAGGCGTGCCCGAACCTCGGTTTCGATAGTCGCTCCCTCCATACCGCCCCCTTTTTTTATCGTGCCAAAATCATCAAATGTGTCCTCCCGCCCAGGGCGGGACAGGAGGGACTGTAAGACTTGTACTAACTAAAATCCACGATGTTCCTTCAATAGCCCTTTATGTACCAGGGTCACGGTTATCGAGTTAGACAGTCCCGCGACCCCGGCAGGCTCTGGCCCTCTTAGGGGGCCCCATCAGATTGCTGACAGCTCTTTGAGGCGCGCGTGGAACACAACGCGCCGTCGACCTGGGCATGGTCCATGATCGGACGGCGAGTCACCCATTACTCGCCGCCCGCATGCCCGCGCCTACGGTGGCCGGAGATCGTCCTGCGACGACCGTCACCGTGGGCGTCTACCACGGCGGCTGGGCGGGGGTCGTGAGGTGGACGCTGTCCTCTTCCTCATGCGTTCCGCCTCCTCCTTTGCTAGCAATACTGCTTCGCAGAAGGAGGCCACCGCTTCCCATTCCGTCTCGCCCCGCAGCATGGCCTCGACCAGTGCCCATCGCCGCTGTGTGGACACGGCCGCGGCGGTGCTCTGCCCAAGCGGGGCAGTCCTGGACCGTATGTTCTACCGTGTCCTCCGGGCGATCCTCGCAGTGGTGATACCCAGGCGTTTCTTCCTTCCCCATTCGATACAGGATCCATACCGCCCCCTGAGATGGCGCCGGAGCTCTTCCCGCCGCGCCTCGACTTGTCTTTGCAGCGGGGATTGGCCAGTGCTTCTTTATAAATACATGCCGTCGGACGGTAAGCTACCCATTACTCCACGTCCGTAAGCGGCTGGAATATGACCCACTATTTCCGACGCCCTGGGCGTCTTCAGTGGTGGCTCGGGTGAGAGGTAGAGGGTGCACTTTCCCGCACGCGCAATTATGATATGCTCAGAATTGCCCAGGCAGTATTAATTTTGTTGTGACTTTATTTTGAAACTATGATATCTCCTAAGATATTCATTGAAATCAAACGATGTCAACGGCAATTTTGTTCAAAATTAAATGCTTGTGATGATTAACGTATTTATTTTGATAAGGATTAATATCATATTAATGAAAATACCTTCGCAAATAATGCATTACTTTAAAACAAATTTGATTTCCATAAAAAAGGTTATAGTGACTTAATCTTAAAAGATAGATATATGCTCTCGCGGACTTTATTTTAGAACTTTTTATGAGGAATAATTCCGTAGTACATAATTTTTGCGTACCTTTAACCGTTTACGCAGCGCATGCAACGAAAGCTCTCGAAAAGGAATACATTTTCCCGATTTTGAAACATTTCTCATTGCTGCTCTGCTCCTTTTGGTGATAGCGTGATGTTAAATAGCCTATAGCCTTCCTCGATAAATGGACTATCTAACACAAAAAGAATTTTTCAATTCCAACCAGTCGTTCCTGAGATTAGCGCGTTCAAACAAACAAACAAACAAACAAACAAACAAACTCTTCAGCTTTATAATATTAGTATAGATTATTTGGTTTATTAATCTTTAAAAAGCTTTTACATTTTTTTATGATACTACCCATATTTTAAAGAAAAAAGCGTTTGTTTCGAGATGGAAAAAGCATTATACTATTTTTGTTTAATGATGTTTATTAGTAGAAGGAAAAAAGTGACCAAGTATGTGATGTTAAAGACTTATTCTATAGAGGAAAGAAGAAAGCAATTACGTGACAAAGATAGGCTTATTTCTAATTCAAAATATAGTAGGAATTTCCAATACTAAAAATAAAGTTCTGATATATTTTAATTATTATAAGAATTTAAAAGTTATTTAATATCAATATAAAAAAAATAGGCATTCGGAGATCGCGAGAAGCTACCTTTTTTTTCCACTTCTCTCCACTCGCTCGGAAAGATTCTATTCATTCGCGCGTTTTGCATGCAAAATGGAGTTTAAAAACTCCATTTTGTGCGCTAGAGCGCAAAGATTTGTTCGAAATTCGGACAAAATATCTTGTAGTCAATTATTTTCTTCACTGGCAGGCGAGGAGCAGAGCCGCCCCCACTGCATTTCCTCGCTTAGTGAGGTGAAAATTTGTGTGTTGCATTCGGAAGCAAAGTTTTTCTGCATCTCGTACCTTTGAAAAGTTCGCCACGCTCGTTCGTTCGTAGCGAAATTTTCGCGCCAAATATCAACTTTGCAGCCTTGCATAACAAATAACTACCTATTTTATTTTAAAAGTAAATTAAAATATTTTTTTACTTTAAAATAAATAGTTATTTGTAATAATTTGTTATTTGTAATGCACTACTGTAATAAAGAACTTCTTTGTTGCAGGAGAATTTTATAAGTAGGTTTCATTGTGAAAACTCCTTTTGTAGCTAGCCGTTTAGAATTAGTAAGATACAGTAAATTGTATTTATGACGGATATTTTTATGATTACCGAAGTCTTCCGAACTGAAACGACGTTAGACGATGCGTGGTTTCGATGCGATTTGGTCGCCGCGCCGCGCCATCAGAGCCCGGGATAAAAGCTATGCAATAGCTTAAAAAAGCATTAAAATTCGGTTCCTTGAGATTATGTTCTGATGATTATTGTCAATTATAGCTTTACGAATAAAACAAAGTTTTATGAACTACTCCATCCCACCCACATTTGTAATGAGTTCATTTTTCAACTGATTATTAGATTAGATAATTTTGTGTAGTGTGCATGTGCACGCACTCGTGCCTTTCATACGACAAGTTAATAGCGACATTTGAACGTGAGTACCGAAAGTACTGAATTTCCCGGGAAATCCCGGTTCCATGTCCCAGTACCGAAACTTCGGTACCGGGCTTCAAAAAGTACCGGTTCTGCAACCCCTAGTATGTATATATTAAACATTCGCTTCAGCTCCGACGAATCATCTATACATATAATAAACTAGCTGTGCCCGCGACTTCGTTCGCGTGGATGTCAGAACTTAACAATGTATTTTTTAGTGCGAAGCGCTGTAGGAGGATACCGATACAAATCATTTTCTTTAAGCTTTTTTTTTATCGTCATAAAATCGTCAAATTAGTCTTCTCACCCAGGGCAGGGCAAGAGGGACTGTCAGACTTGTATTGACTAAAATCCAACGCGTCCTACAATAGCCCTTTACGTTCCGGGGTCACGGTAGCTCGTAAGTCCTACGACCCCGGCTGGCTTTGGCCCTCTAAGGGGTTTGGCCCCCGTCATTGTGCTGGCGCTCTTTGAGGCGCGCATGGAACACAACGTTGACGTCGACCCGGGCATGGTCCATGATCGGACAGCGAGTCGCCCATGACTCGTCGTCCGAATGCCCACGCCTGTTGGCCAGAGATCGTCCTGCGATGACCGTCACCGTGGGCGTCTACCACGGCGGCTGGGCGTGGTTCGTGAGGTGGACGCTATCCTCTTCCTCACGCGTCCCGCCTCCTCCTTCACTGGCATGACTGTTTCGCAGAAGGAGGCAACCGGTTTCCACTCTATTTCACGTCAACCTATGCCGAGCGCGAGAGGTCGCCACCTATCACCGTTGTGAGGACATGTGCGATGCTCAGCCCATGCGGGGCAATTTTGCACCGTATGTGTTGTGAAACCACCTCATGTTTAAAGTTACCACACAGAAATAATATTTTATTTTAATAGTAGCAACACTTGTAAAAGTTAGTTGTCTTTGACTCCGCAATAAAAAATGGTCGAACGCCCTATTCCTCGAGTGCTATATTATTAATCTCGCTTCCAAGACCTGAAAAACCCCAACATTTTACAGTATGCTCTACCGTGTCCTCTGGACGATCCTTGTAATGGTGACACCCACGCGTTTCTTCCTTCCCCATCCGACACAGGTACCTCCCAAAACTTCCGTGTCCAGTGAGGATCTGCGTCAGGTGGTTGGTCAGGACGCCGTGACACCTTCCAGCCATTCCTCAAAGAGAGGTACGTCTTACCGCCGCGATTGAGGCGTGCCCGAACCTCGGTTTCGATAGTCGCTCCCTCCATACCGCCCCCTTTTTTTATCGTGCCAAAATCATCAAATGTGTCCTCCCGCCCAGGGCGGGACAGGAGGGACTGTAAGACTTGTACTAACTAAAATCCACGATGTTCCTTCAATAGCCCTTTATGTACCAGGGTCACGGTTATCGAGTTAGACAGTCCCGCGACCCCGGCAGGCTCTGGCCCTCTTAGGGGGCCCCATCAGATTGCTGACAGCTCTTTGAGGCGCGCGTGGAACACAACGCGCCGTCGACCTGGGCATGGTCCATGATCGGACGGCGAGTCACCCATTACTCGCCGCCCGCATGCCCGCGCCTACGGTGGCCGGAGATCGTCCTGCGACGACCGTCACCGTGGGCGTCTACCACGGCGGCTGGGCGGGGGTCGTGAGGTGGACGCTGTCCTCTTCCTCATGCGTTCCGCCTCCTCCTTTGCTAGCAATACTGCTTCGCAGAAGGAGGCCACCGCTTCCCATTCCGTCTCGCCCCGCAGCATGGCCTCGACCAGTGCCCATCGCCGCTGTGTGGACACGGCCGCGGCGGTGCTCTGCCCAAGCGGGGCAGTCCTGGACCGTATGTTCTACCGTGTCCTCCGGGCGATCCTCGCAGTGGTGATACCCAGGCGTTTCTTCCTTCCCCATTCGATACAGGATCCATACCGCCCCCTGAGATGGCGCCGGAGCTCTTCCCGCCGCGCCTCGACTTGTCTTTGCAGCGGGGATTGGCCAGTGCTTCTTTATAAATACATGCCGTCGGACGGTAAGCTACCCATTACTCCACGTCCGTAAGCGGCTGGAATATGACCCACTATTTCCGACGCCCTGGGCGTCTTCAGTGGTGGCTCGGGTGAGAGGTAGAGGGTGCACTTTCCCGCACGCGCAATTATGATATGCTCAGAATTGCCCAGGCAGTATTAATTTTGTTGTGACTTTATTTTGAAACTATGATATCTCCTAAGATATTCATTGAAATCAAACGATGTCAACGGCAATTTTGTTCAAAATTAAATGCTTGTGATGATTAACGTATTTATTTTGATAAGGATTAATATCATATTAATGAAAATACCTTCGCAAATAATGCATTACTTTAAAACAAATTTGATTTCCATAAAAAAGGTTATAGTGACTTAATCTTAAAAGATAGATATATGCTCTCGCGGACTTTATT
This sequence comes from Agrotis clavis, assembly GCA_954870645.1. Classification (NCBI taxonomy): domain Eukaryota; kingdom Metazoa; phylum Arthropoda; class Insecta; order Lepidoptera; family Noctuidae; genus Agrotis; species Agrotis clavis. The sequence continues at coordinate 8,577,362 of OX940941.1, forward strand.
TTAGAACTTTTTATGAGGAATAATTCCGTAGTACATAATTTTTGCGTACCTTTAACCGTTTACGCAGCGCATGCAACGAAAGCTCTCGAAAAGGAATACATTTTCCCGATTTTGAAACATTTCTCATTGCTGCTCTGCTCCTTTTGGTGATAGCGTGATGTTAAATAGCCTATAGCCTTCCTCGATAAATGGACTATCTAACACAAAAAGAATTTTTCAATTCCAACCAGTCGTTCCTGAGATTAGCGCGTTCAAACAAACAAACAAACAAACAAACAAACAAACAAACTCTTCAGCTTTATAATATTAGTATAGATTTGTAGAAAAGTGGTGTCTGTACAATGGAAATATACAAAAGAAAGTAGCAGGGGTTGTTATTTTATCGATGCCGAACCCGAAACTGTAATTAAAATTTTTTGTGTCTGTTTGTCGGTTTGTCTGTTTGTCTCTTTGTCTGTGTGTTTGTGCACGCTAATCTTCGGAACTACTGGACGGATTTGAATGTTTTTTTTTTTGTTGTATAGGTATTAAGTTCGATTAACATATAGGCTATAATTTATCTTGGAAACTTGAACACCTGATGCAGAACTGCAACAGACCTGCTAAACTATAAGAGATACAAAAATGATGCCATAGCAAAAATTGTTCCACGTGATGAGCATTTTCTGTTTAGAGAATAAAATTGAAGATCCTGGACACCTGATGTGGAACTTCAAGAGCCCAGCTACACTATAACATATACAGGAATAAAAAACTTTTTGAAAAAAAGGGAACCGACTTCAAAACCAAACACAAAAAACTATAAAATAACTTTTCTTTCGGAAGTCGGTGGCTTTGTTTTTTTTAACCGACTTCAAAAAAAAAAGTAGGTTCTCAGTTCGACCTGTATGTATGTATGTATGTATGTATGTTTGTCCGCGATTATCTCGCGTTTGGCTGAACGGATTTTGATGCAGTTTTCAGCAAATTCATGAGATATCCATTATTGTTATATACTAAAACCTTCCTCAGAATGTAAAAAATACTTTTCTGAAAACTGTATCAAAATTGGTTCAGACAAACGCGAGATAATTGCGGACAAACATGCAATCGTCCCTTAAAATCTACGATCCAAGTAAGCAAATCGGATCCATGCGGGCAACGTCACGGGATATCTATTAGTGTTATATACTAAAACCTTCCCCAGAATGTAACAAATACTTTTCTGAAAACTGTATCAAAATCGGTTCAGCCAAACGCGAGATAATCGCGGACAAACATACATACATACATACATACATACATACATACAGGTCGAACTGAGAACCTACTTTTTTTTGAAGTCGGTTAATGACGTCTTTGCAAGAGTTGTTCAGCCTGATGAGCAACTTCTGTTGATGTATAAAAATTGAAGATCTGGAACACCTGATGTGGAACTTCAAGAGCCCAGCTATACTATAACATATACAGGAATGACGTCTTAGCAAGAGTTGTTCAACCTGATGAGCACCTTCTATTGAAGTATAAAAATTGAAGATCTGGAACACCTGATGTGGAACTCCAAGAGCCCAGCTACACTATAACATAATTATGTATAAGGGAATGACGTCTTAGCAACAGTTATTCAGTAGGGTGTCCCGTCGATGTATGAAAAAAATTTTTTTTCAAGCTACACAATCGCAAGAGGTATCAAAACTTGCGTAATTTTATATAGATTACGAATATGCTAAAAAAACTATAATTAAGTATTATCTTTAGGGCTCTACCGGAGCTTGAAGTTTTGTAAATTTTCATTTTTACAGACAGAAACCGTATGGTTAACAGAATATAAAAATCAGTTAAAAAGGGTATTTTATTATTTACATCAGTAAAACAAAGCATTAGAAAAGAAATTTAAGCTATATATATTATTCAAAACGTGAAATTCAAAATTATTTTAATGTCAAAATTTAGCACTTCCATTCAAATCCGTTCTAAAGTAACTATCTGTTAAAGTTTCGTCAGTTAGACTTTATGAGGCCTCTGTTATGGTTTAACGCATCTTCCCACAGCTTGTGTGTGACAGAAAAAGTCAATTATTTACAAGCCCTTACTTTTACCATGATTTGATGGTCCTCGTTATAAATACGTTTAAAAACAAGTGTTGCTGTCACCTAAAAGTTGTGCCACATACTCGTTTCGGTGTAATCTCTATTTTTTATTAATGGTTTAAATATCCTGAGTTTACAGCTACTTTTAGCTCCTCGAGCTTTTAGTATTCTTCGAAAAACCAGCTCCTGAATGTGATCTCTGTCATCATAAAGCGTGCTGGCAAGAAGGTTTTCTGATAAGCATTTCTTGTAGTGATAGAATTCACAACAGAGCTCAGATTTTCAAGTGAAATTCGAGAGTACAACATCAACCTCAACAACATCAACTTCAGATATGAAGAATATGTTTGGCTCCGTCCTTAAAAGACTTCTTTAGTTTGAAAAGGAACGAAACCGAACAATGTAGTTGACAAGCAGTTGTAAATTTTGTGATGGCTTAACAATATTTAAGTAAAGCTGTAAGGTGCGATAGGAATCGACGATTTAATCCAAATAGTATTGATCTTTTCAGAAATAATCGAAAACACATCTAAATTGGATGGATTCTTTCTATTTTAATTTAACTTTAGGTCATTCTTAAAAAATAAACCATATTTAATGACGTTCCTTATAGTTGGTAGCTGTCGTTCGTCAAGTTCTTTGTAGGCCTCAATAAATCACAAGCAGTTTCATCCGCTTCGAACTCATTATTTAAGAACGATTAAACACAAGAACAACCGTAATTAGATACGAAAAAAACATTCGCAGGTCAAGTGCAGAAAATCATCGCGCTTTGTAGAAACTGAAGGGTGTTTGCATGTCAAAAACTATAAAACCTTCCGTTTCTAAGGGTGCAACTAGGATTTTTGTGTATGTATGACACCTAATTAATCTAAAAAAAATGTTTTTTAAACTATAATGTAGTTCAATAGCCAAAATTGGGGACAACTAAATATCACAATAAAAATGTCAATTTTTCGTAACTTTGCAGACCGGTAGAGCCCTAAAGATAAAATTTGATATTTTTTTAATTATTTTTCCAGTAATCTACAATAAATTACGCAACTTTTGAGACGTCTTGCGTTGTGAAAATCTAAAAAAAAAATTTTCGGGACACCCTATTATTCAGCCTGATGAGTACTCTCTGTCATCGTATAAAAATTGAAGATCTGGAACACCTGATGCGGAACTCCAAGAGCCCAGCTACACTATAATATATACAGGAATGACGTCTTAGCAAGAGTTGTTTAGTCTGATGGGCATTTCCTGTTGTCTTACAAAAATGAAAGATCTGGAACGTCTGGAATCGTCTCGCGCATCCCGTTGTTTTCCCGTCCCCAGGCTCCTAGAATTCGACATCAGACGTTTCAGACCTTTGATTTTGACGACCCCGACTGCTGGCATAAGCAACAGGATCCGCGTACGAAGTCGCGGGCAGAAGCTAGTCATCAATAAAAATACTCATTATGTTATTACTCGACCGGGCGGGGCCCCAATGTCCTGTGTGTGTAAGTGCCCAGGGCCTCAACAGGTTAAAGACGGCTCTGGATGGTTTGCCTCGCTTTCTTACTAGTTTAATGGCAGTACCGCATCATACTGTAGTTCTAGAAGCTGCGAATGAACTTGCTTATTGTTTTCTTGTGCAACCACACATGTAGAAGGTACTTTGACCCGGTACAGTGAAAGAAAAGTTTTTTATGAGAGTTGTTACAATTTTTGCTTTGTTTGGAATTGTGATTGTTATGGTGAAGTTTTTAAAATTGTCTTTGTTACGAGGTGTTAGTTTTACACTTCTGATTCAAGCGTAGCATCACCAGTTTTATCTCTATCCTAACATGAATCGGGCATGCAGACGGCGAGTTATGGGCGACTCGCTGTCTGATCATAGGCCGAGCCCGGGTCGACGGTAAACGTAAAGGGTTATTGAAGGGCACAGTGGATTTTAGTCAGTACAAGTCTGACAGTTCCTCTCGTCCTGCCCTGGGTGGGAGAACTCATTTGATGATTTAACTTGAGAGAGACTTGTTTGAAACTTTAGGTTTTCTAGGAATATAACCGGTTTGTTAGTATTCTTTGGAGACTGATTTTGTCTCAGCTGTGTGATTTTTTCAATAGAAACTTACAATGGTCTTCAATGAAGAAAGAAAAAAAATATGCGAGGATCGGTACCTATACATGCAGTAATGCGAAATGATACAACTAGTTCACCACTAAAGAGGACAAGACGTAGTGACACATCATTTCGCATTACAGCATGCATAGGTAACGTTTTGAGAGACTTAAGACTATCACTGAGTTACCCGTCTCACCAAATAATCTCCCTTATTTAAATAAATTTTTGTAGAAAAATATTTTTACTTACCTCGTTATATCCCAAAAAGCCACTTTCAGAAGTATATTGTCCTGACATGCCATTCCCGGACGACGGAGCTCTCACACCGGCCTGAGAAGCACTCTTCAATTTAAAAGTCCTGCCGTAAAACGGCACGCCAAGTACAATTTTCTCTGGTGGGCACCCTGAATCAAAAAATGGATATATTTAATGAGAGTAAGAGATTTCTTTGCAATTAAACCTTCATTTAACTGAAAACGTCATTTTCAGTTAAATGAAGGTTTAATTGCAAAGAAATTCATTGAAAACGGGTCACTAATTGAACAAGAATTTCTGTTTAAAAAAATGAATATGAATGTATACTTTGGGTCAAAGTTGCCACTTTAGCATTTACCATTTGCTTAAAATAAAGGCGGACCCGTGCTCCACCTAGTTTCTCCAACTGTGTGGAGCACTACACGGAGACTATTAATTTCGATTTTGGGTCCCGTGCTCCAACTGACATACAGATGTAACTTTAGTTTGAGCACTGGACCAAAATCGAAATTGATAGTCTCTTTTGCTCCACCAAGTTGAAGAAAATAGTTGGAGCACGAGTCCGCACCCCTTAAAATAAAATTATCAGAAGGTTTTGTTATCTTAACTGAAGTGCCTGTTATTATATCAATTGAGCCGTTTCCAAGTCACGGTAGTATTTCCAAGACATACTAGATTGGCACTTTATAGTCTGTTTTTCTTTTCATTCGTTTTTTTTTTTAATATTTTTTTACTTGTCTTACCTGCACCGATCCAATACTTCAAAGATTGTTCAACAGTGTTCACATCGTCTGCACTCTTATGCTGATCACCTTCTCCTTTGTGAAGAGGAGCGTTGTGTCCAGTAACAGGATCCCAACCACCGTTCATGTCATATGTCATCAAATTTACCAGGTCTAGATATCTGCAAACAAACACCTGTTTAATTTGTGTACTCATTCGACCTTACGTTATCATCTGATTAGCCTTTTCCAACTATGTTGACTTCCATAATAATTAATAATCGGATGTATTAGAACATGAACAGGGTAAACAGGTATGTATGGCACTACAAACAAGTTTTTTTTTTGCAAAAAATGCTTTGACATTTCCTGTTACCATTTTTTTTTGTTATGATTTTGGTGACATTTCCTGTTGCCATCATATCACTCAAAAAAAAACTAGTTTGTAGCTTCGATGATCATGGTTATTTCACATATTCTTCGATCAATAATAATATACGAGTTTTAAAAAGAGGTTTTTGGCATTATTTCTATGTAAGTGATCGGAATGCTACACTTTAAAGAAGATGGATGAAAAATGATTATAATAATAAAAAAAAAAAAGACGTGTGGCACTCGGGGACTGCCGCGGTAAAGCTAAAGCATAGCAACAGTTGTTGTCGTCGTTGTCGTCGTTGTTGTTGTTGTGTTATATTGATAAATTAATAATTAATTAATTTTAATAATTAATTTAATAAACTAATTATTTAATTAAATTAATAATTTAATTTAATAAAATGAGCGTGGGATTTTTCGTTACGGAATTTCTGCATTCGGTCCCCGCGCTCAAGGCCCGCGATAGAAGCTATGCAATAGCTTAATAAAATTGTTGATAACACACAATATTCATACTCGTACAGCCTGATGACATACAGACAGAGCCTTAAAAAAAATAGAGAATTGTACTTACTTCGAAATCCCCCTGATATCATAAGAACGTGATGCCGAAGACTTGCCAGCGGCAACTGCAGCTGTAAGCAAGTATCCTCTCCTATCAAACGCTGATCTCAATTCTCTCAGCAGAGTAGTAAAGTTACCAACGTCTGCTGCTCCATGGACTGTGTCCCTCTGGTTAGGGTACTCCCAGTCTAGATCTAAGCCATCGAAACCGTATTTAGACAGAATGTTAATGGCGCTGCTTACAAAGTTCTGTCTCAGTGAAGAACTAGCTGCCATCTGAAATAGATTTGTTGGTATTTTATCTCTTTCATCATCTGCCTAGCCTTTTCCCAACTATATTGGGGTGATAGTAGATGCAGTTGAATATCAGTATTTTTTACATGGAGCGACTGCCTATCTGACCTCCAACCTAGCAACTGGGTAACGAAACCCATGGTAAGACTGGTTGTCAGACTTATGAGCTTCTGTCTAACAGTAATGACTGTCAACGATATACAAATGACAGCCGCGACCGACGGCTTTACGACGTGCTTTCCGAGGCACGGAGGAAACTCGCTCTGACAGATGGTTTCCCATCCACAGACTAACCTCGACAAGCGCGTCTTAACCCGGAAGATCGGCCTGTGCGGCTGTAATTTGCTATTGGTTAAGCAAAGGAGTTAAAATATCCAGTAAATTTAAACGCATTCTGTGCCTCATTGATAAAAAAAAATGTGATGAATCAATTTTAAAATATCGCGAAAACTACCTAAGGATATTTAGAAAGGTAGTAAGATGTGCAAAAAAGCTCGACACTAGGAAAAAGATTGATCAGGCACCTCAATCTAGTAAAGCCATGTGGAAAATAGTGAATAGTAGACGAAATACTAATAAAAAACAAAGTACTGACATTATAATACTTAAACAAAATAATAAGATATATGACAGCCCTAAAGACGTAGCTAACTTCTTATCTGACCAATTTGACAACAAAATTACACTAAAGTCTTCTGATCAAAACTTAGCTAAAAAATACTTAGTTGAAAATAAGGCTAGAGTAGACGATAACATGTTGTTTGATCCAGTAACCCCGGTAGAAATCTTAAAAATGGTTAAAAATATGTGCAATAAAACTTCTCATGGTCATGACGAAATACCCATAAGCGTCATTAAGGATAACATTGACATATTAGCTGAGCCAATAGCTGACTTTTTTAACAGATATATTGAGCAATGTGTTTTCCCTGAGCAATATAAAATTGCTCGTGTTCTGCCCTTATTCAAAAAAGGCTCTAAATTGTATGCAAAAAATTATAGACCTATTTCACTACTACCGGTATTCTCTAAAATATTTGAAAAGGTAATAAAAGATAGGCTTGTCAAACATTTGATCAAACACAATATCATTAACAGTCAACAGTTCGGGTATCAAAGAAGCATAGGAACTATTGATGCAATAGACTCATTAGTGGATGACGTGGTTAGTAAACTAAATAATAAGAGAAAAGTGGCAGGACTATTCCTGGATCTTAGCTCTGCCTTTGATACTGTTGAACATAAAATCCTTTTAGACAAATTAGAACACTATGGGATAAGAGATAATGTTTTAAAGCTTTTCAGTTCTTATTTACAGAACAGATCACAGTACGTCGAAATTAAGTCAGTTGAAAGCGGACATGAAAAAATTAACAAATCTAAGCTTGTAAGAGTACATAAAGGGGTCCCACAGGGCTCAGTCTTAGGTCCAATATTTTTTATAATATTTCTTAACGACTTACCAAACTATATGCATAAGAACTATCTTATGCATATAGTTTGGTAAGTCGTTAAGAAATATTCAAAATCACCATTTTGATGTCTGGTACTAACCAGACATCAAAATGGTTATTTTTGCTGATGACACAAGTGCCGTTATGAACGATACATCTGTAAGAGACTTAGAAAATAAAGTGAATCATGCTCTGTTTGCTTTTGAACATTGGTTTCCCACTAACAATTTAAAACTCAATGTGGAGAAAACTAAATGTAGGTATGCTATTCAAATCAACCGTGAGGAATAAGGATAGTAATAAAATAGCTTCATTGGGAAATAAAGTCGAAATTGTAGAAAACTTAAGATTTTTAGGGATACAAATTGATGCGCTCTTAAGCTGGAAACAGGAACTGGAAGCAATCACAAATACTCTCAGTAGTGCATGCTATGCCTTGAGAAGTTTAAGGGACGAACTAACCATTCCTCAGTTACGAAATGTTTATTTTGCCTTAGTTGAGTCCAAGCTGAGGTACAGTATTAAACTATGGGGTAACAGTTATAAATACAATATGGATGCAGCCTTTGTTATGCAAAAAAGAGCCATCAGAACTATTCTTCGCTTAGACCAGACTCAATCATGTAGAGAGCATTTTGTGAAATTAAAAATTCTACCTGTGCCTTGTCTTTATATTTTGGTTCTACTAAGTAGCTTTCTAAAAAACCTAAATAAATATGAAACAAAGGAAGAAAGGGAAACTAGGGTGAAAACGCGCAGGAAAGATTTGCCTAATTATTTGCAGCCAAAATTAAATGTTGTCAAACATAGCTCTAAAGTACAGTCTGTACAAAATTTCAATAAATTGCCATAAAATCTAAAAATCATTAATAGTCCAAGAATATTTAAATTCAAATTAAACTCATTCCTATTGACGAAGTGCTACTATAGTATAGAGGAGTTTTTTAGAGACAAAAATAATGCCACAGTGTAAGCTGTTATTGTGTTTTATTTTGATTAAGTTGAATGTTTGTTTTTTTTATTACCTTAATTCTTGATTATTATATAAATTTTGACATTGTATCCATAATTATTATTGATTGTAACTTTTTTTTTACTATACTAGGCTAGCTGTGTTTTTTTTTTAATAAATTTATTCTAACTAAATTCTTGATTAATACTAATTTTTAATTTTGACATTTTTATCTGTTGTAACTTTAGATTATTAGTATTGTGATAATTGTGTGATTATTATTATTGTAATGTGTGTGATTAATGATCCTGTATTCGACACAAATGTATTTAGTTAAGAATAAATGAAATGAAATGAAATGAATTATTTAGACACGAGCTCCTCCGAGTTGAAAATATCTCTTTCCTATGAAGGTTTACAGATACTTCAGAAGCCAGCTGCAATCATGCTTATCATACTTATTTAAGTCCTGCTTGATAACGAACAGTGAACCACTCAGACGTCAGATTATCGTCGAAGGCTATCTGGGTGACGTGATGTGATAACGGGACGTGAAATTAAAACGCCTATATCTCTAAAGTTTTGTATGGAAGCCTTACATGAAACTTATGTCGTTGGAAACGTTATGAAATAACCTATCATATTAAAATAAGATGAACCTGTTGTGCCTTAAAAATATTATTAAATCTACAGCGTTATCAACTAATGTGACCGTAGAGCTTCTAAAGTATTTTGCGGGAACGTTTTAGGGGGTAATGAAGCCCTGATAAGCTGAGAAAGGGACTACTTTCCGCCTAGGGAACGAAAGAAGACATCTAGGATCCACAGATATCTATTATAGAATATGAACTTATACTTACTTATAAAATACACTTTTACTTTAAAAACTTGGGCAAAAAACTTATTTTGAGAAAGTAAACTTACGGTTGAGAACTTGGCAGATCCCTCATTCCACCCGCCGACCGCCAGAAGTGTTTTTAACTTTTTATTTTGTTTTTTCAAATCGTTGAATTTTCTATAATTATCTGAAAAATTCAAATAATTAGCTATCTTCTCGACTTTTTTGAATACTTTTCTTAAATAAATCATATTTTGTAGATAGGTATTGGCTATTTTGTATTATGTAATTTTTCAACGAAGATTTACTAATGTGGCAATTGGCTATGGATCGGCTCTGAGGTCTTGGCACAGGATTTCTGTATTTTATTTACAACGTACTTGACGTTTTACTACGTTTATTAAATGGAAAAATTAATAGATTTAAAAAATCTAAAAACCCACGTTTTTAAATTTCCTAAAAATAAGAAAATTACCCTACGGGGCTGAGAGAGGGGCCACTCAAAACGTGGGGGCATCATTAAAGACCTTAACATTCATAAAATTATACATTTCACATCTCACCTCGTCCATAGTTGTCAGGTAGATCTAAATAAGCGTCTAGAGGGACGATATTTCCCTCAGTATTCAGTCCAGCAAACGCGTAGATCAGGTGAGTGCACAGTTTAGGGTTGATGTCAGTGACGTCGAACTTTCCTGGGCCGTTTCTGTAAGTGGCCCACGATCCGTAGTAACATACTACTGCTTCTGTAAAATGAGGAGAAATTGTTCAGTACTAATATTACAAAGAGGTAACTTTTGCGAGTAATGATGTTGTGCATAAGCCGTTTCTGCGAGATAAATTCTGACCAGGTGGCCTACCATAACGTCTTAAATTAAAGCTTTTTTGATGAATTTTAATGCTTCAAAAAGCTAGAATTCTCAAAAATGTGCTTTTTAGTAACTTTTTCCAATGATTAAAATGTGAGTCATGGAATATACACATATGTGACTTCGCAACATTGCTTATCGGCTAGGTTGAGGTAGGACATATCTGAGGCCTTACCACGACCTCTTAACGCGATCCAGTTTAGGCTATGGGAAAGAGACAGAGCTATACACAGCTATACAAGTCCCACGACAAGACCCACTCTTTAAAAGTTCATGGTAGGCCACCCGTATTATATTTACGGCGTACTTGAAATGTTTACTGCGTTTCTTGTATGGAAAATTATAATGTGCCTCTAGTGTACGAACGAAGAACTTATTTTTCCATCAAATGAACGTCAAAGTCCCAGTTCACTTTACGTCACAAAAACTGGAAAAGACTGAGGCACAAGCATGACTGTGCCTCAGAGGCAATTTAAAGATTTCATTCCTTACAGTCGCTAACGCTTGTGGCTTGGCTAGGGGGGGAGAGGCCTTAAGCCGGAAACACATTATTAACACCCGACGCCACCCGACGAAACGTGATGCGTGTTGAATCAAATCAAATGTATTGTTTTCTATGACCAGAATCACACTATGAACACCCGACGCGACGACACACGCTACTGCATATCGGGTGTCGACACGTTGCGTCGCGTGGCGTGTTAAATAATGTGTTTCCGGCTTTATTTATCATGAGTTTTCAGTTATTCTGACGTAAAGTAAACTGGAACTTTGACACTTTCAAATTGACAAGTTTCAAGGAAAAAATTAGTTCCTTCTTCGCACACCAGAGGCGCTGTCCAATTTTTATACAAGAAACGCTGTAAATACTGGAAAGACGCTGTAAAGAAAAATAGTGAAAACTCGTGATAAGGACAGATTTCCAGTTTAACGTACAACTGCGTTGAACAACGGGATTTGAGGTTAAAATACGGGACAGGTTTATGGAAAAATAAATTTATCAAAATCAATTATATAACCCATAAAATAGCTAATGAATGAAATGATAAACAATACTAAATATTTATAAACAATTTTAATCTTATCTGGAAAGAGCAATGTGAAATTATCAATACGACTCGATAACCTGTACAAATAGATAATTATATACCTACTTTGCTTTTCTTTACGGTAGGTAATTCCCCTTCGCGAGACTGTCTTATCAGTACCCTTAGCACGAGTTTTCAGTATTTGAGACGTAAAGTAAACTGGAACTTTGACAATTTCAAATTGTCAATTTTCAAGGAAAAAATTAGTTCCTTCTTCGCAAACCAGAGGCGCTGTTCCATTTTTTCATACAAGAAACGCTGTAAATACTGGAAAGACGCTGTAAAGTAAAATAGTGAAAACTCGTGCTAATGGTAGGTACTGGTCACCCTAAATCGAGGCTCTGAACAAACATAATAAATAAATAAAATATTAATGAAAAAACTCACTTTTATTCGCCATTGTTTGAGCCCTGGAGTTTGTTTACACAGAGTCAAGAGCTATCAGTGAAAGTGTGCGCGTGCGATTCCGTTGCCGGTCAGTTCTGGAGTGCATGTGGAGCTTCAGGCGACTCTTTATACAACTCGCATCTTGCGCCTGCACATCAAACGCTTGCGTCACCCAATGATAAACATCCTAATCCTAACTAGTCATTCCTAGCTACATAGTTGTAATATTATAATTGTGAGTAGGTATTATAGAGTGAATCTGTTTGTTTGTTTGTTACCTTTTCACGCATAAACTAACCTTTCGTCCCGAAAAATGGAGAAAGACAACGATAACGTTGTTATGATAATAGATGGCGTTACGTGTACAGTCTATTTATAAAATAATTTCTAAATTAACCCTTAGCCACCTGACGTGTTTTTCAGTTACACTACCACCTGACGTCGGTCTCAGAGACCGCTTGCGTATTTCCTTTGTTTAATTATTTTTTATTATGTATTATTTTAAATGAAAGTCAAATATATATTTTTATTATATTTTTCATGAATTGTAAGTTTTTAAACAATTAGAAGTTTTTATTTACTTATACTAAATCAAAATTAAAATAAACACATGAAATTTTAGAAAAAAGAAGGAACTTTGGATATATGAGATCTGAATAGGAATTTTAATTGCTAAATATTATAATATACCTATTTACTATTAGTCGAACTTATTATCTTAAGTTTAAAATTATTTTTGGCTCAATCAAGGCACAATTATTATAAAATCACAAAACGTAAAGTTTCACAAGTTGCGGCGACAATCAAGGCACATTTTTTGGCAACATTTAATGTAAATAGGATTTTTACATACGAAACAAAGCTGTTTAACGGTTCTTCTTAGGGTCGCATGTTGAACATGTCTTCCTTTTTTTCAAAATTTTCAGGATTGTCAGATTTGTTTTTGGGTGAAATTCACCTTTAGCTTCTGAATCTGACTGACAGTCGCCATCAATAACGAAGTTCTCGTACACTGAGATGGTTTTCAGAGTCCCTAGCCATCGTAATATAATTTACTTCAGCCATTATGAGCCGACAACAAAATAAATACTATGAAGTAATAATAACATAACAACCTGACGTCGGTCACTCAGACCGCACATAAAATATAATTACCTATAATTCAAATCTGCGCGCACGTCTGGAGCTGCTGAGCTTGTGGCGCATACTGCCCGGGAAGGAGAAAAAGTACAAGGACGCACGGTTGCATCGCGCGCATAGCAACAGATTTATTTTGAAAATAAAACCGCCAGAGTCTCTGAGACCGACGTCAGGTGGTTAAGGGTTAACTTGAGTAAATACCAATATAATGTACCTGTATATATGAGATCAACATCAGCTTATAAAATATGTTCCCACGGCTGGGACCCAGACCTCTCTGTGAGAGGGAGTGCAGTGCACAACACGCCTGCTGAGTGCAGTTTGGTGGATATCAATGTCTTGGAATTATTGGTTCAAAGCAGTGGTGATGAACGACACAAAGTTATTCGCCTGGCTGGGTTCGCACCCACGACCTACAACTTGTAAGTCGAGGTTGATACCACTGGGCCACCACTGTTTTCTCTATGAGATAATGATCGACAACGCCAGAACATAATTTTAAAATTTGGTTTGTTTTTGGAGCGGAATAGAGTGTCAGACTCTTGCTGAGCAAGTCCCAGTCTGTTTTCTGATTTGCCTTTTTCGTTCCAAGGCCGCAGTAACTTTTTCGAATAATCCTGCAGAACCATG